>CM077013.1:70567562-71767562 GCA_039090855.1 Macrothele yani
TTTCACGTTTAACATTTAAACAATTAATTATCTAAATAAAAGTGGAAAATTCTGTTGAGCAATGGTTAAGGTTAATACTATAGTATTGATACTGTGTTTACACTGTTGAGTAGCAGAACTAAAAATATGCTTTGGAGCAAAGTAAAAGTTATCACGGAGAAATAACTTTTTTAATAAATACTATTTCGAAGATAGTGAACATATATGATAGGGATATAGGACACCTAGTGCGGTACTAACACCAGACACAAATATCGCTTAAGTGAAATTTTAACAACGATGGCTAAAAAACGTGCACAGTTTTGTGTCCATAGGTTTTGCAATTTTGAATGCCTGTTACCACACTGATAATAGTTAATAGTGTCGTTATCAGTATAAGTTTTCTTATACTATTGAAATGACCAATATTTTGCAAATGGCTGATGACTCTACAGAGGAAGGTGTTCGGAGCATTGATACATTGTATCTGGGCCGAGATAAATAACGTCAGCTTAACAGAGTGTTAAGATGTAATATAATAAATGATACAATCAAATTATTTCAAAACGTAACTCCACGTTTGTGTTCAAATCGGAAACAATTATGAAATCTCCCCCCCCCCCCCACACGTTTGTCTTCGAATCGGAAAACGATTATTGAAGACCGTGTTGAAACTTAGCATTCAAAACACAAAATAAAAACATGCGGTTTCTCAGGGGATCAAAGTTTTGGCTTACTATATGAGTACATATTTATCCCATATGACGCTCAAGGTCAATAAAGAAGTTACGAAAAGTTAGGCGATTGTAGGTTCAGTGTTATGGATTTGTATAAAACAGTAGCAAAAAATCAAAAATTGCACTTTATATAATATTAATAGATACATTGTTCTGGACTCTTCCCCTTACGAAAATTCTGTGCATACCACTGCTTTATCTCTTTTCCCCTCATTCTTGGCATACTTTCCCTCGTCAATCGAAGATATAAATAACCTCTCCCAGTAATCGTAATAAAAAGAACTGCGAGTGTATGCTCGTT
This sequence comes from Macrothele yani, assembly GCA_039090855.1. Lineage (NCBI taxonomy): Eukaryota > Metazoa > Arthropoda > Arachnida > Araneae > Macrothelidae > Macrothele > Macrothele yani. The sequence goes on from CM077013.1 coordinate 70,568,580, forward strand.
CTAAACGTACGAATATTGATACATTTGTAGTTCATCGAAGAACCCTTAGTCCGGCCAAGTAAGTACCGAACGCGATAAGAGTTTACAAAAAAGTTTCAAAGTTTCCGTTCTTCAGTGCCAAGTCGAGCGACCGCTGTTCCATGAGTGATTTTTAGTTGTTGTTGTGTGATATCCTTGAATCCATACGCCTTTGGCAAAGTGGGACGCAAACAATGGCATGCCTGTTCAACCTTTTTTCAGAGCACTAGCAGTAACAAAAACAGACTTCCATGTACATCATTTTTTTAACACTCATCACTGAAATTGCTTAAGTGTAATAGAATTAGTAACCCAGTAACTGATGCCGTCTATGGTCTTTGATTCGGACAGTAAGAGATCCTAAGAAAATGTTTTAGTGAAGAGATTTTTGCTTTCTAAAATGTTTTGGAAACCAAATTACTGGGTAAATAAATCTGAAATGAAAAATAAATGCTTCAAGTAAACGAGGCTATCTTAAGTAGCAATCTGGGAAATAAATCTTGAAAAAGGAAGAAGCTATGTTTGCTTTGATTGGCGTTCTGAAAAGTGGCAGTGAGCCAATAGTCTTTGAAGAAGACTGCTGTCACATTGAAAGTCAAGGTTTTTAACAGATGAAAAGCATGACTGTTGCTTTGGAAGGAAACACGCTTTTAGCTTACAGCACAAGCGCATTCAGTTTCAGTAGCTGATGTGACAGCGTCGCAATGACGCTGATAAGATGCGTGGTTCCGACGCCAAACTCCACACTCATAACAGGATGCATTACGCGGCCAATACCATGATTGGAAAGGTACCAGTTCTTCATTAACAAGTCGGGGCATCACGTAAATAGCGCGGGCTGTCTCTCATAAAATGCAGCGCTACCTTTCCCTCGGTTTTGCCAACAACACCTTCCAAGTTACAGCAAGCTGAACGATTATTTCGGAAATCAAAACTTTTCCCCTGGAGCCTTCTCTGCATGGCACTAGTAAGAAATAAGTGAAACATTAAGAACCGTTAGTTTCATTTTGACGGAACTTATTCGAGCGTGTTTAAGCATTGGTCACTGCCTGGGCAACATTTAATTTAAAGATATAATAAATTTGCGGACTGCTGGGAAAAAATTAATATTTATATCCGTCGTTCTTATTTAAATATGAGTTTTGAAACTTTGCTTTCTTAAACCTGACATTTATTTTACATGTCCAAAAAAAAAAATGTTGAACTCACGCTGATGAAGAATTTCATGTTTCGAAAATGTGTTAAAATCTGTTATTTTTTGTTAGTGAAAATTACAAAATACAAAATATCCGAAATAAAAAACAACATATATAGTAAGTTTTACGATGTTACATCCTCCAAAATAGTCGCTTACTAACATTCACAGCGTTTCATTCAGTGATGATTCTTAGGAATCGTAGGATTTTATCTTTAAACTCACACCATCCAACTTTGGGCGAGAAGCTCTGCCACTCAGCTACTTGGAGATTCGTTTTAAATGCATGAAGGAAGATGCAACTTCCATTTCCAGTAATAAAGTTTTCAAAATAAATGAAATTTTGCTTGCACCTCTTGAAGAAAATCTTTACGATAACATCTGCTTTGTTATGTTCTTCTTTTCTTGGTACCTGAAGAAAAATAAGCATAATAGTATTTACGAGAAATGTTTTCTTATTATCTGATGCTAAATTAAACGCTCTGTTTGGTTGTTTTTAATGGTGACTAGAACTAAATCACCATTAGAAAGAGAAGCAAAGTAGCGATGTCAGACTCAGAAACTAGAATGTTAGCTCTTTAGTAGCCTGGTAAAAGTTATTTGTAATTATCGAGACCTAAAGACTATGACTGCTTCGAAATGTTTAGTGTATGGATGGAGAAGGGCTGCTGAAAAAGATTGCAAAGTGTATGAATGTCTGAAGAAACATTCTTTTAAAATCATACATGTAGACATTGGATGGTTTGTCTTGAATGATGGAGTGACGATGGTAATAGAACGATACTTGAATGATAAAAATTGTGAAGGCAACTAAACATAGAATAATTTAAGTAACTTATGACTTTTTTCTTTAAAATCTTATATCGAGTAATGGAAAACTCCGAAATAATCAAATAGAAAAAGTACGGGTGCCGGTAAAAACGCCGACAATCAAAACACCGACACCAAAACACCGACAGGTCAAAACACAGAAAGGTCAAAATACCGACAGGTCGAAACACTGACAGTTCAACACGCCGACAGGTCGAAACACCGACAAACCATAACACTGACAATCATAACATCGACAGTTCAAAATACCGACATTTCAAAACACCGACAGTTCCAAACGCCGACAAACCATAACACCGACAATCATAACAGCGACAATCATAACACCGACAATTATATGGATGCTAAATTAACCATTTAGCATCCATATAATTATAGGCAGGCGAGTAGAGGAACACTATTCCGAGCGATAACAAAATCACAGTGGGTGGTAAGGGAGATGACAACACCCAATCGATGGATGTACTTCCCCTAGCGGTGAACGATGGAACTTTTTTAATTTCTATTCCGACCAACAGCAACATATTTTTATTCTGAGCGATTGCAACATCTGAGTGAATTGGTCGGAATGCGGATGCATAGGTGTTGGATATGTAGATGCTTATGTGCTGCCCCTAGCGGTGAACGATAGAACTTTATTATTTTTATTCCGAGAGATGGCAACATCAGAGTGGATGCACAAATGTGTGGGTGATAGGAAGGGATGACAACAACAAAACGATGCTTACGTGCTACCCCTAGGGGCGACCAACAAAACTTTATTAATTTTTATTCCGAGCGATGGCAACATCTGAGTAGATGGGTGGGATGGGGGATGCATAGGTGTTGGATATGTTGATGCTTATGTGCTGCCTCTAGCGGTGAACGATGGAACTTTATTATTTTTATTCCGAGAGATGGCAACATCGTAGTGCATGGGTGGGAAGGGAGATGCATAGGTGTTCGATATGTCGATGTTTATGTGCTGCCCCCAGCGGGAACGATGGAACTTTATTAGTTTCTATTCCGAAAGATGGCAATATATTTTTATTCCGAGCGATGGCAACATCTGAGTGGATGGGTGGGAATGGGGATGCATAGGTGTTGGATATGTCGATGCTTATGTGCTGCCCCTAGCGGTGAACGATGGAACTTATTATTTTTATTCCAAGAGATGGCAACGTCAGAATGGATTCGCAAATGGGTGGGTGATAGAAGGTGATGACAACAACCAAACGATGCTTATGTTCTGCCTCCTAGCGGTGAGCTTGGTAATTTGAAGATACAACTTCTTCGCTGCGCTGTTCCTCCGACGTCGGATGTTTTCTATCGCCGTATCTTCTGGTTCACATTCCCCACTGTTGATTTTATTGTAGCCGTTGTTTTCTTACGATCTTCAAAATGAAGAGAAGTGCTTCTGAAATGAACAACAACTATGCTTCGTTTCCTACCAATTTAGCTGCATCCACTTCTCATGGTATATCCCTGGAAAACCTACCCGAACACTACGTTTCATTGGAAGAAAATAAGGTAGCAAAAGTGAGTGATTTCACGGGTACTGTTAGGGTTCATACTCGAAGTTACACCATGAAAGACTCGGAACTTATACGCTTCCCAATATGGTGTCCCCATGTCTGCTCAGACATTAAAGGAATTTATGGTCAACTGTTCTATCTACGACGGAAGAAATGAAATCTCCGTATTCAACAAAGAGTTGCTTATGAATTGTTACCCTTCTCCTCGAGAAATCTATTACAGTTTCCAGCAACTTCACCTACAGTCTGATGATTCATTGATGTTGAATCTGTCGTCAGTGTCACAAGTGACCAATTTTGAACTCTGAGAGATGTGCGTGATGAATTTTGGAACAGAGTGAAAAAATTGCAGTTCGAACCCCTTTTCCAAGATGTAGTGTTACAACATCAAGCAGCATTTATTGCTTTTCCTGAAAACATCAAGCAAATGAATTCCATTCTTGTGGTTGTCGTAAGAGTTGCTGTCAAAGAAAATGTGGAAAAAGTATTCTACTGCATTGAATGGAGTGGTTGACCTTGTAATACAGCGTCCCTCCTTCCAACGGGCCCTCAGAACCAGCTGACATCACGATATCTCGAAGCGGCGAGTGGAAACAGCCCAGAAAATATTTAACCCACCCATAGATATCATAGAAGAGACTATATTGGCTGCCCGCTATTTCTGTAACACTCTTACGATGTGGCATCAACGAGCCACACTGAGCGGGTCAATTTGAGAAAGGGTTCTGTTATGTCTATGCATGATAAAAGATACACAAAATGGTAAATGCACTGCAAAAAATTGCAGTGCCAGAGATAATGAACACAGCGAAAAAAGAAATCGGATATCATTTCACAGGTGAATGTTTGCAGTCAGTTTTACGAATTTTAAGATTTCTGTCTAATATTAAGTAGACCCAATGATAGTGACACCCTTTCTTTACTGCTATGTATGATGGGACAACAAATCAGTCTAACGTCAAACAGTTAGATCTTTGTGCTAGATATTGGAGCAGAACGATGAAATTTTATTATTTTTAGTTTCATTCAAGAGCGTTATGTGGGAAGTAAACTTATGAGCAATGCAACAGCTGTTAATATCTCTTCAGCTATTAAGTCTTGTTTAAATTCCTGCAACTTACATCTGAAAGATATGTTAATGTTAGGTTCAGATGGGCCTAGTGTAAATAAGTCTGTGTTAGAAATTTTAAATAACAAAGTAAAAGACCTGAGAAATCATGTATTAATTAACATCGGAACGTGCCATCTCCTCATTATTCACATTGGATTTGGTCAAAGTTTGAAACTTGAAAAGTTCAGCAGTGTCACTGACTTTTTGGAAGATGTACATTCTTGGTTTCGGAAGTACCCTTCACGACGGGAAGACTTGAAAAATGCTTTAAAAAACTTGGACGCAGATTATGTTACAATGCTTGCATATGTCAGCAATCGGTGGCTCTCCATCATTCCAGTTTGTGAACGTAATTTGGAGCTACTTTCAACTCGAAAGACAGACTTCCTATCAAATCTCCTAAAGGACAGAAACAGTAACAAATTACTTAGATTAGATAAATACAAGAAGATAGTTAAAATGTGGGAAAATGCACTTACTCCTGTTTATTTGCACTTTTTGGTAAGTGTTGGTTCCATTTTTGACAACTTCCTTAAACTTTTGCAACAGAAAACTACTACACTGGTGCATGTTCTTAGTATCACCTTTCCTTAGTACCACCAATTTTCATTGCTGTTTCCATAAGAGCCTTGGTTAGTTTTCGTTAACTTCAGAGATGTCCACTTCTTCTGATGTCAGACCTTCTAAAGCAGAGAATCTGTTCCTCAGTTCCAATTTGAAGGTATTATGATGCATTGTAAAGTTGGTCATGTCAACACATTTTTCTTGTTTAATGAGCTTGCCACGTTCGAGTTTAGTGTTGAAGTGTATCTTACATCTCACCATTTTATGGTCGCTACCTGTGTTGAATCTGTTTAGCACACTGCTGTCTTCGATGGAAAATTTCTTGTAGCACATAATAAAATCAATTTCACTTGATATCCCATCCATGTCCATTTCCTATGTCGCTTTTTCTTCAAAAAAAAAATTCATGATGAAAAACTTTTCTGCCTCTGCAAACTCTACAACAGTGTTTCCACGCTGGTTTCTGTTCCCATGACCGAATTTACCTACCGGTTCCATTCTGCTGCTGTTGCCGAATTTTCGCATTGAAATCACACATAATCATCTTCGAGTGCTGCTTGCCTTTGTTTTCTAGAAGCCGAATTTCCTCATAAAATTCTTCAATGCCTTCACCAGGATGACTTGTGGTTGGTGCATATACTTGAATAATCTGAATCTGGTATCTTTTTGAGAGTTGGATAACGAGTCGTGCAGCTCTGTCCGAGAAACTTTCAATTTATAGAAGATTGTCCTTCAGTTTTTTGTTTATTATGAATCCAACAGCACTAGTTCTGCCAGTATCAGTTCCACGATAGTAGAAGAAATGTCCACTTTTTAGTTCAGTGATATCTTCTCCTTTTCGTCTTACTTCACTTAGCCCGATGATGTCCTACTTGATTATTTTGAATTCGTCTTCCAATTCAAGGAGCCTTGAATCAAAAGATACAGTTCGTCCGTTGAACGTAGCTAAGGCAGCCTAGTCCAAATTTCCGATGATTTGTAGCACCCTCTACCTTCATATCGCAATGGCCTCTGCCTTGGCCAGGTACACTCCAGCTACCGGAGACTGAGGGTCACGTTTTAAGTTGTGGAATTATTTTAAGGGCCATAACTCACCAGGCTGGCCAGGCTGCCGAAGTGTGGAATAGCACTTCCTGTAATCCCGTTGATATAGATATACCACCATTTGGCGGTCGCCAGAGCCTTTTAGTGGGAACAGGATGAAACACGAGAAGGCGGGTTTGGCATTTATCAAGGAGAGGCTATAAAGGTATATAATACACAGTCGAGTCACATTATTGTGACCACATCCTACTTTTGACGCCTACAGCCCGTAGCTAATGAAAGCACGCATGCTTTGTGAGCTGGCTTGAAGGGTATATAAGGTGTGCTGTAGGCATTCTGAAATCATATCACTCGTTGATGTCATGGATAAAAGGAGCGATTTATCAGATTTGCAAAAAAGGATGATTATCGGCTTTCGGGCCAAGGGTGGCAGTATTTCTGAAACAACGCAGTCGTGAACTGTTCGGGTGCTGCTGTGATTAAAATTTATCGTGATTGGAGAAATGGCACCATTGCGAATAAGCGATGTGGAAACTGCAGAGCACCACGTGCCATTGATGTGAGAGGTGAACGTCGGCTTCGAAGGTGCGTGAGAGCCGATCGACACGCTACAGTGGAGCAACTCACTGGGCCGAACGAACCAGCAGGCTACCGGAAATGTGTCTAAAATGACAGTTCAGCAAACCCTGCTGCGTATGGGCTTCGATGCAGAAGGATGGTCACTGCACCTATGCTAACGAAGGTGCATCGGCAGAAAAGGCTTACATTTGCACGGCAGTACCGGAATTGGACCAACGCTGATTGGCAAGGGATTGCCTTCTCCGATTAGTCACATTTTCTGCTTCATCAAACGGATTGACCTTGGCGTATAAGGCGAGAAACATCGGAGAATAAACACTCTTCAACCATTACTGGAAGAACACAAGCTATTGGGCGCAGCGTTATGGTCTGGGTAATGTTTTCGTGGAATTCCCTGAGTCCACTCATAACTGTGGAAGGCATTATGGTCCGAATTCGTTATGCATTCATTGTTGCAGACCACGTACGCCCATACATGCTGATTGTCTTCCCTGTGGAGGATGGGATTTTCCAGAACAACAATGCGACGTGTCACACAGCTAGAAATGTCCGAGAGTGGTTGGAAGAGCACGATGAAGACTATAAAGTACTTCCCTGCCCCCTGATTCCTTAGACTTAAACCCAATTGAGCATCTGTGGGACCACCTTGATCGTGTTGTTTGCTCTATGGATCTTCTACCACGCACCCTCCAGTAGCTATCAGATGCACTGCAATCAGCATGGGTCCACATACCTGTGAACACCTTCCAGGACCTTACTGAGTCACTCACAGCCGGTCTAGATGCTGTTCGCGTTGCAAATGGCGGTTACTCTGGATATTAGCTGGTGGTTACAATAATGTGACTCGACCGAGTATATATCATCATCATCATCATTGTCAACCATTATCAATCCACTGCTGGACGAAGGTCTCCCCAAGTTTCCTCCACAACGGTCTGTCTTGTGCCAGTCTCCTCCATGTCACTCCCGCATATTTACGAATTTCATCCACCCATCTCCCATGTGGTCTTTTTCTGGGTCTTTTCCTGTCCCTTGGAATCCAATCTAAAATTTCGGCTGTCCATCTATGGTCTGTCCTTCTGGCAGTATGTCCAGCCCATTGCCATTTCAGGGATTTAACTCTGATCATGATGTCTTCCACTCTCGTCATTTTTCGGATCCATGAGTTCCTCTTCTTATCTCTCCTGGTTATACCAAGCATGCACCTCTCCATGCTTTTTTGAGTTGTCTGCAGCCTTTGTATGTCTCTTTTAGTTAAGGTCCACGTCTCTGCACCATACGTAAGCACTGGAAGGATGCATTGATCAAACACTTTTCTTTTAAGACATAATGGCATATTGCTCTTGAAAATTATGCTGTTTCTTCCAAAAGCTCTCCAGGCAAGTTTTGTACGCCGATTAATTTCTTCATCAATGTGACCCTCACTTGATATCTGCTGTCCAAGATAAACATACGTATCTGTTATCTCCAGTTTTTCTCCATCAATCGATAAATCTTCATTTCTTGTAAAAGCATTGAACATCACTTTTGTCTTCTGAAAGTTCATTTTTAATCCCACTTCTTTACTCTTGTCAGCAAGTTCCTGTATCATACTCTGCAGCTCTGATGGGCTAGTTGCAAAAATGACTACGTCATCAGCAAAACGAAGGTGGGTTAGATAATCTCCATTAATCTTTATCCCTTTGTTTTCCCAGTTCAGTGATTGAAAGACATTTTCCAATGTGGCATTAAAGAGCTTCGGAGATATGGTGTCACCTTGTCTCACTCCCTTTCCAATTTTTATGTGTGTTGTATTTTGAAACAGCCGAATCTTTGCACTTGCATTTTCATAGATGTGATTAATAATATTAATGTATGCATCTTCAATACCGCAGGATTTCAGAGCCGTGGTAACTGCTGATGGTTTCAGCGAATCAAAGGCTTTTTCATAATCGATAAAAGCCATGCACAATGGAAGTTCATATTCCTCGCTCTTTCAATTAGTTCTCTCAGTACGTGGATATGATCTATTGTGCTGTAGCCACTCCTGAATCCAGCTTGTTCTCTCGGTTGAGCCATGTCCAGTGTTACCTTCAAGCGGTGTGAAAGAACTTTAGTGAAGATTTTATAAACCACTGATAGGAGGCTGATAGGTCTGTAGTTCCTGAGATCCTCAATGTCACCTTTTTTATGTAGCAGGATCATTGTAGCATTGTTCCAATCCTCAGGAATCTTCCCTTCATTAAGGCATCGAGTGAAAATTTGGGCGAGTACTGTTTCAATTTGTCCACTTGCTTCTTGTGTGATGTCTATAGTAATTTCATCTTCTCCTGGAGCTTTCCCCCGCTTCATGTTCTTGATTGCATGTGCAACTTCTGCTGGGAGGACTGGAAGAACTCTGGTACCTTTCATGATGTCTGGAGTACATGTATCATCCCTTTCATATAATTTGGAGTAGAAATCTTTCACTCTTGTCAAAATTTCGCCTCTATTTCTTGTTATAGAACCATCTTCTTTTCTCAGAGCCATAATCTGTTTTCTTCCCTTACTGAGATGTCCCTTTGCTATCTTAAGGCTTTGGTTGTTTTCAATTGCTTTCCTCACTAGCTCACAGTTGAATTTCCTTACGTCTTCAGTGATACTTTTTCGTGTTGTCTTGCATAGCTCTATATATTCCACTTTGGAAGTCACATCTTCTTTAGTTGTCCTCATCTCTCTTCTTTTTTGCATCAACATTTTGGTTTTTCCTGATAATTTGTTCACATGCAACTTTTCTTAGACCCAGCTAATTTTGTTGCTGTTTCCATTAGAGCTTTGGTTACTTTTCTGTTAACTTCCGAAATATCCACTTCTTCCGATGTTAGGCCTTCTAAAGCAGAGAATCTGTTCTTCAGTTCCAACTTGAAAGTATTATGGTGTTTTTTAAGGTTGGTTATGTCAATACAGTTTGTTTATCTTATGAGCTTGCCACGTTCTAGTTCAGTGTTGAGGTGCATCTTACATCTCACCAATCTATGGTCACTACCTGTGTTGAACTTGTTCAGCACACTGCAGTCTTCGATGACGAATTTTTTGTTACACATAATAAATTCAATTTCACTTGTCGTCCCAATTGGATGTCTCCATGTCCATTTCCTGTGTGGCTTTTTCTTGAAGAAGGAGTTCAAGATGAAAAACCCTTCTGCCTCTGCAAACTCAACGAGAGTATTTCCACGCTGGTTTCTGTTGCCGTGACCGAATTTACCTACTGAAGTTTCATTCTGTTGCCGTTGCCCTATTTTTGCATTGAAATCTCCCATAATTATCTTCAAGTGCTGCTTACCTTTATTATTTAGATGACGAATTTCCTCATAAAATTCTTCAATTTCTTCTTCAGGATGACTTGTGGTAGGTGCATAAGTTTGAATAATCTGAGCCTGGTATCTTCTCGATAGTTGGATAACGAGTCGTGCAGCTCTGTCAGAGGAACTTTCAACTGCTACCACTTTATCCTTCAGTTTCTTGTTTATTATAAATCCAACACCACTAGTTCTGCTAGTATCTGTCCCACGATAATAGAAGAGATGTCCACTTTTCAGTTCAATGAGATCTTCTCCTTTTCTCCTTACCTCACTTAGCCCGACGATGTCCCACTTGATCCTTTGTAGTTCCTCTTCCAAATCAAGAAGCCTTGAATCAGAAGATAGGGAGCGTCCGTTATAGGTAGCCAAGGTCAGCATCAAATGGCAGCCTAGTCCGGTCCTCCGGGGATTCTTAGCACCCTCTGCCTTCATGTCGCACTGGCCGCTGCCTTGGCCAGGTACATTCCAGCTGCCGGAGACTGAGGGCCAAGATTTAAGTTGTAGAGTCATTTTGGAGGTGTTTGGCCATAACTCACCACGCTGGCCAAGCGGGTTGGTGAGTGTGGGATAGCATTTCCTCTGATCCCGATGGTATAGTTATACCGCTATTGGCGGTCGTCAGAGCCCCTTTAGTGGGAACAGGATGCACCACGAGAAGGCGGGGTTGACATTTGTCAAGGAGAGGCTGTGATGTTACGCATCACCTGACCTTACATCCCATATATATATATAAGTATTGGGTGGGACAAAATTTTAAAAATGCACTTTTAGCTTTTATCGTGAACTTCAATGTCAAATCCAGATCACTAATGCCATCTTTGAAATATCTCGAACGACCTACGGCCAGTGTCATTACTTTGTCTCTCTGCAAACAAATTGAAATAAAACTCTCAGAAAGTGCATCAAAAAGCGTGAATTAGTGAAAATTTGAATTCGAAACAAGGCCTGACTGCGCTCACATGCTGTTCAGGCCTCCATTTTGTCACCATTTTGACAAAACATCAACAAGCGTGAAACCGTGTAACCGACAAAGCCTTAAATTGCAACCATCCTCCATCAACAGTAAACAAATAAGGTAGAAGAATAAAGGCTTCTGAGAAATAAAAACACATGTATAAAAATGAACTGGAGGTAATCAGGGGCAAATGCCTAGACCACATGCTAACATAACCAAGGCTGATCCTGTACTTTGTGATATAATACTAGATTGTTTCTTGTCAGGTGACAGCAAACAATAAATTTATATTACCAATTACAACTATTTTTTCTGCAAATTAAGTGACAATAAATTGATTTCTTTATCAATACATGCTATCCAATGGTACTGGCCATGGAAACAGGATTTTTGTGGCATAGAAAGAAAGAGCTGGTTCCTAAGATTATGAAATATTTCAGCACAATGGTCTTGAAAATTATACAGTTTCGTCCATAAGCATCGTTTTCTTGTTATTATCCCCTTCTATTACACACCCATTTGTGCATCCACTCCGATGTTGCTATCACTCGGAATAAAACTGAAGTTCCATCGTTCACCGCTAGGGGCAGCACATAAGCATCGACGTATCCAACGCATATGCATCCCCATCCCACCCATCCACTCAGATGTTGCCATCGCTCGGAATTAAAATATGTTGTCATCGGTCGGAATAAAAAATAATGCAGTTCCATTGTTCACTGCTAGGGGCAGCACATAAGCATCAACATATCCAACACCTACGCATCCCCCTTCTCACCCATCCACTCAGAAGATGTCATCGCTTGGAATAAAATTATGTTGCCATCTCGCAAAATAAAAATAATAAAGTTTCATCATTCACCGCTAGGGGCAGCACATAAGCATCGACATATCCAACACATAAGCATCCTCTCCCCATCCATCTATTTAGATGTTGCCATCGGTCGGAATAAAAATTAATGAAGTTCCATTACCCAACCCTACGGGGCAGCACATAAGTATCCTTTGGGTGTTGTCATCCTCCTCTGTCACCCACCCATTTATGTTCCGATGCTGCCATCGCTCGAAATAAAAATGTGTTGCCATTGGTCGGAATAAAAACCTATGAAGTTCCACCGTTCACCGCTAGGGGGCAGCACATCCACCGATTAAGTGTTGTCATCCCCCTTACCACCTACTGTGATATTGCCATCGCTCGGAACAGAGTTACTCTACACGCCGGGCTCCATATAATTATCGGTGTTATGGTTGTCGCTATTATGATTGTCGGTGTTCTGAACTGTCGGTTTTATGCTTGTCGGTGTTTTGATTTGTCGGCGTTTTGATTGTCGGTGTTATGCTTGTCGGGGTTATGATTTTTCGGTGTTTTGATTGTCGGTTTTTTGTACTAAAACCAAAAACTACTGATCCAAAAAATACATTATTATTTTTACAGAGTCGTAGCGATGCCATAAAATGACATATTTCAACGATGAACGAAAACTGACATATTCGACGATGAATGAATAAACCACTGACTTTACGATTAAGAGGTATGAAATCTATCAAATTTAAAATTGATTAAATTTTGTGCTAAAAAAATTGGAGAAATGTGTGTACTCCTTACAAAAGCTACACAAGAGCTAGTAATGGGATTAAAGTAAAGAACACAAGTGCATTCACTCTTTGTTTTAACATACTTTTCACCCGTTTCATAACTGAAAGAGTAGCCACCCACATTCTCCTAACAGTATTCTGGTGTCTTGCAAACAGCCTTTTATGAGCCTCTTAAAGTTCAGTGAACATCGAAGACAGTTTTCTGTTTAAGAGTTTCGAAATATGTTGAGTCCCCTCGGTGGCCGAGTGGCACGAAGCGTTAGCTTCTAATCATTCGTCCAAGATGGGTCTGGGTTAGAATCCTAGGTGAGGCATGGATGGTGTTTTGGCTTTACGGCACTGTCTCTCTCCCTTCCCTGGAACCAGTGATCCTAAATTAGGGATAGACAAGCTTACAACCTATTGGGTTGCTCACGGTGGTAGTTTGTTAAGCATCAAAAAAAAAAAAAAAACTAAATATGTATTTACTAACCTTTTAAATTTGCAATGATGATATATATATATATATTCAATATAATCATTGTCAACAATTGTCAATCCACAACTGGATGAAGGCCTCCCCAAGTTCCCTCCACAGCGGTCTGTCTTGCGCCAGTATCCTCCATGTTACTCCCGCATGCTTTCGAATTTCATCCACACGTCTCCCATGCTGTCTCCTTCTGGGTCTTTTCCTGTCCCTTGGAATCCAGTGCAGAATTTGATTGTCCATCGGTGGTCCTTTCTTCTGGCAACATGTCCAGCCAATTGCCATTTCAGGGATTTTACTCTGATCATGATGTCTTCCACTCTTTTCATTTTCCTTATCCACGAGTTCCTCCTCTTATCTCTCCTGGATTCACCAAGCATGCATCTCTCTATGCTGCTTTTAGCCGTCTGCAGTCTTTGTATGTCTTTTCTAGTTAAGGTCCACGTCTCTGCTCCGTACGTAAGCACTGGAAGGAAGCGTTGATTAAACACTTTTCTTTTAACATAATGGCCTGCTGCTTTTAGAAATTGCACTGCTCCTTCCAAATGCTCTATAACCAAGTTTTATACGTCGATTAATTTCTTCATCAATGTGATCTTTGCTTGATATCTGCTGTCTAAGATAAATGTAGGTTTCGGTTATCTCCAGCTTTCCCCCATCAATCGATAAATCTTCATTTCTTGTAAAAGCATTGTACATCAATCTTGTCTTCTGAAAGTTCATTTTTAATCCCACTTCTTTACTCTTGTCAGCAAGTTCCTAGATCATACCCAGCAGTTTTGAAGAGGCAGTTGCAAAAATGACTACGTCATCAGCAAAACGAAGGTGAGTTAAATAATCTCCATTGATCTTTATCGCTTTGTTTTCCTAGTTCAATGATTGAAAGCTGAAAGCCATTTTGTAATGTGGCAGATATATACAGTATATACAATATATATATATGCCACATTACAAAATGGCTATATTATAAAATATTATATATATTACTATATTAATCTGCAATATTACATTACTTTATCTTCTGTATTATATTACTTTACTATATTACTCTGATATATTACCAAATGGCTATTATTAACAAGTTAGTAAAATCATGCAATGCATTGATTATATAATACGCTTTCCAACATTACAGAAATCATTACTCAAGTTATGAGAATAATGTCTGTGGAATAAATATCGGTCCTGTGCCCTGACCTTTGATCCCATTTCGATGATATTCAACAGAACCGGCTTGGTATACCTCCGAAATAACATGATAAAGTTTTGTCGCAATCGAAGCATTTTTACGTAAGTTATGATGCATAAGGGCTATGGAATAGATCCCGCTACTGTGTCCTAACCTTTGACCCCATTTCGCCTATTTTCAATAAGGTTTGTCGCCAGGTGGTCCCCGACCACATACTAAAATTTCATCAAAATCGAACCTTTTTTACGTTAGTTATGGCGCATAATAGCAGTGGAATGGATCCCTCTCCTATGTACTGACCTTTGACCCCATTTCGTCCACTTTAAATAGGGTTCCTTCCCAGGTGATTCCCCACCAGATACTAAAACTTCATCGAAATCCAACGGTTGTTACGCGAGTTATCGTGCTGACGGACATACGCACACAACGCGTGACGTAATGAGGCAGATGGGAATCGCGACCATCTGCCCGCCGCAAGAGTGTGACGTCGTAAATCTTTAATAGGATCCACACACAACGCGTGACGTAAAGAGACAGATGGCGTGACCGCGCGCCAAAGTTCTCAAACACGAGTTGTGACGTCATAAGGTTTCTAAGCATTGGTAACATTAATGGAACAACGCCATCACTAAAAATGCTATAATTCGGGGAGGTTATTTAACCCACTAAACGAATTCTTCTAAAGTCGAGATCAAGCTAAATCGATTTTTAGTACCAGAAAACGGTAGTTTAACGACTTTCATTAAAATTCTTGGAGTCGTTTTCGAAATAAAATGTACATACATACATACAAGAATTGCTACTTTAAGGTGGACGTCAAGCAAATTTGCTCCCTATACTTCCAATGGAAAAACTTTTGTACACATTTTCTTCACAATTAATGCGTTCCCAAGGATGAAAATTTGAACAACGATTAAAATATCTTCATTTTATAACTTATAATACTTAATATTTTCTAAAACATAACCATAATTATGCAATTCAACATTGGTTTGTGTACTGACGTCATGAAAATACAGGTCGCGCCATCTTTTTCTGGACAATTAATGCGTTCACAAGGATGAAAATTTGAACATCGATTAAAATAGCTTCATTTCATAACTTGGAATACTTAATATTTTCTAAACCATAACCGTAATTATGCAATCCAACATTTTTTGTCCACTGACGTCATCAAAGTACAGGTCGCGCCATCTTTTCTCTGGTTTCAACACCACCAAAGGAAAAGTTATTGATTTTTATTATAATTATGGTTATGTTTTAGAAAATATTAAGTTTTTCAAGTTATAATATGAAGTTATTTTAATCGATGTTCAAATTTTCATCCTTGGGAACACATTAATTGTGAAAGAAATGTGTACAAAAGTTTTTCCATTGGAAGTATAGGAAGCAAAATTACTTGACGTCCACCTTAATAATATAGGATAAGGACAATGGAATGGATCGCAATCCTATGTCCTGACCTTTGACCACATTTCGTCCATTTTCAATAGGGTTCGTCCCCAGGTCGTCCCCTACTACATACTGAAATTTCATCGAAATCGAACCATTTTTACGCACGTTATGATGCATAAGGGCAATGGAATGCATCCCGATCTTATGTCTTGACCTTTGACCCCACTTCACCCATTTTGAATAGGGTTCGTCCCCAGGCGGTCTTCTACCACATAGTAAACTTTCATTGAAATCGAACAATATTTACGCAAGTTATGACGCATAAGGGTAATGGAATGATCCCGCTCCTAAGTCGTGACCTTTGATCCCATTTGTCCCATTTTCAATACGATTCGTCCCTAGGTGGTCTCCTACCACATACTAAACTTTCATTGAAATCGAACCATATTTACGCAAGTTATGACGCATAAGGGTAATGGAATGATCCCGCTCCTACATCGTGACCTTTGACCCCATTTGTCCCATTTTCAACAGGGTTCGTCCCCGGGTAGTCCCCTACCACATACTAAAATTTCATCGAAATCGACCCATTTTTACGCCAGTTATCGTGCGGACTAACGGACGGACAAAGCTGGAGCATATACGCTTCTTCAACCTACGGTTGGAAAGCGTAAAAAAGGATGCCATAGCATGTTTATATCGTCATCATCATCATCATTGCCAACCATTATCAATCCACTACTGGACGAAGGTCTCCCAAAGTTTCCTCCCCAACGGTCTGTCTTGTGCCAGTCTCCTCCATGTCACTCCCGCATACTTTCGAATTTCATCCACCCATCTCCCACGTGGTCTTCTTCTGGGTCTTTTCCTGTCCCTTGAAATCCAATCTAAAATTTCGGCTGTCCATCGATGGTCTGTCCTTCTGGCAGTATGTCCAGCCCATTGCCATTTCAGGGATTTAACTCTGATCATGGTGTCTTCCACTCTTGTCATTTTTCGGATCCACGAGTTCCTCTTCTTATCTCTCCTGGTTACACCAAGCATGCATCTCTCCATGCTTATTTGAGTTGTCTGCAGCCTTTGTATGTCTCTTTTAGTTAAGGTCCACGTCTCTGCACCATACGTAAGCACTGGAAGGAACTTGCATTGATCAAACACTTTTCTTTTAAGACATAATGGCATATTGCTCTTGAAAACTATGCTGTTTCTTCCAAAAGCTCTCCAGGCAAGTTTTGTACGCCGACTAATTTCTTCATCAATGTGACCCTCACTTGATATCTGCTGTCCAAGATAAACGTACGTGTCTGTTATCTCCAGCTTTTCTCCATCAATCGATAAATCTTCATTTCTTGTAAAATTATTGAACATCACTTTTGTCTTCTGAAAGTTCATTTTTAATCCCACTTCTTTATTCTTGTCAGCAAGTTCTTGGATCATACTCTGTAAATCTGATGGGGTAGTTGCAAAAAATGACTATGTCGTCAGCAAAACGAAGGTGGGTTAGATAATCTCCATTAATCTTTATCCCTTTGTTTTCCCAGTTCAGTGATTGAAAGACATTTTCCAATGTGGCATTAAAGAGCTTCGGAGATATGGTGTCACCTTGTCTCACTCCCTTTCCAATTTTTATGTGTGTTGTATTTTCAAACAGCCGAATCTTTGCACTTGCATTTTCATAGATGTCATCAATAATATTAATGTATGCATCATCAATACCGCAGGATTTCAGAGCCATTGTAACTGCTGATGGTTTCACCGAATCAAAGGCTTTTTCATAATCGATAAAAGCCATGCACAATGGAAGTTCATATTCCCTCGCTCTTTCAATTAGTTCTCTAAGTACGTGGATATGATCTATTCTGCTGGAGCCACTCCGGAATCCAGCTTGTTCTCTCGGTTGAGCCATGTCCAGTGTTGCCTTCAAGCGGTGTGAAAGAACTTTAGTGAAGATTTTATAAACCACTGATAGGAGGCTTATAGGTCTGTAGTTCCTGAGATGCTCAATGTCACCTTTTTTATGTAGCAGGATCATTGTAGCAATGTTCCAAACCCCAGGAATCTTCCCTTCATTAAGGCATCGAGTGAAAATTTGGGCGAGTACTGTTTCAATTTCTTCACTTGCTTCTTGTATGATGTCTACAGAAATTCCATCATCTCCTGGAGCTTTTCCCCGCTTCATGTTCTTGATTGCATGTGTAACTTCTGCTGGGAGGACTGGAAGAACTCTGGTACTGTTACCTTTCATGATGTCTGGAGTACATGTATCAACCCTTTCATATAATTTGGAGTAGAAATCTTTCACTCCTGTCAAAATTTCGCCTCCATTTCTTGTTACAGAACCATCTTCTTTTCTCAGTGCCATAATCTGTTTTCTTCAATTACTGAGATCTCCCTTTGCTAACTTTAGGCTTTGGTTGTTTTCAATTGCTTTCCTCACTAGTTCACAGTTGAATTTCCTTACGTCTTCAGTGATACTTTTTCGTACTGTCTTACATAGCTCTATATATTCCACTTTGGAAGTCACATCTTCTTTAGTTGTCCTCATCTCTCTTCTTTTCTGCATCAACATTTTGGTTTTTCCTGATAATTTGTTCACATGCAACTTGTTCTTAGACCCAGCTAATTTTGTAGCTGTTTCCATAAGAGCTTTGGTTACTTTTCTGTTAACTTTAGAAATATCCACTTCTTCCGATGTTAGGCCTTCTAAAGCAGAGAATCTGTTTTTCAGTTCCAATTTGAAGGTATTATGGTGTTTTTTTAGGTTGGTTATGTCAATACATTTTGTTTGTCTTATGAGCTTGCCACGTTCGAGTTTAGTGTTGAGGTCCATCTTACATCTCACCAATCTATGGTCACTACCTGTGTTGAACTTGTTTAGCACACTGCAGTCTTCTATGACGAATTTTTCGTTACACATAACAAAATCAATTTCACTTGTCGTCCCATTTGGATGTCTCCATGTCCATTTCCTGTGTGGCTTTTTCTTGAAAAAGGAGTTCATGCTGAAAAACCCTTCTGCCTCTGCAAACTCAACGAGAGTATTTCCACGCTGGTTTCTGTTGCCGTGACCGAATTTACCTACTGAAGTTTCATTCTGTTGCCGTTGCCCTATTTTTGCATTGAAATCTCCCATAATTATCTTCAAGTGATGCTTACCTTTATTATTTAGATGACGAATTTCCTCATAAAATGTGCTTCAATTTCTTCTTCAGGATAACTTGTGGTGGGTGCACAAGTTTGAATAATCTGAGCCTTGTATCTTCTCGAGAGTTGGATAACGAGTCGTGCAGCACTGTCAGAGGAACTTTCAACTTCTACAACTTTATCCTTCAGTTTCTTGTTTATTATAAATCCACTACCACTAGTTCTGCCAGTATCTGTCCCACGATAGTAGAAGAGATGTCCACTTTTCAGTTCGATGAGATCTTCTCCTTTTCTGCTTACCTCACTCAGCCCGATGATGTCCCACTTGATCCTTTGTAGTTCCTCTTCCAATTCAAGAAGCTTTGAATCAGAAGATAGGGAGCATCCATTATACGTAGCCAAGATCAGCATCAGATGGCAGCCTAGTCAGGTCCTCCGGGGATTCTTAGTACCCTCTGACTTCATGTCGCACTGGCCGCTGCCTTGGCCAGGTACATTCCAGCTGCCGGAGACTGAGGGCCAAGATTTAAACTGCAAGGTCAACTGATATTCCAGATGATCTCAAGAAATACGCCAAATTTCCGCCTGGCTCTCAGATCCCAAAACTCTTCGGCAGACTTAAGCACCACAAACCCGGCAATCCATTGAGACCGATCGTGTCCAGAACATTCGCACCGACGTACCACTTAGAAAAAGCGTTAACCAAATTCTTAATTAATCATCTACCGGAGTCGGACTTTATAATAACCTCCACATTAGATTTTATTAAGAAAATCAAGCAGCTCACCGTTGAACAACGCGACATTATCGGCAGTTTCGACGTAGTTTCTCTTTATCCATCGATCCCCGTACCGGAAGCCATCAGAACATTGAAAGAGGCTATATCTAATTCATCGGTTCATTCTCAGGAGTCTTGCCTCAGCATCTTCAAATTAATAGACTTGGTCTCAAATTCCAGCTACTTCAGTTTCCGAGGGCAAATTTATAAGCAAGTAAATGGCGCTCGGATGGGATCTTCTCTCTCAGCCGTCCTTGCGGAAGCAATACTTCGCCCCATTGAGCAACATATATTCACCAACATCACCCCAAGGCCTACCACCTGGCTACGATACGCAGACGACGTATTTTTCATATGGCCACACGGAAAGGAGACTCTCCCGTTTTTCTTTGATAAAATAAATTGTATACACCCTACAATCAATTTCACCATGGAGCTTGAACACAATGGTACCTTACCTTATCTCGACGTCTCAGTGAGCAAATCGCATGACAACCGCCTTCATACGGGTCTATTATAAACCCACCTCCATTCCCAACCTGATGCTCCGCAGTTCATTCTGCTCTGATCATTACAAGGCCGCCTTATTCCGTTCACGAATTAGAAGAGCCTTCGCTGTCTCATCCGATGCCCGTTCTAGACAATCCGAACTAAGAAACATCGTCGAATTGGCCACTGAGGCAGGATATACTTCGAACCAGATGCATAACTTTATCGAGAAAGCCAGAACCAGCAGTGCTAATAATATTTCTATGCCGCAACTTCGCTACCTGGGCTCTATTCCCTACATACCAAATATTTCCTATCAACTCAAAAACGCGCTCAGAAGGATGAACTTCGGTGTCGGCATACGGTCTCCGGCATCTTTATACACGATGCTTAAGAGAAACATTGACAAGCCCCCTCTTCTCAATGAGGCAGGCATTTATGCCATCCCACTAAAATATCCCAACGGCTCCAGGCGATACTACATCGGAATGACCAAACGTTCGTTTGGAATTAGAATCAGCGAACATAAAAGGGATACAAGAGACGGGAAAATAACCACTGCCCTATCAAGAGAAGTCAAGTTCAAGTCCGCCGATCCTATATGGAATGATGTAAATAAATTAGCTTCATACTCCACACCCAAATCTACTGCCATTCGCGAAACCTTGGAAATGTTGACCAGCTGCGAGGCTTGCAACGATAGCGCCTCTCTGGAGTTACCACGTATTTGGAATCAATTCTTCAAATAATGCTGAGATTTCTACCATAGTACCGCGTGCCCAACCAACGTGACCTCGTTTCTTCGAAATATCACGTTTGATCCTAATCATTTATTGTCTAGTCAAGTCACCGCGTTTAAAGTGTTGAAACGTTCTATTATCCTGTTTGCAGTTAGGTGTCTACTTTTCTTAAGAAAGCCATCTGGTTGATGTGCGAAAGCTTGGAAATTTTGATTATTTATTCTACGCCAAAAAATTTTCGGATTTTTAGTATATAGTTATACTATTTTGAGGAATCATTTAGTTATAAGTTTTTGCATGCATCTATAACTTTCCTGGCCCAACCCACGCTCGTCATCTGCCACAAAAAACAGAAAAACGATTACAAAAACCACAAGTTGTGAGAGTGTCTGAATAAGCCATCAGAATTATTCAGCTGAAAAACACGTTGCCAAGCAACCTAGCCGCCTAAGAGAGATTTTAAACATGAATAACAGTACCAAAGTACTACAAAATCTTATGCTTTGTGGTGAAAAAAGCTTTATCCAAAATGCCATAAAAAAGAAACAAAAGAATAAAAATGTTTTTATTTTTTTATAATGAGATACCTAAAAGTAAACAGGATTTTGGCACCCACAACTTTCTCAACAACTGACATTACAAAAAAAAAAAATAAAAAAAATAAAAAGATGCTTTGGAAAAAATTATGTGAAGTTAACAATTAGTTGCAATATTTACAAATATTCCAGTAGTGCTTTAAAAGTACAATCATGTAGATATTATGTTCCTACCAACAGTGAAAAAAATAGTTGACAACAAGAACAATAAAACGGCTAACTACTCAAACAAAGTGCCCAAAATCACTCTAAAATTCCAAGTTAAGTGAAAGAGAAAAAAACTCAGAGTTAGCAAAAATGCTTGCTCCTAATTCTTGATGCTAAAAAACTAAAATTTCCGCCAAGAATGTTCATTAATTAAACTTAGAACAATAGTGAATATGTCATTCCCCAGCAATCAATATAGTCAATATGTCATTCCCTGCTCTCGTGCATGGAAGTTCAAGTCTCGAGTCAACAGTTCTCTGTATCAGTCCGCATTCTGCGTATGAAGGTTCAGGATGTTACAACCCCTCTTCACTCCGAAGGAACTTTTTCCAATGGTAAAAAGTTCTTGACATTACACTATATAAAAGCCACAATTCACATAATAATTCACAATCAAATTAAAAATAAGATAACTTAACAATCATATTTTGATTTACAAAATTAAAATTTCCTCAAAATAGTTGACACATATTTACGAGTTTTAAGCAATTTCTAAAGATCATATAACACGAGCATTTTTTTCAATAGTGTGTGCATACATACATAGCATGTTTCAGGCGGATCATCTGAATTGCGGATCCTGCTCAGTCCATCTGCATTTTTGTGCATAATTCCAGGACGATGAATTATTTCAAAGTCATACGCTTGTAAAGCAAGAGCCCATCTCATTAGGCGAGCATTTGAACTTGCGTTGGTACGTAACCAAACGAGAGGGTTATGATCAGTTTGCATGAGGAAGCTTTGACCATTCAGATATCATTTCAGTTTATGCACCGCAAATATGATTGCAGCGCATTCTTTTTCGCTGGTACTGTATGTCTCCTCTACCTTAGAAATTTTTCGACTCAGATAGATAACAGAATGTTCGAATCCATCATCTATCTGAGACACAAGTTTGGCTAAAAGTTCATCACCAACAGCAGACATCATATTTTCACTAAATCTCTTGCCATTTATAATTTTCCAAAGGCAAGTAATTGAAATAGTTCTAAGAGCAGAGGCTATTTTCCCTGCTTGCCATGTTAAGTTCGAAGAGGTACCATGTGCGGAGAGGTACCATGGGAGATCGAATTTGCTGAAAATTCCAGTGTGACAGGCAACTTCTTATATCTAGAATATGAGTCACAACAATTAACATGAGACTATGTAACTTTGCATCTTTCTCTGGGTCTAGATTTTTAATCAATATAGGAATGGAAAAATGAGAAATTTCCTCAATGTTGTCGCATCACTGGATCAGGAAAGGAAATATAGCAACTTCTGGACTTACAGGAGTTCATAATTCATGGTTAGCAGTTACCTCCTTCAAAAGTGGCATAGTATGTACATGAAAAAGATGACTAGCAGATTCCAGACATTTAATGTTAGCTAAGTATTGAATAAGACCTTTTGCTTTCTCTGTAATGCTGTCGGTACAAGATAAGGCAGATACAAAAACCAAAACTGAAAAACAGCATTTGGTTTGTTGATGAATCTACTTTATCTGAAAGAAAATCAGCTTTTACGCACAGTAATAAATATGCTTGCTCATCACTTGTTGTGGTGCGGCATACAAAAGGTTCAGTAGGAACACAGCAATCTGATTCATAATTGTCATCAAGAGTTTTTTTTTTGGCACAACCTCTGAGTATTTCAGCCAAAATATTCAGATGCACAGCTGTAGGAGCATATCGAGGATTCAAAAGAAAATTTTTGCACCATAGATTAGGCTCAATGAAGTATCTAAGAAGTTCTACAGTTTTCAATGCCATTAGAACAGCTTTCTTCTCTTGATTTTTGACAGCAAAATAAATTTATCGTGGAAAAGTTTGTAAATTGCTTGTAGCATTGCTCTCAGCATAAAGCCAGAGTTGGTATGCCAGCATAGAAGATTTCACACGGGTTCCAGATACCCAATCCTGCCGATCACGCAAAGAGGGAGGCAAACCGTTACACAAGTTCTTTTGAACAAGTGCTCGGCAATCTAAAGGCTGGCCATCTTCATATGGGTAATCATCTGTAACAGGTGTGAGTAAATCTACCTGACCTTTAAAATAATTTATATTTTTCTCACCATACTGTACTTCAACATCATTTCCAAGAATTTTAGCTCTGCAGCTCTCATCTTTAAGATCATCAGAGAGTGAAGAAAATAAGAGTGGAATAAAATGGTGGAAGAATGAATAGCGATCAGGAAATTTAAGCAACCAGTTTCCATCAACTTCCACAACTGCAAGTGTGACAGATGGTGAATAATCAAACAGACGCAGAGCAAAGTGACTCACAACATCTTGGACATGTTGCTTATTTCCATGAAGAAACACTGATCGTATTGTATTAACGCAAGCCACACGTGTTTTAGAATGCTGATGCGATATACCGTAATTTGTAACAATGGTTTAATTAGAGTTCCAGAAACCATATGAAATTAGGACTGTAAACTTTCAGCCAAAGCAGAAGCACATAAACAACTCTGTCTCTTAACTTCTGGAAGAGGATCCACAATTGCTGTGGCTAATATGTAGACTATATCATTTAAAAATCGAAATAAAGCATTTTCTGATGAGTAATCTACAATTGTTGTCAACAACATCATTTCTAAAAGACGCACGCCTTCAGATGTTTCGGAATTGTGAGGTGGTTTAAGAATAGGGTTTTTTTTCAAACTTTCATTTCGATAAATAGCGCTCTCTGCCGTCTTTGTTTTCACCACCATCCGTTGGTTTATCATAGCATAACCATTTGCCTTCGTAGAATCTGTCGCCTCTATTTCTTTTAGAGTTTTTCTCAATTGCATACTCTGCCGTTGAGCTTCAATGAAGCCTTTCGAATCTAATTTTACCAAATCTAACATGGCTTTATCTTCATCACGCACTAGAGGCAGAATTTCTTCTAATTTGTCTGGTACTTCTAAAACCACAACTTCTTCTTCAAGAACCTGTTTTTCTTTCTTTTCTGAATCATTCTTTACCAGATCTCTCTTCATTGCTTCGTTTATGTTTTTCTTCATAACGAGTAACTACAGCATATACTTGTTCTGAATGAAACTGATGTTCCACATCAACTTTTTTAAACAAAGTGGCAGTCTAATTACCAAGCAAATAGCTACCTTGATCTAGCGACTTCGTAATTACTGCAGCCTTAGTGATAATATGACTTAAACACATTCTAGTTCAACTTCTACCAATCGTAAACAAACCTTTTGTTCATCAAAAAAAAAAAAAAAATGCTGCACCCATACACGTTCCCCAGTCAACCTACTTGGCGACTCACACTTTTGACAAATGATATCAATTGGAGATCCTGTATCGCGAAGAATTAGGCATGGTAACCCTGTTTATTTTTCCTTCAAAGGTATAGGGTGTCAAGAGATCCCCTTCAGACTCACCTCTGATTATGTTTACAATTCCTGAGTTCTGAGATTTTAACTTCGGGCGCTGAGGTCGGATATGATAATATGAACCACACTCGAAACATTGGATCCTCTGGCGTCGTTCATGCCTTTCCTCATTCCGAGGTGCACTCCGATTCGACCATCCTTGTCTTGCATCTGACTTAGCATAATTTTTTTCATAAAATCCACTTTTCGTAGGATTTCCCGAATCATAGTTAACTCCAGCCCCTTTCTTACTGTCTGACATTCTCTTTGATGCATAAAATTAATTTGACAAATATTTCTTTGTTCCCCCTCTTTTACTTTCATAAGTGTCTACCATATCTGCTAATACGGAAGGTGAAACAATATTAGACCATTCATCAATGAAATGTTCTCTTATTTCCATAGACACCTTTCGCTTTACTTGATCGGTGAACATTAAATGTTTAGCCTCTCAAAATCCTCTGTCCAGTCCTGAAATCCATTCATTGAAGTAATTCCCTAACTCGAATGCGAAACCTCTCCAAGTCTTCTCTAATGTACGCATGTGTTGAACGAATTTTAACCAAAATTTTTCTGGGCTTAGCTTGTATCTTTTAAGAAGTAACATTTTAACGTATTCATAATCGTTCGCATCTTCTCCATTTTCTCTGGCAATCAATTGCGATATTTCATAGAGCAAAAGTCCTATTAAATTTGCTACCCAATCTTCTTTTTTTATTTCTGCTTGTTGTGCCTGCCTTTCAAATAATACTAAGTAAATACTTATGCCGCTCTCTTTTGGGTCAAAGGTTTTCATCAAATGACGAATTTCTAATCTCGGCTTATGAGAATTTTCATTTTGCTCAACATTGGTCCCTGGCGATTGACGTCCGGCTTCTATTCTTAGCTTTTCAAGCTCAAATTCTAATTTTCGTTTCTCTTCATTCTCTTTAACTTCTATTTCGATATGTTTTCTCTCTATACGTTTTTCCTTTTTAATGTGTTCTTCTGTTTCTCTACGCCGTTTAATACCTGGTAAAAGTTCTTTCACGAAGTCTTGTTCGTAACCTTTAAAGTTGACAATTCTATTTTTAAAATCTAGGATTTTGATATTAGGTGTTACATCTATTCCCAAATCTTCAGCAGTTCAAATCTTCAGCTAACTGCTGAAGATCCTCTTTACGAACCCTTCCTAAGAAGGCCATTTCGAATTATACTGGTTTCAAACAAATACTACATGTACAATATGCTTACCTACTATCGTATGTGTGCATGCGTCAGATGATCTTTATTTACAACAAGACTTCTACCATTTACCTATACCACCGGCTCAATCAATTGATCTAAATGTTCTATTTCTTGGTAGAAATTATACTCTCATCAGAATGATTTGAACATACAAAATCTACTCCAACTTTCTATTTCACAATCAATTACTGCTTTTTGTTCCAAAAAACAATTATTCAGTTCTGTGACCGGAAACTTCTAGAATCTTTGTACTATTGTATTGTTCCCCGTGGTAATTCTTTGAGAACAACAAAAAACAATACGTACACAAACATAAACTTATGAAGAAATACTACCCGGAAATTGCAATATCTGACGGTCTAAAACTGGCACGCTTTGACCTAAGAGCACTGACGTCCTCATCGCACAATCGCGGCATTGGTTTGCCTTCTTATGCACTTTTCGATGGATGTCGACGCTTCACTTTACACCTCTGCACAAGATGTGCAATTTTGTTCAGTCTTCTACGACAATTATCGAAGCGAGGGTCGCCATGTTGACTCCGTTCGAACTCTCATTCGAATCCTCATCTCCAACGACGCTGCCTTGGTTCGAATCCCAACGTTGCCTCCAATTACCTCGTCTGTATAACTGGCGAATCTGTGGCGTTTCAATACTATTATATCAGTTGATTCCTGTTAGAGAGAAATCTGATATAGCGAAAATTATGTTTTAACGAAAATGAGATCAATTCCCGTCAAAAATGAAATTGAGCTATTGTATTTTTAATTTCAATATAATAAATGCATTTTCATGAATTTTTCGTTATATAGGGAAAAAATGATTCGCATTTCCAAACAAAATTATTATTTAAAACAATACTTACAACACCAGAAAATTTTAACGGTTCAATTGGGATTTTTGCGCTGTTTTGTTAAAAGAAACGAGCACTCTTCCCAGTAAAGTCATATCTCGCCGCCTATCGTCGCAAAGCAGCTCGAACCAGTTTGGGGACAAAGTGAATGTTATGGGGACATAGCAACCAAACTATCGCTTTGTCTCTTTCTGTACTCGTTTGTGTTTTTTACGTTGTTTCTTGCTCGAATTTGAAACGAGTTCATCAAAAGAAAGCAATTGTCGGAAAGAAAATAAAAAAAAATCTTTCATCAAATAGATTTTGGAGTGAAAATGGTATTGTTTCTAAAAAACACAGCATCAACTCTATCGACTTTTCTTAAAAGATCGAGCGAAAACTAAACACTAATAAAAAAAGCCGGTTATTTAGCCAGAAAGCAAGAAAATATGGCTGGCGTAATTTTAAGATGTCTACTCAGCGGTGTTCACTCAAGATGTCCATTCCTGGAGTGTGCCAGTTACTGAACCATTAATCTGTGTAAAAGCAATGCAGTTTGCCACTGTTTTTGGCAATGAGGAATTTCAGATCGATGTTGGATGGCTACATCGTTTCAAGGAACGGTATGGAAGCGTTGCCAAAACAATCTGTAATTGGTCAGACAGATGCTGTGCCTGGAAAAAGTGCGAATGAATAAAAATGAGAGTTGTGTGTGTATGTGGCAGTTTGTTTGCGCTTTCCAACCGTAGGTTGAAGAAACGTATGTGCTCCAGCTTTGCCCGTTTGTCTGTCTGTCTGTCCGCACGATGACTCGCGTAAAAATAGTTCGATTTCGATGAAATTTTAGTATGTGGTAGGGGACATCCTGGGAACGAACCCTATTGAAAATGGGTGAAATGGGGTTGAAGGTCAGAACATAGGAGCAGAATCCATTCCATCACCCTTATGGGTCATAATTTACGTAAAAATGCTTCGATTGCGATAAAATTGTCGTTGGACGTGCCCTCTCGAACTCCTCAATTTTCGCCCTGTTTGCTCGGTCCAAGAGCCCATTGCTCCCGACTCCTGTGTTTCGTGTGTGTATAAGGGCATGTGCTACCTTTCCTGCTACTTTTCCGAGTCGGAAAGTACATATTTACTTCGAATTTTATCATAATATTACCTGCCGACTACACCCTACTGCGTTTCTGAAGTGTGCGCCCAAGTACATGTTCCAGTGCCTGCTGTTCCTTTCCTGCATACCCTGTTCAAGTAATAGGCTGCCAGCAACCTTCCCAGCTACTTTTCAGCACCAGTAAGTAAATTTTATACCGATATTCCTTCATTTTTCATCTCTGTGGGTATGTTTACATCTACCCATCGTGACTTGCCTTGACTTCCTTCTGTCATCTCACCAGCATTCTATTCAGTTGCCTTCTGTGCTTATCTTCCTGTTATCTACACGCCTTCCCGTTTACGTCACCCTCTCATAGTGATCCTTGGGTGACGTCATCGTTACTGTGCTCCATCTGTCTCTTGCCGTTCTTCCAGTAACGTCATTACCTTGTATCTTCCCATCGTCCGCCTTCTTTACGTGCCTTTTGCCATCTCTATCGTCTTACGCTCTCGAGATTGTGCTGATTTGCTTTACAGTTTCTGATTTGTACTATGTCTACTGCTTTTCTTCGACCACTGACGCCTCCTCCGGATGTACTACTTGACAGTTCAACTCATCTCTCTTCGCCCGCAGTCATTGCCTTCCCCTCGGATCCTCTCTCAACTGCCTTGGGCTTCCGGTTTTCTCGTACCGGCTCCGTTTTAACAACTCATTTATTAGAGTCCTCGTCACCGGGGAAGTCTTTCTTCGCTTCTTTAGCTCTCGGAGTAAAATATTCCGCGCTTCCACATACTAAACTTACAGCTTGCACTTCAGCGCTCCATCAGATTGTTCCACCTAATGCCATCACGCACATAGTGCGAAAGCCACGCTCGTCGTTGGTTTATTTTTCTAATCCCGCTCAAGTTGAGTTGGTTCTTTCTTCTCCAATTTCAGTCGGTGACCAAAGTTTGTTCGCAATTCCTCTTGCTCATTGTCATACTCTCTTTAGTTTATCTCCAGTTCCTCCTGAACTCTCCAACGATTTACTGCAGACTTTCCTTTCTCAATGTGGTTTATTTATTGGCCCTATTAAGACTTTGCCTGCTGCTTCAGACGATCAAGGAAATCGTTCCTATTACAGTTTTCGACGTCAAGCTCTCGTCGTTTTTCCTGACGAACAGTCCATTGTTTCCTGTCCGACAGCTTTCCAAGTTATCTGCGGTCCACACACTCGCACTGTCAATGTTTTTGCCGCCTATCATTGCTTTTCTTGTAAATTGCCTGGTCACCATAGTTTTTTTTGTCGAACTCGGAATTTTTCGACTTCCATTCGCCCTTCTGCCTTGCCAGAATTGTGTGACTTTTCTTTATCATCCACATCTTTGTCGACTTTTCCTTATACATATTCGCAGCTTCCGGTTTCGAGTGTTTGTTCCCGGCCCTTGATTCTTCTACTTCACGTGTTTCTCCGGAGTATATTTTCCCTGATCATCTACTACCGACAGCTCTCCTGGATGTTCTCCCTTCTGTTACTACTACACCATTTTGCACACCTTCATAGAGCCGGTTCTGCCCAGATCTTGTTGAAATGCGCTCAGTCACCCTCTCCGCTTTCATCTCCTGCTCCTGTCAGTCCATTGTCTCCATGTTCGACTGCGGTCTCTACTTCTATGGTTCCGCTCTTCGTCTCCACGGATCCAGCGTCTACCAGTTGCCTTATACCTCCCGCTTCCTCACCGCCCCAGTGCAACTTATCTGTTTCTGTGCCTCCAGGTTCTATGTCATCTCATTTTCCTTTACCGACGGCTGATGTTGCTTCGTCTCTTGCTCGTCTCCTGCTCGTCTCCTCCAGTCTTCACTCCTAGATGTTCCTGTTACAACTTCATGTTCACCACCGTGCTCCCTTCAAGCAAGTCTATTTTCTACAGGACCCTCCACACCGACAGCCCTGTAGTGTCTTCTGGGTTGCAATTGTCTTCTGTTGACTTCTGCTTCGCCAACTCCTGAGTCGCCGGACGAAGATTCTACTCCACCTCTTATCAGCTCTCTCATGCCGATCGTCTCTGTGAGTTCTTCACTCCCAGCAACTCTTGTCATGTCCATTGAACCTGCATCCTCCGACTCACAGTATGCTCATTTGCCTTCTGATGTGTCATCTTCCTCTACAGCCGTTCCTGTCGTCCTTCCATCAGCTTCAGCCACTGTTCCTGCCTCATCGATTGTTCCTGCCAGTGCTCTTTCAACTGTGCTTCATCATGCTCCATTGTTGCCTTCCTCGACTTTTGTTGATAGTACTTTCCTTACTTGTACATCTTCTACGGCTCGACGTTCCCGACGGCAGCGTAAGCCTTTTGCTCTAGATCCTCCTTCACAACAAGACTTTGCTTCTTATGGTGATTATTACCGCGCTTATGAGCGTTGGGTGAAACGTGCTATGTATAATTATCCAGACTTCTCCTTCCCATATTCGCTAACACCAGTTCCTTATTATTCCAGTATCTTCCAGAGTGTGAGCCCGTAGACTCCTGCTTGACTTTTGCCATGCTTAATGTCCTGTGTATTTCATGTTCCTCAAAATATCTCTCTGTTTGAGAGAGTGGCCTGTGCGCCCATAGTTCTTTTTCTTATGTTTTGTTCTCCTCAATGCCTCAAGTGTAAGCCTGAGATTTTGACCACGTCTTTTTCGCCTTTTGCCCATGTTATATGTCCCTGTTTTATTGTACACTATTAGTTGTCTAATAAAGCGATATTGAACGACAAAATTTTATCGTGTTGTTCTGGAGGTACACTAAATAGGTTTTGTTGAATATCATCGAAATGGGGTCAAAGGGCAGGGTACAGGGACGAGATTTATTCCACAGCCATTATCCTCATAACTTGAGTAATGATTTCTGGCATGTTGGCAAGCGTATCATAATCAATGCATTGCATGCTTTTTCCTAACTTGTTTTTTTTATAATCTCATAAAGTCCAAATGATATGTTTAATACTGATGAGGCGGAGGTATTTTTCCAATTCCAGCCCCCAAAAAAGGGTTAGCGCTTCAAGGAGGTAAATATGTTGGCGGAAAAATCATGGAAAACCGTTGCTAAATCGACTGCGCCCTAATGACGTTCAACTGAAGGACCTTTTCTTTGAAGATGACGAGGAGTTTATATCTCACGCAGTGATCGATGCGGATATCATCTAGTCAATAAAGGGCAAAGAAAGTAAAGGAAATATTGAAAGCAGCAAAAAATTGGGTGCTACAACATTTTTGACAAATGTTAGCTTGGAAAAGATTCGCCATTTTGTGTCATCACAATTTAAAGTTCCGTACGATATATTTCCCACATGCATTCTTTGTAGAATAAACTTTTAATGCCTCCAGCTACAAATTACCGTGTTGAAAAATCATTGATTATTTATCTACAAAGATGAGGAAATGACAGTGACCAGTAAAGTTTTGATTTGACAATTTTAATACGTACAGTTCTACTATTTTTACTTTATAAAAGCAAAATGTCCTAGATTTGAAATTTTAAAATAAATATATAGGCAGAATGAAAAGGTTTGGTAAAATGTCAAATTCCGGTTTAAGGAATTTCTTAATAATGAAATATTTATGTGGTCCCGTGAAGTTCGTTCTAGTGGGATTCGACTGTATTATAATTCAAGTCCTTTCTTTTTACTACCGGGATATGTTTCAATTAAACGTTTTCGTGCTCATATTCACAATTTCAGGAAAATTGGTTCATATAATTTTTGTTAAACCCAGCCAATACATCCCCTTTGCTAGTGTTTAATAAAATAAAATGCATTTAAAACAATTATTACTGTGAGAGAAAACTGCTACCGAACTCTACTTTTGGAATATCGGGTCAAAATTAATTTTTTTCTCTCTTTCCCTATTTCTAGTTTCTTCCTTTTTTGGCGATATTAAATGGAACGCAAGTAACATGGTGGATTATTCAAATACATATTCTGTAAATACCAGAATTTTACATACAAAGGCTCTTTCAAGGGACAGTTTTTTAATTAAAATGTTTCTCCTTTAATTATTTTTTCTTGGCTTCCTGTTAAAATAACCGTCGATCAAAACATTTCCACATTTAATAATTAATAACACTGCAGGAAAGGAATGAGACATTTATTGTAAGCCGGTGGCGCAATGTACACCACTGCGCCACCGGCTTATGACCGTTCACCCAGCACTGGCGTATGACCGTTCAACCGTGTGGGCCTGGGTTCGGGTCCCAGATGCGACATTGGTGGTGTGCTTGTCTTCGGCACTGGCTCTCTCCCTTCTCTGGAACCAGCGGCCCTAAATTGAGAAATAGCGACTGCATATATAAAAAATTATAGTGATGTCAGAAAAATACAAGTGCATCTTATTTAATTACATATAGGGTGTTTTCTCAAGAGGTCTAGTTAACAAACTTTGGGAACTCACTTTACTGCCCATAGTGGTAAAAAAGGTTTCCATGAACATTGCACCCGAATAGCTTTGCATCCAAGTTATTGCACAGTTTTGAATTGTAAGTAAGGAAGCCTATCAAAACGTACCTCGCTAGGTAAATTCGTACCGTCTGCATGCCTGATGGTATACAAGTACGTGTACGTAAATGTTGAACAAAATCCCACCATTCCGAGAATTTTTCAGAATCCTTTTCACCTGTTACAACATGTTGGGACGAGGAAGAACTGTCAGAACACCTGCTTTAAAAGAACAGTTGCTGAACATCGTCGTACAGAATTCCGGACTTATCACGATAGAAGTAGCATCAGACGTAGGTGTTTCTCATACAACTGTTTGTAGAATCTGTCGTCAGATGCAAATCTACCTATATTATGTGCAGCTGGTGCAGGCCATTTCACCAGCTGATTTTCGTCTATGAGTCATATTTTTTCAACGGCTTCTGCAGAAGTGTAGTGCATCGAGTTTTCTTTATTATCTGCTTTTCACCGATGAATCGCAATTCGAAAGACAACACTGTGAATTTCTATAACGTTTACCTGAAAGTCACCCTGCGATAACACATTTTTGGCATCATCAAAGATTTCATGTGAATGTCTGGGCAGGAATCGTGGATAATTACCTGTCCCGTCCATTTTTCCTGCCCCCAACGCTCAATAAAGAATAATAAACTCATTTCTTGATGGCAGAACTGTCTGCATTGCTGGGAGAAGTTCCATTAGCAATGCTCTGTCTCATGGGGGTTCATATATCATAGAGTTTCAGATTATTACAATATCACCGCTCGAGAACATCTTGATCGTACATATGGATTAGTAGTGGAGGACTAACTGCATGGCTTGCCGCTCTCTAGATTTGAGTCTACTGGATTTCTTGTTTTTTTTTGTTTTTTTTTTTTTTGGAGACATCCTGCTCTTGATGTTTACGTTACTCCGTTACCCAATACACAAGATCTTCGGCAACACGGTTAGCAGAAGTGTGACAAAGAATTCAGAAGATTCCTGAATTTTTGAACGAGTTCGACAACTAATAAGAAGAGGTTGTGCTTCGTATATTGCATCTCAAGGAGAACATTTCGAATTTGGTCTGAGGCGGACTTGCATAATTATTGTGATCTGTCACTAACATGTGCTGCAATAAATAAAATAAAAACTAGTTAACTCCATAGGCATCCTTACTTGCACTCTTAAAATGTTTCATAACTTGGAAATGAATTACTTTCATCACTGTGCATTGAGAACACGTCCGTAACCTAACTAGGTCTTTTTGAAACACTCTGCATGTTTTAATCCCATGTAGGCAGAAGCTTGGCGTTTTCCTCTAAATGGTTTTATTGGCCTAAAAAACGGAACATCCAACGTTGAAAACATTAGTATGAATTGATGAACTGAGAGTATTTTATTTCCAAACAAGTTTAGTTCGGTTCAATTAGACACTTTTGTAAAAACGTGAGGTCACATTGGACGGCCTTATATTAAAATTGGTATCTGAATTTCGACGTCCCCAAGGCTGCGTAACGGTCTAGTTTTCTAATGTCATTTCGACGCTAAAATGAAAGGAAAAATTTGGAACTGCTGTAACAGGCGCGATATCGTATCGAAAAGGAAAAAGTGATGCAAACACTTGTCGAAATCCTTATCATCAGACCGTTTGTTTTCTTTGAGTTCCTATTGCAACTAATGATTTCCGTTTTCCTATCAAATCAAATGGTTAAAAAATTGCGACAGAGCTTCATGATGAAAACATCCTGTTTCGAACATGATGTGTAAATTCATTTGTGAAACCTACCGTTTGAGTTTCAGCGTAAGATCATTTCAAACTAGTTTTAAAACCACCTTAAAAGTAAAGAGGAAACTTATGTGTAACTAAGAATGGCACTGCCTGACATATACACTTATAAGCGAAAAGATTATGACCACCTATTTAATAACATGTTGGGTGTCTTTCGCAGCAATAACTGCTTGCACTCAGTGTGGCATTAATTCCACTAGACTGCGGAAGATAACATCAGGCATCCTATTGTGACGTACCTGCCAGCAGGACGCACACGACATAAAGGCACATAGCAATCAGAACAAATGTCTGCGTAGCTCAGTTGGTAGAGCGACTTGTTTCGGAATAAGCGGCCTCGGGTTCGAATCCCGGCGTAGACCAAAAATGACGGAGAAATTTACTTCGTTATACTATATCAGTTGGACAGAATGACGGTTTTCAGTTCGATGACGGGGCGAGGTACTGGCGTGGACCAGAGAATGCTGTATTCCATTCCACTGCATCCAACAGATGTACTGTGGGATTCCAGTCAGGGAAATATAGAGGCCAGGGGTGTTGGACATGATTTTCAAATCATTCCTTTCTTCGCTCTACGGGCATTGGGACACTGGGTGCTGAATAACATCGAAAGTCCAATGCCATCTGGATACACGTTCACCATGTTGATCAACACTTGGTCCGAAGCAATACCTAGGTAGGATTTGACAGTGAAGGTGTGTTCAGTGGTGATGAGGGGACCCAGTGACGTCCATGAGAACAGTTCTTATACCATTATGTTCTCTCCCTTGTCTGTTTCCGGCCAGTCAGGTAGTAGTAGCTATGCGCCTGTTCGTCGTCGAATATAGGATCGTTCATCTGCAGTTTGGAGCTGGAATTCGAATCTGGTGACTCTTTTCTGGTCGTCCAATGTCCAGTCACAGTGCTCCTGCACACACTATAGACGGAGCTGTCGATGGCAATATGTAAACAGAGGAGCGTGAACGGCCGCCCACTCCTTAGGCCAAACCCAAGAACATCCGCTGAACTATGTGCTTGAAAACATTTCTCTGTTTGTACTGGATGTAGTGTGCTGTTAAATGAGTGATTGTAAGCCGTCTAGTATCACATCACAGCACGTGCTAACCGGTGTTCACCTCGGCTTCAATCAGCGCCGGTCTCCCATTTCTGGTACTTTGGGTGGTGTGTGTCCCTCTTCAGACCATTTCCCGTTACATGTTCACTATGGCGGCCTTCGAACAGCCAAAATGCCTGCAGTTGCTGAGATGCTGGTGAACCCGCTTCCTCGCGCCGATTGTTATTCTAACTCCGACAAAGCCTCCCTGATGACAGGCATAGGTTTCTGGCTACTCGTCTGAACAGGGCCTGGGTTAGAGACCCGCATGAAGAATGGGTAGCGTGCTTGTCGTACTGCGCTGGCTGTCACACATCCCTGGAACCACTGGCCCATTATTAGGGACTGGCGACTACTTATAGCGCTTACAGATATTCATGATGTTTGTTGAATCTCGAAGCAAATTCTGACAAGTGCTGCCTTTTCTTGATTACATGGGCTTCGCACTAACGAACTGCCACGCCCTGTGCGTTCCATCCATATATATTTTCCCACGCCGGTCCGTATCGGCACTGCTGCGGGCTGTGAG
This sequence comes from Macrothele yani, assembly GCA_039090855.1. NCBI lineage: Eukaryota > Metazoa > Arthropoda > Arachnida > Araneae > Macrothelidae > Macrothele > Macrothele yani. The sequence continues at coordinate 70,604,675 of CM077013.1, forward strand.
ATCAGTCCAGTCGTAGAGACAAGGGTGGGCACGACGATCTGTCGTATGACTGTATGTGTCATTAGGTGTTAAGTTTTCAATTTTCCGTTAAGTAATGGGGTTGGTTAAGCTGTTCTTTCTCTCTCTTTGGAACAATAACTCGTGTTCCAAAAGTCGAAATCTAAGAATTCTGTTTTGCAAAAATAACTGCAGCCAAGAGAAAATTGATCCATGTAGTTTTCGATTTCTTAAAACAGTCTTCCCGCTAGATGATACAAACGTCTATTTTCTTTTATCACGATATGTCCACTTCTAACAGTCAGTCTAAGAAGTTAGCTCCTGAATTAGATAGCTAGAACCTGAACCACGAGTTTTCGTGCAAATTCTATTATTCCTCGTACACCGTGTTCCAACCAGGTAACTTAAGTGGAGAGAGATATATATTTGACGTGGCATGTCCACTGTAAGAAATCTGATTGGACGAATTATTTTTGCATCACACAGTTTTTAACTACCATCATTGTTATATATCCATTTTCTTTACGGGGAAAATTTTTCACTATCTAGCGTGCTGTTTACTATTTAATAGGAAACAATATTTTGTCTCAAAAAGTAAATAAAGAAAGGTATAGAAAGTCATCAGTTACAAAAGCAAAACTATTTGGTGTATCAAGGGTGTAAAATATGTGGTACGCAAACAACGAAACAGGTAGTATGGTCAATGTTCGAGGTCATCGGCGACTTGGAGAGAATTGCACAAGGTAACAGACGAGTTCTATTGCATCGAACAACCGCTCAGTACAACAGCGGTATCAAGAAGAGAATTTCAACATACGCAGCCTCTCCACACATTGGCGTGAATGGACTACACACAAGACGTTCCCTTCACGTGCCACTCGTCTCTGCAAAAAAATGCGAACAAATCTCCTGCACTGGGCATGAAAGCACCAAAATTGAACCCGTAATAGCTAAAAGAAAGATCCCCTAGTCCAATGTATTACATTTTCAGTTAATACGCTCCGATGGACTGGACCCAACAGCACGAATCGATAGATCAACGGATAACTGTACAAGCTGGAGGAAGCGGTGAAATAAATGATCTGGTGTCTGTTTTTGTAGCAGGCATTGGGTTCCTTAATACCTCTCGAACGGCATTTGGATGCCACGCTGTATCTTAACATCACAACGGATCAGGTACATCTATACCCAACAAAACCACAAGTGTTGAGAAACTGCTGACCACTAGCTGGCAGTGATGGGTCACTGCTGGATGAAATATGCTGCTCACGCTACGGTACCTGTCCGTTGGTGGCAGCGCCATCAGTTGGCAGCCATTAATGGCCCTTCAGCATCGCCGTGAATTACGGGCCTCAAGCAAGTGCTACAAGTGACCCGTAGCCGGCAACCCCAACACGAGGTGGAAGCAGCGGGACTGCGCATGCGCAGAAGCAACACGCGCGCAGTCTTTCGTGGTACCAATTAGTTGAAGACGATGCCATCGTGTTATTTTAGTAGGTGTTAAGAAAAATAAAACATATGTAGAGAGGCGAATTAATTTCCTAATGAAATGTTACGTCGACGAAGATTACTGTCGGAAGAAAATAATAGAAATAATAGTCAATTACTCTCATATATTTACAGAAACTTCTTTCGTAGCAAAATTCCTGCACTAACACACAAAGAATCGAGAATACAGACAGCCATGAAACGCACCCACTCCATTCCCATGTATAACAAGAAATAAATTCTGTATACTATTTCGTTTTAACATACACTAAACCATTTCAAACAAAAGTCCCAGAAAGACATTACAAAATCGTCATATTGGAAAAAAATAAGAATCGTACGCGTACAAAATTAAACAATTATTTGAAAAAAAAAAGCAAAGCTATGTGGATATGTACTCAAAGCTATGTACTCATTTATGAGTTGAATACAAAAGATTCGAAGAATTCGCTGCTAAAAATAACGACAAGTAAAATAAACTATCTTTCCTCTTCAGAACAAATGTTGTTTCGGACCGTGGAGAAAAAACATATAGTGTTAAAAATGTAACAGAATGTGACATGAACGGGTAAAATGTATGAATTAAACAATCGCTTTACAAGACCATAAGGACAGCACAAAACTTTGGAAAACGTTGGTACACTCGTTCAAAATGACTGAAGTTCCCTTAAGGTAAACAAAAGCAATCATTACGTTGAAAAAATAAATTTATGAATTATATGAAACGGACATTTATGAAAAATAACTCGCAATATTGTAATTAAAAAAAGAACCCTCAGTTTCACATCGTGCAGGAAAGAGACTCGCCTTTAAGCAAAGACTCGTACGTGGCAAACTAGTATAGTGGCTGAAGCGTTCGCTTCGCAAACAGGATGTCATCATTTCGATACTACCCTCATCCAAACTGGAGTTTTTCAGCACCTGTTGAGAAAATTTTCCCAGCGCCGTGCATTCATCAAGCAGAAATTTCGTTGAGAAAGAAAGAGGAGTTGTGCCTTTAGGGAACTGTGGTTGCCTAATTTTTTTGTTTTATGGCCACTACTAGAAAGTTAGCGGAGAAGATTCGGCAAGCCATGAGTTACGTCCCGTGATTGCCGGATGCCACTGCCGGAAAACTGGCGGACATTAAGCTAGCCATTATTTATGGCAAGTGCTTGCAGAACCGTTCACGACGATTCGTATGCTGATATACACGGGTGAGCAAACATTAAGGACGAAGAGGAGAAATTAGCATAACAGCGGAACGAGCAGGCAAAACGGACCGAAATGCCACTCAGGAGATAGACTAGGGTACGGTACGATAAGGCATGCGCATATATGCAGCATGACGTAGGGGGGGGGGGGAGTGTCGGAAGGGTATAAAGCACACGGGCGGTGTACGCTCAGCACTTCAGGGGCCGCGGGTAGCCTAGTGGGCAACGTTCGTGACTGCCGCGGTAGGGACCTCAGGTTCGATCCCAGGCAGGCACGAACGCTCGATCCACTAAATATCCGCCGTGCGTCGGATGGGCAAGTTAAGCCGTCGGACCCCGGGTACTGGCCCCCGGTAATAAATAAGGGCGTCTCTCTCCCCCTTTCTACTTCGCTTCTGTGTCACTTTCCTATCGGACACTCCAGCCCAAATCTCCTAGCTTCCTATTTCTAAGGGTTGTTTAAGACCTGGGGTCAGACACTACCTTCCTAAAATCCTCCACATATGATCATGATCATGCTCAGCACTTCGGGGAAAGCTATTGCATGGCGTACATCGGTTTGAACGACGTCGAGTTGCTGCAATCGTTTGATATGGTCAACAGGTAATCCAGTAGACGACATCAGGATGAATTTACCGGAGGTCGCGTCATTGGGAAGTTGGAAGAAGGTCGAAGTGTGACTAGTGTAGCCGAGGAGTTCGGGATTGCTCACAGCACCGTTTCACGAGCTTGGAGAGCATTACAAACGAGAGGAACAACTGTCCAAGAGTTCAGCAGTGGTCGTCCACGAGCAACCACGGCAGCGAACGATCGGTATACAGCGGAAGAAATCGCAAGGCACATGCAACAGACAACTGGACGTCCGTTATCGTGTTTTACCGTGGCCAGGAGGCTGCGCAAAGGTGGTCTATTTGCACGACGACCAGTACGGTGTGTGCCATTAACGCCTGCTCATCGGAGAGGGCGGTTACTGTGGTGCCAGGAACATAAGAACTGGACACATCAGCAATGGGGCCGAGTTCTCTTTACGGATGAGAGCCGATTTAGTCTGAAGATCGATTCTGGACGTATACAAATCTGGAGAGAGCAGGGAACACGCAATCACACCTCCAACATCATCGAAATGGACCGGTGTGGAGGTGGCGGAGTTTTCGTTTGGGGCGGTATCATGCTTGGTAGCCGTACTGACCTCCACATCTTCTAAGGAGGTTCAGTCACTGGTGTCCGCTATTGTACCGAGGTTCTCCTGCCTCACGTGCGTCTGTTTAAAGGTGCTGTGGGTCCTGAGTTCCTCTTCATAGACGACAACGCTACATCTCATGGTACAATAGCTGTCGCAGATCTGTTGAAGAGTGAAGATATTGAACGCAGGGATTGGCCCGCAAGGTCCCCGGACCTAAATCCAATCGAACACGTGTGGGACCTTCTTGGGAGACGCTTGGCAGCACGTCACCAGCCGCCAGCAACGATTCCGCAGCTGCGATTGGCGCTACAAGAGGAATGGGCCGCGATGCCTCAACAGCTCTTAGACAACTTCGTCCTCAGCATGGGCAGACGTTGTAAATCCTGCAACGTAGTCAGGGTGGATCATATCCCCTACTAAAGACTGGATTTTTCTTGGCAGCCGCCTGTCACATGGACGTTTCTGTCTTCTGTCCAGTTGTACTCAAAGCTAGCTTTTCAATAAAGTGCCTTTGTATACTTTGGATTCCTTGTTTGGACGGTTTTGCTCACTTGTCCCATATTCTTACATCTTGGGGATCTTATGATATGATTTGAGTAGATGTGGAGCACTTCTGCACGACGTTACATTCGAAAAACCGTCTCGTTCTTAATTTTTGCACGCCAGTGTAGTATTAAATGCTAAAATTCAACACTTATATTAACACTTACGCTGTTAGAGATCTATAAGCAAAAAAGGCAAGAAATGTATTATTTTACAATCGCTTGTTTTATTAGCTTCCAGATTGCTGAATTACAACTCGCTCGTAAGCACAATTCCTCTTTGAGAACTTCAGAGAAATTCGTTGTTATCACCCTCGTAGTTCAGTTTATTTATGTGTATAAATCACCAACAAGATAGAGTTCGTCAAGTATACACTGAGCAAAGCACCTTCCGTCGTATGACCGACCATCTACACATTTTTTACTCTTGATGTCGCTTTTATTTACCTTTGACTCTCTTTCAGCTGTTACCAAAAAGTATTAGGAAATTCGATTAAGTGACTTGCCGTATAAAGAAGGAAGAACTAATAGAGAAGTAATATAATTTACCCAAGAACAAAAAGTTGAAAAGGAAAGTTAAATTCGAAATATACTCGTACATCATACCTATAAATTGAAGTGGCTCCTTTCGTTTAATTTTGAGCGATTTGCTTTGCGTTCTTCTACACTCATACTGCATTCTCAGTTAGAAAGGCTGTAGCAGAGCAATAAATTTCTTTAGGTTTCAGATATCGCACATGGATTGGACTAAGTGGTTTTAAATTGCTAATCTGGTGTACTGTCAGTGTATACTCATGATACCGAGCAAACTCCATTTTTTAATTTCACATTATTTTTCTGGATAAATTCTTTACAATTAGAGTTTGATTTCAGTTTAATCATATTAAACTGAGTCTCTTTGCTAGGTTATTAACGTTGTAACATAACTCAGGAATCTATGGATTATAACACTGAACTTTCTTTTAGGACTTACTTTGTTTCCTTGTCTTAGATTTGAGCTATGCTTAGTCCTTCATTTGGAACCCACCATCGATCTCATAGTAAAAATCCATTCTACTTTCTTCGAGCAAACTGTAAGACCGCGTTTAAAGTAAAAACTGAACTCCTTCTTTGTGCTGTGAAGTAATACTTATGACCATATCTATTCGCAAACTATCTTATGTACAGACACATATTTTCCTATTTTTACACATCAGCTCGTCAAGTGAAGGAAGCTCGTAGTTACTTCTATTTCCACAGTAAAACATAACAAATGGCGCTATTTATGCAATTCAGTTTCTACATTACTATAGCTTTTTATTAGTATGTGTCATTTCAAAAGTACATTGTTGGAATATCTTAACCCCTGTCTTTGGTGTTCTGCATTATGACACAGGCTCCCTAGTTGGAATATTGAAATAAAACTTCGCTGCTTTTCGGAAAAATGAAATAAGATGAAAAATGTTACAATAAAAATTAAATAAAAACAAAAAAATTTCTTACGCACTCATTATGAAACTGAGATAACTTCTGTCACAGAGGTTTTTTTAAATTGAATCGTCTCTGATTGTCATGATTTTTAGAATGACGCAACAGGGTTTTTCCTAATGACGTTTTTAAACGTTCGCTTAAAAAAAGGAAAGAAAAAGATAAAAGAAGCGAAGTACTAATGATGTCCGCCACTTTCCAAATTACCGATCGCCTGCTATGTCACTGGCAAAGTTCATTAGAGAGCTTTGTGGGATGGCACTTAATGGGCCTTGGCAAAAGTGGCGGAGGTGAAATTGGGAGCTTTCTCCCATCAATGAAAATGGGTGACTCCGTCAGTGCATGCGGACCAGCTGAACTTACGCAATGGGTCTGACACTGTTATCTACTCCAACAACAGCCTGTCAAAGAAAGAAAAACGGAAGGCATCTTGCCAAACTCTAACGAAGGAACATCCAGATACTCAACGACTTGCCATTGGAAGGGCAATGCGAAAATAGATAAACCCACTGAAAAGAAAAAAAAAATAAACATCTTTTTTTCTCGGAACATTATAAGTAGGCGTAACTTCCAAAAGAAAATAAAGGTAAGAAAACGTGAGGAATCCTGTGTTATGTTTCTGGTGAAAACACAAAGCGCTTCTTTGCTGTCGGTTCAATGACCAATCAGTAATTCAGTCGCTGGGTGAACCATCAACAGCAAGCTATTGGTTAATTAATTTAATTGGTTTAATTAAATTCATTTTTTTATTTTTCTGTAGGGAATCAACCTTGAAAGGCAAAGCCCTATAAAACAGTGTAAGGCACAGCATCATAATCTAATTAATATCTTTTCTTTCTCTTTGTATCAACACGGAACTTCCCAAAGTAGTTATTTTGCCCGTGACCTAAATAGCGGAATATCTTGATGCTGGAGAAGTGTGAGTAAGTAGTAAAGAATACTTCGGTTTTTTAATGCAGCAGAAAGGAATAAGTTCTGAAAGCGGTAGCTTCTGCACTTTCTCAGACGAACACAAAACAAGTATCTGGGGAACTTGCTTCTGGAGCGCGAAGCAAAATGTTTGGAGTTCAACAAGGTTTCAAAATCGCTTTATTTTAATTTATCATAAGAAAACATAAGAGGGAGGCAGTTACCATGAGAGTCAGTATGCGCCAGGAAGCTAATCACTTGAATTACGCTGATCTTTTCGATTTTGGTGCGTTATCTCAAACTACGAGAACAGAAATCTAGTATTTCATTGTTTTAGGGCAAAACGTATTTCAGAAAAAAGTTATCGTGTAGTCCGAGAAAGGTTTTCCACTTTTTTTCTTTTTTTAAGCACGTTTAATGGGTGCAACTTTAATATGCCAAGGCAAACTAAAAGCAAACAAAGATGAAAAAAAATCACAATGTTAAGAAAATTTTTGATCTTTTTTGCTCCTTACAACAAATCAGAAGAAACAGTGGGAAAGGTGGGGAGGGGGAGGGGTTAAACTCCTCAAAGTTTTATTCACCTCAATGCCAAAGGTGTCAAAATCCCAGTTTGCAAAGGACAGAATGCTGCAGTCAAATTTCCGATGTTTATTGTTACTACATGAATAACCAGAGTACAAAATTTATGAATGGAATTGCAGTAGCGAAACCATGAACTGCAGTAGTTGCAACCGATCAATGAGTGTACCTGTGTTAACGAAAAACGCAACAGAACACGCTACCTCAGCAATTAAATGATGTATACTTCAAAAGGGAAGTTAGGTAGTTAATGACATAATTGCAGGATTGAAGCCAGCCATATATTATTCAGATTACTTCGACACTAATGATTTTCAAGTACTGGCAAATTCGATTTTATTCCTGCTTACGATGGCATTTAAACTCCAAAGGACACGTGATAGATCGCCGTCGCCATGAATCGAGACTTAAGTTCCCATAAAACATCGTAAACATAACCTCGCAATGGCCTTGTCAATCTGTTACTTTTTCTTTTCAACATTATCATAAGCTAACAACATCATTTTAGGGCATTTGACATTTCTACCATGTGTTTTACGAAACTAACATGAAAATATTGCGTGTTGATGAGTAAGTTTATTTGTTGTGCATTAATTATCCGCAAAGATTTCTTAGTAGAAATGTATTGTTTGTAAAGAGTTCTTATTGAATAAAATTCTGCAAGAAACTGGAAAGTACGGCTACTCTAGTTTTGAAATACTGAATCGCAAATACATCATTGATAGGGAAATGCAGATAAATAGGCTGTAATACAGTCAAAACTGGAGCAATGTGAGAATAGCGATTGAAACCAAATAAGATCAAAAACTGATTTGCAGTAATACAAACATGATAAATGGAAAAATATACGTAGCATAATTGACATAATCAGCTGACACATGTACATAAAAATATATATAGGACAATTTGGATGAATACCGTCTTAACACAATATAAATGATCTTAAAATATGAAATATATATACAATTAAATTACTCTAAAACACACAAATACTTTCAGGGCGACAGTCGCCCCATCATCAGGTGTGATCGGATTTCCCAAACCGTTTACTATAAATATTAGTAGTACACCATAACAACAATCGACGTTTTATACTGAACGGTTTGGGAAATCCGATCACACCTGATGATGGGGCGACTGTCGCCCTGAAAGTATTTGTGTGTTTTAGAGTAATTTAATTGTATATATATTTCATATTTTAAGATCATTAAAAATCGAAGATGGTATTCATCCTAATGGTTCATGTGCATGAATGTTTTTTCTGTATATGTAGGATAATTGAGATAAGAGTAATACAGTAAAAATTCGATGAATAATGGCGTAGTATTATAGAACAAATTCTGTAGAAACCATTAAAAATAAAGCTGGACAAATCAGGACGGTTAGGAGTATCTTGCACGTACTCTGAACGATATCAGGGTCCAGTATGGAGAGAGCTTTGTTGTGGTAAATTTAGAAAACGGTCAGGTTTGTGTGTGTGTGTGTGTGTGTGTGTGTGGTCTAAGAGTAACGTAATCATACTTCTTCGTTATGTTTTGTCTCATATCATGTTGATAAAGATGGTAGCATAAATTAGTTTTATTTTGTATCACAAAAGATAAGATTCAATACATTTTCTGTAAGTAGAGATTTCATCGTTCGTGTGAAATGGGAAATTAATTTTTTGATAAAATTATAATCGTCAAGAATTTCATGATACTAGAGAAAACTGCTATGGGGTTTAATAAAGTGCTGCAAAAACACTACTAGGACAGATAATGAATGTAGCTTCGAATTAATACGAATTAAGATAATGATAAAAAAACCCAACAGTGCCGGCCTTGTGGCACAACGGTCTGAGGCATTGGCTTATGACATTCGTCCAGAACGAGTTCCGGATGAGGCATGGGTGTTGTGTTTATCCTTCAGCACTGGCTCCTTCCCTTTCCTGAAACCAGTGGCTCCAAATTTTTCATGCCTTTCCTTGTATGAAGAAAATAAATCCGTTTTATTAAAAACGAATATTGAAATTTTGATAAAAATAAACGATTTTAAAGGAAGAACAAAGAAATGTCACGAAAATCGATAAAAAAGAAAGGACCCAGTTCGGTATGAAAAGAAGTGACGACCAAGGAAACAACTCTGACGAGGGATACTACTAATGGGAAATGCCCAAGATGCTGAACTTCCAGGTTCTTTGTCTTCACCTTTTTATGAATGATACATGAATTTCCCATGCACTTTGGATCCCCAAAAGCTAAAGGTGAGAACTTGGATTCTCGTATTCATTGAAAAGTTGCTAAAGACGAGAACTTGGATTTTCGTGTTCAATGTAAAATTGCATCAAGTTCCATCGGATGATTTATTCATTGAATGAATGATTTATCGGATGATTTATTCATCGGATGATTTATTCATCTTTATGTTAAATAAACAGTATAATACCGTAGTTGTGTAGCACCGTGTTGACCATTGAAATACAGCATGATGCAGTAACAGGGCTGACAACTGGAATCAAGCTAGATGAATTTAGATGCATTAATTATGTTATTTGAAAATAACTGAAATTTACGTCTACTTTCCAAATGACGGAGATAATGGTAATGAAAAGTGACTGCTTTAAAAAAACCTTAAAATTTTATTAAACTTTTCAGATGGAGAGAAGTTTTTCCAATAATTTTGCTACTTGAAAAGGTGCATTTCGTTTTACAATTAATTAGACAGCATTTTTTGCTGTATAATAAGCTTTGTTTCATTTAATTAGACGGTTTGAAGTGACTGCATTTTTGAACACGTTTTGATATGCTAAGTATGGATAAAAAAGGACGTGCTTATCGTGTCCGTTTCTTTCACAGTTCGTCTGTTGGTACGTTATCGCAGTACCTATATGGATTGAAAAAAATTATTTTCCAGAGAGTAGCCAGGAATATGACGATTGTCATACGTGCATTTTCTAATTTCTCAGATTCACCTTCTTTCCCTTAAGTGGCATGAATGCGCGTTGTTATAGCACTCGAAGTTTCTCTTTCTAGAGGCCGAGCCAGACTGAAAATTCCTTTTGAACCACGTAACTGCAAGGCTGACAAAGATATTCTATGTAGTTTCAGCCATTAGGTGCATAGCTTTCCCAGTAGGTGACATAAATACGCATATGTATCTGTAGGTGTGGGATAACATCTTATTTTTTCTTTACATCGGCAGTTGCAACATCACAAGATTGCCCCCACACTTTCTAATTCATCTGTGGACATCCATTGTGTACTTGGTGCATATTTCTGCTTAACAAAAAATCTCCGATTTTAGAAGTTTGATCGAAGAAATCTTTTTTGCGTTCAGCAACTGTTTATAAGCCCAAGATTTCCAAGTACGACGGCCATCCAGAAAATAAGTATCGTTCACGCATAACTAAAGCGCATGTATGCGCTTCACAGTTGCGCATGCGCAGTTGTGCTGCCTCATCCATTAGCCACGCCCTGATGCCATTTTGTGAGACTGTGATTATGCTAAAGATTTGTGTTGTGCGTTAATAATGTTTAAGTTAATAGAACGGCGCGCCGACAGCGAAGTCCAGTCTGTGATAAAGTTTCTGAATGCGAGAAATGCCAGATTGAGTGAGATTCATCGACAAGAGTCATGGAAGTATCAAAAAATCTGTCAACAAGAAGAATAAAATTTGCTGCTTCATTATCTTCGGGAAATAAATATTTGATGGCATTTCCAACACGCTCCGAAAGCAACTGTACAGCATAACGTGCAATCTGCCTACTTGCTCCTTTAACACGTATGTGTGTTTCACTCATATTATACGCTATTTTTAATTCCTTACTGTCCTTCTCTAATAGCTTTTCAAATAGGGAGCAATTTATCACTATATTTCTTATTTTTATGCCAGTGTCCAAAATATGGTTTCGCAATAACTTTACCATATGCGGAATGTCAGCAAATACATTTCTATGTCTGTTTTTGTCGAAAGGATTTTCAAAGAACGGACTCTCAGGCGATATAGCCAATTCTTTCCATAATTTCTGGTTTAAAGCTCCCAGATCTGAAGTAAGAGCAAATACAGGAAACATGATATTTCCTACGGCACAAATTACTTTCATTAATATTTCTCTGAGACTGGAACCACTAACGTCAAAATCGTCAAATAGTGGTTGTTTCAGGGATTAACAAGTCCTCTTGCCATGAATACCAGTACGTACCTACACGGTCCCATAACTTCATCTGTTTCAATATTATAGCACATTTTGCTGGAAACTTTCATTTCATCTATAGAAATTACACATGTTCTTTCGGCTTCAGTCATTTACATTCCTTGGCTCTGCATCAGTTTTAAAGTTGTGGCTTGAATTCCAGGTGAACATTTAATTGTAGCTACCCATCGGCGCAACGTTGACAAAGCAGGAAGCGGAATATTAACTTTATTTCTCAAGTAGTGATATGCTCTCCTGGAAACAGTTCTTAATGTTATTGTAGCTGCAATATCAGTAGAATTCCAAACAATCCGTTTTTGGCCTCAAAAAACCCTTATTTGTCCTGGAGCACTGTAAAAAGCAAATTTTTTATGCAAATTTCTCTGTCTTTTTTCTCATCTTTCCGTAACCTTTGCAATTCTAATAATTCTTTCTGCATTTGATTCTGTTTTACTTTGAGGACTTTTGCACGTAAAGTTAGACTATGGTTTGAAGAGCTCAAAGATAATATTTGTTTTTTCAGCTTTTCATTTTCCTTCATCAAAATATAATTTTCCTTCAATAGAATTTCATTTTCTGTTTCAGGTCTTTCATACATTCAATTTCAGTATTTTCATCATCGGCACTCCACATGTCTTCCAAAATTTCCTCTGCATTATCAGAGTTTATCAAATCGCCAACAAGATCAGTTCGTTTCCTTTTCTCCTGTCTGTTCTTTCTCTCTGAATTAGAATTTACATTAAAGTTTCCCGGGAGGTTTAAACTTGGTACAGCTGTGCCCTTTAGCATTTTGCGGATAGGCAAACCTAGAAGTTCGTTCCTTAAATCGCGTTCGTAGTCTTCCTCAGGAAAATGTTCCGAACAAATAGCTGAATTCATTTCGTTGAAACTGTCAGCTCGTTTGCATCTCAATTTCTATGTTTTACGCAAAACTTCATTTTTCGGAAACCTATGGTAATGAATGCCATTCCTTCTGGTTTTCGAATAATAATTTTGACACGTTGCTATTGCGCACGAACCAGGCATGTTCAGTGTTAAACCGATAACCAAGGAAAAGAAAATTTGTTTGCTACAAATACCTAGCTTCAAATTCTCGGAAATGAGACAATGCAGCTTTCAGACCCTGAACCAGAAAAACGGGAGCAAACAGCTTTAGGTGGTTGAGGTGTGGAGATCTCCGGGACTGTGACGTCACGAAGGCGACCCCTGAGACAGTGCTCAGCGGAAGTGTCGGATAAGCATAACCTTGGAGTCTACTAACCTTGACAGTAACCTAGGAAACACAGCCAGAATTTTCAAAGGGATGCATATAAATTCAAATAGGACTTACTTCAGTCCGCAGCATACATTTGGTGTTACATGCTGCCTTTGGTATTAGTGTATATAATTTTTTGCCCTATAGTTCAATGAGAAAAGTGGATCTTGGAATGGGTAATACCTAATGGCAGAGGCAGCATGTAACATCAAATGCATGCTACAGACTGAAGCATCTTGCTTTAAGCAGTTGTGCACCAGGAAAACAAGTGACAGATCGAATGAAAAAAACAAACAAGAGGTCAATGTACACAAGCAAATGAGTTGACACAAAGGGTTATCTTTCAAACTAAGGGAGATACAGAAATCTAATACCATTTGTTTTAAAGCTTAGAACAAGTGTTATCTGGAATACACTTTCGGCATAGACCCTGGGCCAACCCGCCAAAAGTTATTAAATGTTATTAACATGACAGCAGGTAAAACAGTGAGGCAACTAGTGAAAATAAAGCTATTTCTGAACTTAAAGTTTTTATAATGTAATAACAGCACACAGATGGAAGTTCAGAACACGTAGCATACAGGCAAATACCTGTCCAAGCACCAGGGACTATTTTAGTAATTTACATAATATCCATTTTTCTGAATTGTATAAATAAATGGATCTCTACAGTTTAGGCTAAGAATTATGAGAGCATGCCACTCAGTACTCCAGTGGAAAGAGTGATATATAAAGAAATGTAAGTGTATGTAGGACATCAGCTCTTGTATACAGTGTACGGCACAATAGCAAGGCAATAGCCTAAAACAATAATAGGGATGAAAAGCAGGGAAAGGACAAAAGATGATCCACCCAATTCTAAGTAAAAACACCATGCGTTGTAAAGATGGCAATGTGTTAATATGAGAAAAGACAAGTACATGTATAAGGAACGGTACGAACGAAACACGCCATCGCATTATAATGCACTCAGTAGACAAAAAATTAGGGGTATGGGTGATGGGTAGCTGACATGAGCATTCACCTCGCAGAGTGGAACAGACCCAAACCGAACGCAAGCGATAAACTGGCTGACAGCAGAGCTTCCCAACAGTATATCGCAATCGACGAACATGGGTAAACGTGGTGATCTGAGGGACTTTGATCGTGGAGGCACTGCCGGCGCAAGACAGATGGATCATTCTATCGCCCAAGTGATAAGCATTCTAAGGCTCCCGAGGGCAACCGTATAAAAAGTGTGCGATTATACTGTACCATCGACGAACGTACCAGCTCCCAGAGAGAAAGTGGAACGTACAGCACCTACCACACGCCATTGATGACCGAGGCAGATGTAAACTATCCAGGCTCGTCCAGACCAACCGTTTGGCAATGGCGGCGCAAATCACATCCAGGCTAAATTCCCGAAGTCCAGGCAGCGTAATTGAGCCAACGGTATGGCACACAATGCATAGCCTGTGCTACAGGAGCCAACGCCCTACTCGTGTGTCTCTGTTGATTGCTCATCATCGAAAATTACTCCTCGCCTGGTGACGGAAACATCAAAACTGGACATCTGCAGAGTAGCGCAAATGTCCAGCTTTGTGGACATATGAATCCCTTTTTCAGCTATACCGAGCTGACAGGATGGTGAGGTGTGACGTCGACAGCACGAGGCCGTAGCCTTGTCGTGCCATGTCGGCTCTGTTGAAGGCGATGGTACCTCTTTGATACTTTTGAGAGCCTTCTCATGGGACACATTACGTCCCTTAGTGTGTAGAGCTGAGTTCGGGCTCAATTTTCGGAGCTCGAGCCCGTCCGAGCCCGTGGTATATCAGCCCGAGCCCGATTTTTATATTGCAAGATAGAGCCCGGGCCCGGACGAGCTCGAAAACAAGCTAACCTGTCAATCTTTAATAAAATTAGTATCATTTTTCCACACTTCCACTCTCACTTCCTGCAATTAACCAAGTATTTCTCAAATGGGGAATGGGAAAGGACCTCTATCTATTTTTACAGTGTAATTGTAAGATTTTCTTTGACCGTTCGTTTCCACCTGAAGTGCTTCGGACGGTGCTGCAACTGTACGTTGCTCAAAGAATATTAATGTTATCGTGCCATAATGCGATGCAATATGTACGTTGCTAAAAAGGTTTAGCAGGGAGCTACTGCGTGGAGATAGGAGGTAAATTATTGTCGGCAACTATACAATATTTATATAGTTCTTGAAAAAGCTTTTCCTTCTCAGCAGAAACACACTAATGCGCGGCCTACGGCATTTTTTACCCAATCTCGGAATAAATAGCTATCTTGAATGCCCCCTCCCGAACCAGAACCAGTTGCCGAAGAATTTCCTTTACCAACTATAAAGTGTCTCATTTGCTAAATCATATAAAATCACATTTATATATAAAGAAAATTCTCTCGCTCTCCCTCTCTCTAGGAGCCTGAGCCCGAACCGCCGTAAATATTCTACAGCCCGATCCCGATTCGGGGGCGGGCTCTATTCCGAGCTTTCACGCTCGGCCTCAGCCCGTTTCAGCTCTGTTAGTGTATTAAGAGAGATTCTTACACCGCTGTGCGCTACCAACATGTGCTACCTGATCACCCACAAGCTTTCACGGCCTTCGCGCATCCTGCGGCCGATAGTCTGTTTCAGCAGAACACTGCGCCTCCCCACCCGGCCGTAACCACCTAGGCATGACTCGAGAAACACTCAGCTGAGTTTGGAACCATCTAGTGGCTTCTAAGGTCCTGAAAGCTCTCTGAAATGCCATGGAGCGCAACATCAGATCCAAGGATTCTGGAACGACATCTCAGGCGAAGTTGTGGGCGATGCTGCAACAGATATGTCTGGCATTACCTCCGGAAACCCTCCGAAATCTGTTGAAGTCGATGCCTCGACGTGCGTAGGCTGTTATTCGCGCTAAAGGACGACTACGAATACGCTGTTAGGTAGGTATCTCTAATGTTTTAACCATTGAGTGTAGAATGCAGATGGTTTTCAGTCAACGCAGTAAGTCAGATTTGAATTTGTACGTAAACTTTATAATCTTGGCTGTATTTCCTAAGTTAATGTTAGAACGCAATTTGCAGACGGGCCCCTTAGGTGTCCCATAGTCTACGGTCGTCATCGAAGAAAGCTGCGTGCTCTGCCCGCGATCTACGCCGAGAGACTTCCTTTGCTGAGTGGATTTCAAGTTGTTTGTATTAGGACATCAGTCAAATTTCTTTTCTCACTGAGAGAAAAATAATAACAACATTTCGTTTCAGTTTTTGATTTTTTTCGTTGCTGCCAAGACAAATCCCATTCTCCTTTAAGACAAGAACATAAAACAGAAGATCTAAGCATTTTGATGAGCGTTATCAGTGAGAATGTTATTTAAAAGCCCGGAATGCATTTCGGAAGAAATATGAGATATGATTACTAGGTTTGTAACAGACTCCAGGCACTGAAATCAAACAGGGCGGGGGAGCCACTTTACTTGATCCTAGGTTCATTCTAGGAGTCAACGCCCTTTGGTTAGCAAAATATCGCACGTAGTTCCCTTTGATAAAATTATGCAACAGCAAGGCTTTATTTCTAAGTCTGCTCCCACGCCCTTTAGAGTTTAAAAGTGTCTCTTTTTTTCTAAGCCGCCGTTTTGTGTACCGTGAATGACTCTGACACTGTTATCAACCATTTGAATCCAGCAGATTTATAAAAGAAATACGGACGATGCCAACCTTGGGTGAGAGGGGTTGAGTTCCTCAATTAGAGAGGTGCATTTCAGCGCTTAATTTAAATTTGGAATTTAAATCTGATTGGTAAAATGATAAAAGATTTCACGTTGAAATAGGAAATATTTTGAAACATACACCGAAGAGAGAGATAGAGAGAGAGAGAGAGAAAGAGAGAGAGAGAGAGAGAGAGAGAGAGAGAGAGAAAATGTTATGAAAATCGAGGAAACTTCAGGTAAACGACGGCGTGTGTGAAGGTCAGGTCATGAAACGGTATAAATAACACCTGCTACTGAGCTCTGTTAATCATGTCATTCTTGTTCTTCGGATGGAAAAGGTAGCGGATTAAAGCGAGTTTGACAAAAGCAAAATTGCAATGGTCAGACAACTGGGTCAAAGCATTTCCTAGACGGCAAGGCTTGTGGTGTGCTAACGGTCAACCGTGGTTAGGACCTTCAACAAGTGGTCCGAGGAGGTAAAAAGCAGGAAGCGCCGGTAAGGTGTAGACGACCACGGCTCATCGATGCTAGAGGTGAGTGAAGGCTATCCCGTACAATGCGAGCCAACAGAAGCGATACTCTAGCACAACTTGCCGGTAATTTGAATGCTGGTGACGGGAGTAATGTGTCACAACATGCAATGTACCGAACCGTGCTGAAAATAGGACTTTCGTACCCGCGAGCAGCTCCGAGTACCCATGCTAACCTCGGTTCACCTTAGAAAGCGCCTACAATGGTCACGCGAGCATCAAAAGTGAACCTTGAATAATTGGAAGAAAATTGTCTGGTGCAATGAATTTCGTTTCCTTTGCACCATGTGGACGGCTGGGTATGCATGCGTCATTTATTTAGGGAACTGTTGGCACGCGAATGCACCGTGGATCGGAAACAAGGCAGTAGAAGAAGTGTAATACTTTGGACAATGTTCTGCTGGGAAATCCTAGGTGTAGAAATATTCTTTTTATAGTAAACTCTAATGTTGCAAGATTATCAGACAAATCCTGGAATATTTGAATTCATTCGAATCATCCATGAAATATATTTTAGAACTATGAGAAGTGAAACACAATAGAAAGTTTATGGTTTAGTAGTTTATTCATTAGAAAGAGCTTAAGAATATAAATTTCATGTATATTTTCACTAAACGTATACATGAAACTTATGGTTTTCAACCAATCGAATTAGGTGACAGTATGTGGCACAAAACTCCACTCCTGTGCCTTTAAGATCAATTTGGATGAAATAAGTAAAACATTTTGAACTACAGCAGAACTTCAATTATATGATTTTCTCATTTATATGTAAAATATCGGCAATCCAAAATCCTGAATTGCCCTTAAAGCTAAATTTCCCTGTTTCATTTATACATTTTTTCAGTTATACATTAATTTTTCTTGGTCCCTTGAAAAACGTGTAAACGAGGTTCCACTATAATATTATACTCTGAGTGGCCACTTTATTATGACCACCCCCTCAGTACTTTGTTGGGCCACCTTTTGCCTTTAGTTTCCTACATATGAATGGCTACATATAAGGAAACTTATATGTAGCCATTCATATGTAGGAAACTATGATGACGTCTACCACCCAATGAAACATCATCGCAGACCAGGTACATCCCTTCATGGCAACGGTATTCCCCTCTAGTAGTGGTCAAAATGTTTTAGCCCATCGGTGCATGTGGATAACATGAAATTAAAAAATGACATCTACATAGAAGATAAACAAATACTTAGATACTGGGGGCCCATTCAACGTACTTCACCAAATTATTTTGAAATACATGCGGCAAAAGTATAAATTAGGTTCATGAGTTTTATATCTCTGCTGGCTGCAATAAGATGGAAATTAGGAACACTTTTGCAATATTGTGGCAGTAAAAAGCTACTTTTATGTAATAAATTTATGTCGCAGTACAATGTATTGTATGTCTTAACGACTTACAGAATGCAAAGCCGATTCAAATCTATTGAGAGCGAGGGGGAGTGCGAATGGACGTAAGTTTTGCCTTAGGGGCAGGGGTGGGAGGGGGGGTAGCGTGGATGATTTAGGGAAAATTCCGTAGCACGTAAAATTAAAATTCAATTGCGTATTTATTTCTTTGTTAATTATGTGAAAAAGATATGGCAGCATTTGTGACTTTTAACGGATTAAGTTTACTCTCATACGAACTTTAACAGATTTTGGAAAGACTACAGCCTGTTGTTGCTAAGCGACCATAAATAGGACTTGAATTTGGATCAGAACGTTATTCTTTACGCAATCATAAATTTCCCCGTAGTACACAGGAAATGTTTACGGTGACTTCTGCGCGAAAATAATCTCGCCAATGACAAGATAAGAGGAAAACGTATGTTTCCCAAGTGGTTTTCCTTTCAACGGCAACAAAATTAACAAACTGGCAAGATTTGTACGTGTATTTATTGCTACCAGACACTTCAGCGTGTTATTTACTCATTAGAACCCACGGTTTTGTGTTGCGAATGTGCGTTCAAAGTTAAGGAACAGCCTTTTTTATTTTTATTATCGAAATTTGATGACAAAGTACAAACAGCGAGTTTTTCTGTGGCAATGGAAATGCAGCCTACCAGAGTTCTTAAGGATTCCAAAACAATAGAAACAGAATGTTGCAACTGATGTAAAGGAGAGAGAGAGAGAGTTTTAACCACATTTCCCTTCTTTTGTTGCGCATTGCAGGTATATAAGCTGTCTTTTATCTTTGCTGATTATGTACCGCTCTTAACAGTTTGTCGGTGTTGCTGATAATGTTCCAAAATAGGCTTACGTATATCCCAAAATGCTGTCGTGGTTGCCGCGTGGTCTGAAGCACGTGACGCTAACTATACGTGCGAGTTGGTCCTGAGTTCCAGCCCCGGATGTGGCATGGGTGGTGAGGCTGTCCGACGGCGCTTACGCCGTGCCGTCCCTTTCCTGGAAACACTGGACTCAAATTAGGTTCGGGCTACTGCTTACAGCTCTCAAAGTTGTTCACGATGGTCTCGTTAAATCTCAAAACAAAGCAAAAATAAAAAGCATAATTATACCAAAACAAGGTTAGCAAGATGTTTTTTCACAGTTGTACACCTTTGAACTTCAAACAGAAGTCATCGCTCTTTCCACGTTTATAAGTGAGTCACGGAAAATTTATCATCGGCATCCACCGGTAATCAAACTCAGGGTCTTCCAGTTACGCGCCGGACATGCTACCACTGCACCACAGCGGCCTCGCATTCGCCAGACTCACATATGACAACTGCCAAACCACTTGACAGATTGCTTCTTGGAGCCCCGCACAATGCTGGGGATTCACCAAAGATGGTAAGCAGCAACTGAACAAATAACTAGGAGGCGAATGAATAATTAAAACTTCTTTTTCGCCGGGGATGAAGGGTGTTTCCACTCCATCCCTTATCTCTTGCTTTCAGGGGATGTATTTTCCATTGACAATCTATTCTAGCAAACCTTGATCTGCATAACACTGAAAATACAGGGTGGAAATTTCCATACATTGTTGTTTTTGTTGATCGGTCAGCTGCTTCGGGAATCGGGATACATCTGGCACACATTTTCTGATACCCGAAGTTTTCATGTATTATTGTGTAGGCTGAATCGTATTTTATGTCTAACATAAAGCCACAGACGCAGTAATCTGTCGGTCTTCTAGAGGAAGAGAGTTCACACGATCGACATGGTGTTGAGCTCGCGACGTTGACGAAGCTCGATCAGGGATATCGAGCTTCGTCGCTCATACTTGTTTCGTAAGATTTCAACCTTTCTACACATTTGTAAACTTTTCTCTGGCTCATACACTTACTACCATATGGTGCTACCAGTCTTCTGTGAATTTCAACAGGCTTAGCGTTTTCTACTTAAGGAAAACTTATTATGATTCACTATTAAGCTGGATGCAATCGGAAAGAGCTTCCATGTTTACATTCTCACCTCCCGTTTCAAACTGATAGGCGATACATGGGCCATTTTGTCTAACTGCGGTTATTGTGTGTTAATGTTAGTCTTTTGCTGTTGCTAACGGTACCAATTTAGTGTGTTAATGTTGGTCTTTTGCTGTTGCTATCGGTACCAATTTAGTTTAGAAATTGCCTTTACTTTTTGATTCATCTTCGTATAATGGAGATTACTAATAATTTCTTTCAGCAATAGCAAATTTTTAAATTTCGTTTTTATTATTTTTAAGAATGCCAAAAAGCCTAATGACAGCAGAAAAACGATTTCGAAATTCAAAAAATTATAAGAAACTATGAAAACTATTTCAGGAAAATATGAAAGATGCCTACAAATTTCATTTTCTTATCCAATGGTTGAGGGACCTAGGATTTGTGTTTTTGAATTTTCGTACTGTTGTCTAAATTTGAATCCCAATTCAGGACTCAAATGTTGAATTTTCCCGCTGGCTATGGTCTTCTTTACCCGGAACCAGTGATTCTAAATTTGAGATGGGCGACTTGTCATGGCCTTAAACGCACACGGAAGTTGTCAGACCGCCAACCAACAATGAATTTCATGTTTGAAGAAGTATTATCAGGACTTGTAGTTTTGTCGATTACAAATAAATAAGAAAATCAGATTCTGAAAAACTGCAGGAAATTTATAAAAGAAATAAAAGAGAGTTAATTTATTCACAACGCAGTAGAATATACTAACTTGCTTAGGCGAAAAATATTATCGATTCTCACTAAGGCGATTGGCGTTTTGAACAGGAGCTAGACATATAATTTGCGTCCCTTGATTGCAGCGCTTATTGAAGCATTTATTACAAGTCGAAACGAACTTTAGAGTACTCTAAAGTTCGTTTCGACTTATAACTTTAACTTTTAGAGCAATCCGCAATGTTCTTATAACGTAAAATTTTTCGAGCATTCCGCAATGTTCAAAAAACTGAAAGGAGGCGAACATACGGCCGAAAGAACAGCGGATTTTTTAGTACCGTTAAATTATTTACTTATCGCGAAGTATATTTAATTTTATCAGAAACGTCATTCCAGTTTTCACCACACCATAATGGCTGAGGGTAACTTCTCCTCACAGCAATCATTCAGCTTCTGATTCTAATCAAGTAACTGAACATCTCCCCCACCTCCGAAAAATGACTTTAAAAGTTCATCATATTCATTGAATGTTTCTAAAATTGCATGCTACAGTTTTGTTTGCTGGTTTTGATATTTAACAATCACCACAAGCAAGTTTTAGAGCTATAAGTAGTTGTTCATCCCCAATTTACACATTTGGGGCCATTGGTTTCAAGGAGAGGAAAGAGTTCTCCGTTGAACAAACGCACCATTCGTGCTTTATTCGGGACGCGAGCATCGGTTCAGATCGGGCGAATGGTCAGAATCCAGTGCTTTTAACCACTTAGCCACGGGGATCGCGTGCAGTCTATTTAAAACTTAGGTACATACATGTAACTGAACTGTTCTCTGAAATTGAGCAGTTAGCTGTTCGAAGGAAATTCGTTCATCAAAGCAAAGTGATTGACGATGTCAGATTTTATTTACTGCTGATGAATCAAACGTTTCAATTTACATTGATCTTGGCTCACAACTCGGGTTTCACTGGTATCCGTCACACATCTCACACGAACCTTTTTACTTCACACTCATTATCTTTTTCTTTATTCGGCATTCCTGACTCACTTCACTTTGACTTCTGTATTTCCATGACTCCCTTGCTATTCCTCTACCCTTCTTGGCCGCCATTTTTAATAATTCTCTTAGCACGTAATCGGTCATTCTTTCAGCATGGCCAAACACCTCGAAATGTTCTTTTTTTATTTTCTTAGCACGTAATCGGTCGTTCTTTCAGCATGGCCAAAACACCTCAAAATGCCCATTTTTTTAATTCTCTTTGCACGTAATCGGTCATTCTTTCAGCATGGCCAAATCACCTCAAAATATTTGTCTCTTGCGTTAAGTACCAACAATATCTTAGCTCAAATTCATAATTTTGATTTTCACCTTATTTGTTCTCAGTTTGAATTTTATAAATACTTGTACACCCCGGACAACACACCCGACAATTCACTTTTACTCTCGAACAACAGGACTGTGTCATTGACAAGCAACAACTTGCACACACGGAAATTCGCAAGACATAAAACAATATTGTACACTTTGGCATCACGCATGCATACATCCATAAATATATTGAAAAACCATGTTTACGTCACACAACCTTGTCTGACATCTTCACCAATGAAAAACCAGTTTAACAAAATACCATTATTTGCACGTGCACACGCTCTACTACCAGCATACACAGCTTTAGCACACTCATGTAAATTCCCAAGTACACTCTAATCTTTCAAGCCTTTCCACAGACGTATCCTATTCACTCTGTCATAAGACTTCTTCAAATATACAATTGTAATAAAGCATTTCTTACCAATAGATCTGTACTTTCAATTATCATATGTAATGGAAAAATTTAGTTAGTAAAAACAATAAATAGGACCAGTTACAATTTTGTTTTCAACCGTGTTTCTAGAATCGGCGAAAAATCTGTCAGTAGAAATAGCAACACATGCACTCTAGCGGCAGAAAAAGGCGTCACGAAAAGTAAAAACTCGTAAGCAAAATCTTCCACATACAATATGGTATGAGTGGCAAAATGCATTTTTCAGGTCAAACGATTAGTAGCACAGATATAGAAGAAAAATGTTATGTAACGTCACACCCTCAGGGGAAAAGGACGCATTGTTTTAAGAAGAAAATTGGCACAAAATGTTCTTCATATAATGAAAAATATTCTACCAAAATAGAATTTTTCCGAGGCCCCTCGCGGCACAATTGAAGATTTTGGAAAAATAGAAAACAGGAAGCACAATATTCTTCCTACCGGATGCTAAACGATATAAAATACTTTTTTATATACGAGTTCTAAAAGCAGAAATGGCAGCAAAAATGGTTTCGTATACTGTATGTTCAGTCTAGCTGGAAAACTTAGTTTTATTTGAAGTCGACAATGTTTGCACTCCTTAATACAGCAAATGGTATGCTGTAAAAAAAATCAATCAGTTTGCAGAGATACAGTAGTTGCGAATATCGCTGATCATGAAATGATAACTAAATTGACATAATGGTGCTTATTTTTGAAAAAAATGCACTTCCTTATATTTAACTAAGATATCTGTTGTTTACATGACATTAATATATACACTGTCGAGTCACATTATTGTGACCACCAGCTAATATCCTGAGTAACCGCCGTGTGCAGCGCAGACAGCAGATAGACGGATTGAGAGTGCCTCAATAAGGTGTTGGAAGATGTTCACAGGTATGTGGAGCCATGCTGACTGCAATGAATCTGACAGCTGCTGGAGAGTGCGTGGTGGAGAATCCATAGAGCGAACATCACGATCGAGGTGGTCCCACACATGCTCAATTGGGAAGATGCTCACTTGGTACTAGCGGCCCAGGGAAGTACTTTGAAGTCTTCATCGTGCTCTTCCAACCACTCTTGGACCTTTCTAGTTGTGTGACACGTCGCATTGTCGTTCTGGAAGATCCCATCCGTCCCAGGTAAGAAAATCAGCATATATGGGTGTACGTGGTCTGCAACAGGGACGTCGCCAAGGGAGTGCGAGGGTGGGCTTGAGCCCACCCTGAAATTTGTCTTGCCCACCCAGTTCAAATGTGCCATTTTTCAGTATATTTAACTTCAAAATATAATCTGCATTTTGTCAAGTCTTATGCTTTATTTCATGCAGCCCTACGTATTTTCACCTAAGAAGTAAGTTGTATACTTTTCCGTAGGAAGATTATCAAAATATCATCCACAGGGCAATGAAAATTCAATTGCTCTCCACTCTTTTAAATATAGGTCTCGTTTTCATGTTAGTATGGTCAGGGGAGAATTAGGAGAGAGGGCAGGAATTCACGGAGGGATATCATTACTAATTGTTCTGCTGTTTATTTTAGTTACTAAATGTGGAATTCCAACCCGGAAAGTGGAGTCTAAAGCTACACTATCGCTCTTAAGACTCCCCGGGAACTGTGAAAGTGCAGAAAGTGGCTTAGAACTGCTTTGTAGGTGAGGAGTGCAAAGCAAAGTCGCTGGCTGGAAGTAAGGAAGTTAAGGAGGAAGGGGGGGATATTGTGTCTGCAAGGCACGATGTTAAAATGTGATATAAATAAACATAAACGACATTTTCTTTTAAATAAATTGTTCAAGTACAGTACTATTTTCATAAGCAAAAATGCCAAACTTTGAAAAACAGTTTAAGACGCATTCAGAGCAAGCAAAAAGTTGAAAGCGACATTTTACCAACCCTTCTATCTTACACCAGTGGCGTAACTAGTCAGATCCGTGTATGTATGTGTATTTAGGTGGAAGGAGTGAAGATTGCACGAATTCCTTTGTAGCAACATTAAAGCCGCCCAGGTGGCGCAGTGGTCTAAGAACTAACTTATGACCATTCATCAGAGAAGAGTCCTGGTTCGAACCACGATGAGGAATGGATGTTGTGTTTATCTTATGGCACTGGCTCTTTCCCTAACCTGGAGTCAGTGGCCCTAAATTAGGGACTGGCGACTGCTTATAGACTCCTCTTAAAAAGTAGATAGAAATAGAAATTTTTTTTACAAGGCAGTTTGTTATAGTTTTTGCTGTGCTATCTGCAAAAGAAAAAAAAATCAACTGTATGCGTTTTTCTTCAAACTTCAGTGCAAAACAACGTTTTCTACTCAGAAAGAGTGTAATATTGTTGAGAGACACCGATTTACATATTCCAAACCACTTCAAAGATCATTGGCAGTTATATATTGATCAATCTTCATATGGTTTAAGTTGTAAGCGTTACATCCACCATTAAAATCATCATATGTTCAATAGTCTTAGAATATTTTCCTTAATACAGTAAATATGAGGGATGAATTGAACTAATGTGAAGGGGCCTCAATCGTATAGAAAAAAGTTTGCTTAGTTATTCTAAAACGTATTATTGCATTTCATTAAGATTCATACGTACATCAGTTTTTAAGTTTTCTCCGTTACTTCACACTTTTCTCAAAAATGGACAGTGTGCAGAACTTTTGTTATGACTCCCCGTATGCTACTGATGTAGATTATTTGTTTCTCCCTCTGTGGAAAACTTAAATTGGGTTTCCAACTACTTCAATATAGTCCATTGAGCTGCTTACGGCTGTCGTTAAACCTTTAATAAAAAAACAACGTTAAAAATTCGTTTTTTAGTGCTTAGTAATAAAAAGATTGCTATCAAGCTCGCCCCACCAAAAATAATGCTCGCCCACCCGTTGCCCATCCTGATTTCGAAGTTTAACGATGTCCTTGGTCTGCAAGAATGGATTCATAACGAATTCGGTCCATAGTCCCTTCCACGGGTATAAGTAGACCCAGAGAATGCCACGAAAACATTCTCTAGACCGTAACGCTGCCCTCTCCAGCTTGTGTTCTTCCAGCAATGGTGGAATAGTGTCTGTCCTCCGATGTTTCTCGTTTTATACGCCAACATCCATTCGTTCAATGAAGCAGAAAACGTGACTCATCGGAGAAGACAATCCTTTGCCAATCAGCGGAGGTTCAATTCCTATACTGCCTTTCAAATGTAAGCCTTTTCTGCCGATGCAACTTCGTTAGCATAGGTGCAGTGACCATCCGTCTGCATTGGAGCCCCATACCCATCGGGTTCGCTGAACTGTCGTTCTAGACCCACTTCCGGTAGCCCCTGGTTCATTCAGCCAGTGAGTTGCTCCACTGTAGCATGTCGATCGGTAGCCCCTGGTTCATTCAGCCAGTGAGTTGCTCCACTGTAGCATGTCGATCGGTAGCCCCTGGTTCATTCAGCCAGTGAGTTGCTCCACTGTAGCCTGTCGATCGGTAGCCCCTGGTTCATTCAGCCAGTGAGTTGCTCCACTGTAGCCTGTCGATCGGTAGCCCCTGGTTCATTCAGCCAGTAAGTTGCTCCACTGTAGCGTGTCGATCGGCCCTCACGCACCTTCGAAGCCGAAGTTCACATCTCACCTCAATAGCACGCGGTGTTTCGCAGTTTCCACTTCGCTTATTCGCAATAGTGCCATTTCTCCAATCACGATACACTTTAACCACAGCAACTCGTGAACAGTTCACAAACTGCACTTTCAGAAATACTGCCACCCTTGGCCCGTAAGCCGGTAATCATCCCTTTTTGCAAATCTGATAAATTGCTCCATTTTATCCATGACAGCAATGAGTGATATGTTTTCAGAATGCCTACAGCACACCTTATATATCCTTCAAGCCAGCTCACGACACGTGCCTTCTTTCATTGGCAACGCGCTGTTGACTTCAAAAGTAGGAGGTGGTCACAATAAAGTGACTCGACTATGCATATACAAACTTACCTGTCTTACCTGTCGCTTGTATTTAGTTTTTGAGGAATTTCTTTTTAACATCTAATAATAAACTAAATTTTACAACTCCATTTACAATTATACCTCTGCTCTATCGTCGTGATGTCCTGATGGAAGAGTTCACCATGCTTGTCACTAACTGCGCCACAGTTTGTAGGGAAGAAATCTACGTGTGAATGCAAGAAATGCATCTCAAGGGCATGTTGCATCCTATTTCTTTATAAGAATTTGTGAGATCTTCTCAAAGCTCCCTGAAGTTTGCTGTTTTAGCATTTATCAGAAAGGCCAGCCGAAACACACTGAAATGATTTCCATGATGTTTCTCCCTTTCACCGAGTACACATTCAAAATGATTATTTTTGAAAAGTTGCCTTATTTGAGAGCCAATGAAAAAGCCTGCTTTAATCTTCTCTGCACTACACGTAAGCCTGGGAAATTTCTCACGCAAATATGTGAATTCATGTCTAAAGCTTTGACGAAGTTCTTCATTAGCGGTAGTTTTATGTGTAGTGGGGGTCGCAAAATTCACTTGGTTTGGCAAAACTTTCAAGGGTTCAGATGCTATGTTCTTAAATCCGAACGTTAATGATTTTCGCTTTGGCCAATTTCTCTTTCTGTAATGGGTACCTTTTGCACGGCTATCCCACTCACACAGAAAGCAACAATACTTGGTGCAACTATTTTGTAAACCTGACAAAATGGCAATCACCTTTAAATCACCACATATTTACCACTCATACTTCTGATAGTGTACACCGAACAGGATACTTTTCATGTTTGCATATGCTTCTTTTGTGTGCAGTACGGATTGATGGAAACTTATTTCTATTGTGTAATAATTGTGCCTTTCAGCTTTAAGTCTCAAAGGCTCAGTCAGTGTTTTTCAACCTTATTTCCTTATGCACCACTTCTCATGTTCTAATTATTTTAATTACCACCAATAACAAAAATTCCAAAGGTTGTCACAATTTTTTGAAGACTGAATCGGATTGTGAAAAATAATATATTTATACTTAATGGCTAAGTAAGTTTTACATATTTTAGTTTCAAAAAACGAATAGAATGAGCGTAACAAAAATATTATTAATGAGATACTTGAACTTGCATCACTGAAACCATTTTCTTGATATCATTGATATATCTTGCTCAGTTTTTGCCGCAGGTCGGTGTCCACATGAAGTCTGTTTCGGTATTTGTTTTTGACGAAAACAAGCACGGAAAATCCTTGCGTACACAAATATGTTATTGAAATAAGCACCAGGAATTCCGTGGCCCTCTCAGGGAACTAGTAGTTTTCACATCGTTCTTTGATCCAAAAATCAGAAAGGCGAAATTTTGAAAAGATGCTTTTCAATCTGGTATCACGTGAAAGTTAATGAACTTTTTCTCCATTTGTCAACCCAGCTGGCAGAGCATATTGATCAGAAAATGGATCCCTGATCCAGGCGTGAGAGTCAAGATTTACCGAAAAGTTAGCAGTGAAGTTTTGAACCAAGTTTTTTCAGCGGTTTCTTATGTCCCCCAGCACACCAGGATCAAGTTGAAGCTCATTCTCTTGAACGAAAGGAAGACACGTCACCTTTTTGTTTTTATCCACAAACTAAAGCTTGCGTTTCATGGTGTTCACTTTGTCTTAAACAAGGAAGGGAGTGATGTTGTTTTCCTTGCAGGCTTTTGTTGAGGTCATTCAGTAAGATGAAAATATCCGCTAACTATGCGAGTCTGCACAGCCACAACTTATCCCAAAATCTATCCCCAAGTCCACACTTGTCTTTGAAATCTGCAAGAAATATCTTCACTTCATGCCGTAGTTCAAAAATGCTGAACAACACGTTTTCGTTTGAAAGCCACCGTGCTTCTGTATGGAAGAGTAACTTTTCGTTGTCACTCCACATTTCATCGCATAACTTTGAAAATAATCTCGTCCTAAGAGCATGGGTTCGCTAAGACCATCGTCCTAAGACCAATGATCAGGTTTCGCTGTCACTGGAACAATTCAAATCATCTCAATAAAGTAATGTTACAGTTAAACGTAAAAGAGAGCGTTGGTTTTGGCGTTGACCCTGGGATCAACGGGCACGACTGTTAATTTATATTGTATGTCTTTCACATGTGGTTGATAAACGATACAATCCAGCAGTCACGAAAACAAAACTTGCAGGCGCATCAACAAATGTAACCTCACGGGGCCGCCACAAACCCTAAAGCCGGCCCTGATTCAGACCGATCTGATCTTCTGTTTGTCAACTTTCGACAAACGCATCGCCATGCGGAAGAAGTTGGTGGTTCATCATCGTTTTTTTTTACACAAGAAACTTTTTCGTGTGCATCTGTTTTTGAAAAGAGCGCCAATCATGGGATGTGTAAAACTAAGAAAATTCCCGATTTTCTTTTCGCAGCGCTCCATTCAAGCGCCAAAACAAATATAGCCGTCTTGTTGCAGATTTTTTCTGTTGAACATTCTAGGGCACTGTGAAAAATTTCAGACACATCAGTAGTTCATATTGTAGATATTTCGGTAAAAAATCTTTGGATAATTGCTGTCATCTGCAATTTTCAGTAGTTACGGAAAACGATCATTCACATATGAGCTTTTTAAACATTCTAGACATTTGCTAGGCTGATTACTTATATTATTCTCAAGCAGTGAAGGTAGCACGTGAGACGACGTTTACTGGAGTTCAGCTGAAATGAAATATATATATATATATATATACACTGGAACGTGGCAAGCTCATAAGACAAACAAAATGTATTGACATAACCAACCTTAAAAAACACCATAATACTTTCAAGTTGGAACTGAAGAACAGATTCTCTGCTTTAGAAGGCCTAACATCGGAAGAAGTGGATATTTCGGAAGTTAACAGAAAAGTAACCAAAGCTCTAATGGAAACAGCAACAAAATTAGCTGGGTCTAAGAACAAGTTGCATGTGAACAAATTATCAGGAAAAACCAAAATGTTGATGCAAAAAAGAAGAGAGATGAGGACAACTAAAGAAGATGTGACTTCCAAAGTGGAATATATAGAGCTGTGCAAGACAACACGAAAAAGTATCACTGAAGACGTAAGGAAATTCAACTGTGAGCTAGTGAGGAAAGCAATTGAAAACAACCAAAGCCTTAAGATAGCAAAGGGACATCTCAGTAAGGGAAGAAAACAGATTATGGCTCTGAGAAAAGAAGATGGTTCTATAACAAGAAATAGAGGCGAAATTTTGACAAGAGTGAAAGATTTCTACTCCAAATTATATGAAAGGGATGATACATGTACTCCAGACATCATGAAAGGTACCAGAGTTCTTCCAGTCCTCCCACCAGAAGTTGCTCATGCAATCAAGAACATGAAGCGGGGGAAAGCTCGAGGAGAAGATGGAATTACTATAGACATCATACAAGAAGCAAGTGGAGAAATTGAAACAGTACTCACCCAAATTTTCACTCGATGCCTTAATGAAGGGAAGATTCCTGAGGATTGGAACAACGCTACAATGATCCTGCTACATAAAAAAGGTGACATTGAGGATCTCAGGAAATACAGACCTATCAGCCTCCTATCAGTGGTTTATAAAATCTTCACTAAAGTTCTTTCACACCGCTTGAAGGTAACACTGGACATGGCTCAACCGAGAGAACAAGCTGGATTCAGGAGTGGCTACAGCACAATAGATCATATCCACGTACTGAGAGAACTAATTGAAAGAGCGAGGGAATATGAACTTCCATTGTGCATGGCTTTTATCGATTATGAAAAAGCCTTTGATTCGGTGAAACCATCAGCAGTTACCACGGCTCTGAAATCCTGCGGTATTGAAGATGCATACATTAATATTATTAATAACATCTATGAAAATGCAAGTGCAAAGATTCGGCTGTTTGAAAATACAACACACATAAAAATTGGAAAGGGAGTGAGACAAGGTGACACCATATCTCCGAAGCTCTTTAATGCCACATTGGAAAATGTCTTTCAATCACTGAACTGGGAAAACAAAGGGATAAAGATTAATGGAGATTATCTAACCCACCTTCGTTTTGCTGATGACGTAGTCATTTTTGCAACTACCCCATCAGAGCTGCAGAGTATGATCCAGGAACTTGCTGACAAGAGTAAAGAAGTGGGATTAAAAATGAACTTTCAGAAGACAAAAGTGATGTTTAATGCTTTTACAAGAAATGAAGATTTATCGATTGATGGAGAAAAACTGGAGATAACAGATACATATGTTTATCTTGGACAGCAGATATCAAGTGAGGGTCACATTGATGAAGAAATTAATCGGCGTACAAAACTTGCCTGGAGAGCTTTTGGAAGATGGTTGGTTGGTTGTTGGATTTTATTGGCGCAAGGGCCAGGTTTGGCCAAAGAGCGCCAGACAAAGAACGATCAGCCACAGATTTTTAAAAACGTGGAAAATGATTAAGATCAGACAGGCTTGGTAAAAGTTGAAAAAGAGTATGAAGAAAGCAGTGAAGAAAAGGTAGTTAATGAAGTTTATTAAAAGTAACATATTTACTAATGGAAAAGGACGAACCGTCACTCTCCTCCCCCCACACTCCTCTGCAATGCTGGCAGAGGGCGGGGACGAACTGTCACTCTCCTCCCCCCATGTTGCTCTGCAATGCTGGTAGAGGCTGGGGACGAACTGTCACTCTCCTCCCCCCGTGTTCTTCTATAATGTTGGGTGAGGGTGGGGGAGCCTCGCAGAGGCCGAGACAGTTTGATGGACACTGCACACCTTTGCGGATTGAGGGCCGGGTCTTCCGCACGTGCAGGCTGTCTGCTGGGAACCGGAAGAGGCGGGCGTCTTCAAAAGAGAAGGCGCAGACTCAGCTGGTCGAATAAGCTGGAGCTCGGTGAAATCCACCTGTGTCGCTTGTTCAACTGTAGATCGCTTGGCAAGTGCGGCGAGAGCTACAGGGCGCGGAACAAAGGTCTGCACGGGTTGTGGCAGAGACTTAACAACTGCGGCAAAACTACGCTGTCGGGTGTTGGGAATACCCAACTTGGCTTTGGCAGCAGGGTACGAGAGGCCTTCCAGGGTCTTGAGGCGCTGGATCGCCATCTCTTCCTTCCATTTCATACAGTTGCGGGAGTAAGCTGCATGGGCCTCACCACAGTTAACACAGGAGGCCGCAGAAGTGCAACCTTCCCCGTCATGTTCACTGGAGCCACAATTAGCGCAACGAGCGGAACTCTTACAGAAACGTTGGGAATGCCCGTACCTCTGGCACCTGAAACAGCGCAGAGGACTGGGAATGTACGGGCGAACTCCACAGACCAAGTAGCCAGCCTTTATTTCGGTCGGAACTTTCGGGGAGTTAAAAGTCAAGATCACATTTTTAGACTTAATCAAAGAACCATCGCGCCGGAACATCATACGACGTGCAGCAAGAACACCTTGATCTGCAAGTTCAGACACCAATTCTTCTTCACTGCATGGTAAGAGATCAAATTCCGAAATAACACCCCGAGAGGTGTTAAGAAACGGGTGAGGTGCCACTTTGACAGGAATGCCTTGAAGACTAGTAAGGAGCAAAAGAGTGTTACTCTGAGAAACACTGCAAGTTTGAACAAGCAGGTCCCCAGAGCGAAGCTTCCTCACAGACTTCAAAGGGCCAACCGCAGCGTCCAAAGCTTTAGAAATAAAAAATGGAGATCTGGTGGACAGTCTCTCATTCGGATCGATGGATTCTACAAGTAAGTGTGTAGCATGCGTAGTCACAGCAATCGAGGGGAGACGACGCTTCGGAGCGACTGGTACAGCAGCCGAAGAAGAGGTTCCACATTCTTGGTCAAGGTCTAAAGACCGTTTAAGGGTATGAGACTTGGTAGGTTGAGAAGACGGAGAGTCGGTTGCAACTATCATTTTTTCAGGTGACTTAAATTTGGAGTGTTTATGTTTGGGTTTACCCATGGAAAAAAGAAGGAAGATCTGTCTGCAGACTACTCCACCCACCACCGAGCCCGACAAGGGAGAACTGGAGGTCCGCAAGCCAAGAAAATGACGCTAGACACAGTTCTGGAGCTTATACGTTGCAGATATAGTCCATTGGCTGTGATCACACGCACTCGGCGGACACTTCGGCCTCCTGGTACCGTCATGCCAACGCCTATGGCATGATCCCACAGCCCCCGGGCTCACCCTGCCGTGCCATACGACAAAAAAGCCGCTAAAGCCCGGTACACAACTTGGTACATGACTTCTGACTAGAGGTGGGTTAGTCTCTAGCCTCCCGTTTACAGCGAAGCCGGGGTCGAAGAGGAGTGTTGGTACACAGGAGGCACTTTATCCGGTCTCCTGCGACCTCAGCCGCCAGACATCCCATTTCCGCCTCACGGGTCTCCGCACGCGGCAAACATGCAGGTAGGTCTAGTACCCAAGCCAACTAAAAGGAAAAAAAAGAAATCTAAAGAAGACAAATCCTGGCAGGGAACCTAAACTGAATCTCAGCAACCTACGAACTGAGCGGTTAATATAAATCAGTTAGTGGTGGAGGGTAACAAAACCACAAGACCGGGGTGTTAGTACATAACGTGGTAGCGATTAGGTAAAGTATACAACACGGGCAACTAGCCAGTGGAGAAAATCAATAAAAACGAAAAAGCGAGACACAAGACCAGCTCGGGATCGTGGGGCCGCGACTCCCCAACAGCTGGATGAACAGCTGTCCCTGCAAACACCAAAATAAAAAACAAGCGGTGGCGTGACATCAGATGGTGACCAGTCACAAGGTCAGCTCGGGCCGTGGGGGCGCCGCTCCCTCAAATAACTGGAAAACCAGTTATCCCCGTGCGGGTGCTTTTGGAAGAAACAGCATAATTTTCAAGAGCAATATGCCATTATGTCTTAAAAGAAAAGTGTTTGATCAATGCATCCTTCCAGTGCTTACGTATGGTGCAGAGACGTGGACCTTAACTAAAAGAGACATACAAAGGCTGCAGACAACTCAAAGAAGCATGGAGAGGTGCATGCTTGGTATAAACAGGAGAGATAAGAAGAGGAACTCGTGGATCCGAAAAATGACGAGAGTGGAAGACATCATGATCAGAGTTAAATCCCTGAAATGGCAATGGGCTGGACATACTGCCAGAAGGACAGACCATAGATGGACAGCCGAAATTTTAGATTGGATTCCAAGGGACAGGAAAAGACCCAGAAAAAGACCACATGGGAGATGGGTGGATGAAATTCGTAAATATGCGGGAGTGACATGGAGGAGACTGGCACAAGACAGACCGTTGTGGAGGAAACTTGGGGAGACCTTCGTCCAGCAGTGGATTGATAATGGTTGACAATGATGATGATGATGATGATACACAACGAGTGGCCACTTTATTATGACCACCTGACAGTTTTAAGCAAATGAGCTATGGCTGCACGCTGTTGCCGCCAGATGGCGAGGCTAGTATAAAAAGGAAAGCTTAGCGCTTGCGACAGTAGTAGAAGTGATTTCTGGGTGACGAGATAGGTAAAAAATGCGATTTGACGGACTTTCAATGTGGGATGATTGTAGGAGCTCGGAGCCATGGAGCGAGTATCACCGAAACCGCCGCATTCGTGAAATGTTCCAGAGCAGCTGTTGTTAAAGTGTTTAAAGACTGGACTATCAGCTGAGTTTACTTTGCTTAGGTGGCCCCAACAATCTCCATATCTCAACCCCATTGAGAATTTGTGGGATGAAGTTGAACGAGCCATCAGACAGCTGGATCCAAAACCTTGCAATCTCACACTTCTGGAAAGTGCTATTTATCAAGCATGGTCTCAGATTCCACAAACCACCTATCAACATCTCGTGGAATCCATGCCACGAAGAATCGACGCAGTATTAAAGGCAAAACAAAAGGTGACCCAATGAAGTACTTGGGGGGTGGTCATAATAAAGTGGCCACTCAGTGTATATATATGATGTAGCTATGTATAAAAATATCCGGGTGGCACAAGGGTGACATAGTGGGGGGGAGACAATCTTCATCAACTTTCGCTTTATCACAACTGGATAGGGATAGGACAAAATAGCTTCATAAGTTTTTATAATTCAAAAGAAAAGTCCAGATTTTGGGGGGTGGCGACAAGGGTTGCGCTGGAAAATAAATTTGGGGAGTGGTGGAATTTGCGCCACCCCGTGCTGCCCCTTTAGTGATGTCGCTGATGTAGAGACATAAGATATATTCAGCAATGCATTGCAATATTTTTTTAATCCATTACGCATCGCAGCAAGCGAATTCTATCGCCCACACAGAACGGCAGATATTAGGCTCACAACAATGAAGACGGCAAGACAGCATTGTTTTGTTTTGCTTTCGTTTGCTTCTTCCCACGGATGTGGGTGAGAGTGACTCATGTAACTTGATTCGTCGACACCAGGACGAGAGAAAGCGGTTGCACTGACCTTGAACTGCTGCTGATGAACAGGTGAAAGTTGTCGCCTGTAAATTCACGTGTGTGATTAATCGAACGTATTGAGCAGATAGCATCTGAGATCAGAAGCTACGGCGCTTTATTGGAGCTCCAAGTTTGCTCATGTGAAATCAGTGCAGTTTGATCATTAGTATTTTCTTGTTAAGCTACAAGTGAGGTTTTCAACATTCATGTGCCTCTCTACAAAGTGGCTGATTAGTGAATAAAGCAATCGGAGTAGAGAACTTAATGCTTTCTTAGTGATTGATATGTAATTAATATTGCGGTTTTTATTTCCTTTAATGATTCCCTCGTATATCATTAGGTGGAATCCAAAATTAAAAACGCAAAACTTTCCAACGAAGGAAGTGGAAGGAATTTTCAAGGTTGCTGGACAGAAAATATGAGGAGATTAAAAAGAACTACAAAGCGTTATGTGTTTTGCGCTATGGAAGTGTCGTGTGCAAAACTTGATCTGTGAAGTGGAACTATGAAACTAAACACTGGTGGCTTCAAGCCAGGGAGCTTTTCTCTAGAACAAAAAGAATAGTTAACACGTATAGTAAAAATAAACGGGGCTCAGTCAGGTAACCTAGTAAAACTTCTTACTGGTCCTTCGCACAAGGTAACACTCAGCATGGTAAACCATTAAGTGATGAAGAGTTCATTAAAAAACTGCGTTTATATGCATCCATTTTATTTGAAGATTTGCAGAACAAGGCAAATATTAATCAAGGTATTAATGCTTTGTCTATTAGTAGAAATACGGCGTTAATAGAAATGAGCATACATGGGGAACCAAGTAAGAAACCACTTAAATTTTACATATGTTTGGATGGAAGTACTGGCGCCACATCACTATCAGCTTATTCAGCTATTAAAGATAATATTTCATAAATAATTGTAAAATTTTTCCTGTTGAAGATAACCTTTCAAAAAATGTTCCATTTTGAAAAATGAAACATTTTATGAAATACATAAGGAACTGATTGAATCAGCGAAAGTTTACCTTTAAATACAACAGGAGTATATAAGTGTGAAACTGTTGTTAAAGAACTTTGAGATGCACAGGCATATATGATGTTAAAGAACTTTGCAATGCATTTTTGGAAAATAGCGTCTCTAACTACAAAGGGCATACCACAAAATGCCGGATTTTTGAAAATAATATTTACTGAATATGTTTCTCATCCACTACTCGGCCTTCATTATTTTGCATAGCAGGAGGCATTGCGTGGAAAACTTAGATCTAAAGAACTTGAAGATGTAAGGACGGTTGTGAAAAAATCGTGAATCCTATTATTTCACAGGCCCTGCATAAAGACAATTTTAGTCGCTGTTAAATAAATTGGATTAAGTTCGCAATGGAATAAATACTCATGAATAACGATGTGCGATTGTTTAGTCGAGGAAATGTTTCAACGTTTTAATGCTTTATTTCAACGTTTAAATGGAATTTGGATGTCTTTGGACGAGAAAATAACATAATCTTTTATTCAAGCAGCCTATGAGACTTGGTTTCGCAGATCTTTGTTTTTCACTGAATTGTCATTTCATTTGACAAATGAAACATTAAATTACACGGTTTCAGGAAAATTATCGATGTAATGTTGGGTAAAATAAAAGTTTAGAATTCAAACTCCAAATCTTCAAACGCGATGTGGGAAATACAGGGTGGTCGAAAAGTCCCCTAGGGGTTTCGATTGGCAACTGTACAAAAACGAACAGATCTACAGCAATGCGGTTTGCGGCATTTGAAAGAGGAAATATTCGAAATTAATAATCTTACCTTAAAACACCTGTTTGCCTTTGGTGGCACGTAATACATCCAGTCGGTATTCAATTTCTTGCTATGCGCGCTCCAACATGTCAGGATTGATTCTATCAAACACTGCTGTAATGCGCTGTTTGAACTCCTGAAGGCTGCTTAATCTTTCCCAATGAACAATGTCCTTGACATAGCTCCAGAGGAAGAAGTCTAAAGGAGTGATATCTGGTGACCGCGCTGGCCAGGAATGGTACCATCTCTGCCAATTCATTTGTCGGGAAACTCACGGTTCAGGTATTCACGAACGTCAGGTCCACAATGTGGGGAAGCGCCATCTTGTTACAGCATGGCGTTTGGTTGTAAATCCTGTAGTTGAGGAACCGCAAAGTTCTGAAGCATGTCCAGGTAATTACTCATTTGCATTGTGCGCTCGGAGAAGAAGAATGGCCCAATTATGAGATTATGCATGAGCCCACACCAAACACTCATCTATGGACTGTGAGCCACGTGCTCCCTAACCTAACTGAATGTGTGTTTTCACTACCACATATATGAACGTTCTGAGTGTTGACTTTTCCGTGCACGTAAAAGGTTGCCTCCTCCGAGAACATTACACGGAGTAGGAAACTTTCGTAAACTTCCAGCCGCTCCAACATATCCCTAGCGAATGCTAAGCGCTGAAGTACACTGTTCGGTTTAATCTGGTGTAGGAGTTGCACTTTGTATGCGGTTAGTTTCAGGCGTTTGTGAAGCACTCCCATCAATGTGGATCGTGAAACATTCAATTGTAAAGAAGCCCTTCTCGAGGACTTGCTAGGACTGCGAGCGAAAACCTCCTGTATGCTCTGCAAAGTTTCTTCACTGATAAGGGGTCTGCGACGTCTTTGCCGGTCCAGGACGCTACCAGTATCTATGCATTTTTTCTTCAACGCTCTGGTACTGGAATGACTCAGTGGATCTTTCCCATATGTCCGACGGTAATTTAATTTCTTTGTAACGTAATCACAGACTCTGTCTCAAGAAGCCAACGCACGCACAATGCTTTCTCCTGCGGCTACGACATTTTCAGTTGTTTTGCATTCGACGTCGGTATTTGCGAGCACGAAACGCCATCTGTTGGAAAGAGATAGCGTTAAAAACTCGAATATTCGAATATTTGCTCTTTCAAATGCCGCAAACCGCATTGCTGTAGATCTGTTCGTTTTTGTACAGTTGTCAATCGAAACCACTAGGGGACTTTTCGACCACCCTGTAGCTTTAAATACTTACCACGCTTGAAGAAGTGTCTTAAAGAAACAGAGAATTTCACAGCAAACTTCCCTTAGGAAAAAGTTCAGAAACAGTTTAGTAAGATCCTGAGTTCAGTGATCGAACATTTCTCGTCCAGTTTTGTACAGTTCAGGAAGTTTGAATGTATTGCAGAATTCATAAAACATATACAGTTATTTTGGTAAATTTGATGATAGTTTGACTGGATGGATTTAAATGATTTTGAAGTGTACCTAGTTGAATTTCAGCTCAGCTCAATTTGGAAACAAAATCTTATTGATTTCAGATGAAAATCAGAAACAGTTGGAAGTGAACAGTTAAGAGGAGTCTCTCAAATTGTGAATAGCATTCTTGAAATGTTCAACACACTTAAAATAGTTGCTAAACAAGAATATGATAACACGTGTCTGCCAGAGAACCTAGAATATTTTAGACCCTCATGAAATGCTGTTGAAATTCCTTTTATTGTAAAGCCTATAAGCTCAAAAGAAATGCATACTTTCCACTATAGCTAAAATAATTCTGAAGGTGCCCTGCTCCCCTCCGGTGATTACATTTAGTGATCATAACCGAGCTAGAGAATAATCTCATATTTTATTAATTTTAGTGAGTGAGCTCGAAAAGATAACCCATCACCGCTCAAGGCAAAGTCAGAGATTTGCGTTTTATTACGCTTCTTTGTCAATGGTAAGAAGTTGTCAGTGATTACCACCAATCGATCTTTGCATGAAGAGAAAAATCCTCCGAAGTATGGTAAGCAAAAGAGTAAATCATGCATTCATCTCGTCGATTGCATAATACTTTACACTTAAGTTTCGTCAAATGATTACGGATATATTCAAACGGAAGGGAAATACGCGTTCATATTTGAAACACGGAAAATTAATTTGTTTTGTGTTGCATGATGAACAATTCAGGTTTTCTGGGTCAAGATCAACATAATCTTTTCCTATTCATAGCTTCGTAGATGTGATTGTTTAGTAGGTAATAGTGAGACAAGGACGTAGGAATTCATTGCGCAACCAGAAAGGAAAGTATGCCAAATCACGCGGAAAATATGCGTTGGCAACTTCCCTGACACTCTGCCCGTTGCTTTTCCTTTTTTTTATGGCTGTTGTTTTGCTTTTTAATTCACCTCACTTAACCAGATTTAAGAAGGATATAGAGTCGCTATACATAGCTGAAAAGAGAGCGCTAAGAAAAGTGAGTTATTCGCAGCTATATGCTACATTCCATTTCAAATTTCGGTCGAACAGATAGTTGTTCTTTTAGCAATACGCATTACTGGAGAAATGCGTGTCTGAAAGATTTCCTAATCTTCCAGGTATTCATGTGCGATTAAGGGAAATTTTCATATTTTGTTATTGCTAAAGCACTTTATTGTGTTTTGATAAAAAATATCTGGACTTTGTGAAATCCGAAAAATTCTACGTTGAAAGAACACAAAAAATCAGTTTATATATTCATGCTGCCAGAATACTAAACTGGGAAAACAAGAAAGCGTCTGACCATTCGTCCGAGATGGGCGTGGGTTCAAGTCCTGGAGGCAGCATGGGTGGTATGTTTGTCCTACTGCACTAGCTCTCTCCTTTTCCTGAAACAAGTGGCCCTAAATTGGGGAAGGGCAACTCTAACCCTACAAACTGTTCACAGCGGTCGTCGTTAAACAGCAGCAAAAACAAGACAAGAAAACTTACTTCATATCACGGACGGAGTCTTATCAAAATTTTGTGATCGAAACTCATCAGATCTGTATGTTTCCTAATATTCAGGACCAGACTGCTTTCAATTACGAATACCATAACTTGCCTTAAAAGTATTCATAAGTAGAAGCTTCGCAAATACGAGTCTATCTCCTTTTATGGATACGAGACTACTGAAGAAATAGTGCATACGTATGCGTAAATATTTCCAAGGTAATAAATTGCACTATTTCTCGTGAACACATAAATAATTAATAATGAAACATTTGAACACAAAAATAATTTTCTCGTGAGCGCATAAATAATTAATAATGAAACATTTTAAGAAAGCTCAACATCTGGAGTTCCAAGTTTTTCAGAAAGACACTTATACACCAATTTTTATTCCAGCGGATTCTTTCCATCCATGGACATATAAGACCTCTGCGTTTAGATATTTAATCCGACGTGCATTTACCTTATGTAGTATTAATCGCCTTAAAAATGAAGAATTAGATTAGATTTACCACACAGTAAAAACATATGGATATAAAAGTGAAGTGTTTGGCAAGTTGATTTATGAGTCCAAACATCCATCATTATCACAAAATAAAGAAAAGTTACGTACTGTGGTAATTTCCCGTATTTACCAATCATAGCTACTGTACTGAAAGGAGAGTGTCGTAGGTTCCTGAAAGACATTGGACTTAATGTAACTACTTATGGAGACATTCTTCTTAAGAATAAAGCACCAAAAAAATCTATTAGAAAAGATAGGAGTGTACCAAATACCAATCTTACATCAAAATAGAAGGAAATCCGAAAAATATTATATAGGTAGTACAAAGAATCGACTATTATATCGCCTTAAGCAACATGAAGATAATTGGAGAAAACGTGAAAAAAAGGACTGCCTTGGTGGAGTATTGCATTGATAACAACTGCACTCCAGACTTCAATGGTGTTGAAATCATTACTGATCAAGACTCGGAACAAAAACTAAGATTTGCAGAGGCTTTGGTTATCGAAAAACAAGACATAAAAACTGTAACAAATTAAACCCTATAGATATTCCCTATCCTTGGAGACTGATTATAAATGAAGAACAAGAATCCAAGCAAAAAATAAAACATAGATACTCTAAAAATAATAAGGCATATGATAAACAACTACTGGAATTTACAACCGAGGATCCAAGCGCTCTATTCAGCCTGCAGCAGTTGGGCAACAATCTTCTACATAAAGACGAGAATCCAAGCAAAAAAGAAAAACATAGATACTCTAAAATAATAAGACATATGATAAACAACTACTGGAATTTACAACCCAGGATCCAAGCGCTCTATTCAGCCTGCAGCAGTTGAGCAACAATCTTCTACATAAAGACGAGAATCCAAGCAAAAAAGAAAAACATAGATACTCTAAAATAATAAGACATATGATAAACAACTACTGGAATTTACAACCCAGGATCCAAGCGCTCAATTCAGCTTTGCAGCAGTTGGGCAGCAATCTTCTACATAAAGACGGCAAGACGCAGGGAACGAGAGATGACTTTTACACTGACGTGGACAGTGACATGACGACCATTGATTGGTAGTGCTCATGTATATATATATATACCTTGGTTATTTTGGGAGACTCCACATGAGAGCTTGATAAGGATATTGAAGTGTATATTGAAATGCATTGCGGGTTTCAGAGATTGTGCAGAGGTGAGTTTCGTGGTAGTGTTGAATTTTCGATGTCTGTAACATAGTACTTTATCCAA
Organism: Macrothele yani; assembly: GCA_039090855.1. Taxonomy (NCBI): domain Eukaryota; kingdom Metazoa; phylum Arthropoda; class Arachnida; order Araneae; family Macrothelidae; genus Macrothele; species Macrothele yani. The sequence continues at coordinate 70,646,418 of CM077013.1, forward strand.
TATGTTTAATGTTTCCTTCAAATGTTTGCTATGTAAAGTTCGTGTAATTCAGCGAGCATTTGAGAAATAGTCTACTAAATGGTAATAAATGTATATTAGTGAATAGTTCTCAATAGTAAGACTAATAGTCTTTTGAACTAAATAGTCCCTGGAACTTCTCGTTTTTCAATATATTTTGTACTGTAGTATTAAGATTGCTAAAGACCTTTATTATATGCATCGAAGGGAAAACTGAACTACTCACATGAAGGAATATGCATAGAGTTTAAGGTAATGGAAACTGCATTTGAGAAATACACCTCATCAGATAAGATATTTTTCACACTAATACAAACATATCCATGTGGTTCTTCGAAACATTTGAAGGTTTTGACATTAACCAAACCTATAACAAAATTCTGCTTCTGCGTCTGATACTTGAAGTACAATTTATACAAATTTGTAACTTACATCAACGGTTGTTTAAGTATCACAACGCACAAACAGAATCTTAATTTCTATTACGAAAATGTTATGAGAAAGGTTCCCGGGAGCTGTGTATTTCTTCGCCGAGCGCAAAGGAAACATCAGAAGAGAGAATTCAGAATAATATCATGTAACCTATGATTCAGAAATTCGTCATCATTCTTTAAAAATAATTAATATTTTGGAAATATGAGATATCGATAAAAATGATTAAAAACGGAGTGAGAAGGTCCTTGACCTGACGCAGGTACCCACTGTCCCTAAAGTACATTTTCACCTCTTCTTCTTACTGCAGACCAAGTATTTGAGTGAAGTAAAACCTTCCTATGAAAACGTAGCTTCAGCTCTACCTCATTTAGTTTATGAATCTAGGTGCATCTTAATATTTTTGTTGGTTTCTTAATTTAGGATAATTGACCTTACAAGTTGATTCTGCTAAAAATGATCACTACCTATTTCAAACCAATTGAACGTTTTTGTGTATTTAAGCACATTTCTAAAAGACTATCATTTTAACAAAATCAATTATACTTTTCATATTACTTCTAGCCGTTTCCCACCAAGTAAACTTGTGAATGCCTTTGTGTATAAAAATAACATTACTGATTAAGAGTTCGTTGCCTAAATATAAATCACTGTATATTTTCACATTCACGTTTGCCATGCAGCTCTCTTCAAATTAACATGTTACATTGAATGGGTAAATTATTATATACAGCCCGCTCACAATATGCAAAGCAGAAGCATTGTATCCAGTCACGTGGGACACCAAAACTGGCAATGCCGATAAATAGAGCAGAAAACCAGTCAAGGGAAAGTAATCTCGGGTGAAAGCAGTTTGCCTGTGGTCACGTTGTTAGTGAGGAGAAGGTCGGATGTTCAATCACCGGAACTGCTGAACTGTTGAGATCTCCATGACAGACCGGTGCACGTGTATGTATACCAAAACTACGTGAAATACGGCAAAACATCCAACCAACGAGAGAAATGTGGCCGTAAACGTGCAATTGACTGTCGAAGTGAGCTCAGACTGTTTCGGATCGTCACAAGAAATAGTACGGCTACCGATGAGCAGATAAAGTCTTAATTTAATGACAGCACGTCCGAGGGAAAAAATGGAATATGACAGTCGAAGTGCACATCGTGTCATCTGGTTGACTGCAAGGTCCCGAAAGATTAGGTTACAGTTTGCAAAGGACTATCGGAGCTAGAGTATGGATGATTGAAAAACGTCACGTGATCCGACGAATCACGGTTTCTCCTCTATCACGCCAAGCGATGGACACAGCTTGATGAGTTGGGGTCATACAGGCAGGCGGAGGTGGTATAACAGTTTGGGGTACATTTACACGGGCTTCCTTGGTGGTCTCTCGCACTCGTAGAGGCCTCAGTCACTGGCACAAGCTATGTAAACATCCTCGCCGATGATTTACATCCGTTCGTAACGATTCTCTTTCAGCACCATGATATCATCTTTTAACTGGAAAACGCTACACCGCATACATCCCTGTGGCGTCCAGGTAGCTCCTGTAGCATTCAAATGAATTTACCACACTCGAATGACTACCTCGATCGCCGAACCTCAACCCCATTACGAATTTGTGGGACTAATTAGAACTATCTGTTCGAGTTCGCCACCAGAAACTGCGCGTGCTCTACGACAGTCAATTCTTGTTTTATGGGCATCAATAGCCCCTTCGTGTTCTCAGCACCTCACTGAGTCTTTACCAAAACGCCTGGGTGTTGTTGTGAGAGGAAGAGGTGAAGGAACACATTATGTTGTAGGTGTGTATAATAATTTATTCATTCAGTTCATATCTTCAGTTATCTGGTTGTCATCGGCCACGTTGGCATTGAAATCTTGAACAACAGCCTTTTTTCTCTTTTGTCTGGGTTTAACTGAAAATATCAAATGTTTTGAAAAAGAGTAATTCAGAACTGAAACCGTGTCCACGTGCTTCTACAACTTTTAAGTCCTTGATGACCATTTTGAGAACAGCCCATACAATTCGCTCTTGTACAAGTTACCCTGAAACAACCTCGTATCCCTTGTATCATCAAAGGCCAATGCTATACCAATTTGCTGATTGTGCTTGGCAATTCCTTACATCAAAATCTATCATGCTAAATCTGCCGTCAAGAATACATTCTCCTGACATGTTTCTTCATCTCGCTGATACCTACGACTTTTAGGTTGAATTCTTCTTATTCCATTATCAAGAACACCTTCTAAATGTGTCATCAAGAACACAAGTTCCTGATATACCCTTCTTCTTCTCATTGATGCCTACGACTTTGAGGTTGAATTCCTCTAATTCCTTGGCTAATGCCACTTCTTCCCATTTGTTTCACGAGCATTTACGCACCGACACCGAATTTATAATACTTTGCCGGTAGTTTTGTTACACCTTTCCCTGTATTTGTGGGAGATTTTTCTCTTAGAGAATTTTAAATGTTTGAACTGTTTCTCATACGTATTGCGTGCAGGAAGGAAAGATAACGTCACCATCCATACATCTCTCGGCAGATGGAAGCCTGGTTACAATGAGAATTTGTCTGAATCCCCAGAGAGACTTTTTGCGACACACTTCAGTCCCAGTATCTTTCAGTTCTCATAAAGTCGGTAGACGTGTTAGCGTGATTCGCTTGACCTGAAGTATAAATAGACCAGAAGCGCTCATGGAAGTGCTTCTGGTCTATTCGACCATATGGACTTCGCACCACATGAAGGTTGGATAGATCACTCGGAGATAGACAAGACCGGTCCCATACGTCTTTCCCGAAGTTTACCGTATGAGTCTCCTTCCAGTTTGGGTACCTGTCACCCTCCCGCGGAGCAATACAGTAGTCAAAAAGTTATATCTTTCAAGTTGTTGATACAAACAAAATAAATTCTCCAATACCACCAGACACAGAACTAAACTGATCTACTTCAGCTACTATATAAAATGTGTCAAATGTCCAATGTCCAAAAATGCACAAACTTTATCTTATCAACTTATAGACTCATTGGATGAATCGGAAACCATATTTCTTTATCAGGAAAGCAAATATACGTGCATTTCTGTAAGTCAGGTATAGAGCACAGCATGGTTAATAAAAGTTCTATATCGAATAAAATTCCGAAAGTATGAAGTTGCATCGGGAAGTAACACAGGAAATATTACCTGAACGGAAGAGTTTAACTGGTACAGGCTTACTCTGAATGACGTGCACAAGTTTCATGTGGTCTGTGGAGTTTTTTTTCTTTTTTTTTATGAACTTTTATTTAAATCTAAATGTTCTGTTTTTCTTTATAATTATGAATATTCTGTTTTCGTTACTCTAATTTTGCCTATCTTAAATGAAAAAATTAAACCACGTTTCCCAAAATCGAACTCGGGTCCCTTAGCGAGAATTATATTAACTCTTTTTCTCTTTTCTGTTTCAGTGAGCATGTATGCTTACGCTTCAACGTACCGTTGTGTCCGTTTCATGTCCATTTCAACGATGCTGCTATATACCAAAGAGCCAAAACATATGGCCAGCGCGTCTTTGTGCGAATCGAAGCCACTGCAGGCAAATAGCAGCGTGTGTGAAGGTAATGAAACGGTATATATACAACACCTGATACTGAGCTCTGTTAATCAGTATTATTCTTGTTCTTCAGGTTGGGAAGGCAACGGACTTAAGCGAGTTTGAAAAAAGACCAACTTATAAAGGCCAGACGACTGGGTCAGAACCTTTCCGAGATGGCATGCTTTTAGGATGCTCATAGTCAGCCGTGGCTAGTACCTTCTAATAGTGATCCGAAAAGGGAAAAAACCACGAACCGCCGATAAGGTGTGGGCCGAACACGGTTCATCGACAACAGAGGTAAACGAAGGCTATCACGTATAATACGAACCAACAGAAGGAATACTGTTAAGGAACTCGCCGGCAATTTGAATGCTTGTGACGGAAGTAATGTGTCACAACACACAATACATCGAACCCTCCTGAAAATGGGGCTGCGTAGATTTAGGCCTCTCCGAGTACCTATGCTAAGCTCAGTTCACCGTCAAAAGCATCTACAATAGGCACGGACTTCAAAACTGGACATTGAATGATTAGAAGAAAGTTATCTGATCCGATGAATCTCGTTTCTTGTTGAACCATGTGCACGCCGAATTAAGTGTGCATCATTTACCTCGGGGCGTGTTGGTACCAGGATGCACCGTGGACGAAAACAAGCCGGTAGGAGAAGTGTAATGCTTCAGGCAATGCCCTGCTGGGAATCGTGGGTACAGTCATTTATGGGCAGAAAAGTATGATGTCCACCACCTACTTAAACATCATTGCAGGCCAGGTGCATCCATCTTTTCAGGCCAGGTGCATCCATCTTTTCAGTATTGCCCTTTAGTTGTGCCTTCTTTCAAAAAGATAATCTGCCATGCTACAAAGTAATTGTTCGACAAAGTTTCGCGGAACATGAAGAAGACTTCCAGGTATTGCCCTGACCTCCAAATTTCCCAGACAACAGTCCAATGAAGCATCTGCGGTTTGTGTTGGAACACCAAATCCGATCTGCGGCGGTTCAATCACGTAGCTTACTAGATTTAATGGATCTACTGGTAACGTGTAGGTATACTAAAGGACACCTATAGAAATCTTGTAGCGTCTATGCCTCGTCGAGTAAGAGTTGCTTTGGGGACATGTGGAGGATCAGTATCGTATTAGGTAGGTGAACATAATGTTTTGGCTCTTCGGAGTATTTCTCATTCAGACATTTCCTGAACTGATCCTCACAATATTTTCTCTTTCATCTGGTCTAACTCTGTTTCTTTAATCCCCCTCCCCCCCTACCACCCTAGCTGAATAAAATATTTCGTTGTTATCATCGCATAATTCATTCTTCCAAAATGCCTAAATCATATCAAAATACCATTCTCCATCGTACTAACAATATTTGCTTTATGTTATACTGTATATCAGAAACACGTATTCATTTTGCACGTCATCAGTACGAGACTTAACGCTTATTTATTGCTTAGACGTCTGTCTAAGCAATACATTTTCCAGCATTCAGGCGATTCCGGTTTCTCATTTGTAGTACCCAGGATTCACTAATATACATTATAACAGGAGCAATTACTCTTTTGTAAGCAGTCTTTTTTTACGCTTTCCAACCGTAGGTTGAAGAAGCATATATGCTCCAGCTTTTTCCGTCCGTCCGTCTGTCTGTCGGCACGATAACTCACGTAAAAATGGCTCAATTTCAATGAAATTTTAGTATGTGGTAGGGGACAGCCTTGGGACGAACCCTATTGAAAATGGGTGAAGTGGGGTCAAAGGTCAGGACATAGGAGCGGGATGCATTCCATTGCCCTTATGCGTCATAACGTGCTTAAAAATGGTTCGATTTCGATGACATTTTAGTATGTGGTAGGGAACCACCTGGGGAGGAACCCTATTGAAAATGAGACGAATGGGGTCAAAGGTCAGGACATAGGATCGGGATCGATTACATCGCCCTTATCCCATACTATTAAGGTGGACGTAATGTATTTTCCTTCCTATACTTCCAATGGAAAAACTTTTGTACACATCTCCTTCACAGTTAGTGTGTTCCCAAGGATGGAAATTTAAACATCGATTAAAATAACTTATTATAACTTGGAATACTTAACATTTTCTAAAACATAACCATAATTATTATAAAAAAACAATAACGTTTCCTTTGATGGTGTTGAAATTAGAAAAAAGATGGCGCGACCTGTACTTTGATGACGTCAGTAGACAAATAAATATTGGATTGCATAATTATGGTTATGTTTTAGAAAATAATAAGTATTACAAGTTATAAAATGAAGCTATTTTAATTGATGTTCAAATTTTCATCCTTTTGAACGCATTAATTGTGAAGAAAATGTTTACAGAAGTTTTTCCACTGGAAGCATAGGAAGCAAAATTATTGACGTCCACTTTAAAGGAGCAATTCTTGTATCTATGTAAATTTTATTTTGAAAACGGCTCTAAAGATTTTGATGAAAGTCGTTAACCTACCGTTTTCTGGTACTAAAAATCGATTTAGCTTGATCTCGACTTTAGGAAAATTCGTTTAGTGCGTTAAATAACCACACCGAATTACCACGTTTTCAGTGTCATGGCGTCGTCTCATTAATATAACCCATGCTTAGAAATCTTATGACATCACAATCTCGCGACTTACATGTTGGCGCGCGGTCACGCCATCTGTCTCATTACGTCACGTGTTCTGGGTGGATCCTATTAAAGTTTTATGACGTCACACTCTTGTGAGCAGATGGTCGCGATTCCCATCTGCCTCATTACGTCACGCGTTGTGTGTGTGTGTGTATGTCCGTCCGCACGATAACTCGCGTAATAATAGTTCGATTTCGATGAAATTTCAGTATGTGGAAGAGGAACACCTGGGAAGGAACCCTATTGAAAGTGAACGAAATTGGGTCAAAGGTCAAGACATAGGAGCGGGATCCATTCCACTGCTATTATGCGTCATAAATAACATAAAAAAGGTTCGATTTCGATGAAATTTTAGTATGTGGTAGGGGACCACCTGAGAACAAACCCTGTTGAAAATGGGTGAAATGGGATAAAAGGTCAGGACATCGGAGCAGAATCACTTCCATCGCCATTATGCGTCATACCTTAGGTAAAAATGCTTCGATTTGGATTAAATGTTAGTATGTTGTAGGGGCCTGCCTGGGGACGAATCCTATTGAAAATGGGCGAAATGGGGTTAAAGGTTAGGACACAAGAGCGGGATTTATTCCATAGCCTTATGCATCAGAACTTACGTAAAAATGCTTCGATTGCGACAAAACTTTATCATGTTATTTCGGAGGTATACTGAACCGGTTCAATTGAATATTATTGAAATGGGATCAAAGGTCAGGGCACAGGACTGAGATTTATTCCACAGCCATTATCCTCAAACCTTGAGTGATAACTTGAGTAATGATTTCTGGTATGTTGGAAAGCGTATTATAATCAATGCATTGCATGATTTTACTAACTTGTTAGTCTTTCTTAGCAACCCATCGCTCCTCTGAAATTCTTCATAGCAGTTATATTCAATCATCTGGTCTAACTCGCTACCATTTTGACAGACGCTGCATTCAGTACTTATTCATCGCTAAAAAAACCATGACTTTTCCTCTTATTTGTACTCAGTTTAAATTCCAGATTACTGTAGGCTGTTGCAGATGAGATTTCGGAATATTGATGGAAACTTCAAACACCTGAAGTGCGGTCTGCTGTCATGGAATCTGCTTCAAGAACCTATCGTTGTGTAGATACCTTATACAGATATCTTTCATTGAAATCTCTGGAGTGCATCTACCATTTTTGCACCAATATAACTTTTGCTTTAATTTTCTGATAACTCACACAAGCACCAGGGTGAGCCAAAACTTCCTCCCATTTTGAGCTACACATAACTTCGGGCTTCCATTCAAGTGCAAGACATTCGCCAGCGCCGACAGGATACCGCAATGACATACATTTTGCATGGAGCCACATTACGTCATCAGGTGAGCAGTGGACAGAGGTACATAAGCTAGCTGTTATGGTGATCCTACGCCGTTACTGATAAAACGGGTTAAACGCGGAAGCAGCGAGAGAATTCTGTGCAGTTTAAAGCGAGGAAACAGTAGACAGTAGCACTGCACGAAATGGCCGGCGTTCCGATACTGAGAACACCAGTCTTGAAGACAAGCTGAGCTTAGGACTCCAAGGACTGCAAACACTGACACCTTGACAGCGAACCCCTGTACCATTTCAAGACAATTAGCAGCTAAGGTGACGAACAATGGTGGATTAGGTCTTCCTAATCCACCATTGTTCGTCACCTGTATCAACTTGGTTTCTTCTCCAGACGCCATCGAATTGTTCCCCAGGAATTGACACTTTAGCAGGCGGTACAAGGTGCCATTCTCGGTCGTAGGTTGCTGTCAAATCCACAGGAAGATGAATTTTGGCGTCTTAATGTCTCAGGTGGTAAAAAGGGAATATTATTTTGTTATCTTACCGCTGGGAACCAATGGATGAAGCCTTGTGGTTGCATTCAAGAGAAAAGTAATGCTGTGCATTTGATGAAATTGTGAGGGTTCTGCATTGGGAACTCATACTAAATGGTCAGGTGTGGAAGGGAACATCTATGCCGAACATTATATGATGAGCTGCGCCAACGTTACCCAGAGCTCATGAAGCAAGTGTTGCTGCAAGTGGAGAATGACGGAAGTCACACTTCCAGAGGGGACAGAAAAGTGCAGGAATTGGAAGCAGGAAATCCTTCATACAGTTCGGATCTTACCCCATCCAACTACCACCTGTTGTTCTACATACTGTAGCACATTTCTTACAAGAAAGGCAATTCGCTTCAGTGATTAATGTTGAATCTGGCATCAGAGAATTTCCGTCCTCGAAACCAACCGAGTGGTCGGCTGTGGGATTGTTTGGCACTGGTGGAACTTGAGCAAAGGATCATTGAAAAGAACTTCATTCGAAGAGAGGCGATCGTGTATGGTTTTCTTGCATCATAAAATTTTTTAATCGCAAACGGGTTGAACGTTTCACTCATCCAGATCATTATCATATTCGTGTTTCTCACATAATTTGAGATTCTGCTTAACTTCATTTTTTTACTTCTTATATACTTCCAGAATGAGTTTATGCCTTACTAAGAAAGCCAGTGTTTTATTATCCACCCGATTCTCCCTACACTTAGCACTTTATCTGATGAACTGGCTTTGCTACTTTCTGCTTTTTCAAAGCTATGTTTTCTCAGATATGTTGGCATGTAACATGTCCAGATATGCTTCTTCTCACGTTTTCTGCACATCTTTAATCTCACTCTCCCACCGAACGCCACGGTTAATGCTATCCACCTTTACATTGTCGCATACCTATGCAGCAACACCGAATAATAGAGTTCTTAGCTTGCTTTTTACTAATGAGAACACATTAGTCACACATTCATCGGATCCATACCTACACTGAGAAATTCAGAGAAATACTCATGCTTATCATGCTCTTCGAATTTCATTCCAGTTACCTTCTTGTTCTTGTTTTCCAGTCCTGCATTCAACGTAACTCACGACACTAAGTGATCATAATCGAATCTAATATCAGGAGTCCTAATCACGCGAGGTAGACAACTAAATGTTTTGGGTGGTAATCTTAGAAAGACAATCAATTATAAGCATCTACCTTAATGTACGATTCTTCCACATACACTGCTGGCCACCCAAAATGCAACACCAAGAAGTACACGAGATAGCAAAGCCAGATTTACTGGACACATAACAACAGATACAAAGATGAAACGATTGAGCTTACAGGCCCGTGCGACTTGCGGAACACGCAGACATCAATAGTTCGTGTGGCCCTCATGGCTGGCAATAACGGCGGCTACACGCCGCGGCATAGAACGAAAGAGGCTTTGGATGTGGGCTTGGGGTATGTCGGTCCAGGCTGCTTCCACACGTTGCCACAGTTCATCAGGCGTAGCCGCGGGTGGTGCTTGCCGGGCCACTCGGTTGCCGATCAGCGACCAGACGTGTTCGATGGGCGACATATCGGAAGAACAGGCGGGCCACGGCAGCACAGTGACACCCGGTGGGCCGTGAAGAATTGTTGCACGATGCGTGCCACGTGCGGGCACGCATTTTCCTGTCGAATCGTGGCCGCTGGCAGGTCCTGCAAATAAGGGAAAACTACAGCCTCCAAAACGTCGGAGATGTACCGGTGGCTGTTGAGTGTACCGTCGATACATACCAGAGGGGTGCGGGTGTCATATCCAATTGCGCCCCCAACCATAACACAGGCGACGGACCGGTATGGCGATGCACAATGCAGGCGTCATACAGTCTCTCGCCGCGGTGCCGCCACACGCGGATCCGACCATCGTGGTGTTGCAGGCAAAAGCGGGATTCGCCAGAGAACACAATGTCGTGCCATTCCGTAGTCCAGGTGCGGGTTCAACGGCTCACGGCCGCCGCACTCTCCGGTGGTGTAACGTCAATGATAATCGGAGCAATGGGCGCCGTGCGAGAAGTCCCCGCTCCTGCAGACGACGTCGAACGGTACGTGCTGACACAGGTTGTTGCGCAACACACCCTGATTCCTATGCTAACGTTCGTGATGTGGCGGTGCGAGCCGTGAATGCCCGCCGCACAACATGCCGGTCCTCTTGTTCGGTGGTGTGCCGCGGCTGCGGCAATCGCTCACGTCGGTCCGTCCGTCCCTCCTGCACCCACCGAATCCATACTCGCCTCACTGTGGCTGGATGTCGTCCCACACGGGCGCCGATGTCTCGGTACGATAAACCGCTGTCGCGATAAGCCACCATTCGTCCTCTGTCGAACTCCGAAACGTGCTGGAATGACTGCCGTATTCTGCGACGAGGCATCAGGAAGCTTCCACGCACAGGTCTGGCAGCAAAACACACTTCCACCACTTACATCCCGCCTTCTGTGCACCCTTCTTATAGTGCTTCTCGGTGGCGTGACGGGCGCACATGATTTTCACATGCCCTGCAATACTAATCGTTTGCATGTCCTCTCGCGGGCGACGCATGCTGCAAATTTCAGGCCAATCGGATGCTTCCTTCTTGGTGTTGCATTTTGAGTGGCCAACAGTGTATAAGTGTGGATGATCTTGTGGCTAAAATCCTTTTTTTAGATGCACTGTGACGCACTACACAGGTAACGCACATGTCAAGACGGCAAATAGCCACGATAAGCCCTTGTCGGCGTAGCTTAATTCGGAAAGCATTCGGTTTCGGAGCTAAAGGATGTGAGTTAGAGAGTCGCCACCTGCAAATTTAGGTTTCACAACACAAAGATCATTCTATGTGCTAACTTCAATTAATTTTTCATAAAAAACCATACAAACTGGTATCTCTCATAAACTTACACAGAACATTTTCAGATCTCTCATTTTTAACCCTTAAAATTCGTTGCTAGAATAACTAACTTTCTTTCTCTAGAACTAAACTGGTTCAAAACAACTCTTTTCTCATTCCAGCAATACCACTACGTATTAGAACGTTCAGAACCTCAAGGATAACACATTACTACGATTAGCATTCCCCGAAGTTTCACCTTTAATCTGAACAAGAAAATTTCCTCACTTATATAATTACTGTGAATCATATTGATCTACTTGCTTAAAATCGCGCCTACACCACACTCTCTGACCCTCCAACACTTCAGATCCGAAACTCCCAAGATCTCTTCCTCTCTCTCCCCCCTCGCTCTCTCTCGCTGACATTCTCTACTCGATTTTTCCCCTTGACTTTCTTCCACAGAACACATCTATTTCATCCTTATACATTACTTCAATGTTTTTCCATTTATTCCTCTAGTATACAGGGTGTTCATAAATGAAGTATACAACTTCAGTATGCTATTGAAAAAAAACACTACAATGAATAACAACTTACTTTTAATGTCAAAACGCATGGTAACTGTGAAAGTTTTTTTTAATTCAGTAGGTCCTCCACGTGTGCTCCGTTGGTTGCTCGCAGCATGTCTAAACGGTAGTCCAGTTTTACCCACGTACGCTGCCGAATGTCAGGTGTAACAAGGAGGAAGGCTGCAGGAATGTGTTCTTTGAGCTCAGTGTTAGATGTGACTTTGTTCTTGTATCATCATCATCATTGTCAACCATTATCAATCCACTGCTGGACGAAGGTCTCCCCGAGTTTCCTCCACAACGGTCTGTCTTGTGCCAGTCTCCTCCATGTCACTCCCGCATACTTTCGATTTCATCCACCCAATCTCCCATGTGGTCTTCTTCTGGGTCCTTTCCTGTCCCTTGGAATCTAATCTAAACTTTCGGCTGTCTATCGATGGTCTGTCTTTCTGGTAGTATGTCCAGCCCATTGCCATTTTAGGGATTTAACTCTGTTCATGATGTCTTCCACTCTTGTCATTTTTCGGATCCACGAGTTCCTCTTCTTATCTCTCCTGGTTACACCAAGCATGCACCTCTCCATGCTTTTTTGAGTTGTCTGCAGCCTTTGTATGTCTCTTTTAGTAAAGGTCCCCGTCTCTGCACCATACGTAAGCACTGGAAGGATGCATTGATCAAACACTTTTCTTTTAAGACATATTGGTATATTGCTCTTGAAAATTATGCTGTTTCTTCTAAAAGCTCTCCAGGCAAGTTTTGTACGCCGATTAATTTCTTCATCAATGTGACCCTCACTTGATATCTGCTGTCCAAGATAAACGTACGTGTCTGTTATCTCCAGCTTTTCTCCATCAATCGATAAATCTTCATTTCTTGTAAAAGCATTGTACATCACTTTTGTCTTCTGAAAGTTCATTTTTAATCCCACTTCTTTACTCTTGTCAGCAAGTTCCTGGACCATACTCTGTAGCTCTGATGGGGTAGTTGCAAAAATGACTACGTCATCAGCAAAACGAAGGTGGGTTAGATAATCTCCATTAATATTTATCCCTTTGTTTTCCCAGTTCAGTTCTTGTATACAATATCCTTAATAAAGCCCCAAAGAAAAAAATTTCATGGGGTAATATCAGGAGAACGAGTGGCCATTCCGTCGGACCTCCATGTCCAATCCAACGCCCTGGAAAATGGTGGTCTAAAGATCTGCGTACATCCAAAGAGCAGTGCGGAGGTGCCCCATCTTGCTGGTAAATGATGTCTTGAATATCCTGGAGTTGTGGAATTGCGAATTGTTCTAAGATGTCCAAGTACGTTATGCCAGTGACGGTTGGTTCAGTGAAGAAAAAGGGCCCTATCACTCTGTTTTCCATTAGCCCAGCCCAGACCTTAACCTTCGAGCTGTCTCTCTCGTGTGCTACTAATACATGGGGATTTTCGGTGCTCAAGATTCGGTAGTCATGTTTATTCACTCTGCCAGAAACATGGAATGTCGACTCATAGCTGAAACAGATCTTTGAAAGGAGTGTGGGGTGTTCGTCACTACGATAAAACATGTCTACCTCAAATGCATTTCGACGTGATTGATCATTTTGTCGAAGGTTTGGCACTAATTGCACTTTATATGCATGTAGATACAGACGTTTATGCAGAATCTTGTGAGCCATTGCTCGCGGTATTTCGAGTTCACGCCTGGCGACGCAGACGGACGTCTTCCGGGTCCTTAGCCTTACACTTTAAAACTTTACGTATGTTTTCCACCTTTTCGTCCGAAATGGAAAGTCTCCCAGTGCTTTTGCCATTCAAGACACTTCCGGTTACTTTGAATTTATTTACCCATTGTTCGATGCCCCATTCGTGTCGGCGGTTGTCTCTTATACTTCGTTCTGAACTTACGCTGAACTGTTGTTAGATATTTTGACTCCGCAAACCAAAACATACACGCTGCGTTCTACACTGAGGAAGCCATGTCTGTTGTATTCCGTGTTTGACGAGATTTTTCATTATATGAGACACCTGGCGCCATCTATCATCTGACTTAACATACTTTAACACTTGCCACGTCTCTTGATGCTTAAAGTAAGTTTTTTTTCGATCGTATTTTTTTAATAGCATACTGAAGTTGTATACTTCATTTATAGACACTGTTTTTTACATTCACCGTACCGTAATATCTTTCTCATTTGTAGTTTATTACATCGCGGTTGTCTCCCTGGTGGCCCAATCTTCTGAGATATTTTAGGCTGGCGGTATCCTATGCACGAGTTGTTTCTTACATTTCTATAATTCTTGAAAATTGTATAAATGCATCAGTTTTCGGACCAACCTCCATGGTGGTTACATCCGGTCATATCACCTTACGATTCTGAAAAAAAGTCCAGTGACTGGAGTGTTTTCTCCAATGACACACAGCCGCCCCGGTGGCGCAGTGGTCTAAGCGATGGCCTCTGATCATTCGGCCGAACGGGGTCCGGGTTCGAATCCCGGTGAGGCATGGATGTTGTGTTTGTCTTACGGCACTGGCTCTCTCCCTTCCCTGGAACCAGTGACCCTAAATTAGGGACGGGCGACTGCTTATAGCCCATTGAGTTGCTCACGGTGGTCGTTAAACCTCCAATCAAAAAAAAAAAAAATGACACACAGTACCTCAACGGTATAGAAACTTAATTTTATCTCAGCTTCTAAAATTCTCTTACTGTTTTATGAGGCACTTTAGCCCACAGTTGTTTAGTAGGAGATGTGTTCACCTCCCTGAAGGTGAACACATCTCCCACTAAGAGCGCACTCCAAGAAGTCTGAAATTCGAATTCCTGGGTTAAATATCTAATGTGTGCTTGTTGGTTGGCTCTGCTACCGACTATGGTTATTGCTAATAATTCTGAGTAGAAGCGGAACAGCTCTTTGAAGTACAAACTGGAATGCTAAAGGGGCGGAAACGCAGAAGTGCAAACCTAAAACCAGTCGGTAGCGCTCACAATCACCTGTTTCCCACAATGCGTCGTTCTTTACTTCAGCTTTTTTTCTGATAGTGTCCCGCAATGCTCTATGCAAATATCTCGAACAATATATCTGTGACGTAGCTACAATATACAAAGTAAAATCAGTTTCTAGAATCATCGGTTTTCCATTCAAGTGCCAGAAATATCCACAGATGGGTTAACTGTTAGAACACAAAAGTTTTCTTTCCGAATATGTTTTTGTTTCCTTTTCTTTAAGTTAACATGAACAACAGTGACTGATGATTTCTGGATCTTAAAAACATGAGTTTTTTTGAGAACAAAGGTGAGAAATGACCTAATATATTAATTAGAGAGCCTCTGTTGGGAGAAAGGTAGTTCTCATTAATTTTTTTCCATGTATTCAGTGGTATGGCTTTTCATTTTTGAGCTGTATATCGTAAGCTTGTTTTGCTGGTAGTAAATACCAAAGTATTTCGTTATCCTCTGTAGAAATGGTTCAGACCTGCACAGAAAGTTGCAATTTTGGGGTGTGCGCTGCAAATAATCTTAGGTAAAACCGTAAACTAACTGTAGAGTGAATCAAATGCTCACAGGTAAGGAGTTGATATTGGAAGCTGTTTCAGTAAAACACTTTTCGGGATCTTCGTTGTAGGGTAAATGACGCGTCATGAATGTTCATTAGGCGTTCACACACATAATGACACACACTTTTTCCAATACCGAAAAGAGCACAAACATTATCCCCCCCCCTTGTAAACTGTCCTTATATTTCTGATTTCACTGTTTTTGCTCAATTGAAAGGCGTATCACTGAATTCTCACTGGTATTCAGTAGTATAGCTTTCCATTTTTGAGCTAAAAAAATAACAAATGAAAATGGAACCGTTCCAAAAACTGAAGAATAAAAACATTTAAAGCAAAATGGAACAGGTCCGAAGCCGAAAGAATAAAAAATAAATTAGACTAAAAAGTAAAACATAATAAAAATTAAACAGTTCCAAAAAGAAATTTATTTTACTACTTGAGTTCTCCGAATTGCCTTATTTGAAATGTCCGTTGTGTTTTTCTTTACCATATATGTTTTGAATATGTCTGGGTAAAAAATTATGCAACTTTAAAAGCAAGACAAGGAAACAAAATCTTTCCTGTGTATCTCCTATTGGCTCATTGTAAGACATTTATGTCCTTAACTAAACAAAATTCGTTTCTAGACTAATAATAAAATCTTATGTAATACTTTTCATTTTATTTTAGTTTAATTTTTCCCTCTGAAGGCTTCTTATGGCGTATGAGGCTGAGCGATATAAAGCAAAACTTAAAATGAAGCAGATAATAATTCTTTGAGCTTCTTTGGTAACAGAGAGAGTGCATTTTGAATTCTCATCTAACTGTTCTTCCGAATTTAAACTAGGTAAACCGACATTACAGTGCTCTTACTGTGTCGCCATAGATTCTTTGAAAGAGACTGTTTTTGAGGGAATCAAGCGTGTGCTGTTTTGCCAACACATTTTCCGTTCTTGTGGGGTTTTTTTATGTTGCTACTAATTTTAGGAAGCTGTTGGAATAACCGTAATTTTGATTTCGCTAAAAACATTTTTTACTTGTAGTAACCAATGCATATAAGTATTTTTAAAATCTAATATAAATAAAAAAAATGTGTATGCTCATGAGTCTTTAGCCATTTAAAGTTAGAGTGCCATTTGCATCAAATTCTACTTGGAAGCTAACTTGTTCTTCTGATTTCTCATTTGTGTTCGTTTTATTGCATTCTTTTCTGCTATCCGTGTAGAGTGATCTTTAAACTTGTGGGGGCATAAATTATTTTTCAGAGCCACTGAATATGTACCAACATAAATGAAGCTTATTTTTCAAAGTTCAGTATCCCCTACAATTTATCTACGACTCAGCTAGCTGCAGTGAAGGCTCGTCAGGTTAAGTGAGAGTTATGTCTCACCTATCTAAAATTCGTAAAAAACATTCTTCGAACGATTTAACGAATTCTTAAAATCAATTACTTTTTCGTTTACAAGAATGATTTCTGGAAAATATTGTGGCTTTGAAACGAAAGCTCTCCCGTTTCTAAAATCAAGCTAGAAGTGAGAGCAGGCGTTTCAAATGGCACTTCGAATTGATGAACAGACGACCTTATAACTGAGCGTAGGCTACGCGAACAGATACCAACCTCAGTTCCAAATCACTTCACTTCGGCACTATGAAGAGCGTCGACGTAGGAACCTGGAGTTTACTGAATAAGGTGGTTGCTGTGGCAACCAATGACGTCAATGATCGAGGTGATGTGACAGCCAGCGCCACTGGTTGTCACTTCACCTCGATCGAGTAAAGTGCAGCGCGATTTTGAGTTTAGACAATTTTGGTTTCGTCCGTTGTGTTTTTACAATAACTGCGAGTGTAAACTTCAGTTTCAATACTGTTTCTTCATTATTTTCCCATATGTTCTGGATCCACGCTTTAGTTGAAAAAAATGAGCTCAGAAAATGATACAGTGTGCACGTTGTTACAGACATAAAATGTGCATAATGATGTATTCCAAGAAGTGTATAAATTGCTTTCTGTAGTTCTTACTTTACCCTGAACCACTGTGCCAGCAGAAAGAAGTTTTCTTGTTTGAAGCGAATAAAAGGTTATTAAGGAAACTATTTCGATAGTTTCCTTAATAAAGGTTATTAAGGAAACTATCGTTATAAATATCGCGATACAAAATGAACTTCTCCCTGAACTTGCAATTAGATAGGCGTTTTACGATGACATCAGTGACCGCTATGCTTCCTTGAAACATAAAAAAAATGACCTTCTCTATTAGAAACAGATGCATTTTTTCATGGATTCTCATTATGTAACACTTCACCTGTTTCTCTGGTCACAAGACGCCACTGGCGAGCGGAACGACAAAGCATGGCGATAAATCAGTTTGGTTGTCGTGTAAAAGGCATGAGAACTTCAACCCTCAAATAAACGCACTTGCCGGAAATTTAACCCTTTCTGTTTTAAAATGTTTGCAATTCTAATTCGTGTCTTTACGACTTATCAGAATTAATTATATCCAAATTTTTGTGCTTCTCGCTAAGCAGACGACCTTGCGAATTTCAGCTTGAGGCAGTGCGGAAAATGTTTTGGCCTTGAAATACAGATCAGCGAACAAAAGATTTAGCTGTCAAACACGAGACGAACACTTGCAACTCGATATGAAATCGCAAACAGTGAGAATGGTTATCGCCAGAATCCTCCTCCTCTTCTCCTCTCTACTGTTCCTGAGTGGTTAATATCTAGGCTTGCGTTCTTTCATATCGACGACAGAAGGAAACGAATAAGCATAGTCGGAATTCACGATGGTAAACGCAAATGAAAGTGTTACATTCAGTTAGCTGTTTTTTTAAAAGAAAACTCTGTCAGTCCAGCGACTAAAATGGTGGATGCGCGCTTAAAAATTTTCATGAAAGGCTAAACGGCGTGATTCGAGCATACATTTCATCACTGAAACAGAGTAAAAAGCAATAAAGTATTCCAGTACCCAACCTTAAGTTCACTAATAGAAAAGTAACATTTCAATTCCATTAATAGCATATTTAAATTAAAGTTTCACATTTTTAATTCTTTATGTATTTTTCGTAAGCTTTCTTATGTAATAAAAAACCCCATGGGTACAGAAGAGTCACACATTTTTTTTTAAATTTTGTTCTTTATGTTAGCTCGGATGTATGCTAACGTTATTTCGTAAAGACCTGAAATTTCCAGTTACTGAATTACAACCTTGTTCGTGGCATTTTAATTTTATGGGCAAAAAAAAGTTTTTACAAGTTATTAATTACTCAGCAACAATTTGATGGTGAGAACAACGATAACGGGGCGTTAAAACAGACGAACTCAACGAGAAACACGTTACTATGAATTTATCACATTTTAAAAACATAAAAACTGAAATATACAAATAGGTTCTTTAATTCCAAGATGCTGTTCCCAGATTTAATTAAAATGGGGGAAAACATAGAAGAATCATTATTGATATCAGTTTCACAACTTTTGTTTTTTCAAATTAGAGAAAAAATCCCTCTGAAGAACCTGGTCTCAGAAATGTTAACAAGTACTCTCGAAGTTTTACAATGCCGCCCCGGTGGCGCAGTGGTCTAAGCGATGGCTTCTGACCACTCGTCCGAGATGGGTCCGGGTTCGAATCCCGGTGAGGCATGGATGTTGTGTTTTTCTTACGGCACTGGCTCTCTCCCGTCCCTAGAGTCAGTGGCATTAAATTAGGGACGGGCGATTGCTTACAGCCCATTGAGTTGTTCACGGGGGTCGTTAAACCTCCAATAAAAAAAAGTTTTACAAATTGCTGATGCCATATTTTCGAAGTTTAAATAAGTTCACCTTCCTTATCTTCCAGACATTCTTTCTCATGAAACTCCTATTCATATTACATCAAGTGCGACCTGCGAATTATGTAAAAATTTTCCTTTCCGTTATCACAGTATGAAGGTAATTCTAAAAAGTCGTCCAGCATTCATGAATGATATAACGTATTCGTTGAGGATGTGTGTTTTCACAAAGCTCAAGTACATCCAGTTCTCGATCTGGCATTCAACTTTTCAGCGTACCTTATGCGCAGCACCAATCGTTTCACTCTTACCACTTTTAAATTCTCTTTGACGGTAAATACACTGTAAACATATGCAAATTAGTGTGAGCTGTGCCATACTGAACTAACTGAGCAGAAGCTACCAGTTCTTGAAAATACCCATGCACCATGTTGTCTCGATTCGTAAAGAAAGTTTATATGGGGTAATTGGTGGCTGAGCCTGACGAGCCAGGCATCGAGTGACAATATCCCACACTTGTTCGATGGGCGACAAATCAGGCGAACGCGCTGGCTTAGAAAGACGTGACACATCTCAGGCATCCAGGAGCTGTAAGACATTGGGCGCCACATGGTACCGGGCATTGTGCGATTGAAAGATGGCACCTGGGACCGTCAGCAGATATGGCGGCGCTTGAGCGTTCACAACTTCCTCGATGACCGATGGCTGGCAATGGTTCCTGCAATGCAAAGGAGGCGGGAGCGTGAATGGAAGCGAACATCAGAATGTCCGGTGTCGGTTCCTAATGACGCTGCATTGGGCATGCCTCCAGCAACCGTTCACCGCGGTGTCGCTGTGCAAGGATACGTTCATCGTGGGTCATTAGGTTGATCTGCGACTCGTTGGAAACCATTATGCGCTGCCATCCATCACGGCAGTGTCTGCGTTCTTGGCCTCATTGCAGCCGCTGACGTCTGTGGTTTAAGGTCAAGGGAAATCGAAGCAAAGTATGGCAAGTGACAAGGCCTCTGTGAAGCAAATGGCGTCAGACAGAGCTTGCAGACAACCCTATATATGATATAGACCTCAACTGTTGTGCTAGCCCTTGAAACGTGGATGTTCAGTCTACCAACGTCATACAGAGGAAATGGCAGTCTTCCCGTAGTTCGTCCGTCGCTGGGCTCCTGATCCTTGACGTCGGTGCGTCAGACTTTTCTCTTCCCACTGACGCTATAGTTCCATCACTGTGCTCACGCTTTGTCCAACATGATCGGCGACGTCGTGGAAGGAAAGTCAGCCTTCCCGGAATCCAACACATCGGCTTCGTTCAAAGTCCGTCAGCTGTATGTAGATGTGTGATCTGCTGCGGCAGAACATACTCAGTTGTTACCATTACTTTACTGCAACAATCCCCGCGAATAGACTATGGCAACTTGGGGATTTTCTTGTAGGACTTCCGTCCACAGTGAGTAGAGTTTAGGTCCCAGCCACCTACAGCGAGATCGCCTTTTGGGCAGGACACAGAAACGGAAGGAATGAGAGCAAGTCTAGCGACTTTGACAGAACAGTTTGTAGTGAGATTAGAGTACAGTAGATGGCGCCACCGTACAAGTACGATGTTGCACACAGAAGGGTGAGAGAATTTCAGGGGGGACATAAGTAGGGATACCCATTTAACCAGTGGGTCCAGCCTGGGGGCCGTCACTTAACGTGCTTGTCCGATGCACGGCGGATATTCAGCGATTGTTAGTAAATCACACCATCTCTGAAAGATCAGCCCAGGTTCGAACCTGAGGACCTTGCATCGATAGTCTGACTCGCTAACCACTAAGCCACCCGCGGCTCCTATGGCAACTTGCCTTGTGCGTCCTGCTTTTATACCATCTGCGGGACAGCTACGAAGGCGTCGCTGGCGGAAATCATTCGCATGTGCGCTGCGTTCGCAATTATTTGCACCTCCTCACGTGACCTATCCATCCTGCGAGTTTCAGTTCGATCACACAGGTTCTTCCTAGTGTTGCATTTTCAACAAACAGCAGTGTACAGATTTGGGATAAGTAAGAAAGAATCTCATCATTTTCCTGTTGATAAAAGCGTTGCCCTATTCAAGGCCAGATTAATAACTGGTTGTCAGAATAGTCCAAGTGTTCCAAGTGTAGAGACAATTAATCTGGATAACTTAAATGACTTAATTTAGATAAGACGAACAATGTGAAATGAAAGCATAACTTTGCTGACAAAATTGAAAAGATCTTAGGTGTCGGGTTTTTGTTATTTTGGAATTTTATTCTGCAACGGTTTGATCTTTCAGATGCTAAATACAGTATTAAGAAATGAGATTTAATACGTTTGCTTCCGTAAAGCTTCGAAACTTACTGAATAATTTTTACTGAGCTTCACGACTACAAGAGGAACTGGATGTTACTGGAATTGAAGCTCAAAAATATTGGGAGACATAGACACCTATGTTTATGGAAGATGTTGGGAAATGAACGAAAAAAGCTTCTACGTTCGAAGCGATATTAAAAGTTGCATTGAAATTTAGGGACCAGATCTTAACAGCCTGCGAATGGGCTTGGGCTGTCCACGTGTTAAAAATAAAATAACATTCATTAGATATCTCAATATCTGTAATATATTTGCGATTTTGTTACAGGAAACGAATGGTAGGGTATTGTTGTCAAAGCACGGAAAAAGGAAAAAGAGAACTCATAAGGCAGACAATACCAACAGAAGATGCAATTCTCACTGAATTCTCCGAGGCGGAAAGTAAGGAAGCTATTGAGGTCGTAACGGTTTGATTTCAGTAGTTGTTCACGTTTTCAAGAAAGCAGATTCCAGATAATGAGAGTATTTTAGAATCGTTGCATTTATTTCTCACAAAGACATAGTTAGATCTCAGAGCATGGGGCTCAAGAGTCACCCGTGTGTGGGAAAGAGGTTTGAATTCTATTACAAACTATATTTTTCTACAAAAAAAAAAATACAGAAAGCAATGTCTTTTTTGTTCATGTTTGTTTTCCTGTCTTTTGTTAACTGACTACACTACCGAATGGTTTCTCAATATTAAAAGATAATATTAATAAAAAAGTAAGGCGAAAAGGGGAGGAAGAAAACTGAAGTATCTTGAAATATTAAATCAGATATTCTGAATTTTCTTGATGGTTCTTAACTTGAAAGTTCGTTATCATTGAAGTTAAAATAACTCCCAGTTGTATGAAAAAAATTGTATATTTTAATAATTTGCTATTTTGGTTCGATACCATTGATTCACGCCATAGCATCCATGAGCATTTCAACTCTTTCTACCCCTCTTCTTCTGTTCAACGTTTTTCTCCCTCTTCAATTAGACAGCATTTTTCGCTGGTGCTCGGAGCTGGCCTGTTCTTGTCCTGATTAACAGCCAAACTCTCTCCCTCCTCCTATAAAGCAAGATCCCTCAGATTTACACCAACAAGCCTCTGTTCCACACAGAGCATTATATAACCATTCGTTTTGACCGTTCAACAAGGAACAAGAAGAAATCGGACATTCTTTCTCTCTCTCTCTCTCTCTCTCTTTTTTTTTTTTTTTTTTTTATTGGAGGTTTAACGACCACCGTGAGCAACTCAATGGGCTATAAGCAGTCGCCCGTCCCTAATTTAGGGTCACTGGTTCCAGGGAAGGGAGAGAGCCAGTGCCGTAAGACAAACACAACATCCATGCCTCACCGGGATTCGAACCCGGACCCCTTCGGACGAATGATCAGAGGCCAACGCCTTAGACCACTGCGCCACCGGGGCGGCTCTCTCTCTCTCTCTCGAACGAGGAGTACCTCCAACACTATTTCCCAAATCTGAAGGGATGCATTTGACTAATGCCTCCCTTGTACAACGCCGTTTTGTAGGCAGTTAACTATCTTCTTGGTAGGCAGTTAACTATCTAGATATTGTTTAGCAGCAGCTTAGCATCCGTAGTCACTTACCAAGAGATGAACGGTATTTTTGCCTTCAGCGCAACTGTCTCCACCTCGGCATCCCCATTTCATGTTCTTCTAGCTTTGTATCTACTTTAACTACACAAGTCTCTACCCTGACCCTCAGCAAAGGTAAGTTCCGTGCCCATGTGGCAGCGAATCACTTGCACAGCTATTCTTACTAATTCACTTAGGAAAGTAGTTTCTTTTGAGTTACCTATATAGCTCGTGGTGCGGCATTTCAATTTTGATTAAAAACTGCAATACGTGAATAAATAAGATAAGATATTTATGCTCATAATGAAACACCACAGTAATTTTCATAAACCACCGAAGTAACAGTTCAGAGCATTTACATCGAGTTCTGTTTTTCTTTGAGCAAGTAAGCCTTGCAGGTACTGAGCTCCGTCTAGCTCACCTCTGGCTATGGCCGTGATTCCTCATACTAACAGGATTTTACTAAATATTTTCTAACGAAGATTTGAATCATAGTACCTCAGGAACGAGCCAAGTTTAGAAGAGGCATAAAATTGGCAACATTAGGTGTTTAATGAAGAGACAAAGAAATTTCTTGAAGGATTTTGCCTCTGTTTTACTGAATATAGCAGAGCTTTTGAATGGGAATCGGGGCCATAGCCAGCGATGAGCTAGACTGAAAGACTTACTTAACCCACTGGAAAACAGACCTTGATGTAATTGCTCTGAACTTTTACTTCTGTGGTTTATGAAAGTTACTTTGGTTTTTAAACCGAACGAAGTTGTGGAACGTTTTGAGATTTCTGAGAGCGCTGGAGCATACATAACTTTAATCTTCTGAGAAATCTTTACACGCAGCAAGTTGCCACTGTAAAAACTGAATTTGAACGAATGGTTAGATTAGAAATGATCGTGCCACAAGGATAGATTACGTTTCCATGTTTTTTAAATTATACAGGGAGTATATTTTTAGGAGAGCTGGCTTGGATGGGACGACAATAGGTCTTCATATTCTAAGTCGTGTCACCAATGATCTGAGATATACAGATGCTACCACCCCTATTTTTTACTTTGAAGTCTAACGACCACGGTAAGCAACTCAGTGTGCTATAAGCAGTCGCCCGTCCTTAATTTAGGGTCCCTGGTTCAAGGGAAGGGGAGAACCATTGCCGTAAGACAAACACAACATTCATGCCTCACCAGTATTCGAACCATGTTCTATCGGATGAATGGTCAGAAGCCATCACTTAGACCACTGAACCACTGGGCGGCCATTCGGTTTTCAAGAAGCAGAGAAGACATAGAGACCTCATGAAAAGACTTAAACTGAAAGTGCAAAATTGCGCTTAATGTTCTATATAGAGAAGACAAAGGTCATATGCCCAATGATTTTAACTTCTGTCCTGAATAATTTTATTATTGATAGGGAGTAACTGGATTTACATTCTCTTAACCCCCGCAATAGACAATGATAGGTTTTCTGCTGGGTAGGTAAAGAACAGACCAGCCCTTGAGGAAACAGTGATTACAAAGTTAGAGAAGATTACGAATGATAAAAACATCTTGTTTACAGCAAAGGTCGGAATTCTTGTAGAAATGAATGGCTACGAAAGCTAGAAGAAGAGTGAAAGAAAACGATTGACTTTTTGAAGAAGAGTAAAAGAAAACGATTGACTTTTTGAAGAAGAGTAAAAGAAAACGATTGACTTTTCGAAAAAGAGTAAAAGAAAACGATTGACTTTTTGAAGAAGAGTAAAAGAAAACGATTGACTTTTCGAAAAAGAGTAAAAGAAAACGATTGACTTTTTGAAGAAGAGTAAAAGAAAACGATTGACTTTTTGAAGAAGAGTAAAAGAAAACGATTAACCTTTTTTGAATTATGGTGTTTGAGATGGTTTCTCAGATAATGCCATGAACTGAAAGGAAACAACAAATAAATAAGTATTGGGCGATATCAAGTCTAATTGCTCTCATGAAGCAATGACTGCAAGTAAAATCCCACGGACTTTGGGCATTCACACTGTTAGTAACTAACGTTACGCAAACTTCTGTTCTTTACGTTATTAAGAACTTTAATTGTTGAGAGGAACTCAATTATACAGTCATACTAAAATATTATCTTGCAAATTAAGACTGAATAATAGAATTTTAATATGTAAGATAACATTTAGTATGACTGTGTAATTTAATTTGTAAGACAACATTTTAGTATTACTGTATAATTTAGCTCCTCTCAACAATTAAAGTCCTTAATAACGTGAAGAACTGAAGTTTAAGTTACGTTAGTTGCTAACAGTGTGAATGTTGAACCCACGTGAAATTTGCATTTCATCGAGTGATAAATTAATGGCATACGTTTTTATACTTTGGGCATATGATGCATGCTGGCGTGGGAATGAAAGAAATCGATTATCCTCTGTAAAGATACAAACATTTCCTTTAATGTTGAAGCGGTATCGGTAGTGTCACCTTCCGGTATAAAAATAGCAGCTGGTTTTCTCAATTCACACAACGAGCAAGTGCTAGTGATCAGGAACATTTCTGATGTAAAGCTCTTTAGCAGACTTTACCGGATCATCGTGCGCAATATTGACATTACCCTTCCAATTTACCAGTACTTTCTTCTCGCTGATCTATTAGAGCTTGCCGTAGGGTTTTTAAAACATTAGTATGCAAAATGAAATTTAGATGACAATATCTAGAATAAACCTGAATGAAGACTTTTATGGCAGTTCACAGTAACTGTTTAGGTCAATGTAAACGGCATTGGTAATCGAGTGTCGACATTTCATTCCGTTTAGAATGGCGCCTCTAACCGAAAATATGTTTTGTGTGCTTGCCTATCGTGTAACACAATATCTGATTGTTGTTTAACGAGAGTTCAAAAGGAAATACAAGGAAAAGTGAGAAAGTGATACCTCCGTTCGAGAATGATGTAAAACATTTGAAGGCATGAATTTCATCTGCAAACTAAAACCACCACGAAGGCTGGTTGTTGTTCCTGTGACGCATGTCAATACCATTATTTACAATCCAAAATAAAAAAACAAAACGAGATGGTATGCTATTCGACAACCTGATCTTTTGCAACATTAAAGGTGTGGAGAATTATAAGATAACGTGATACCCTTCATATATATCAGTTGCAACGATTAAAACAAATAAAATACCGCGAAATGTCACCTGAACTCTTGAGGGTTAACGCACGGATCACAGTTCATTAGCTTAGAAATTGCTTTTGCATTTTTTCTTTTTTAATAGAGCTTAATATTTTTCTTAATGTGTTTGTTATTCCTTTAACATCATTTTCTAAAATCCGAAAGATCAATTCAAATCAATCCTGTACATCGGATGTCGTTGCAGTACAGGCATTTCAGATAATGTGGCTGCAAATTAAGGTATAAATGTGAAACAAATGACCTTTAGACTGAATCACCAAATGCCTCCCGTAGGAGAGTTAGCTATCAGAAGAGATAGATGATAATGCGGAAAAGATCTTCGACCTGAGTTATTCACTTTGACCCTTTTAGACGTGCGACTTATCAGACAGCTTGACTCCACAGTAAGCAGTTCACCTAACAATGATCGATCGTGACACACTTTTTTTTTTCTATCGCTGGCTTTGTTGCCACGGCCCTGCCATCCTCACTTCTACTTTTGTCATGTAGTTAAAGATTAGACTAGAATTGTGCTTTCAGCAGCACCGGTATGCAGAAAATTTAAAACTGTGGGGAAAACGTTTATATCTCAGCTAATTCCTTCATTAACAAAGCAGACTTCGAATTTGGTTAAAGCTTTTTGTGACAAGTAATGGACTGCAAACATTCCTTAAGAAACCGGTAGATTTTCATTTATAAATGAATTAAATTTCAGTTTCCAAGGTAATAGGAATGCTGCTTTCAATTTCCGTAATTTAATAAGAGCAATTAAGAAATCAAAACATTAGTGGAAACGTATGGCAGCGAATAGTTACAAAATGTTTCATACATTTTTCAGTTTCACAAACCCACGAGACTTGAATTTAAACACCTTAATTATTATTATTGAATTCTTCGAATATTCGATGGCTATTAGAACTTCCGTTCCGAAAGTCTATGAATTGCTAATCCACTTGGAAATTATCAAAATAGCATCACTGACAACGAACAACAAAAAGCGATATATTCAAATGTTCACAGCAAAGGGAATAAAAAAGATTCCTACTGTTTCCCCCTTTGAATTCATAACTATGCGATGCAGCATTCTTATGTCTGGTATTTATAAGATCAAAGCAAGAAAATCGGTTCGTCTTCCAGTCATATCTTCAGCTCTAAGTATAGAAAGATTTGTGAGTGAGAAAAAATAGCTTTCTGCAATTTTTAGTAATCCTTTAGAACCAAAGAAAGACGCCCATATGTTGCACTATGTCAGTCCGTTTGTGTGTAGACACCGTATCTTTGCACCTATTAGTACTGTTTCGATCCAAAGCATCCTTTATGCATTTTTTTATTTTTTGGCGAAAGAAATGTAAAAACGATGATCTATTCCGCTAGAGAGAAAAACACAAATCCTATGGAATTTAAAATAAATTGGTGTCCAAAATTAATGCGACAAATACAAATTTGAGAATATGTCCAGAACGAGACGGCCGATTGTAAAGATTTTTTCAGAAACATGTGTAAGAGGAAGCGCTAAGTCTACGTGCCCAAGCAGCATTGTGGTAGCTCCTATGTAAATGTGCATATGGTGACCGTACGTCATTGAAACGGGAGGCACATGGCTTCAGTAAACGTTATTCTGAACGGGGTGTGGCAAGCTTTTGTTGGACTGTTATTGGAAGAATGGTCCGCACCATCGCTTAGAAGACTCTACCGAGGATAGCGATTAGTAGCAGGGCAATCGCAAGCTGAGGTAGCAAAATTGCTAAATGTTTCGTGGCAAGTGGTCTCCAATCTCTGGAGACACTTCCAACCAACCGGAAGAATAACCAGAAGGCCGCCCACGATCCTCAACAAGTCAGGACGACAGATATTTGTTTCTAACAGTTCGCCGCCATAAGGAATAGACAGTCATGAAACTCTCACAGGTGCTCTCCTCTGCTACAAGAACCGTGAAATCGAGGCAACTAGTTTGCAGAAGACTCCACGAGAGAGGTCTGTACGCAAGAATGCCAATAATCTGTTCCCATCCTCTCCATATCAGACGGACTGTGCGATACAGAGTCCGTCTGAATTGGCGCCGACAAATAACTCGCGGACCCCTAATCAATGGGCCTGTGTTCTCTTCAGTGACGAGTCGCAGTACAGACAAAACACAGATTCTCGACGTGTGTAGATTTGAACAGAGGCGGTAAGCCCAAATCTTCCCACCGACATAAGGAAAATTGACCTCTTTGGAAATCTCCTGGTTTCGACTGGCATCGTATTGGACAGATGCACCCGCTGCATGTATTTCCAGGAGGCACCCTGATTGCTGCACGCCACAGGGATGACATCCTAGAGACTTGTGTTTGGATTTTCAGGGAAGCTGCTGGCGCCGAGTTCCTTTTAATGAACGATAACGCCCACCACTATGAGGTTCTACCAGTAAAGGAATACCTGGAGAGCGAGGATATTCACAGGAGGGAGTGGCCCGCGAGGTCACTGGGCCTGAACCCGATGGAGCATGTATGGAAGGTGCAATTACAAGCCGGCAGCCCCAATTCCCCAAACCTCCCTAGACTCCGACCCGCCTTGATGTAGGAGTTGCACTTATTGTCTCAAACTGTCATTCACAGCCTTCTAAACAGCATGAGGGCTCCTTGTGCGAGGTGTATCTCTGTTCGGGGTAATGACACTCCCTATTAGCCCCACTAAATCCGCGCCATCTTGATGCATCCCTTTTGGACTGTCATGCTGTCATGTGCATACTTCCTCCTCATGCGGTGATGACATTACTTTTTTGTTGTGTATTGCTGCATTATCGATATATGTATGCCCGTTCCAACTGTCATTAAAATCTATCGTGTGGATTTTGGGTTATTCATAATTTTGTGTTTGTTACATGAATTTTGAACGTAAGTATATTTTCATTCTATATCATTGCTTCTTAAAATCCGACCAAAAAAATTTCCTTCAATCCTTTTTACAAAGCAAGCCATTTTGCATGCAAATTTTCCTCTGGAAGGTGTAATGGTGAATTTTATTTTCCTGCCACTCCGTTTTAAAAGTCCGATTCGAAAAATTCTTCTTGCATCAGAGAGAGTACTTGATTAAGAATATTCTGCACATTTCAAACTTCTTGTAACGCATAATTTGGCCACAAGTTGGCGCAAATAAATATTTCTCTTTTCCATATGTTTGCAATAGTATCTGCGCCGCTACGAATTTAGTTCAAAAATTCTTTTTTGGCCAGATACCGCTCACGGCAAAAAACCTTTTATGCGCACTTTTTTGCTCACAGTAACGCACAGATTTTCTGGCTGTCGTAAAAATATATACTATTTTTCTCTACATCTCATAGTCTGATTTGAAAATTGTTTCTGTCGGACAGAATTTACTCTGAGAAACATTTTTCATGTGTTTTTAATTTTGTGTAACGCAAAATTTGCTCACCAGAGAGCGTAAGTGTTAATAGCGTATTTGCAACTGTATCTGAACGGCTAAAACCCGGACAGAAAAAAATTCTTTTCGGTCAGATACTGCTTAATACGTAAACATTTTATGCGCCTTTCGTGCCACAAATACAGCACAATTTTTTCACTAGTGGCGCAAGTGTGTATTACGTGTTTTTTGATGTTCCTGCTGTGAAGAATTTCATTTGAAAAATTATTTTTCATTAGATACCATTCACTGCGTGAAACATTTTGCATAATACATAGTTCTGGTGCTAGTGGCGTTATTGTGCATTTCTGTTTGCAATTGTACCTTTGTTTCTCAAAATCTAACGGAAAGAATTCCTTCTATAATATAAGCGACTCAAGATAAACAAGATAAAAACGGGTAGTAATACGCCAAACAACTAAGTAAAGAACGATAAAATTCGATACCAGGATGGAAATACCAAATTTATATTGGCATGACAAAGAGGTCCTTTGGGACTCGTTTGTCCGAACACAAAAGAGACGTCTTGAAGAATAAATCGTCCACTGCCCTATCTAGGGAGGTCATGACATCTTCTGCCGCTCCACAATGGGCCGATTTACAACAGGTTGCTCCATACACTACCGCCAGAGGTACAGCCATCAGGGAGTCTCTTGAGATCTTGTTTAGCAATGATGTCTGCAACGATGACGTGTCAATGGAACTGCCTTTGATATGGCGCATGTTCCTGTGTGCCTCTCGTGAAAGGACCTGATTCCTCTGTTTCCGCGCATGCCGTGCTGTCACGTTTTTATACATTTTCATATTTAAATTTTCTGTACATTCATTTAGATTCCTAACGTTGTTCCAAAACCACGTCTAAGCCTGAAGAAGGCACCCGTAGGTGCTGAAAGCTTGCAACCTTTTGTTTGCTGTCTTATGCCAATAAACTGATTTTATCGTTCTTTACTTATAAGCGACTCGCTATGAGAACATAAATATTTGCATTAAATAACGCAGTGCAGTGTTCCACTAGGTGCCTATATCATCATCATCATAATCATCAACATCCATTATCAATCCACTGCTGGATGAAGGTCTCGCCAGATTTCTTCCACAATTGTCTGCCTTGGGTCTGTCTCCTCCATGTCATTCCAGCATACTTTCGAATTTCATCCTTCCATCTACCATGGGGTCTTCTTCTGGATCTTTTCTTGTCCCTTGGAATCCAGTCTAAAATTTCGGTTGTCAATCGGTGGTCCGTTCTTTTGGCAACATGTCCAGCCCATTGCCATTTCAGTGATTTCACTCTGGTCATGATGTCTTCCACTCCTGTCATTTTCCTTATCCACAAGTTCCTCTTCTTATCTTTCCTGGTTACACCAAGCCTGCATCTCTCCATGCTTCTTTGAGTTGTCTGCAGTCTTTGTTTGTCTTTTTTAGTTAAGGTCCATGTCTCGGCTCCAAACGTAAGCACTGGCAGGATCATTGATTAAACACTTTTCTTTTGAGACATACTGGCATACTGCTCTTAAAAATTGTACTGTTTCTTCCAAAAGCTGTCCATCCAAGTTTTATACGCCGATTAATTTCTTCATCAATGTGACCCTCACTCGATATCTGCTGCCCAAGATAAATGTAGGAATTAGTTGTCTCAAGCTTTTCTCCATCAATCGCTTAATCTTCGTTTCTTGTAAAAGCATTGTACATCACTTTTGTCTTCTGAAAGTTCATTTTTAATCCCACTTCTTTACTCTTGTCAGCAAGTTCTTGGATCATACTCTGCAGCTCTGAAGGGGTAGTTGCAAAGATGACTACATCATCAGCAAAACGAAGGTGAGTTATGTAGTGTCCATTAATCTTTATACCTTTGTTTTCCCAGTTCAATGATTGAAAGACATTTTGCAATGTGGCGTTAAAGAGCTTAGGAGATATGGTGTCACCTTGTCTCACTCCCTTTCCAATTCTTATTTGTGCTGTATCCTCAAATATCCGAACCTTTGCTCTTGCATTTTCATAGATGTTATTAATAATGCTAATGCATGCAACTTCAATACCGCAGGACTTCAAAGCCATTGTTACTGCTAATGGTTTCACGGAATCGAAGGCCTTTTCATAGTCAATAAAAGCCATGCATAATGGGAGTTCATATTCTCTTGTTCTTTCAATTAGTTCTCTCAGCACATGGATATGATCTATAGTGCTGTAGCCACTCCTGAATCCACCTTGTTCTTTTGGTTGGGCCATATCTAGTGTTACCTTCAAGCAATGTGAAAGAACCTTAGTGAAGATTTTATAAACCACTGAAAGGAGGCTGATTGGCCTGTAGTTCCTGAGATCCTCAATGTCACCTTTTTTATGGAGCAAGATCATTGTAGCATTGTTCCAATCCTCAGGAATCTTCCCTTCATTAAGACATCTGGTGAAAACTTGGGCGAGTGTAGTTTCGATTTCTCCACTTGCTTCTTGTACAATGTCCACGGTAATTCCATCTTCTCCTGGAGCTATTCCCCGTTTCATGTTTTTAATTACATGTGTAATGTCTGCAGCAAGGATTGGAGGGACTTTGGCATTGGTACCTGTCGTAATGTCTGGAATAAATGTATCATCCCTTTCATATAGTTTTGAATAGAAATCTTTCACCTTTGTCAAAATTTCGCTTCTATTTCTTGTTACAGTACCATCTTCTTTTCTCAGAGCCATAATCTGTTTTCTTCCCTTTGGTTGTTTTTAATTGCTTTCCTCACTAGTTCACAGTTGAATTTCCTTATGTCTTCAGTGATACCTTTTCTCCCTGTCTTGCATAGCTCTATATATTCCATGTTGGAAGTTACGTCTTTATTTGTCCTCATCTCCCTTCTCTTTTACATCAAAATTTTTGTTTTTCCTGAAATTTTCTTTATATGTAACTTGTTCTTTGTACCACCTATTTTTGTTGCTGTTTCCATAAGAGCCTTAGTGAGTTTTCTGTTTACTTCAGAAATATCCACTTCTTCCGATGTTAGGTCTTCTAAAGCAGAGAATCTGTTCCTCAGTTCCAACTTGAAGGTATTATGGTGTTTTTTAAGGTTGGTTATGTCAATACATTTTGTTTGTTTTATGAGCTTGCCACGCTTGAGTTTAGTGTTGAGGTGTATCTTACATCTCACCAATCTATGGTCACTACCTGTGTTGAACTTGTCTAGCACATTGCAGTCTTCGATGACGAATTTTTTGTTACACATAATAAATTCAATTTCACTGGTCGTCCCATTCGGATGTCTCCATATCCATTCTCTGTGTGGTTTTTTCTTGAAAAAGGAGTTCACGATGATAAACCTTTATGCTTCTGCAAATTCTACGAGAGTGTTTCCACGTTGATTTCTGTTCCCGTAACCGAATTTGTCAACCGAAGTTTCATTCTGTTGCTGTTGCCCTATTTTTGCAATGAAATCACCCATCATGATCTTTAAGTGGTGTTTGCCTTTGTTATTTAGATTCCGAATTTCCTCATAAAATTCTTCAATTTCTTCTTCAGGATGACTTGTGGTGGGTGCATAAGTTTGAATAATCTGGGCCTGGTATCTTCTTGGGAGTTGGATAACGAGTAGTGCAGCTCTGTCAGAGGAACTGTCAACTTCTACAACTTTATCCTTCAGTTTCTTGTTTATTATAAATCCAACACCACTAGTACTGCCAGTATCTGTCCCACGATAATAGAAGAGATGTCCACTTTTCAGTTCAATGAGATCTTCTCCTTTTCTCCTTACCTCACTTAGCCCGACGATGTCCCACTTGATCCTTTGTAGTTCCTTTTCCAATTCAAGAAGCCTTGAATCAGAAGATAGGGAGCGTCCATTATATGTAGCCAAGGTCAGCATCAGATGGCAGCCTAGTCCGGTCCTCCGGTGATTCTTAGCACCCTCTACCTTCATGTCGCACTGGCCGCTGCCTTGGCCAGGTACATTCCAGCTCCCGGAGACTGAGGGCCAAAATTTAAGTTGTGGAGTCATTTTGGAGGGGTTTGGCCATAACTCACCACGCTGGCCAAGCGGGTTGGTGAGTGTGGGATAGCATTTCCTCTAATCCCGATGGTATAGTTATACCGCTACTGGCGGCCGTCAGAGCCCCTTTAGTGGGAACAGAATTTACCACGAGAAGGCGGGGTTGGCATTTGTCACGGAGAGGCGATATGTTGCGCATCACCTGACCTGGTGCCTATATATATATATGTATATATTTCTATTTGAAAGAGTACCTTCGCATTTAAGAATGCCTTGTAAAATCCAATCTTGATAGGATGCTCATCAATGTGAAGTATATTTTGCACCTATATTCTTTTAAAATAATACACAGTTTCTCTGATCTTTTTTTTTTTTTTTTTTGATTGGAGGTTTAACGACCACCGTGAGCAACTCAATGGGCTATAAGCAGTCGCCCGTCCCTAATTTAGGGTCACTGGTTCCAGGGAAGGGAGAGAGCCAGTGCCGTAAGACAAACACAACATCCATGCCTCACCGGGATTCGAACCCGGACCCCTTCGGACGAATGATCAGAGGCCAACGCCTTAGACCACTGCGCCACCGGGGCGGCCTGATCGGTTCATAAAGTTAGGTAATGTTTTATTCACACCTACTGCATAGGTTGTCATGTTGCGTTGATGAGAAACTAGCATTTGAAAAAAAATCTTTTGCTCCTCCAACACAAAAAAATACCCTTTCAACAGCCATTTCGAAAAGGAATACTAAACAAGAAAGTATACACCGAATTTTCAGTTGTAATGAGCTCGTCCTTTGAATCCTTTCCGACACGAATAAAATATATCAAAATCATTCATAGTCAACAAAACACGCCCAAATAAAAACCATCAACAGGATTTCACCATTCGATAAAACGTCTAAAGATAAACATAGTTAGTTACCTCCTCCAGTAGCGGCTGCAAAGTATGTTACGAAAATTAAAACATTATGCACAGAAACTTTCTCATAGGTGAATGAAGATATCAGAACAAATGGATTTTCAAATCGAACAGTTAGAAGAAGAGATATAGAGAAAAACATAAAATAACTTTACGCCCCCTAGCGGAAAAATTTTGTATAATGGAAAAGTAGAAAATATGCGAAAAATATTTGTAATTAAAGGACTGCTAATGAAAAAGAATTTTTTAAATACGTCTTCTGAAAGCAGAGATGGCGAAAAAAAAGTTTTGATATTTACGCCCCCTAGCGGGGAAACTGTGAATTATTTAAACAGGATGTTGTTCACCATCTTTACTGTCGCGAATATCATACAGCAAAAAAAAAAAAAAGAAAATCTTCCGTAGGATGTTTAGAAGCGGAGCTAACACTACCTAGCGCCAGAACTGTGAACTACAAAGAACCGCAGGCGTACAGGCAAAGTGTTCCGCAAGGCAAATGATATCCGGTGTTAAAATAATTTTTTAAGTCGGACTTTCAGGGTTAGAGATAGCGAGAAAATCATTTGCTCCCTTAGCAAAGAAATTGTGGATTGTTCTGGGAAGAAATTCCCACAAATATTTCTCATATTTAGTAGTATCTAAATGAAAAAAGCTTTTTTCAGTCGAATTTTTAGACCTGCAGATATTGCTGTAAATATGCTGTAAACACAAGCGTGAGATTTTGTCTTCTGGTGACAAACTTGCCCCATAAGAAAAATTAAAAATTATGTGCAAAACATTTCGCACTAGAAAAGCTCTCAGACAAATAAATAGTTTTCAAATCGGCCAGTCAGAAGCAGAGATTTTGAGAAAAATAAGATATATACCTACGCCCCTGGCGAATAAACTATGTTATGCAGAAGATATTTTGAAATGTTTTTTCATAGAGAGCGGCATCTGACCACAAAAGAATTTTTTCAATTGAATTTTCAGAAGCGCAGATATTTCTGCAAGTACATCAGAAACAGAAATATTCCTTACGCCTCTAGTGGAAACAACTGTTGTTTTTTTTTACCAAAGTAAAAGTTTTCTGCAGAGCATTTACCACCAAGAGCTGTATTAGAGGCAAAAATAATTTTTAAATTCGATTACATAAGAAACAGAGATATCGGGGAATCGCAATTTACCTTTACTTCTCCTAGCGGAAAAACTATGCATTACTTGAAAAGGAAATTATGCCCCAAATAATCTTCGATATAAATGGTATCGGACGAAGAAAATAATTTTTTAATTCGCATAAATAGAAGCAATGATATCAGGGGAAATGCATTTGAATTCGACAGTATTTACATTTACTCCTAGCGTTGAAGTTAAGCATCGGAAAAAAAACTCCAGAAAGCTGAGTACATCTTTCTCACATTTCGATCTTTCCAAAGGAAAAAAATATATATATTTTAAAACTGACGAACAGTTGCCGAGATATAGTGTCCATAAACACCATATCTATGCAAATGCGAACGGACAGGCGGACAAAGTAATACTATAACTATAGTTTTTTGTTTTTTTACACAAAAGTCATGCCAAAAGAACCGTGTGTCTCCAGCCATAAGTGAACGATGCCACAGAGTAACGTGAAATGGAACGATGCCACCGAGGTAACGTAAAATTGAATGATGCCACCGAGGTAACGTAAAACTGAATGATGCCACCGAGATAACGTAAAATTGAATGATGCCACCGAGGTAACGTGAAATTGAATGATGCCACCGAGGTAACGTGGCGATACTAGTGTCGTCTCAGGAGAACTGAAACACCGGAATCTCTTTAAGAAATGAGCCATATATTTTACCAGACCGCAACATATGTAGTTTAAATGGAAATACTCTGGTATGTTGAAATTTCCGAATTTGTTTCAACCGCAACCAGAAATATTCTTATATGTTTATATAGTGTTAATGAGCAGCAGCTTCCACGAGAATTCCCCATCAGGAATGCACTAGGTTGGGTAGTTAGTACGATGATGATCACATAGGCTGCGGCACGAAGGTCAGGGGCCATTCGCTTTACTTTCGAGGAATGTTCTGGAAGATCTTCGAATCGGGTGGGACTTACCCTGCAATCGAACTCACAATTGTTACCTATCACCCAGAAATGTGGCTGGCCATTTTCTAACTACTCCACGCCGCGGCGGCGGACTAGAAATGCCATTTTCATATCACTCCCTAATGTTTATATTTTAATCAGTAACTGAAAAGTGTAGCTTATTTATTGTCATCATAATTTAAGAGTTTAAACCTAAAGTTCTGCTAGTATTATCATCATTTCATTTACAAGCATGGTTAAGTGCTAGACACTGGTACGCGAGCGTTAGCTCAACGAACCGAAAAAGAACGAACTTGATTCCTGCTCTCAATGGTGGCGTGCGACTGCCAAAGTGGTGACTTTGGTGACATGCGCATTAAACCCAAATGCTCTGCTTACGAATATAAAACTGTTCTTCTTTATAATTTTTTTTTTTTTGGTGGCCAACGGAGTTTTGAGATTTTCCGATGAATAATATCTAACGACAAAAAATGCAATTTCTTCTTCTCCTGAGAAAAAAAAAATACGTGGTGTTTGTTGTATTTTATTTTCTTTGCTGAGGAGAGAATAGAGATTTTAACTTTTCTTTCTTTATTTCTAAGTTTGTAGTTCATTATTGTGACTTCCATTTCTTAAAAAAGACAATTTTTGAATTGAGACTGGAAGTAAAAAGAAATTCAGAAAAAAATGACGGAAACCACAAACAAACATAATTTACGAAACAGCAGGGTGGTGTACACCCGCGCTTTCGGAAGAATATCTAGTTCAAAGTGAAAATCCTCCAAATACGTGGCGTGGCGTCAGTGAATAAATATGTTATGATGTCCGAAGCCAGAAAAACACACACACACCGCCGTAGATTGTTAGTCATCGTGGTGTAAGGCTAACGCGCTCGGCTAGATATCGAAAGATCTGGGGTTCGATTCCCCAGCAGTGGCCGAATAACAATTTTTCGGTTGCTGTGTGTTGATAAAACGTGGAAAGAGCGATGTCTTTGTTTATTCACGGACGCACACGTATTTGGAGGATTTTCACTTTGGATCTCGCCCTTTGGATTTAACTGCTATAATTAATACAGTATATAGCCAGTGCCGTTAATGCCCTCCAGATGGAGACGTCTCAGTAGCTGAGCTCATCTTACGGACCTTATGATGTCAGAAGCTGACAGAAAAATACATATAGCGCTGTGGATTGTTGGCCACCGTGGTGTAAGGCTAACGCGCTTGGCTAGATATCCAGAGATCTGGGATTCGATTCCCCAGCAGTGGCCGAATAACAATTTTTCGGTTGCTGTGGGTTGCTTAAACGTAGAAAGAGCAATGTCTTTGTTTATTTATCTAGTTCAAAATACGGCGGAAACACAACATACTGGTGCGGTAGCAATAGGGAAATTTCGAGAAACAGAGCCATAGCTCAGACTAAAAGCAAAGATATTGAAGAGGATTACGCGAAAAAAGTTCAAATGCATTTTATTTCAAAACTGTCTTCCAGCTTTCATTAATAAAGTTACTTAACATTATTCTTTAAAAAAGGATCAGTTATCCTCAGGGACTACAAGTAACCGACAAAAACAAATTAATATACACTGACGGAAAAAAAATCCCAACACCACGAAAAAATAGTTGTAGAGGAATGAAATGGCGGCAATACATTTGTATAGGTAACATATTTAATCGATTAAGGTTTCAAGATCACAGCTTAATGTAAGCGCGAGAAGAGCCATTTTAAATATGAATTGCTGGTACATACATTAATAACCGGTGTAACCGCCAGAATGTTGAATGCAAGCACGCAAACGTTCATGCATTGTGTCGTACAGGTGCTGGATGTCAGTTTGTGGGATGGAGTTCCATGCCTGTTGCACTTGGTCGGTGAATACAGGGACGGTTAATGCTGGTTGGGGGTGACGTTGGAGTTGTCGTCCAATGATGTCCCATATGTGCTCGATTAGTGAAAGATCTGGTGATCTAGCAGGCCACGGCAACATGTCGACACTCTGTAGAGCATGTTGGGTTACAACAGCGGTATGCGGGCGAGCGTTATCCTGTTGGTAAACACCCCCTGGAAAGCTGTTCATGAATGGCAGCACAACAGGTTGAATCACCAGACCGACGTACAACTGTGCCGTCAGGGTGCGGGGATAACCATGAGAGTGCTCCTGCTGTCATAGAAAATTGCTCCCCAGACCATAACTCCAGGTGTAGGTCCAGTGTGTCTCGGCCGCAGACAGGTTCGTGGCAGGTGCTCACCTGGCCTCCTTCTAACCAACACACGGCCATCACTGGCACCCAGGCAGAACCGGCTTTCATCAGAAAACACAACAGATCTTCACTCCGTCCTCCAATGAGCTCTAGCTTGACACCACTGACGTCGCAAACGGCAGTGGTTTGGAGTAAGTGGAATGCACGCTACAGGGCGTCTGGCTCGTAGCTGTCCTTCAAGTAACCGATTTGTAAAAGTTCGTTGTGTCACTGTGGTGGCAACTACAGCTCGAATTGCTGCCACAGACGTGGTACGATGCACCACGGCCATACGCCGTACACGGCGGTCTTCACTCTCAGTAGTGCCACGTGGCCGGCCGGAACCCGGTCTTCTTGAGGCAGTACCTTTCCTTGACCACCGCTGCCAACAATCATGCACAGTGGCTACATTCCTGCCAAGTCGTTCTGCAATATTGCGGAACGAAAATCCACCTTCTCGTAGCCCTATTACACGACCTCGTTCAAACTCCGTGAGCTGCTGATAATGGCTTCTTCGTCTTCTTAAAGGTATTCTTGACTAATATCAGCACACTACGTCGAATCTCAACGATAACTAAAGCTCACGAACGTTACAGCGCGTATTTACAGTAAAACCTGCTTTGCATGTTCCGAGAGGCGCTACTAGCGCCACACGTAAGCGCCGAGCGCGAAATTTGCATAGACGTCATCTTACAGATGTACTCTCACTGCCTACCAACTGTCGTTCATCTAACACAACCCCTTCTTGGTGTTGGGATTTTTTTCCGTCAGTGTAAATGATTATCATCATTAAGCAACTATATAAACTGAGGATCCCCCTATCCCCTGCAAAAGTATATGGCTATCAAGAGGTTTTATTTGGCAGTTTTCAACACCAGAAATATTACTATAAGAAAAAGTATGGCAAGGATGATGTTAAGATAGGTATTGTGAGAAGGAGTACCATTGCTCAATTAATTGCGCAGGCGACCAGAATTTAAAATTGTCAGTTATAAATTTCAAGCTAAAATAATGCCCAAAATTCAGTGTTCAATCTCGTTTT
Organism: Macrothele yani; assembly: GCA_039090855.1. Taxonomy (NCBI): domain Eukaryota; kingdom Metazoa; phylum Arthropoda; class Arachnida; order Araneae; family Macrothelidae; genus Macrothele; species Macrothele yani. The sequence continues at coordinate 70,686,274 of CM077013.1, forward strand.
CCTTTTGTTGCCGATACCACTAACGGGCCAACTACGAAGTTCCTCCAAAGCCCTGGAATTACAGATCTTAGCGCTTTAGAGAAACGGTTGGTGAGTGTGCGCGCGCTTTTGTGTCTGTTTTGCTTGACTTTTTGTTGTTCAATTGAAATTCACGAAATCTATGGAGTTCAGATGCAAACTTCAGGGCAGTTTCTTAATCAAACAAATTATTACTTTCTTTCTATCAATTCATTTATAATGAAATCAGAGGACCAACAAAGGGTTTTTTCCCCGATTAAATTATGCTTGGTCTTCCTGAAGCTTTGCATTAGTACTAGGCTGGTCTTTTAAAGAATTTGTATGTGTACTTCTTGACTTTATTGTTTCTTTCAGTGTTAACATTAAGCGGGAAAAATAACAAGAGACAAAACTTCTCTTACTTAAACATTTACGAACCTCCGCAGTTAGTCCAACTCATTGTACATCTCAGAGGCAAAACAAGAATTATGACACCGAATTTTCGGGTGTAATAAGCACGTCTTTTAAATCCGTTCTGACGCAATTTAAATTTATCAAAGCTATTCAAAGTCAATGGAGCCGGTATGGAAAACAATAGTATCTGACGGAAGAAAGAAGTTTTCAATCGGGTTTTTAATCCCTCAGATATTGCTGTAAACGGAATCGTGAGCTTAGACTTGTGAGTTGCAGACTTGCGTGTTAAGAAAAACATGAATTTATATGAGAAATATTTCGCATCGGAAACGCTCTCCAACACAGAAAGCATTTTTCAAATCGGACTCTTAGAAACAGAGATATCGACAAAAATAAGATGTGACTTTACGTCCTCTGGTGGGAAAACCATGCATTATTTTAGGAAGAAAGTATTCTCAAAAGGTTTTTCCATATGAGCGGTATCGGTCTAAGAAAAACAAAATTAGTCGAGTTTTCAGGAGCCCAGATTTTGCTACAAATACATGAGAAGCATAAATTAACACTTATGCCCCCTGGTGGCCAAACCATTCTTTACCAAACAATAAAAATTATGTGAAAAATATTTTTCATCAGGTCTTGTATGCGATACAGGAAGAATTTTTCAAATCGGAGTTTTAGAATCAGAAATAACGCAGAAAACGCAATTTACCTTTGTGCTCCCTAGCGGAAAGTCTATGATATACATGAAAATTTTGAATTTGCAGGAAAAACATTTCGCATCGGAAATACTATCCAACAAAGAAGGAAATTTTCAAATCTGACTCCTGGAAGTCGAGATATTGACAAAAATAAGATATACATCTACACCCCCTGGCGTAGAAACCATGCATTATTTCAAGAAGAAAATGTTCCTAAAAGGTTTGTCGACATGAGTAGTATTGGTCAACAAACGCCTTTTTTTAATTGAGATTTTAGAAGCTGATATTTTGCTGCAAATACATCAGAAGCGGAAATTAAGATATACGCCACCTGGTGGCCAAACCATTTTTTACAAAAATTTGAAATTCTGTGCAAAGGATTTCCCATTAGGAGCTGTATCAGGTGCAGAAATACATTTTCAAATTGGAGATTTAGAAGCAGTGATATAGGGGGAAATAATATTACTTCTACACCCCCTAGCGGAAAGTCTATGAAGTACTTGAAAATCCTCAAAATTTATGGAAAAACATGTCACACTAGAAACACTATCCAACGAAGAAGGAATTTTTCAAATCGGCTGACTAGAAGTAGAGATATTGACAAAAGTAAGATATATATCTGCGCCCCCTGGCGTAGAAACCATGCATTATTTTAAGAAGAAAATGTTTCAAAACGGTTTGTCTACATGAGTACTATCGATCTACACACGACGTTTTTTTTCAATCGAGATTTTAGAAGCTCGTATTTTGCTGCAAATACATCAGAAGCGGAAATTAAGATTTGCGTCCCCTGGTGACCAAATCATTATTTTACAAAAATTAGAAATTATGTGCAAACGATTTTCCATCAGGAGCTGTATCCGGTGCACAAAGAATTTTTCAAATCGGAGATTTAGAAGCAGAGATATTTGGGAAAACGTAATTACCTCTACTCCCCCTAGCGGAAAGTCTATGAATTACTTGAAAATATTGAAATTATATGAAAACCATGTCATACTGAAAATGTGCAAAGGATTTCCCATTAGGAGCTGTATCTGGTGCAGAAAGAACTTTTTGAAATCGGAGATTTAGAACATATATATAAGCGGGAAGCAATTTACCTTTACGCCCCCTAGCGGAAAGTCTATGAATTACTTGAAAATTTGAAATTATATGAAAAACATGTCACACTGGAGAACACTATCCAACAAAGAAGGAATTTTTCGAATAGGACTCCTAGAAGTAGTAATATTGACAAAAATAAGATATACATCTACCCCCCCCTGGCGTAGAAACCATGCGTTATTTTAAGAAGAAAATGTTTCTATAATGTTTGTCGATATGAGTACTATCGGTCTACAAACGACGTTTTCTTCAATCGAGAATTTAGAAGCTCATATTTTCCTGCAAATACATCAGAAGCGGGAATTGAGATTTACGCCCCCTGGTGGCCAAACCATTTTTTTACAAAAATACAAAAATTAGGAATTATGTGCAAACGATTTCTTACCAGGAGCTGTATCCGGTGCAGAAAGAATTTTTCAAATCGGAGGTTTAGAAGCAGAGATATAGGGGAAACGCAATTACCTCTACGCCCCGAGAGGAAAGTCTATGAATTACTTGAAAATATTGAAATTATATGAAAACCATGTCACACTGAAAACACTATCGAACAAAGAAGACATTTTTCAAATCGGACTCCTAGAAGTACAGAAATTGACGAAAATAAGATATACATCTACGCCCCCTGACGGAAAAACTGTGGAAAATTTTAAGAAGAAAATATTCCAAAAAGGTTTATCTATGTGAGTGGCATCAGTCAATGGAATAATTTTTTCAATTGATACTTTAGAAGCTCAGATTTTAGGTTAAATACATCAGAAACAAAAATTGACACTTACGCCCCATGGTGTCCAAAGTATTCTTTACCAAAAATTTGAAATTATATGCAAAAGAGTTTCCATCAGGAGGTGTATCCGCTGAAGAATTTTTTTTTCAAATCGGAGTTTTAGAAGAAGAGTTATCGGGAAAAATGTAATTTACTTTTTACGCCCCTAGCGGAAAATCTATGCATAATTTGAAAAAGTAACTATATCTAAATTACTCTTCTACATAAATGGTATCGAAAGACAAAGAATTTTTTTAATCGGAGATTTAGAAGGAAATATGTGGAATAAAACGTATTTTTGAATTCGACATCATCTGCATTTACGCCCTCTAGCGGCGAAATCGTACATCGTAAAAAACAACGGAAAAAAGGATCATCATTCGCATGTTTGAAGCTTCCCAATGCAAATAGAATTTTTTTAAATCGGACTAATAGTTGTAGAGATATCGTGGGTACAGACGGACGGACGGACTGACGGACAAACCGGTAACATAAGCACGATCTTTTTTTACAAAAGACGTGCTAATAATGGAATACTAAAGCAACACTTTCAAAATTACGTGGAAATACACAATACCTATGATCGTTGAACTAATATATACACTTGCTGTCTTAAAGCACAATAAAAACCACAATAGGCTCCCTAAAACACTCAATAAAATCACATTTATTAAAAATTCTAACAGCTCATTTACGTTAACACCGACGAGCGCTTTCGAGGTCTCAAGACCTCATTATCAAGTCACTGATTAAAGCCCCGAAACACTCGTATGTTCCGCTCTGGATCAACAAGAATCTGAGACCACTTGACCAACTTTAATCAATTTTGTGTTTTGTCCTGTTGCTACCTGGATATTGGACTTTAATTTTCTTTTTCAGAATGGCAACCTATGTATAAACTTGTGACGTGTAATTGAGATAACGAACCTATGTCTATATATTCTTGCTGCTTCCGAGTGTTTCGGGGCTTTAATCAGTGACTTGATAATGAGGTCTTGAGACCTCGAAAGCGCTCGTCGGTGTTAACGTAAATGAGCTGTTAGAATTTTTAATAAATGTGATTTTATTGAGTGTTTTAAGGAGCCTATTGTGGTTTTTATTGTGCTTTAAGACAGCAAGTGCATATATTAGTTGAACAATCAGCACGTTGTATTTAATTTTGGTCTACCTATGATCGTGCGATAAAATTAATTCATGAACGCTTGGTAGTCAATTTATTAGAAACACCCACTTTTTATTGTGTTCGACCATCTTTGCCTTCACAATAGTAGCACTGCGTTACGACATTGATTCGACTAAGTATTCTTAACACTTCAATTCACAGACTGAATGGAATTGGATCCAAACTCAAATTTCCTGTTCGACTTTACCTCACAGATGATCCGTAAGATTGAAGTCCAAGAACCGAGGTAACAGATTAAGCAGAAGAAAGTCTCCACCGTGCTCCTGAAACTATTGCCATCGTGGCATGATGCATTATCCATCAAACACGGCGTTAGGGAGTGATCCTTTTTGGATGAATATTATCAATAACAATGTTTAGACAAGTTCACTCGAATGGAGAGTCATAAAGTCCCGCATGAAAACATCACTTACACCAGTACACTACATTGGCTTGTTTGAAAGGTCGTGGCCATGCAAGATGTATCCATCCTTACATTTTTTTTTCAAAATTCTTACTCTTTCACAGGAATGGCGACAAATCATAAAGGAGATACGTCAACTTACATGGACCTTATCCAATTATTTACAGGCTTATCACGATAAATGCGGAACATTTATGCATATAATAACACTATTAATTGAAACATGAATACATGAATATATATTTTATTGAAGCAAAATGTTGAACAATAGTTAATGCACAAACACACTTCGTAATTATTTAATAAATCCCCGTTGGCGGCAATGATGGCCTCGAACCTTGAGCAGAACCTGCCGCATGCATTGATGACTTGGACCTTGTTCATGAGTGTCATGACATTACTGATGGCATTTCTGAAGAAGCCAAGGTGTTATGGGGATGCTCTTGGTCTCTCTTCCAACTACGCCCTACATATAATAATCCAAGGTATTCAAGTCGGGAAAGCTGAGGGGGACCAACATCTAGAGATCAACGGTAGGGCTCGTTCTCTTCAAGCTATTTCTGAGTCACTTTGGCCTTGCGGACTGAGGAAGAGTCCTGATGGAAGATATCAGACCTCCTTTACATCTTCCATTTCTTCATTTCTTCTGTGACAGTGATGTAAACTTACATGAACCTTGATGTCAACTTACATGACTATGTTATCGATGAAAAGATAATAAACTGAGCTTTCAAATGATGGAAAAATAATAAACCTGGAAAGATAATAAACTGAGTTTTCAAATGATGGTTTTTTAACTTTTCCAGGTTAAATAGTCTTTATGGAATAAGTACCTAAAATCACTCCACATTTACCATGATAACCATGCAGGGCCGACCTTTGACGCTGTGAGACTATTTTCTTTTTTCGCTGGAGTCAGCAGAAGTATATGAACAAGTCTTCAGCTGTTGAAACGCATACGATACAATGTAAGGCTCGCCGTGCACTGGAATGCTCTTTCGCAATGTCCCCGATTCAGATATCTTATGGTTTGACTCAATGTTACGAGTCATTCGGTTTTTTTCTTGTCGGTTTATCCACCGCTCACCTCAAGCTTCGACATACATTCCCGACTGCAGGTCGTGCTTACTCTACCAGTACTTTGCTTTTTAAAAGGTGTTCTTCATGTTATCACTACTGTTTCTCTTTCACACTCTACAAATGTAATAGACTAATACTTTTGCAGATATTCGGACATCTCCTCCCAGTACCCAAAATCATTCCACGCTAAAAATCTGTTAGATCTTATTCTATGCTTAATATTCGGAGAAATTACTGCAAGTGTTCCACTGCATTTGATCATATAGCGGTGGTAATGTAACTGCAGCGGCTGGCATATCAGCCTCTTTATGTAAAAGCGGACTACTAATCGTGATAAATTGCTCATCAAGGTTATACGTATCTGTATATTATTTGAGGCATTCAACAGTATGTGCAAGTTCTAATCAGCCACGAGGAAATTTCTGGCGCGTGGAGAACTTTGGATTGTTTTCAAAACGTTAGTCATCACTGCAGTGGCCACAGAACTAGCAGAGAGAATTAGATTGCCCGAAACAGAATTCATTCCTCGCACCGTAAGTCTACGCTGCGTTAGTCTAGCAAGTCTAGCAAACACCGCAAATATAGCAAGCACCGTAAGTCTAGCAAGCACCGTAAATCTAGCAAGCAACGTTTATTTAAATATAATTTAAACACAGATGTTGGAATCTGTGATTTTACAAATAAAACAAATTTTCGCGGGGGTACGCTGAATACAACATTTGCACACGTCGTCTCCAGAAAATGATTCGATTATCGCAAACACTAGGCTCTCGGAACTCGGAACAATATGTTTCCACTCCTCCAACCTGTAGCTCTGCTTCGACATCAGACAATCAATTTCGACAGTGGCTTACCGTCGATGCAACGAAATTCGATGCCTCATCCCCGCCCCTGTCATTTATTCTCTTGCTAATAGTATGGATCGTGATGGTAATAGCCACATTACGTCGAATATTTTTACAGTTGTTCTTTGGATTCGCAATCGCCTGCCGAAGAATTCAGCGAGCCAGCGGAGATGATGTGTGTCTGTAGCATTTGTCATTCTGCGATGAGTGAGAGTATCGTTCAACCGAAGTGCCACGAGGTCTCACATGCTCCTCGATTCTGCATGTAGACTAAATGGCCTCACAAAAGCCAGCACTTCTGAAGTAATATCCGCCTTCAACATTCTTTCGCAGCTTGTCAGAAACACAGCAGAAACATCATAACTCATGACGTACCTGTTCCTCGTGAACACATTTATCTTTGTTAAAACCATATGGTTGGCATGGAAATGATTTGCATATCACACATCGCCGCACCCCTATTGAAATGCATACCAATCAAGTGCACGCCTTCTGGGTGAGATAACTTCCATGTCAATCAGGGTATATCGGAACCTTATATTTAGACCATCAATTAAATACGCAGGTGCTGTCATTATGGGAAAGTTTGTCTGGAATCTTTAACAGAATGGTGAACTTGGTAAAAGAAAAAAATGATTACTGACTGAAGTTACAGCAGATTTACAAAATTATCATATCGGTGAATACAGTTCTTCTCTGACCTTCTCTTCACTGGGATCAAATGGAACTGCATTGTTCCTAATGCATAGATAAATTTCTGTACCAGGACAGTCTAATCGCATTCAGGGGCCCTTTTACAATGTCCATTCAGTTCTGGTGTTCATATATTTTTATTAATATGTTTTGTTTTAAATTAAAATTTTTAGAGGGATACAACAGGCCATAAAAAATAAACTGTGTTGATAAACTAGTTCACTCTTCTCTAAAGAAAATTAAAAGAGAGGGGGAAAAAGAAACTGAAATTTAAACAGCAATTCAATCTAAAATTAACACATTTTTTGTGCACAGATAAGTTGAATAGCATTGAAATCCAATAAGAGAAATTCGTTTATTAAGTGTAACTCATTTAACATATCGATAAAATGGTATTAATGAAAGCTGTAAATTAAAATATGTACATACCGAAATTTTAGTGTTTCACATTTATTGCTGTTCCCTAAATACTTTTAAACACTTTCTTTCCTGGGTCAGTTGCTAGGTCAAAGAGGTCAAAACGGGGAATAGTTTGTGCGTTTATTTTTAACACCCCTTGTACAAGGGACGTCTTTCTCTTCCGGTATTGAAATGGAGCTTGACCAGAAGCATTTTCGTGCAATGACATTAAAAAGTGGCATAAACGAATTTTAAAAATCAATTTTTCCCATGCAGCCCATTCTTACTGTTCGGTACAATGTTTTTCATTTGTAACCTAAATTCTAACATTAAAAAAAACTTCATAAATTCAAAATAAATGAAATTTCTTAATCGGTGGCTCCTGTCTAGCCACTGGCACACCAGCTCAGACGGCACTGACGATGTTCCCATTCATGCAAAATTGCCATACGAACGAGGCAGTGAAGATACCTCTGCTTCTAAAGATTCGAATAGAAAAATCATTATGTGGCGGATAGTTCCACTAGGAATAATATTGTGTCACAACTTTCCGACTTTTTTTAACAAACAGTTCATAATTTTACTTGAAAATCTATTTTTGCTTCGAAAAATCCAGTTAAACTTTTTTGTGAACAGGTCCGTTCATTATGTGTACACGTACGTTCATTACAAATATACTGTACGTTCGTAGAAAATACACTAAGTGTTCGTAGGAAAGCGCTACTTTCCCTCTAGGGGGAGTAAATGTATAATGTTTTCCTAAGCTCTTCTAAAAATCCGATTTGAAAAATTCTTTTTGTGCCATAGAATTTTATGGTCATATTTCGTATACACTGTCTATGCTCACATATGTCACAGTTCTGCATCTAACGGTCATAACTAATTTTTATTTAGCTTCGCTTCGAAATCATCAATTATAAACATTGGTTCTGGTTGGGATACGAATAATTTTTTTATTTTTTAAGTTTAAGTTCATTTCCTGCTTCTAATCAGTTTTTTAAGACTTGAGTGAATTTAATGACATAAAGTGTTTCTGCTCGAGTGCGGATAGGAGCGAGGCCGCAAGTGTTTATTTCTGTTTGCACACACATTTCGGTTTCTGAAAATCCGACAGAAAAAAATTGTTTTGCTCCAGATAAGCTTCTTTGCGAACAATATCGTGCTTGCACTTTCTACAACTGTAATTAAGACTTATGATGGGGCGCAAAACGATATTTTCAAACAAATCTTTATTCCTATAAGACCAATCCAAGAAGTTCCTCTTTTTGCATCAAACTCCCATCCTCTTTCCATCACACTGTTACTTTGCGAAATTTCATAGGACAATAGAATTTCTATGAATATCGCATTTTCTACTTTCTTACATTCTTTTGATTCGAAAGATGTGTTCATTACACCCTGCTATTCGATATCATGTTTCTGATTTCTTCCTTTCTTTTGTTTATGAGCTGTTTTTTCAGTTTATTGACCCTTTTGGGTTATGAAAGCTATGAAGATTCTCATATCTCTAGTTTACGGTTATTGGGTTGATCGATGAAATTCAGAGAAGCAGAATAGAACAAACAAAAGCATTCATACTTTACCCTGGGACTTGACCCCATATAGGGAAAGTCAGAGGCTAGCTTATTAACCATTTGATCATAACATAACTTGTTGCTAAAATGTCTAACAATGTTCAATCAGTTCTTGGGGTAAACACCCACGATCTGTGTCTTCAGACATACACTCGTTGCAAATAAATAAATAAAAAATACCAAGCACCCAAACGGAATCATGAAATCAAGATGAAAATTTGCATACATATGTACAGGAAAGGAAATAATTGCAATTCCAGAGCAGTTGGGCCATTTATTCGGATAAAACAGCTACACGAGTGGAAAAAGTCAGTACGTTGTGGCGACACCTCTGGCTCGGATACAAGCGGTTAACCAGCGTGACGTAGACGCATAAAATTCACGGATACTGTCCTGAGGTACAGTATGCCAAATATAGAGGTATAGTATGCCAAATATAGAATTCATATCACAATTGCGGGCGAGTTCGCCGATATTCCGGGATGGGCGTAGGTGGCGTCCCATCATGTGCCGAACATGTTCGATCGGTGAGAAGTCGGCGATCGGGCTGGACATGGAAGGGTGTTCACATTACGGAGGCAGGCTTGGGAGAGCCTTGCCGTGTGTGGCCTGGTATTATCCTGTAGAAAAATTGCATGATGATGCCGCGAAAGGAATGACAGCGCAACAGGTCGTAGAATGTTGTCGATGTACTATTGAGTCGTGAGGGTGGTAAAGGAGGACTACCAAGGGTATCCGGCTATCGTAAGAAATGGGTCCCCAGACTGTCACTCCCGGAGTGCAAGCCCTGTGTACTGTTCCACGAAAAAGGCAGGATCCGTGCGCTGGCCGACTCGCCTCCAGACACGTATGCACTAGCCATCGGCGCCTAGTGCAAACCGTGACACATCACTGAAGACAACACGACGCCACTGGACACTATCCCACGTGGATCAGACCCCGCCACCACTGCAACCGGTGCCAGCGATGTTCGCTGGTCAGTGGTTGGCGGTGGAGTGGTTTCGTCGAATGTAGTCCCCTTGCCGCAAGTCGTTTGGCAACGGTCCAGATGGCCACTTCCATACCTGTAGACGACGCAACATGACCAAGAATGGTTTAGAGCGACAACTGTGGCTCTCACAATCGCTCAATCTTCGCATTCTGTCGTTGACCTCTGCCGTCCATTATTCTCCTCGACTTATTGTTGCCAACATAGTGCCATTGCCGGATCGCTCCGACCCAAATGCCAGGCGATATGGCGATTTGACCAACCGACCTCTCTCAGTCATATTATACGTCCTGTCTCAAACTTTCTCAACTGCTCGTATTGTGCACGGATCCAATGTCGTGGCATCCTCACAGTTCGTGGAGGTTAATGCAACCGCGATTTGCTGTCACAATTGTCCTTGAGTGCGAGCTTTGCGCGGGCCACTCTTTCGTCATTGGTCGTTATTTTTTAATCACTCGCATATTCAGCCCAGATGATCAAACGGTTTTCTTGGGGTGTTTCGTTTTTTTTTTTTTTTTTGCAAACAGTGTATTACAATGAGATTTCTAGTAATCAGTGACTTCTGGACTTGGAGTCCATGCTTTTAACTGTTAGACTACACGAGAATGAAAATTGACGATTGATTGTCTTCTTCTTGCTCTCAGATTTCAGGCCGTTCTTTTTTTTTCCTGCTTCCTTGAGTGGCATGGCTCAGTTCGTACCAGAAATTCTTCTTTTTTTCGATTTCTTCTATTAATATTGCGAAATAGTCGATAATTTAAGTTAAATCTACTTTTACTTGCGTTTGCCTTATGCAGTTTTTTTACAATGTTTCAAACAATTCAAGGTAATGACATCACAGTAAGTAACAGATTTGTTGCAAACGCATGACAGAAAGAAACATCGGACGAGTGTTCTCTTTGAATCCAATATTAAAAGAGCTTTAAATCAGAATTTAGAAGGTTTTAAGTAATGTATAAGATAAAATGTTCTGTACAGAGAGAGAGAGAGAGAGAGAGAGAGAGAGAGAGAGAGAGAGAGAGAGAGAGAGAGCAATCTTGCTCTTGCAACTGAGTATTAATATAATGAATGTCCTATTTTAGATGTACTGAAACTTTGAAGGTGTGACTTTTCAAAATAATAAGTAAATTTAAATCTACTCTATGATTACAGTTACTTATGCTTTTAAAAATAATGACAAGAAAAATAATATTAATAATATTTTTAGCAGTATCCCTTGTCTCACCACCGGATTCGCAAATCGTTTATTTCTTATCTTTTTTAGTAATTGTACGTTTGAATCTTCTGCTACGTCTGAGATCGAATTCAACGCAACGCATTGTCATTGAAAACCAAAGTGATTCTGGTCGTAGTCTGTCATTCCCTTTATAATAGGACCATATCAGTTACTGCAGTACGCGTTAAGTTTCCTCTAGTCTCTCTTGGGGGCTTAGCTATATAAAGTAGCATTAATTGGACTTGCTTTTTATGACTGTATTTCATGTCACTGGCGAACAAAATATATTTTATGCTTGTTTGTTATGTCCGTATGACTAATTTCTAGACGACGTTTGAATTGTTTGGTTTCATACTCAGAGAAGTAAGAGTTTTGCGACAAACTACGCAGTGAGAAAGTCGTACCCCAACACTTGTTAGTTTAGAAGAAAACCTGCGCGGTGTTTGCTTCATTTAGACCTGCATTGGCTTGTACTTCTTTTAGTTGTATAGTTTACATTTTCGATAAAATTGTTGAATAATTGATAAACCAAGCAAAAAGACACTAACCATACTGAATGCAAACTTTCATAGCCAAACCAGTTAAAATTCAGGCATCGTTTTCAGTTGGTGGCAGTGAAGTTAAAACTTTTGAAACACACACACATGACAAAATTTGTGAAACATATTTTTGCACAGCGCGAATCCGAAGACTCACGGCCTTGTACTCGATAACTTTTGCTAATAATTATGACTTCATAATTATTAGCAAAAGTTGAGGAAATCGTCTTGTTTTCAACTTGTGTAGATTTATTCGTGACATTCAGACTCTTTCTCTCTACGTGTTGCTCATGCACTGGAGCTGGAAGAAATAAATCTCGTGACAATTTTTCATGGGCTCTGCTGTCGCCAAGCTAGGCTTTTGCAACATCTCAGTGAATCAGTAAATTTTACCTGTGTTAATGTTGTTTTGAACCACTCCATTTCAAATAATCATTGAAAATAATGCAAAAATTTGACGAATACTATATATTTTAAATAATATTTTGAGAACCAGGAGTACCGTATATACTCGTGTATAGGTCGACTTTTTTTAATGAAATATTTAGGTCGAAATTAGGGGGTCGACCTATACACGAAAAATATTTCTGATAGGTTGAAAACCAAAATTTTGATGCCTTATGGAAATGCGCGTACTTAGCCCTTTGCGCCATCAGTTCATTTGTAGTTGTATATTTAGTCATTTTCCGGGTGCTACTGGTACAGAAGAAAATTATTGCTAAGAATTTTCTTAATTTTATATGAACGAGTTTTTTTTATTCACTAATAGAAAAACTCATTTCCCAAGGATGTCTCAAAGTCCGTTTTAGATCCGTCGATTTGGCCTTGACTGCCCCTCTGGTAAATCACCCAGAGGAAAGAGTTGAACGTGTCAGCCAGTAGTTTAAGTTGCACCGTGCCGTGACCTACGACTGTGCTCAATTCTCGACTCTCGACGGGAGGATGAAGAGGGAAAAGGACAGACTATTGCAAAAGGAGACCGCTGTCCCTGCTTAGCGACGGCGAAGAGAGGTGTGACAATCTACAGAACAGTGGTAACTTGATCAATGCATCCCGAAAACGAAAGTGTTTAAATTTGGCCGATCGCTCAGAATAACACTGCCACTGATAGTAAAAAAGTGCATTAGTTTAACAACTTACTTACGTTTGCCATTAAATTGAGTGTGCCCCGGCTCTAAAAATCAAACAAACATTAACCTTTTCTGTAGACTAAGAGCAAGCAAAACAGATTGCATCTTTATTGAATGGAGCGATGTTTGGTTTTGTCACTAAATCCGATTGTTTGTCACAAACGCGGTGGACAGGGGGAATGAAACTCAGGAGTAGATAAACGACCTCTCTGTCAATCACACACTCATACAACTCAGCAGTTGACCGACAGCTGCTACGCTGCACAGGGTAGTGGGAGAAAATTTTATAGAACAAATTTTCTTCAATTTTTAAAATAGTTGCGTGCAAATTTTAGAGTGTCCGCAATACATCAAAATAAAGATTCACTTTACATTTTGAAGTAATCCATTGAAAACTTCAAAAGTCACATATTTATTTTTTACGGCATGCATATTCTTTATGGGATAAAAAAACCTATCAGGTTGACATCAAGACCTATTTACGCTTTCCGAATATGTTTCACGAAGCTCTTTTTTTTCTATTTTCTTTTTAAATAACGATGTGCCTTACGACGTTTGGTAAATGCATCACGATTCGTTTGCTACTGGAACAAATGCTTTACTCTACATGAATGAAGTAACTGCAGAAAACTCGTTCGCAAAAAGTGGGAAAAAGGGGGAGGGGGACTAGGTGCAAACGTGGGTTCATATATTGTTAAAATGTGCAACCTTCCCCTGAAAACTCTCTAACCAGAGTGGTGAGTCCTATCATCTTCCCAGAATTGTGCCTAATTCTACCCACATTTTGCGCGAAAATGCCTTCAAGCAACATTGCGGGAGCCAGCTACAACAAAAAATAGTAGGTTCACATTTCCGCATGAGGGCGCATCCTCCGAAAAGACATTTTTTTTTAAAATTTATACACAAGATAGGTAAGTATACAAAAACTGCAGGTATTCACATAAAAATTGGAGGGTTCGACTTATACACGGGATATACAAAAACGGTAAATATTCAGATAAAAATCAGGGGTTCGACCTATACACGAGATCTACCTATACACGATTATATACGGTGCATCAAATCTTTTGAAAGCCGCGACGATGTGCCTTCTTATATGAAACAGCTGCTGCTCTTTTCGTAACTCCAAACTCTAGATATCAGACTGGAACGATGAGGAATAGAATAAAAAATAAAGAATAAAAATAGCAGCGTTTCTCACATTAAAATGTTTATTCTGCATCGACTATAGTTTCGCAGAGCGTTTGGCTCAGCATCATCAGGACGAATGATGAGGGTTTAAATTGAACTTTGACTCAACAATCACGGTACGTTAATTTTAGTGCGTGAGTATGGAAAACTCAACTTTATTCATGATCCACCAAAAAAGAAAAAATACCTCGTTATCTTGTGAGAAGTTGTTAAGTAACCTGATCCAGAGTGAAAACTCTCATGGCCCTTCTACTCTTTTCCCTTTGCAGCCCCTTCCCCTCTCTAATTGCCGCAACGTTGTCACGAATTCGTTGTTCTTATTCTTCCTTACAGCAAATATTTTTTAGTTCATAATCAACCACGGGGTTCACCCGTTTTCCTTCCCTCTCTACCTCACATTTCAATACAAAATGTGTTAAATATTGTGCCTTCATAAATACAGTTTACCTTTCCCTACCATTTTATAATTATTACACCAAGCACATGAAAGTTCAAATATTGGAGCAGAACATTGTCACAACTGAAAACGATAGTTTATGTACAACGACGAGCCATTACATTTATATGATCACCTACCTATTATAATAAACTGCCTTAGGATCCCCTTTAAACCGCAAAACAGCAGCCACTAGGCGAGGCATCGATTCGATGAGGTGGCGATAGGTATCCCGGTGTATGTGGTACCATAATGTCAACAGCCGGTCCGACATTTCCAGTAGATTTCGGGATGGTGGTGATTTAGTGAGAACCCGCTTTTCCAAGTCGAACCATAAATGTTCCATTGGGTTCATGTCAAGTGAATTTGGAGACCAGGGCATTAACAGAAGGTCACCAGCATGTTCCTCGTACCACTCCTTGACAATTCTGGCAGTGTGGCATGGCACATTATCCTATTGGTAATGGCCATCACCAGCAGAGAACACAGTTGCCGTGAATGGGTGAACTTTGTCCGCAACGATGTTCAGATACCTGACAGCTGTCAGGGATAAACTTTACTTCCATATTTATTTCTATTGGAATAATGGGCCTAAAGTGCACCAACAAAACATCGAACACAGCATAACACCGTCGCCAGCGGCCGGTTTCCTCACAACAGTGCATCCAGGTGCCACAGCCTCCGTTGGTAATCGGCGTCTCCGCGCTCGGCCGTCTACGTGATGCATCAGGAATCTTGATTCGTCAGACCAGGCCACTTTCTTCCAATCATCCACGGTACAATCTAAATGATCTTGGGTCCATTTCATGCGTTGTTGGCGATGACGTGCAGTGAGCATGGGGACCGGCTGGGTACGCAGGCTCATGCGCAGAAGGCTGCGGTGATCTGTGTGTTGTGACACATTGCACTAATCACCACTGCTGTTGTTGCGGGTGATTTGTCGCACTGTGGTCCTGCGGTTGCTGTGAACAATGAGCGAGAGTCTCTGCTTCCCTCTGACATCAATGAGCTGCGGACGACAGTTCGTCGTTTGGCCATCTGTGCACCACTTTTGATACGTACTCACTACAGCGACACGTGAACCCACAAGCCGCGCAATTTCCGAGATCATAGTTTCGACGCACCATGCCATCACAATTTGTCCTTTATCAAACTCCGATAAAAATGGCAGCTTTTACCAATCTGACTCGAAACACTGTACTAACCAAAAGCCGGTCCTCGATTGTATATACTACTTTGTGAACTTCACCTGCGCCACCGTTCGGTCTCCAGGTGCTCTTATTTCTCTAGGCTGGGGTTGGTCATAATGTAATGGCTTATCGGTGTAAAGATACTCTTGGATTAATAAGGAAGCCAATTAAACTTTACTTCCATATTTATTTCTTTATCTGCAAAAAGCCTGCTTGCTGTCAAGTACTAAGTATTCTAAATGTGAAACTTAGTACTCAATAGGAAGCTTAGTACTTGACAAAAGTTGCAATAAAATATAAATTTATGAGCCCACTGGTTAACAAACGGGTTTATTACAAATTAAACGTCCCAATAAAATTCCGTGATATAATGAAAAAAAAACCTATATTTTCATTACATCACAGAATTTCGTAATCAATAAATTACGCCAAAATTGATAATTAATTTTGTTTAAACAGGAAAATAATGTAAAGATAGTTCAAATACAAGGAACATTTCTGGCTTTACATCTTGCACATACTTTGCTTCTGTGTAGTTTAATTTTTTTAGACAATTGATGTTCAATAGAAATCATTGCCAGTCCACTCAAACGGCTGTGACACAGTTGACTGCAAGTATGTCTTGATAAACTTAAATTTAGAGAAAATTCTCACCCCACTAGCTACAGTTATAGGTAGAGTCAGTAGGATACGGAGTGCCGTACTTACATTTGAGGCAACATTGTGTGGGTTAATGAACTTTAAAGTTTCTATCGGACCAATACCAGGCTGCACTAAAGTCGAGAGCACTTTCAGTTCATCTTTTAACTCATCAGAATTTATGTCTTTTGAATCTTTGTCCTGTAAAACATTGGAAAAGTTAGAACATTTTTCACTGAGCAGATCAATGTCCATTTCTTGGAGCTTGCTTACATTATAAAGAAAAGCAAAGTTATCACAGTGAGATTTCAACTGTATGAATCTGTCTTCCAAAGATGTAATTATAATGTCTAAAAGGTGGAATTGAAATTCAACTTCATAATGCATCGTTAGATCTTCAATAGGCTCATCTCCTTCCTAAATGCACTGCTTGCTTCCCCTTTTATCACGCCTGCAAGGGTGCGAACGCAACTGCGTCTGCTGTGGACAAGGACGCATGATTATATCGCTTCTTTTCATGTAAGCAGCACTAAAGGGATAAACAACCCAACTCTTTTCTTTCTTCATATTTTTAATATTGGATGAAAGAAGTGTTTTACAAATAGGATAGGTTGCTTTCTCCTTTTTACGCTTCTCCGCTGCTAAAAAAATTTAATCTTGCCGCCCCCCTTAGAGCGCCGCCCTGTGCGGTGGCACACTTCGCACATGCCTTGCGCCGGCCTTGAGTTAATCATTACTTCTGCGTGAGAACTGCTTTAGAAAGTTATTATATGGAACTTCGTAACTTACAACATACACACTCTTATCAAAATATGAAAAATGCCTCCGTACCTTTCGTATTTTGTGTGGGATTTGTATTTTCTCCGTGAATAATAAATCAAAAATAAGTAGAAAGAAATCATTCCACGATTGATGACTACAATCTTGTCTGTTTGATATGAGGAACCGATGAAGTCGAGATCACGCATCACAGAGCTTATTTCGGTGTCGTTACTCCTAATTGTGCTGAGTGTGGAATCAAGCCACCGGTTTTCTTGATCATCGTCATGATGAACACCACAATTCTTTAGAAAGGTGTGTAATGGAGGAGGAGAAGCAAAGAAACGAACTACAATAGGTTTTAACCGCTGGTCGTGGTGGATAACACATTTAATGAGTGACTAACGAAACTTTGATTTTCAGCAAGACGATCAAAAGCTAAAAGCATCTCGTCTTTTTTTCCCTGTCCAACAAAAGGCTGTCTGATGTTTGACAAAACACATTTCTCCCTAAAATATGGGGATTGGCTAAAGATTGATGTGTGTGAAGAAAAACAACAAATTTTGAGTTGGTATTTTTGATGTGATTGTATTTAGGGTAACGACATTTGCAGAACTCACTCAGCTACCACAAGGTTCCTTTCTGTGAGCAGAGTGGTTCCAGCTGCCCGTTATGTAATATCTCGAGGAGCGAAGCCAAAAGGACGAAGTCAGCTCTCTGTACTCGGGATGCGTGTGTTATCAGAGAGCAGGGCCAGGGATTGTCTTCAGTTATACATCTCAATGGAAACCGAAGCCCGTTTGCCTTGCTAAGAATAGCATCGTGTCTCTTCACTCTTTTGTTGCTCTGCTCTCAGGTGTTAACGAAGTCTGAAAAACAGCAACTCGTTATAAAAGAATTACCCGCGCTTCAATTTTAGCTTCACGTTTACTGGAAGAAGAAGAAGAATGAATATGATTCGCTTATGAGAGAATTCTTTCTTCAGTGACTTTGCTGACAGCAGTTTTACATGCGTATGTTTCATTAGGTGTATACGTACTGCGTGGGCTTTATTTATTGTGACTCTTTTGCAACATCTTTTTTTTTTTTTTTTTGCTGATATATTTTGCAGAAGCGTCTGTACCTGGTTATTGTTTTGGATGAATGCTTTCCGCGTAATAGATACGTTGTGAGTCAATATCTTGAAGTGAGTCGCGAAACTTTGTTTTGACTGATAAATAAAAATTACTCTGCTGACTTTTTTTAAATATAAAAAAAGTGTGTTCTCGAAGAAAACGAAAACAACTAACGTCTTTTTCGGTTTTACATGCTGTTTTTCAGTGTATGTTTTCGTTCGTGAAGTGTAAAGAAATAAAATGGGAAACGCTGTTACTGAGTTCTTCTGTGTAAAGGATTCAGTGGCTTTGACACAAAAAATCCAAATCTTAGTGCCCTGAAAGTACTTCAAAGTATTTACGTAGCTTTAAAAAATGGAAAATTTCCGTGAGAGGCACGTGGATAAGTATAGTCGTGTTGCCTAGCGTCTGTTGTAAAAGAACCCGGACTTGTGTTATAGGTATTGCAGTAAATACATTATCTACTCCATAGAGTAAAAATGTTGACATCAGATTAAGCTTGGAAACTTGTGAAAACTTCTCTGATAATTTCAGATGTCCTGTTAAAATGGGATTTTTCCCCTTCTACTAACAGAAGTATTTACAGGAAGAACAAGAATGAGGGTTAAGGCCAACTAATGTTGAAGAATTTCTCCAGTTCGACGTATAGAGATATAACATGACTTTGAAATCTGTACGTACTGAGAAACGCCAATTGAAAAATGAAAGAAGGTACTAGTAAAAGGGCCTTAATTAGGGATGGTCAGCCCTGTTGGCCGAGTGGTCAGAAGCGTAGGTTTCTTGCTAATCGTCCGAACTGAGCCTTAGATCGAGTCCCAGACAAGTGACTCGAGCTAGGGCTCAGTTCCGACGATTAACGAGTTGGTTCGATTGTGCTGTCTCTCTCTCTTCCTCGAAACCAGTGGCCCTAACTTTGAGAAGTGCGACTGCTCATGTCAGTCAGGGGTGCTCATGGTAGTCGTCAAACCTCGAAACAAAAGAAATCGGAGATAGAATTTTTATAGAATTATGTAAAGTATTTCGCTGAAATACAGCAGCTAAACCTTTTCCTCAGATTTTCCAGAATCTCTTTCGTTCCAGGGTTTCTAGATGTACGCTGCGCTGTGTCCATGTAAGGCCCGCTCAAGCTCTGAAAGACATCGACTTCTGATTGTCAACTAAACATCTGCACAAATTGCAGTAAAGATAGAACAACGTATGCTCACCTGCGTCGTGAACAAACCAATTTCTTGAACACATCTTTTCATCCAGTTCTTTATTGTATCTCACACTAACAAAAATATTAACAGGAACCATAATTAAATTCATAGCTAACGTACAGCACAGTTTATGTCATCAGAAAAATCGTCCAACTCTAGTACAATACAAGGACTTCCTTTCACTAGCCTACAGGTATAGCGATAAAAGAAAATTATTTTTTATAGTGTCTACAGATAACGTAATAGAATTCCAAACGTCAAGTACATGAGAAAAAAAGAATGAAATACCCCTGAATGGTTACAGAAAGAAATTCCTTTCAGACTGGCAGTGTAAGTTTTTGACTGGAGAGGTTGATAAGATCAGAATTTGGGGGAACGACGGCTCTAATGCAGAAAGGAAAGGATTTGGCAAAGGAACTGATTCAGATGAACACGAAACAGATGTTCGGCGAACTCGAATACCCTTTCTTTTAATACAACCGAAAACCACAGGGTGTGAAATAAAGATTGAAGGCTCTTAGGAATAGTTCCATGACAGTATTTGAAAACACAGGTATAGTCATCACTGCCTGCACGTGAAAAATAAATGGATAGAAGAGAAATCGTGAGTGCCAAGTTATTAATCAAGAAACTGTTTTTTGTTTTAAATGTCAAGTGAAAAACAGGAGCAAAACACTATAACGTACCTATTTAAGTTTCTTTTTTGTTGACTTTTCACTTATGTAACTTTTGGTTGCTCTTCCTTTATGTTTTCCGTACTGACTGTTACGTGTCAACACATATGAGTTTTCCCCTTTTAGGCTACAGCTGGCAGTCAGTCAAGTGATGCTAAATGGTATAAATGCACGGGCCATGCAACTTGAAGGACTGGTTAGGCATTTCGCGTACAACAATGTTTGCTACGTCTATAAATGCGATCTACTACATGCTGTCACGACTTCGATAAGAGTGTGTATGCAAAACAGAGAAAAACAAAATTAATTGTATTGTTATTTGAGACAATTATTTGCTGACAGGTCTTTAATAGCAGTGTCGTTAAACCTTTCACATCTCAACAAATAAATCCGTTACTCCAAGGATTTGGTTATATTATATATATATATATATATATATTTACTACCGGGATGTAAGGTCAGGTGATGCGTAACATCACAGCCTCTCCTTGACAAATGTCAACCCCGCCTTCTCGTGGTGCATCCTGTTCCCACTAAAGGGGCTCTGACGACCGCCCATAGCGGTATAACTATACCATCGGGATTAGAGGAAATTCTATCCCACACTCACCAACCCGCTTGGCCAGCGTGGTGAGTTATGGCCAAACCCCTCCAAAATGATTCCACAACTTAAATCTTGGCCCTCAGTCTCCGGCAGCTGGAATGTACCTGGCCAAGGCAGCGGCCAGTGCGACATGAAGGCAGAGAGGGTGCTAAGAATCCCCGGAGGACCGGACTAGGCTGCCATCTGATGCTGACCTTGGCTACTTACAATGGACGCTCCTTATCTTCTGATTCAAGGCTTCTTGAATTGGAAGAGGAACTACAAAGGATCAAGTGGGACATCGTGGGGCTAAGTGAGGTAAGGAGAAAAGGAGAAGATCTCATCGAACTGAAAAGTGGACATCTCTTCTACTATCGTGGGACAGATACTGGCAGAACTAGTGGTGTTGGATTTATAATAAACAAGAAACTGAAGGATAAAGTTGTAGAAGTTGAAAGTTCCTCTGACAGAGCTGCACGACTTGTTATCCAACTCTCGAAAAAATACCAGGCTCAGATTATTCAAACTTATGCACCCACCACAAGTCATCCTGAAGAAGAAATTGAAGAATTTTATGAGGAAATTTGTCATCTAAATAATAAAGGTAAGCAGCACTTGAAAATAATTATGGGAGATTTCAATGCAAAAATAGGGCAACGGCAACAGAATGAAACTTCAGTAGGTAAATTCGGTCATGGCAACAGAAACCAGCGTGGAAATACTCTCGTTGAGTTTGCAGAGGCAGAAGGGTTTTTCATCTTGAACTCCTTCTTCAAGAAAAAGCCACACAGGAAATGGACATGGAGACATCCAAATGGGACGACAAGTGAAATTGATTTTATTATGTGTAACAAAAAATTCGTCATAGAAGACTGCAGTGTGCTAAACAAGTTCAACACAGGTAGTGACCATAGATTGGTGAGATGTAAGATGCACCTCAACACTAAACTTGAACGTGGCAACCTCATAAGACAAACAAAATGTATTGACATAACCAACTTTAAAAAACACCATAATACCTTCAAGTTAGAACTGAAGAACAGGTTCTCTGCTTTAGAAGGCCTAACATCGGAAGAAGTGGACATCTCTGAAGTTAACAGAAAAGTAACCAAAGCTATTATGGAAACAGCAACAAAATTAGCTGGGTCTAAGAACAAGTTGCATGTGAACAAATTATCAGGAAAAACCAAAATGTTGATGCAAAAAAGAAGAGAGATGGGGACAACTAAAGAAGATGTGACTTCCAAAGTGGAATATATAGAGCTATGCAAGACAGTAAGAAAAAGTATCACTGAAGATGTAAGGAAATTCAACTGTGAACTAGTGAGGAAAGCAATTGAAAACAACCAAAGCCTAAAGATAGCAAAGGGACATCTCAGTAAGGGAAAAAAACAGATTATGGCACTGAGAAAAGAAGATGGTTCTGTAACAAGAAATAGAGGCGAAATTTTGACAAGAGTGAAAGATTTCTACTCCAAATTATATGAAAGGGATGATATATGCACTCCAGACATCATGAAAGATACCAGTACCAGAGTTCCTCCAGTCCTTCCAGAAGTTGCACATGCAATCAAGAACATGAAGCGAGGAAAAGCTCCAGGAGAAGATGGAATTACTGTAGACATCATACAAGAAGCAAGTGGAGAAATCGAAACAGTACTCGCCCAAATTTTCACTCGATGCCTTAATGAAGGAAAGATTCCTGAGGATTGGAACACCGCTACAATGTTCCTGCTACATAAGAAAGGTGACATTGAGGATCTCGGAAACTACAGACCTATCAGCCTCCTATCAGTAGTTTATAAAATCTTCACTAAAGTTCTTTCACACCGCTTGAAGGTAACACTGGACATGGCTCAACCGAGAGAACAAGCTGGATTCAGGAGTGGCTACAGCACAATAGATCATATCCACGTGCTGAGAGAACTAATTGAAAGAGCGAGGGAATATGAACTTCCATTGTGCATGGCTTTTATCGATTATGAAAAAGCCTTTGATTCGGTGAAACCATCAGCAGTTACAATGGCTCTGAAAACCTGCGGTATTGAAGATGCATACATTAATATTATTAATAACATCTATGAAAATGCAAGTGCAAAGATTAGGCTGTTTGAAAATACAACACACGTAAAAATTGGAAAGGGAGTGAGACAAGGTGACACCATATCTCCGAAGCTCTTTAATGCCACATTGGAGGGTGTTTTTCAGTCGCTGAGCTGGGAAAACAAGGGGATAAAGATTAATGGAGATTATCTAACCCACCTTCGTTTTGCTGATGACGTAGTCATTTTTGCAACTACCCCATCAGAGCTGCAGAGTATGATCCAGGAACTTGCTGACAAGAGTAAAGAAGTGGGATTAAAAATGAACTTTCAGAAGACAAAAGTGATGTTCAATGCTTTTACAAGAAATGAAGATTTATCGATTGATGGAGAAAAGCTGGAGATAACGGACACGTACGTTTATCTTGGACAGCAGATATCAAGTGAGGGTCACATTGATGAAGAAATTAATCGGCGTACAAAACTTGCCTGGAGAGCTTTTGGAAGAAACAGCATAATTTTCAAGAGCAATATGCCATTATGTCTTAAAAGAAAAGTGTTTGATCAATGCATCCTTCCAGTGCTTACGTATGGTGCAGAGACGTGGACCTTAACTAAAAGAGACATACAAAGGCTGCAGACAACTCAAAAAAGCATGGAGAGGTGCATGCTTGGTGTAACCAGGAGAGATAAGAAGAGGAACTCGTGGATCCGAAAAATGACAAGAGTGGAAGACATCATGATCAGAGTTAAATCCCTGAAATGGCAATGGGCTGGACATACTGCCAGAAGGACAGATCATCGATGGACAGCAGAAATTTTAGATTGGATTCCAAGGGACAGGAAAAGACCCAGAAGAAGACCACATGGGAGATGGGTGGATGAAATTCGAAAGTATGTAGGGGTGACATGGAGGAGACTGGCACAAGACAGACCGTTGTGGAGGAAACTTGGGGAGACCTTCGTCCAGCAGTGGATTGATAATGGTTGACAATGATGATGATGATGATGATGATGATGATTTACTACCACTTATGCCTGTTCTCCGAACGGTTAATCTATAATTTTTTTAACATAAAACTACAGAAAGAAAAAAAATAATGGAGGGAAATAAAAGTAGTTTAAGGTCCGTACTGTTTTACGATTTAAAACAGGGTTGTGACGTCAAAGCATACGGTTTGAAGTAAAACAGTAGCAGGCTCTAGTGTCTCTTAAATTTAAATCACAATTTCATGAAATTTTTACAGCATTTCAACTTTTCTGGCACAATTACTTTTGAACCTGTCAGCATTTTGAATAGTAAAACTAAGCCTCCATTTTGAATTATTTGGTTTTCAGACTTTTCTTTGTGTAAAAGCAATAAAAAAATTCAAGCAAACAATATTCCAAAGTCGCCATTTCAATGTTTTTGGTTTTCGGACGTTTGCAGGTATCCGGACCTTAAGACCTATCGCCATGCCAATTTTCAGATCTCTAGGTCATTTAGAAGTAGTCGAATAATTCAGGAAAAATTCAAGCAGACAATGTTTCAAAGCCATTATTTTGATTACTTTAGTTTTTCTTTTTTTTCTAGGTATACGGACGTTAAGATCTATCAGCATACCAATTTTCAGATCACTAGGTCATTTAGAAGTGGTCGAACAATCCGCGGATGAAAACAATTGCATTTTCCCATTTTTTCCACTTTGCTTTAAATAAAGAGATATATTATTTATATTTTGTGTGTGTTCTGTTAGCCCACCAGTGAACTCTGAAACACTATAGCACATTAAACTATACGATCAAGAAGATTTATAAGAAAGATAGAAAAATAGTCAAGAAGCCTTAGTAATGCATACTTTTGGCTCATAAGTTTTCTCAATTTTCTCTTAGAGGAAAATATTAGACATATAGAGTTTAAGGCGGTATTTTCTTTCTTGCTGAAATTATTAAAACAAGCTCTGACTAGGAAAATTCTGAAAAATAAATTGTTTCTGTAAATTAAAAATTGCTTCATGCCTAATTGCGTAGTTAGGATCGTAGGATCGCCAACGTGGAAGCATTTCGAAACACAGGCATTCCTGATATGTGTCCATATTTATTAGAAATAAACACACGTTCATTTCAAACTTATTTAGATTTTTCCATGTGGGATTAGGTTCTATATGCACTTGTGACAGGCATTTTGATGCATACATGCCTTGAATTCCTGCACGAAAATGAAAAGGTAGTGCCCCAAAGATTGGATGTTCTGTTCCTGAAAAAACCCCTTGGATATTCACTAGTTTTGCCTCATTTATGAAAAATATTTTCATCATTTCGTTCATAAACAACGATATACGAACAAATATAAATATTATTTCGTGCCAGTTGAGCTGAAAATCAGGCGCAAAGAAAAGTTGGATAACGTATGGAAAACTGGCAGACTATCTTTATCTTCTCGATTCAAAGAGATATTTCTAATTCCTGTTGCACTGGAGACACCGTGTTCAACCAGAGAAATCGACAACCGGATGGATCGACAAACTAACTGGTAACGTAACTAATTACTAGAATATCTATGCAAAGAATTTCATGCAGTTGTTACGACCTAGTGTACAGTAATAAGCACTGTATACATAATAGCAAATATTTCTGCTGCAATTTCATTTTCGTTTTTTCTTTTGTCTGAAAAAACAAAACAAAACATTTGTTTAAAAACTTGTCCGAATAACCAGGAAAGATGTGACAACAGAAGTGTGTGTTAATAGTGTTGACCGAGTCTAGTCTAATATAACTTAAAATATGTGAAATTATTTTTCGTGTATTGCAAATTCATTCTATTAACGACACTAAAAGGGTAGACACATCATCATCATCCGCCAACACAACTAGTAAATCCGCCTGCCCACGATGACCCGAACTTACATCTCGTTCTCATCTTATGCTGCTGTAATTTTTGCTGCATAGTTATTGTCACACATGATTAAATTACACTGCTGTTCAAAATTAACCTCCCACAAGCATTTTTGAAAACAGCAAAACAAAACAAAAACGCCTAACAGAGTGTAGAGAAATTCAGCACGTAATTATGATATGAAAAACCAATTAACTGAATCATAAAAATATGTACATTTTGATTGTGCATCATCATCAGCATACTGGTCTCCAAAGTAAGATGTAAGTTTTAATCTAATAAGATATTTAATAAGGAATATGATATCTCCTCTTACAGAAAAACAACTCCAGAGTTTATGCTTTAAATAGCTCATATTTTATGTGATTAATCATATGTCTCTGCTAGTTAATGTTAGCGTGAACTTCGTCGAACGTATGTTTCACTTCTATAATTATTGCGTGAACAAGAATTTCAACTACCAACGTTTAACCATCCACTTGAATTAGCACTTACTGATTAAGGAATTTTTCTTTTATTGTTCCACTCATGGGAAGATCAAGTCGATGCCCATGTAATCCACTACCACAATATACTGTAGCTGGCTTCAACACAGGCATCAGTTTTACAATAATGATACTTGTTCGTCGATCACCTATATCTCAACAGGTTTTATATCAACGTTTAACCAACCACTTGTTATCTTTTGACATCTGTTCAACTCCACTAACTCCGTCTTATCCACATTTAATGTTGCAACTTTTTTCCATCTGACTGACTGGCAGTGTTGCCAAAATGTAAAAGTTGTTAGAGGAAGCCATTTGCTACAGTTAGAAATGCTTAACCAAGAAGAAACTAAATTTACACACGAAAACAGGAACTCAAAGGAAAGGTTAAATAGATGTGTACGTGACAAATCTCATGGCGATATGAGTAATGCTGATTGACAAGGTACGTAGCTGATAAACTCTGCAGACAATAGATCACATTCCTCAACGAGGACGTAACGTGACTCGCGGATGATTTTGAGAGCTGGTTGAAGAGCTGTAAATTGTCTTCCTAAAGCATTCCAGTCATGATCTATAGGGTAAACGTCAGGAGACCTGGCTGCCCAATCCATCTTTCGAGTTTCCTTTCTTCCAGAAAATTATCGATGAGCTGATCCCTATACGTGGGAGTGCTATCGTCCATAAAAAGGAATTGAAGACCAACCGCACCCCTGAGAAGTCTGACATTGGGCTTGAGAATTACGTTCCTCGTCTACGTAGCGTTGATGAATGAGATCGCCTCCTTCAAACAGATGGAGTGGTGTGCTAGCATTTAGCATTATGCCAGCCAGAGTAGCAACTCATTGCCACTAAAAGCGTCTCGTTCTCTGACGTTGGGGGAGTAATTACGAATTCCATATCCCCTTTACATGTCATGACGCCGAGAATCAATTTGTAAACTGAATCTCGACTCATCAGGAAAACGAAAACTTACCCATTGGTCTTGGCTTCAGGAACAATGTTGCCTGCACCAGTTGAAACGAGCTTTCCTGTGAGATGAGATAAGGGGGGCAGAAACCCTAGGTCTTATTAAATAAAAGTAACCCTCATTAAATCTTTAACCGCCTGGAACGAATTAACTCTGGGTTATCGAAATGGGCTGAAATCAGTTCGAACGAATATAATCGCTGTTTAAAGAGTGGGCCGAACGCGGCTGGAACAAGTGAACATAAGAACCAGAAAGCGCTGCTTTCTTTTTAGCTTTCTTATTCAAAATAGTCATCTAGTGGAATGATTGACACTATTCCTTTCTGACTAATCGCAGGTTTCCTCCGCTACCCAAAGGCAGAGCGTTTCTATGAAACCTTTCGTAAGCCGAAATGGCGTAAAGCGAAGGAGAAATTACCATAATTTACATGGGAAAAATGTTTGAGTGTTCTCAGACCCAAGAAATAACCTACCAAATCATACCGAATGACACATAAAACTGAAATATAAAACTAACGTATAGTAAAAGCGTATACACAGCATATTGATAAATACAAATTTTATCCATTACTGCATGCTGACTAAAAGAGAACGCTTTGCTCTTAGTGGAACCAGTAGAAACTTCGACGGCTTTTAAGATTCCTTCTGTTTGCGTATAAATAGAACGAATGGTGGACGCACGCAATTTTAGCTCACCCACATGTCTTTATATCGTTCACCACGACTGAATAGTTACCTCCAGTTTTACGCTAAACGTAACAATCTTACGAACTCTCTTAGGGTTATTTTTTTGTGATACCTTAGGGCACATCTTACTAAAAGATGCACAAAATAAATCGAGGTAAAGTACAGATACTCACAGACACAGTTCAAAGCTATGGAGGCTTGTTGCTGAGTTTAGTTCTCGAGGAACGGGCTTGGCAGCGCCACTCTGGCTGCTCGGGGTGAGTACTTCCTCTATAATGGCTCGCTGCAAAACTAACGTTGAACTCTATTTTCGCCTTTTACTTTTTAAAAGCATAAATCTTTGGTAAAAGCGAAGTGGCGTAAAGCTAACTTTCGAAAAGTGAGGGATACCTGTGCATGCTAAAAGGGATGTAACAATGGTAATGAAAGTAAGAGAGATGTTTAATTTACTTGTTTCTACCCAGTGGCATGATGTACATGGCAAGAAGAGTAGTCTTTACTCATCGTGCCTTGGGTCATAGAATAAATAACAAAGGAATAGAGAGGAGCGCTTATCAACCGTGACAGGTTTATTTTCCACACTGCTGAGATGAGAGGAAGAAAGGAATTGTTAGATTTCGTAAAACCCGTCCAGGATGTAAACATTTCCGTTTGAAAAAGGCATAAATGTTTGGTCATGATTTAGTTCTGGTACACCGGCCACTTAAAGAGTCAAGTCGTCAACATACGGTCTGTCTTAATACTTTTCCATGTGGCTGCGTATCGCTCTGAAGAAAGTTGCCTGGTCGTATAAGCCCTATGACGCCTCACTGTTAAAGTAAAATAATGGGCGTCACGAGGTGTAGTAATTCTTCCGCGATCCTGACCAAGTCTTTGTGACATGTCACTGGTGTCGTGAAATTGCTGCTCTAAGCTTGAAACAACTCATGGGAGAATATGTCATTCTTCCTTTGGGTCACCATTTTATTTAGTCAGATAAACGTATATAAATGAATTTTCGTCCAGACAGACACCTCCTACATACGCTGTAGACGAGAACTGACTGTTTCATTCTTCAGATGGATTTAAGTAGGTCACTTCATTCGCATACAGGATGACTTTATGCTCTGTGATTCGCAATTTTATGTACTGAAATGGACTTCTCATGTTTTTGTTTTTTTTTATTTTGGGGTTTAACGACCACCGTGAGCAACTCGATGAGCTACAAGCAGTCGTTCCTCCCTAATTTAGGGCTAATGGTTCCAGAGAAGGGAGAGAGCGAGTGCCGTAAGACGAAAACAATATTCATGACTCACGGAGATTTGAACCCGGACCCATCTAGGACGAATGGTCAGAAGCCAGCGATTAGACCATTGAGTCACAGGGGCGGACTTCTCATGTTCAATTTAATACGTTACGTTACTTCAATCACATTTCATTCAGTGAGATTTTTCATTTTCCTAAAAATGTCTTTCGGGACTTTAATTTTGCATATCAGTGAACCTATGTATTATGCGATGTTATGACTTGATGAGGGTTCAGAATTCCACTGCTCGTCAATAGTGTTTTAATACATGTGGTGGTTTTGATTCCACTCACACATACTATTGTTTATGGTAGCGTTGGACAAACAGATTTGGCACTTATCACCACCATTCCTCATTAGCGCAGGTTGCGGCAAAATAATATAAAGTGTTATTCCAGTAAAACGCAGGAAGTTAAATAAATGATTTTTAATAAAACTAGACGATCACAAGGACGGTGCAACACATACATCGATGAACCATTACATTATAACCACCTACCTAATAATAAAATAGCCGGTGGCGCAGTGGTCTAAATCGCTGGCCTATGATCATTCCCCCGTAAGGGGTCCGGGTTCGAATCCCGGTCAGGCATGGATGTTGTGTTTGTCTTACGGCAGTGGCTCTCTCCCTTCCCTGGAACCAGTGACCCTAAATTAGGGACGGGCGACTGCTTATAGCCCATTGAGTTGCTCACGGTGGTCGTTAAACCTCCAATCAAAAAAAAAAAAACACCTACCTAATAAGCAGTAGAACCCCCTTTAGCCTGCAAAACAGCAGCCACTCGGCGAGGCATCGATTTGATGAGATGAGATGGCGATAGGCATCCTGGGGTATCTGGCTCCATAATGTCAGCTGCAGATTCACCAGTTACCGTAAATTTCAGGGTGGTGGTGATTTACTGCGTACCCACTTTTCCAAGTCGAACCACAAATATTAGATTGGGTTCATGTAAGGTGAATTTGGATGCCAGGTCAATGACAGAAAGTCACTAGCATGTTCCTTGAACCACTCCTTGACAATTCTGGTAGTGTGGCATGGCGCATTATCCTGTTGGTAATGGCGATCACCAGCAGGGAACACAGTTGCCATGAATGGGTGAACGCGGTCCGCAACGATGTTCAGACATTTGACAGCTGTCAGGAATTGCGCTGTTGGGATAATGGGGCCTAAAGTGTTCCAAGAAAACATCGCCCAGAGCATAACGCCGAAGCCACCGGCCTGTTTCCACCCAAAAGTGCATCCAGGTGCCATAGCCTCAGTTGATAATCGGCGCTTCCGAGCTCGACCGTCTACGTGATGCACCAGGAATCTTGATTCATCAGACCAGGCCACTTTCTACCAATCATCCACGGTCCAATCTCGATGATCTTGGGCCCATTTCATGCGTTGTTGGCGATGACGTGCAAGACCCGACTGGTTCTTCGGCTACGCAGGCCAATGCGCTGAGGGCTACGATGAACTGTGTGCTATGACGCATTGCCTTGATCACCACTGTTGTAGCTTCGGATGATTTTTCGCACTGTGGCCCTGCGGTCGCTGTGAATAATACGCGATAATCTCCGCTTCCGTCTGGCATCAAGGAGCTGCGGATGACACATGGCTGGCTAACGGTTTGCCGTTTGACCATCTGCGCGCAAGTTTTGATGTGTGCTCACTACAGCGGCACGTGAACAACCTACAAGCCGCACGGTTTCCGCGATCGTAGTTTCGATGCGCCGTGCCATCACAATTTTCCCTTTATCGAACTCCCATAAATCGACAGCTTTTCCTATTCTGACTCCGAACACTCTACTAACCGAAAGCTGGTCCTCGAGTTGTATATATACTGATCTGTGAACTTTACCTGCGCCACCGTTCAGTCTCCAGGCGCGCTCATTTCTCTAGGTAGGGGTGGTCAAAATGTAATGGCTGATCGGTGTATAGAAACATTTGAAATTACAATATGCTGCTTCCTCCGCTTATGGAGAGAAACGACCGCTCAGACGCCAAGCAACATCAATCTGTTCGCATCGCCTTCAAC
Organism: Macrothele yani; assembly: GCA_039090855.1. Lineage (NCBI taxonomy): Eukaryota > Metazoa > Arthropoda > Arachnida > Araneae > Macrothelidae > Macrothele > Macrothele yani. Next base: position 70,717,450 of record CM077013.1, read on the forward strand.
GAAGCCAACCCCCTCTCTTTAACCGCTTCTTGGTTTCAAGTTCACCATTCGTTAGTAGGTGTCCGCCTATATGTAAACAAACTCCAGTGCCTCTGACATGCTGGATCAGGCGGCACTTGACTTAATGGCAAAAAGTTTTTATCACTTTGCTCAATTCTACGCCACTGGGTGGCTGTTTATATGACGCATACGTTCTTTCTCTCTTTTTTTTACGATGGCTGTTCGCATCCTCACACTATACTTTTTATTTTATATTCTGTTATTTTTACCCCTGAATAAAATGAGTTGCCAGTTATTTATTTAACATGGGTTTTCTATCTTTATTATACCACTTGGATAAGAACTATCATTCTTGACAGGGGACCTGTTTTTCAGGAAATGAGTGGATCCGAAATTTAAAAGTAAGATCCATTTTGTGAAGTTTCTTGAGGGTCATGCTTCAAGACTCACAGTACGAACAATTTGCTGAGTAATCGTATTTTACAAGTCTTAATGTAACTTCTGGTGAAAGCCACGAATTTCTGTTTGTCAGAGGGTATAAGCACTACCTTCAGTCGATTATATTCGTACAGACACATCAGTTGGTACGCTTTGTCTGTGGATTGAATATCTATGTAATTTATCATTTTGCATCGATTTCATGCTATGCGTGTTTGGTTATGTATCTGTATCGTTTCTTCTACGTACATAGTAATAACATGCACGGTAAAAAACAGTTTGGATGTGCAATGTGTCATGATGGTGATCCTTGTCATTCGTCTTACGATTCCCACAAATGTTTCGAAATATTAGCAAAATCACGGTGAAGCTGACTTGCTACAAACGTGACATTGTTCACTTCTATACCAAGTAAAATTCTGAAGAAACCATCAAATAGAGTTTATTTGCATTGTATCGGCTCTAAATTTTATTGACCGTTAAATACTGTAAATGCGATTAACAGATAATGACACATGTACCATAATTTTGAGGAAATGATAAAACGTTTTTTGCTTTTTTATAAAATAAACGTATAACGTTAATAATTATCATCATCATTGTCAACCATTATCAATCCACTGCTGGACGAAGGTCTCTCCAAGCCTCTTCCACAACGGTCTGTCTTGTGACAGTTTCCTCCATGTTACTCCCGCATACTTTCGAATTTCATCCATCCATCTTCCATGTGGTCTTCGTTTGGGCCTTTTCCTGTCCCTTGGAATCCAATCTAAAATTTCGACTGTCTATCGATGGTCTGTCCTTCTAGCAGTATGTTCAGTCCATTGCCATTTCAGGAATTTTACTCTGATCATGATGTCTTTCACTCTTGTCATTTTTCAGAGCCACGAGTTCCTCTTCTTATCTCTCCTGGTCACACCAAGCATGCACCTCTCCATGCTTCTTTGAGTTGCCTGTAGTCTTTGTATGTCTCTTTTAGTTAAAGTCCACGTCTCTGCACCATACGTAAGCACTGGAAGGATGCATTGATCAAAAACGTTTCTTTTAAGACATAATGGCATATTGCTCTTGAAAATTATGCTGTTTCTTCCAAAAGCGCTCCACGCAAGTTTTATACGCCGATTAATTTCTTCATCAGTGTTACTCTCACTTATATCTGCAGTCCAAGATAAACGTACGCATCTGTTATCTCCAGCTTTTCTCCATCAATCAATAAATCTTCATTTCTTGTAAAAGCATTGTGCATCACTTTTGTCTTCTGAAAGTTCATTTTTAATCCCACATCTTTACTCTTGTCAGCAAGTTCCTGGATCATACCCTGCAGCTCTGATGGGGTAGTTGTAAAAATGACTATGTCATCAGCAAAACCAAGGTGTGTTAGATAATATCCATTAATCTTTATCCCTTTGTTTTCCCAGTTCAGTGATTGTAAGACATTTTCCAATGTGGCATTAAAGAGCTTGGGAGATATAGTGTCACATTGTCTCACTCCATTTCCAATTTTTATGTGTGCTGTATTCTCAAACAGCCGAATGTTTGCCCTTGCATTTTCATAGATGTTATTAATAATATTAATGTATGCATCATCAATACCGCAGGACTTCAAAGCCATTGTAACTGCTGATGGTTTCACTGAATCAAAGGCCTTTTCATATTCGATAAGAGCAATGCACAATGGAAGTTCATATTCCAGCGCTCTTTCAATTAGTTCTCTCAGTACGTGGATATGATCTATAGTGCTGTAGTCACTCCTGAATCCAGCTTGTTCTCTCGGTTGAGCCATGTCCAGTGTTACCTTCAAGCGGTGTGAAAGAGCTTTAGTGAAGATTTTATAAACCCACTGATAGAAGGCTGATAGGTCTGTAGTTCCTGAGATCATTAATGTCACCTTTTTTATGTAGCAGGATCATTGTAGCGTTGTTGCAATCCTCAGGAATCTTCCCTTCATTAAGGCATCGAGTGGAAACTTGGGCGAGTACTGTTTCAATTTCCCCACTTGCTTCTTGTCTACAGTAATGCCTTTTTGATGTCTACAGTAATTCCATCTTTTCCTGGAGCTTTTGCCTGCTTCATGTTCTTTATTGCATGTGCAACGTCTGCTGGGAAGACTGGAAATAAATGATTATTTGCATCTTTCACAATAATTTCAAGGAAAATATTAAAAAAGAAATTACTCTTTGCGAAAATGTAGATAAATCATATCTGAGATAAAAGAAGATTGATATTAGGAGATTTATTTTCGTTGTTGTTCAGCAATTTAAAAATAGGAGCTAAAAGGAATTTTATTCTTCTTTGTTAGACGGTGAAGAATTTTTTATTTGTGTACTTGCACTTTTATGCACGAACTGCCGCTTTTATTTAACTGTCAGCTCAAATAATTTTTCAAGTATCTCAATTCCAGTACAATATTTTTTTAAGTATCTCAATTCAGTACAATGGTGTTATTGTCTTATAAAATACTCGGAAAATTTTGTTTGATTTTTTATCAGAGGCTCCTGTAAATAAGTAAAATAAATATACACCCCCAAAAATCTGAAAAATAATTTATCGACTGACATTCTTCTTTATGCACTTTCAGAATGACTGGTAAATCCATGGGGATGGAACCGCAGGATCACACTGCTGTCGATGACGATGAGGATGGCCTTGAAGACAAAGAACGAAGGCCCTCTTCAGTGAGAAGTGCTCTTGGATCTAATGCCATTCCTACTTCCGTCATGTTCCCAGTCCTGCCACAAGTAACACCACCACCAACAGTACATCCAGGCCGGAGGAGACCGTATTACGGCTTTAAACCCCCTTTTGCAAATGCTGCAACACTTTCAAATCAGGATGGCCTTACAATATCTACAAATGTAGATGCAATTTCGTGCTTAGCGTCAAACCAGGACAATTCTGCTGCTTCATCGGTCGTCAACCATGACATTCCACTGCATCAGAACGCGAACTCCTCAAGGAACCGGAGTATTAGTATCTCCCCAGCCACTGCAGCCTCGGGATCACAGACTTCCAACGAAACGCAGTTAAAATTGCCACCTATGTCTTCTCTGATGATCAGACGTCTACAAAGAGATTCGCAGCAAAATGATTCCCATACGAATTGTAAGCAAAGTGTACTCTCGACATCACCAGCTTCGGGAACGAGGACTAGCTGTGCACAACAAGATACACTTCCGACTTCGCTCTTTCCTGGAGCAAGAACTAATTGTGTGCAGCAAAGTGTGATCCCTACGTCGTCGGTACTCGGAACAAAGACTAGCTCAGTGCAGCAAAGTACAATTCTTGCTTCACCCTGTTCCGGAGCCACTAGGACTAACTCTGTACCTTCACAAATGGACATGAGGATGGTATACGATAACATGATGCTGGGATACTTTATGCCACCACCCGCTGCCCAGAATTTCTGTAAGTGGTCCTAACTTATAAACTTTGTAATTATATTAGTAAGTTGTACCCCAAGTGCATAGTGGGCACATACGCATATTGTATCAAAAGTTCGGCAATGGTAACACTTCACCAGATCGCAGTGAAAATTGGGAAGCATATGCAAAGTAATGTAATAACCAAAACTTCAAATACCTATGTGATGCCAAATGCAAAATGTCAAAGAGAATTTATGTTTTATTTGTTACATTATTTTAGCATCACATCTTGGCATTTCTGCATTACAAACCAACGCACAACTTTAAACGTCGTACAACGATGTTTATAATTTAAGTTTTTTTAGCGATATTAGCCACTTCTTAGAAAATGACGTCCTTCATAATGTTAAAGTGAGTAAATGGGCTTATGATACTTCCTGGATTTCAGAAGGCGCGAGAGGAATACACAAAACTCCTTCATATCGAGTGAGCGCAATGGTCATTCATTACGACATCATCTTCTAATCCACCTACGAGAAGGGTGATATTCTAACCAATAGAAACACTAGCGAGCAGAGAAAGAAGCTCTTGCACTGCCCTATTAAAGCTGAGTTCCAGAAAGAAAGAAAATAACAGGCAAATCATCGTGATGAGCATAAGAGAACATTTTCGAAAACATCCAAGTAGGTCCATGAATTCACATTACCATCAAAGAAATATGGATTGGCTTGATCTTTGAGATTAGCCTATCATAACTTCACTCTCTGGAATGTTTCTTTACGTGACTTTGTCTTCACGATGCAGTACCATTCCATCCTACAGTCATAGTCATCGAAGTGCAATTTTTTCAAAAACATCCCTCACACAAAAGTTTTTTTTTCAGTCACGTCTTTCCCACGATGCAGCTAACATTCGCAAGATTCCATCAATAATTTCGGTGAAATAAAAAAAGTCCCTTAATTATGTTCTCAAAAATAACCAAATGTTCCACCACGAGAACAGAAAAAGAATTATGTGGACTTTTTGAATCAGGCAGGCTAAACATTTCAAGAGTACTTTGCCATCTTCAGCAGAAGGTTTTTCGGTCCTATACATTTTAAAATTAATTTGCCGTTCCAAGTTCAGTTATTTTGTGGTCACAAGTCATTTGCTTATCAGGAAAGGTTCGAATGTGTTCACACTGTGCAGATGCCAAAGTGGTTTGGGTGAATATCTGGATCGGCAGCACGAAGTTCAAACCAAGAATTTTACAAAAAGCTGCCCACATCAGTGCTTTTTTTGTAACGACCACCGTGAGCAACTCAATGGGCTATAAGCAGTCGCCCGTCCCTAATTTAGGGACACTGGTTCCAGGGAAGGGAGAGAGCCAGTGCCGTAAGACAAACCCAACATCCATGCCTCACCGGGATTCAAACCCGGACCTCTTTCGGACGAATGATCAGAGGCCATCGCTTAGACCACTGCGCCACCGGGGCGGCAGTGCTTTTTTCCAGAGGACTGATCTTGCAAATTAATTCATGTATGGCATTATTTTTAACGGATATTCTCTACCGTACCATACTTTTACTAGAGGGAAAATGATTTGACCCATCAAATTAGAAACCGCCAAATGATGATTTAAACATGTTTTTCAAAATATCAGCTTTTAAGCTTTGTACACTGGGGCCAATAAATTCCTTTACATTGCATATCATTTTTGTGTTGTTGGCTATATCAACCTTTAATTTTTCTGCAAATACCAGAAGGCGTGCAAGTAAAGGCATGTCTGTGATTGGCTCATCGTTCACTTCAATGTAGAGTCAAATGCTATTTTAAGATTCATAGACATATTTGCATTCATTTTGCACAACATTCTTTAAAATAGATGTATTCTGGAGTGATTTATATATTTAACAATTCCATGCATTTGGTTTTGAATTATTACGAAACATAGAAGTTTCTAACCTGAATGTTTGCTTCAACAGGCTTCACAATTCTAGAATTCATGTTACACATAATTTCAACTGAAAGCTGCAACGTACTGCAGAGGTGAACTACGTGTCAAGATGACAAATCTGCAGAAATATATTCTGTCGGTGTAGTTCAGTCATTTAGAACAAATGGCTCCGGAGCGAGAAGGCGTGGTTTCTGTTTTCGTCACCAACAAATTTGAATTTCACGCTGGATCCAGATTGTAGAAAAATGGATCTACTGGCCGTTCAGGTTCTTCAAAAATTTGTGATGTTTGTTTCACACATCGTCTGGAATTAATGAATTTTTCTTCTTCACTTCAAAAAAAAAATAATTCAATGGCGATGATGTAAGGTACCACAGAAGTGAACCACCTGTCAAGACAATAAATCTGCAACGACACATTCTGTCGGTGTAGTTTAGTCGATTAGAACAACTGGCTCCGGAGCGAGGAGGCGCTTATTCGATCTCCGTCACTGACAAATTTGTGAATTTCACAAAGCATGCGGAACACCGAGCTGTACCTACATCATCATACGCTAGCAATTCAAATTCTTCTTTCCACTTGGTCAAACATTTACATTTTCGAAACTGACATGCTTTATCAGTTGTTCGTGGGTGGGTTTTTATCGTAATATAAAGTTTTCTTCCTTGCTACAATTTTGTATTATAGTACAAAATTTTCTTTCACCGAATTTGATTGTAATTGCAAAAATCTCTAGAATTTTTACTTCTTGGCATGAAACATGAAAACTCCCACGCTGTTAGCTTTACTCAAGCATAGGAGCTGAAATGAGGAAAACAGTAAAACTGGTAAAAGTTAAAGCAAAACAGTACAGATGCACAAAAAAGGAATACATTTTTGGCTAGTGTCAGAGAGAGAGAAAACAGCGTTTTTATTAAAAATTTTAAAATTTTCAGAGTAATAAAATAAGATAACATAACCCCAGACTTCTTTCTGTATATATGAGAACACCGAGCCTGTACTATGAAGATGACCTTCCTGAGAGAGCCAATTGTGTTTCGTTTATACTTTTTACAAGTCAAGAGAGATGCTGAAATGACCCGCGGTGTTTTTAAATCAACCACAGTCCCAATTCACTTAACAACAATACGCACGATCGCATGATCAGAGAGCAGCAAATGTGCCAGGAAAAGAAAAGAAATCATGGTGATTTGGAGATAGACAGAACAGGCATTCACAGTAAGTACGAACAAAAAGAAACGCACTTGTCTCTCTATCACCTCAGCATCCCTTTTCCTTGGAAAAGTGAGATCAAATTGTAAATAAAAAGATTTACCAATTCTATTTTAACAAATATGAACTGCAGTAGTTTATGTCAGAAATATAAGGCTATGAAATGGAGACTAGCCACTCTGTTGGGTAATTGATTTCACTTCAACCATTAAGCTAACGCACCGTCCTTCTCACTGCCATCCTGTTCATCAACTCCCCTTCCCCAATCCTCCCGTGCCATCCCTCTCGTCCATCACCTAAAGATGACACTTGGGTTGCAAACATTTTGCATGCTCGTTCTTTCTTCCAAACTGTCGCACTTTTTTCGACTAGTCGCAACGGTTTCATGCTTTCAGCCCTAGTTGCACAGCTCGGGAATTCAGGCAACCAGCTAGCCCTCCAGGCTGTGTCGGCGTTTTGGGAAGATAGCATTTTTCTTATTTTCCATTTTTTAGGATATGCACAACGAATATGGCGGAATACGGAATATACACTACAAACAGGACGAAATACTGTACGATTTCATTGTATATCATTAAAAGCGAAAAAGTAGGTCACGCAATGAATTGATTTTAAGTACTTACCAGGCCTCTTCGAGCATTTCTTACTAATATACATATTTATAAAGACCAGTTGGATACGAGACAAGGGAAATAGGCAATACTGTTGCTGTATTGGAATTCTAAAGTCCATTCTTGTGAACTTCGTTTAGCTGAGAGTTATCCTTATTTTAACGCTGTACTGAAACCTCGGAAGCCATTCTTTAGAGTCATGCTTACTTCATCTGTACTGCATAAGTGCTGTCCAGCAATATCAGTTCATACTAGAGTAAACGGGAAAAAACTTGATTATTATATTTATGTATATATATATAAACGGGAGGGAAGTAAGTTCAGGTGATGCCCTTACATCACAGCCTCTCCTTGACAAATGTCAAATCCGCCTTCTCGTGGTGCATGCTGTTCCCACTAAAGGGGCTCTGACGACCGCCAATAGCGGTATAACTATACCATCGGGATTAGAGGAAATGCTATCCCACACTCACCAGCCCGCTTGGCCAGCGTGGTGAGTTATGGCCAAACCCCTCCAAAATGACTTCACAACTTAAATCTTGGCCCTCAGTCTCCGGCGGCTGGAATGTACCTGGCCAAGGCGACATGAAGAGCAGTGCGACATGAAGGCAGTGGGTGCTAAGAATTCCCGGAGGATCGGACTAGGCTGCCATCTGATGCTGACCTTGGCTACGTATAATGGACGCTCCCTATCTTCTGATTCAAGGCTTCTTGAATTGGAAGAAGAACTACAAAGGATCAAGTGGGACATCGTCGGGCTAAGTGAGGTAAGGAGAAACTGAGAAGTTCTCATTGAGCAGAAAAGTGGACATCTCTTCTACTATCGTGGGACAGATACTGGCAGAACTAGTAGTGTTGGATTTATAATAAGCAAGAAACTGAAGGATAAAGTTGTAGAAGTTGAAAGTTCCTCTGACAGAGCTGCACTACTCCTTATCCAACTATCGAGAAGATACCAGGCTCAGATTATTCAAACTTATGCGCCAAACACAAGTCATCCTGAAGAAGAAATTGAAGAATTTTATGAGGAAATTCGTCATCTAAATCATAAAGGTAAGCAACACTTGAAGATAATTATGGGAGATTTCAATGCAAAAATAGGGCAATAGCAACAGAATGAAACTTCCAGTAGGTAAATTCGGTCACGACAACAGAAACCAGCGTGGAAATACTCTCGTTGAGTTTGAAGAGGCAGAAGGGTTTTTCATCTTGAGCTCTTTTTTTCAAGCAAAAGCCACACAGGAAATGGACATGGAGACATCCAAATGGGACGACAAGTGAAATTGATTTTATTATGTTTAACAAAAAAATTCGTCATAGAAGACTGCAGTGTGCTAAACAAGTTCAACACAGGTAGTGACCATAGATTGGTGAGATGTAAGATGCACCTCAGCACTAAACTCGAACGTGGCAAGCTCATAAGACAAACAAAATGTATTGACATAACCAACCTTAAAAAACACCATACTACCTTCAAGTTGGAACTGAAGAACAGATTCTCTGCTTTAGAAGGCCTAACATCGGAAGAAGTGGATATTTCTGAAGTTAACAAAAAGTAACCAAAACTCTTATGGAACCAGCAACAAAATTAGCTGGGTCTAAGAACAAGTTGCACGTGAACAAATTTTCAGGAAAAACCAAAATGTTGATGCAAAAAGAAGAGAGATGAGGACAAATAAAGAAGATTTCTAAAGTGGTATATATAGAGCTATGCAAGACAGTACGAAAAAGTATCACTGAAGACGTAAGGAAATTCAACTGTGAACTAGTGAGGAAAGCAATTGAAAACAACCAAAGCCTAAAGATAGCAAAGGGACATCTCAGTAAGGGAAGAAAACAGATTAATGCACTGAGAAAAGAAGATGGTTCTGTAACAAGAAATAGAGGCGAAATTTTGACAAGAGTGAAAGATTTCTACTACAAATTATATGAAAGGGATGATACATGTACTCCAGACATCATGAAAGGTACCAGTACCAGAGTTCTTCCAGTCCTCCCAGCAGAAGTTGCACATGCAATCAAGAACATGAAGCTGGTAAAAGCTCCAGGAGAAGATGGAATTACTGTAGACATTATACAAGAAGCAAGTGGAGAAATCAAAAGAGTACTCGCCCAAATTTTCACTCTATGCCTTAATAAAGGGAAGATTCCTGAGAATTGGAACAACGCTACAATGATCCTGCTACATAAAAAAGGTGACATTGAGGATCTCAGGAACTACAGACCTATCAGCCTTCTATCAGTGGTTTATAAAATCTTCACTAAAGTTCTTTCACACCGCTTGAAGGTAACACTGGACATGGCTCAACCGAGAGAACAAGCTGGATTCAGGAGTGGCTACAGCACAATAGATCATATCCACGTATTGAGAGAACTAATTCAAAGAGTGAGGGAATATGAACTTCCATTGTGCATGGCTTTTATCGAATATGAAAAAGCCTTTGATTCGGTGAAACCATCAGCAGTTACAATGGCTCTGAAATCCTGCGGTTATGAAGATGCATACATTAATATTATTAACATCTATGAAAATGCAAGAGCAAAGATTCGGCTGTTTGAAAATACAACACACATAAAAATTGGAAAGGGAGTGAGACAAGGTGACACCATATCTCCGAAACTCTTTAATGCCACATTGGAAAATGTCTTTCAATCACTGAGCTGGGAAAACAAAGGAATAAAGATTAATAGAGATTATCTAACCCACCTTCGTTTTGCTTATGACGTTGTAATTTTTGCAACTACCTCATCAGAGCTGCAGAGTATGATCCAGGAACTTGCTGACAAGAGTGAAGAAGTGGGATTAAAAATGAACTTTCAGAAGACAAAAGTGATGTTCAATGCTTTTACAAGAAATGAAGATTTATCGATTGATGGAGAAAAGCTGGAGATAACAGACACGTACGTCTATCTTGGACAGCAGATATCAAGTGAGGGTCACATTGATGAAGAAATTAATCGGCGTACAAAACTTGCCTGGAGAGCTTTTGGAAGAAACAGCATAATTTTATAGAGCAATATGCCATTATGTCTTAAAAAAAGTGTTTGATCATTGCATCCTTCCAGTGCTTACGTATGGTGCAGAGACGTGGACCTTAACTAAAAGAGACATACAAAGGCTGCAGACAACTCAAAAAAGCATGGAGAGGTGCATGCTTGGTGTAACCAGGAGAGATAGGAACAGGAACTCGTGGATCCAAAAAATGTCAAGAGTGGAAGACATCATGGTCAGAGTTAAATCTCTGAAATGGCAATGGGCTGGACATACTGCCAGAGCACAGTCCATCGATGGACAGGCAAAATTTTAGATTGGATTCCGAGGGACAGGAAAAGATCCAGAAGAAGACCACATGGGAGATGGGTGGATGAAATTCGAAAGTATGCGAGAGTGACATGGAGGAGACTGGCACAAGACAGACCGTTGTGGAGGAAACTTGGGGAGACCTTCGTCCAGCAGTGGATTGATAATGGTTCACAATGATTATGATGATGATGATGTAAACGGAAAAATCTTGATTAATATATTTATGTATAAATATGAAAAAGATGTTTATTTCGTAAGAGTGATGTGAAAAACTTATTTACAATTAAAAGCTTGAGATCTTTCAACCTTACATTAAGGTCATCTTCAGATGGTGGCACCATTGAAAGATACTATATTTACAAGGAACTTCGTTATAAATACTGTCTAGATAAGAGTTTAAGTGACGTAGTGCAAGTGTGAGGCATTGATAATTCTGCGCAGAACACATGTGCGTTAGTAAAACCAGTAATTTTTTAACCCCCAACCCTTCCTTTTCTCATCCTCCCCTCCAAGAAATTCCCTACGAAATATTGTCCAAAACAGTAACATATACCGTATATTACATACCTCCCCCTCCCTCCCCCTTCTCCCCCCGCACCCCCTCTTTCACAACCCCCTCCTCAAATACCATAAGACAGAGCAATAACGACATAGAATTAAAACAGTAAATATGCGAGCAACAACTGAGTGAGAAAGGAGCATTAATATTTCAAAAAATAATAAAAGTTGTAATTAAAAGTGTATATTCACAGGATATGTTGCCATGGCTGCGGGATTTGACAAGGGGGTGACATCGTTGTAAGCTTTATTCTTGAAAGTGTGAATGTAAAGGCTCTCAGCAAAAAGCGTCTGGAACTTATTATACGGTGTGGACAAAAGTTTGGACTCATTCCAGTCTGGATAGTGAGTGCCCTTACTCTATAGTCGAGAAAATGCGATCGTCTGGGAACCTGTCTTAAGGTTATATCGATGTTCTGCGAATCTAGTCCTAAGGGTCCTCATGGTACATCCGACATAAACTTTTCCTGTTGCAGTGGGGGTTATCGGTTTTAGTGGAATGGAGATATACTCCATGGCCGTCTTCTTTCTCGATTCAATCCCTATCATTCTCAACTCTGGATAAAATATTAGTAGTGCGTACACCAAAATCAAGGTGTTCCTATCGACAGCTGTTCTTTAGAACATTAACGATTTCTGAAATAAATGTAGTTAATCCCACATAACGTTTATTTATATTTTCAGGTCGTAAGGTGGTGGAGAGTTGCCTCCTAATTTTATCAACTGTTCTTGAAATAATACAGTTAGGATACCCATTTTGTGACGCTAAGTCAAAAAATCCTAGAGATTTCTAACTTGCGTGCAGACGAAGTGGACGAGTGTGTGAAAGCACATCAAAGTAAAAAGGAAAATGCAAATAATTTATAATTGAGTGGGTGCGAGGAATTCATTGGGATAACAGATGTAAAATGAATTGGTTTTCTATAAACAGTATACGATATTTGATTTGTCTGAGGGTGTCTATGGAGGGTGAAATCTAAAAACGGGAAAGAGTAGTAATTTTCAAGTTCTATAGTAAATTTAATCGTTGGGTACTGTGGCGATAGTTGGTTATTAAACTGTTCGAGTTCTTCCATGCTACATTGCCTGTAGATGATCTTAACGTAAAGTTGAAAGATCTAATGGTTTTAATTGTAAATATGTTTTTAACCTATCATTTTTACGAAATAAACATCTCATTTAAGATCACTTAGTGCCTTCAACTTGTATATAGATCGTGCAAATACGGCAAATTTCGAATGTATTAGGGTAACTTGCAATGGCAAATTACCATTATGTCTTAAAAGAAAAGCGTTTCATCAATATATCCTTCCAGTTCTTATTTATGAATTACACGGACTTTGACTAAAAGAAGGGGACTGCACACAACTCAGAGAAGCATAGAGAGATGCATGCCAAGTGTAACCATGTCAGAAAGGAAAAATAACTCATGAATCAGGAAAAATGACAAGAGTTCAGGACATCATCACAATGTCTCAACTCTTGTCATTTGTCCTTGGAAATTGGTTGGGCATATTTCAAAAAGAACCGACCACCGTTGGACAACTGGAACACAGAATGGATTGCGAAGGATAGGAAAAGACGCAGAAGACTTCGTTGGAGATGAGTGGATAAAATTTGAAATCATACCGGAAGGGAATTGCTCAAGACAGAGAGTTGTGTAAGAGACTTGAAGAAACTTTGATCCAGCAGTGGACTTATAACAAAGTAAATTTCTATGTCATTTTTATCCGCGCCAGGATTCGAACCCGGATCCCCTCATTCCGGAATAAGTTGCTTTACCAATTGAGCTACACGGATGTTTTATTCTGATTCCTATCTGCCTTTATGTCGTGTGCGTCCTTCGGGCAGTTACGTCACATCTCCTGGTACGTTACATCTCCCCACCCGGATCCCCTCATTCCGGAATAAGTTGCTCTACCAATTGAGCTACGCGGACGTTTTATTCTGATTCCTATCTGCTTTTATGTCGTGCGTCCTTCGGGCAGTTACGTCACATCTCCTGGTACGTTACAGACTGATGCTAGTTTAAAAGGTTTTTGCCACATGGATGGAAATATGTGTCTATATCCAATATTTATGTGCTGGTAGCGAACATGGCCTTCAAAATGAGCCATCACTACCATTTAAAACAAGAAAGATGACACCGAATTTTCGGGTGTAATAAGCACGTCTTTTGAAATCTATTCTGATGCAAATTAAATTTATCAAAGCTATTCAAAGTCAATGGTACCGGTATGGAAAACAATAATATCTGACGAAAGAAAGAAGTTTTTCAATCGGGTTTTTAATCCCTCAGATATTGCTGTGAACGGAATCGTGAGCTTACGCCCTCTGGTTGCAGACTTGTGCGTTAAGAAAAACATGAATTTATATGAGAAACATTTCGCACCGGAAACGCTCTACAACACGGAAATAATTTTTTAAATCGGACTCTTAGAAACAGAGATATCGGCAAAAATTAGATGTGACTTTACGTCCTCTGGTGGGAAAACCATGCATTATTTTAGGAAGAAAGTATTCTCAAAAGGTTTTTCCATATGAGCGGTATCGGTCCAAGAAAAAAAAATTTAGTCAAAGTTTTCAGGAGCCCAGATTTTGATACAAATACATCAGAAGCATAAATTAACACTTATGCCCACTGGTTGCATAATCCATTCTTTACAAAACATTAGAAATTATGTGAAAAATATTTTCCATCAGGTCTTGTATGCGATACAGGTAGAATTTTCCAAATCGGAGTTTTAAGAGCAGAAATAACGCAGAAAACGCAATTTACCTTTGGGCCCCCTAGCGGAAAGTCTATGATTTACTTGAAAATTTTGAATTTATAGGAAAAACATTTCGCATCGGTAACACTAACCAACAAAGAAGGAATTTTTCAAATCGGACTCCTAGAAGTAGAGATATTGACAAAAATAAGATATACATCTACGCTGCCTGGCGTAGAAACCATGCATTATTTCAAGAAGAAAATGTTCGTAAAAGGTTTGTCGATACGAGTAGTATCGGTCAAATAAAAGGACTCTTTTTTCAATCGAGATTTTAGAAGCTCATATTTTGTTGCAAATACATCAGAAGCGGAAATTAAGACTCACGCCACCTGGTGGCCAAACCATTTTTTTACAAAAATTAGAAGTTATGTGCAAACGATTTCCCATTAGGAGCTGTATCCGGTGCAGAAAGAATTTTTCAAATCGGAAATTTAGAAGCAGAGATAAGGCCCTTTACCTCTACGCCCCTAGCGGAAAGTCTATGAAGTACTTGAAAATTTTGAAATTATATGAAAAACATGTCACACTAAAAACACTATCCAACAAAGAAGGAATTTTTTCAAATCGGACTCCTAGAAGTAGAGATACTGACAAAAATAAGATATACATCTACGCCCTCTGGCGGAGAAACTGTTGAGTATTTTAGGAAGAAAAAAATGCGAAAAGGTTTATAGATCTGAGTGGCATCAATCCGCGGAAGAATTTTTTCAATCGATATTTTAGAAGCTCAGATTTTATGGCAAATACATCAGAAGCAAAAATTAACACTTGCACCCCGTGGTGGCCAAAATGTTCTTTACCAAAAATTTTAAATTATATGCAAAAGATATTCCATCAGGAGCTGTATCCGCTGAAGAAAAATGTTTTCAAATCGGAGTTTTAGAAGAAGAGTTATCGGGAAAAATGTAACTTATTTTTTTACGCCCCTAGCGGAAAATCTATGCGTAATTTGAAAAAGTTACTATATCTAAAATACTCTTCGGCATAAATGGATTCGAAAGATAAAATATTTTTTTCAATCAGATGTTTAGTAGCAAATATGTGGAATAAAAGGTATTTTTGAATTCGGCATCATCTGCATTTACGCCCTCTAGCGGCCTAATTGTAAATCGAAAAAAAAAAAAACATAATGAAGGATCATCATTCGCATATTTTCAGCTTCCCAGTGCAAAAATAATTTTTGAAATCGGACTAATAGTTGCAGAGATATATATCGTGGGTACACACGGACGGACGGACAAACTGGTAACATAAGCACGATCTTTTTTTACAAAAGACGTGCTATAAATGGAAAATAACATTACAAAAGCCGAAAATCCGAAGATTTACGTTACCTAGTTATCAACCCAAAAGCCTCCGCTTCGCTGGAAGGGCTTCTGAGTGTATCGCCAACGTTTCACTTTATGATAATTTTCTATGGTAAGCCATGTAGGAATGATTCCATTCCTCCCTGTACTATGCGCGCATGTGCCTTTGTTTATGTTTAAGATTTCCCCTATATTGACTTATCGTTTGCAGACACCAGTGTTTGTTTCGTGGGAAATGTGTTCCACGTGGTTCAGTTGAAGAGATTTTGTGCTTGTGACAGGTTGCAGTGATCGTTTTAAGGTGTGTATATGGATTTAGTTTTCTCATAATGGATAAAACCCTCAGCAAATACGTAAATTCATCGGACAGTTTTTGTTACATCTGTGGGCGATGTGAAAAAGCGGCGTCAGTCTTTAACATGAAAGACTAAAGAAACTCATTATTATTAAGAGTTTGGATGCTACGTTGATAACCAAGACAAAGAATGGGCTCCCCACATATCCTGCGTAACATGTTACTCAAATTTGATGAAATAGGTGAATGGAGACAAAGCACGGTATGTGCCTTTTGCGGTTCCGATGGTCTGGAGCATGCCAGCTGGTCATGCAGAGGACTGTTATTTTTGCCTCACTGAAATCGAGGAATTTTCAAAGAAAACAAAATATGAAGCAGAATAACTTACTGTTCTGTCTGCAATACGTCCTATACCACACGGACCTGAATTGCCTGTTCCTAAGCCGGCACAATTGGAAAAAAATCTCCTTTCCAGAAGAAGAAACAGGAGGAGTGACTAAACCATCAAAGTATTTTGATTCATCCTACAGTCCCGGACATAACACGACACCACATCTGAGTCAGCAAACAGAACACCGCATCTGAGTCAGCAAGCAGAACATCGCATTTGAGCCAGCAAACAGAACTAAACGACTTCGTCAGATACCTTAATCTTAATGAACAGCAAAGCGCAACTTTTTTAGGGTCTAGGCTGAAGCAATGAAACTTACTGGCCTTAAGCACTAGAATTTCGTTGTACAGAAAGTGGCATGTTCAAGGTACTTGACAATGCAAAATGCCGTGTGTGTGTGTGTGTGTGTGTGTGTGTACAAATATTGAAGTATTAATGAATGAACTTGGTTGCGAGCATATCCTCAGGAATGGAGGCTTTTCTTAGGCTCCTCAGAAACAAGTCTGCAGGAAGTGTTGCTACATAATGGCAGCAATAAACCATCAAAACCAATGGCAGATTCAGTAGACATGAAAGAAACTTAAGAGAGTATACCGCTATTACTAAGTGTAATCCAATACAACAGGTACTACTGCAAGTGTGTGGAGATTTGAAAATAATCTCCTTGCTACTCAGACTTTAGGGTGGATTTACGAAATACTGTTTTTTTTCTTTGTTGATGAGACAGTAGAGCAACCGACAAACACTATACTGTGAAAGACTGGCCCCATACAGAGAATTACGTCCCGGGGCAACATAATGTTAAGCACGCCTCTTTGTTAGACCGAAACAAGATTGCTTTCCCCTTTAGATATAAAGTTGGGTTTATGAAACATTTCTTGAAAGCTTTGTACAGGAGCAAAAATATTTTACATATGCCAGGGGCCAATTCTCAAGTGTAAGTGATGCAAAAGTGAAAGAGGTAATGTTCATTGGACCCCAAATCAAGAAACCTTTGAAAGATGAGAATTTAGAGAAAAAGTTAAATGCTCTGGAACTTACTGCTTGGAAGGCATCAGTGGTTAAAGGTTTTCTGTGCAATAAAAAGGCTGATAGCTATCAAGTGTCAGTGAAAGAACTCCTGTACAGTTACCAGAGGCTAGGATGTCGGATGTCACTCAAAATACACTTTCTGGATTCCCATTTGAACATTTCCCCAGAAAACGTATGAGCTGTAGGTGACGAACTAGGGGAAAGATTCCATCAAGACATTCGCAGAATGGAACAATGATATCAAGGAAATTGGATTTGAACATGGTGGGCGACTATTACTGATTGATGGTACAAGAGGATGAGAAACACAGCATAAGAAAAGGAAGTAAATAAAGGTAAGTGTTGATCTAGTTTGTACAAAAGTCTTAACATCATATTTTGATATGCGTATATGTCGCTGGTATATGGTTTGTTGCTAACTTTATTTGCCCAGTTATTTCTAATTTAATCCACAAATGTTTCATTTCGTCTTAAAATAAGAGAATACAAATTTCATAAGAAAAAAGCGTTTTCTTGTAATGAAATGCAAACATTTTCTTGCCATCATTACATTTGTTGATACCTTTTAAGGTTTTCTTTCTGATAATACTACATTTTGTGCCCGTATTCCCAATTCAATATCATGGGCGCCCGTAGCTTAGTTTTTAGCAGTTGGCAAATGGAAACGGCGTGTGTGTGTGTGTGTGTGCGCGCGCGTAAATACAAATCATATACACAACACCTTATATAAATTTCTTTTCCGTTTTATTATTACTCCAATCGTTTTACCTGACACACGCAAAAAGATAAATTTAATGGAAGGCAAAGAAGACCCCATAACTTTATCAAAGGGGTGGATGAATGAAATTCAGAAACATGCTGGAAACATAAGTAAATTCCCTTGTTTTTTCATATGTTGGGCCTTGCTCCGTTTGGCCACTTGTACTCCATGCTCCATGAAACCCAGAAATCATTCAATCGGTTATCAAGAAGGGAAAACCACCCTCAAGACAAAGTTTTAGAAGAAATTTCGAGATATCTTTTACAGAAGTGAATAGTTGCTGAAGAGGATGATATATTTTCATTTCTTCGCTTTTTACACTTTTCCGTACTGTACTTATGTGCGTTGTTCTCCAACATGCAGGGGGGGGGGGGGGGGTTGGATATTATTACATTCTACTTCAAATTTCCAAAGCTTTTACTATTTTTATTCCATACACACACCTTCGGTGGTTCAATAAAATCAGCAATCGGAATTGGTGTTATCACAGATATCCTGGTTCTACCTCCTAAGAACTAAAGTGTCATTTTCATATTTTCTACCTCCCAAAAACTAAAGTGTCATTTTCATATTTTCCCCTCTTGTCCTCCAATATGGGCACCTATGTTCAACACTTCCGCACTTTATTTCATCAGTGACTTATTTCGAAAAGCAGAGGATATCGTTCATTCATGAATAGTCCTGTCACACGCAAGTGTCGCCATGTTACGCCCTTTCCACTGATATTTTCGTAATCAGCAGGGACGATATAGCATTCATGTGGGAGAAAAAAAAGTAAAAATTTGTAAAAATGTGTCGACCAGTGAAATGGTTGATGATGAAGAATGATAACACGTTTGCGTATTGACTACGTAGTTAGATTATGGTTGCACCTTTACGTAATCTAAGTTTGGTGTACTTTATGCTCTTTTAGCAAACCATTCAAACCCTTTTTGTTATATGGTTTGCTAAACCAGGCAAACCAAAGGAAAAGCTCGTGGTTCCTCCTCAAACATCTGAAGAATAAGAAGCAACCTAAGGTTTTAAGCCTTATTAAGGAATCGAACTATTGTCTTAAAATGTAGGGAGCCTGTCCGCGTCTTAGCCGAATATTCTATGTGGTATTCCTGTTTTGCAACGTTCATGTCAAAATTCAGTTGCAACGGCACTGTGCTTTGTTTTGACAGTGATGATTCAGAGAAAGTGGCAACACTTGGAAAAGAAAAACTACATAAACTAAAAGTTCAAAATTTTCAATTATACTCGTATAACATCATTCTCTTAATAACATTCCAGTAAAATGTCTGTCCTCATGCAAGCTCATGAGGTTACAATTTGAGCAATGTCTAATGGTGGATACGAGCATGAAGCCGTAGAAATCAAATTCCACAGAATATAAGCAATTGCAGAAACCAATGTGAAGGCTGATGTATGTTATCCTTAAAAAAAAGAACCTTTCACAGTTTTTTATTGAAATTTTCCCACCTTTTGCAGGCTTTCTTTCAAACACCAACAGTTACTGCACCTAAACTTCTGTTGTGTTGAGCTGAGTATGAATCGTGCAGATACACTTTTCAGTCATTTCCCCTACACTACAACTTCGGAAATCCCTATGTGGTGCGAATGTTTCACTGAACATTCAGATTTACAATTGTGTAAATAAAGGGCAAGCTGCTTTTTTTAAGAGTTCCGCGTCTTTGACTTAAGGGCACTAGGCCATGAGTACAGACTTTGAGTCATAAAATACCCACCTTTCCACAAAATCGAAAGGGTGATCATTAGTTCAGTGTTTCAAATTCCTGGGAATAATATTAAACCCAACTTTTTTTTTCACGCTTAAACTCTAAAAATGTTATATTTTACACGAGGTTGCCTCCTCGGGGTGCTCCGTGGTAACAATGGCACACACAACAGCAACTAGGGCCTCTGTGAATCTTGGAGAGGTGCCAGCTAGTTCTGTGTGACATTCACGAAAAGACCCCAACTCACTGGGTTTTGTTCCAGAATCCTTAGGTTGAGTATGCAACTGGAACCGTCAGCTGTGGGCTAATCCTCACACTGATGTACTTACCTGATTAAAAAGACAAAAATAAATATTAACAAGTTAGTAAAATCATGCAATGCATTGATTATAATACGCTTTCCAGCATACCAGAATCATTACTCTAGTTATCATTCAAGTTATGAGAATAATGGCTATGGAATAAATCTCGGTCCTGTGCCCTTACCTTTGATCCCATTTCGATTATATTCAACAGAACCGGTTCGGTATACCTCCGAAATAACATGATAAAGTTTTGTCGCAATCGAAGCATTTTTACGTAAGTAATGATGCATAAGGGCTATGGAATAGATCCCGTTCCTGTGTCCTAACCTTTTGACCCCATTTCGCTCATTTTCAAAGGAATTCGTCCCCAGGCAGGCCCCTACGACATACTAACATTTTATCCAAATCGAAGCATTTTTACGTAAGTTATGACCCATATTGGCGGTGGAAGTGATTCCGCTCCTATGTCCTGACTTTTGACCCCATTTCGCCCATTTTCAATAGGGTTTGTCGCCAGGTGATCCCCTACCACATACTAAAAGTTCATCGAAATCGAACCTTTTTTACGTTAGTTATGACGCATAATAGCAGTGGAATGGATCCCGCTCCTTATGTACTGACCTTTGACCCCATTTCGTTCACTTTACATAGGGGTTCCTACTCATGTGATTCCCTACCAGATACTAAAATTTCATCGACATCGAACGATTGTTACTCGAGTTATCGTGCGGACGGACATACGCACACAACGCGTGACGTAATGAGGCAGATGGAAATCGTGACCATCTGCTCGCAAGAGTGTGACGTCATAAAACTTTAATAGGATCCACACACAACGCGTGACGTAATGAGACAGATGGCGTGACCGCGCGCCAACATTCTCAAACGCGAGATTGTGACGTCATAAGATTTCTAAGCATTGGTACCATTAATGGAACGATACCATGACACTAAAAACTTTATAATTCGGAGTGGTTATTTAACCCACTGAACGAATTCTCCTAAAGTCGAGATCAAGCTAAATTGATTTCTAGTACCAGAAAACTGCAGGTTAACGACTTTCATTAAAATTCTTAGAGCTGTTTTCAAAATAAAATGTACATACATACATACAAGAATTGCTACTTTAAGGTGGACGTCAAGTAATTTTGCTTCCTATACTTCCAATGGAAAAACTTCTGTACACATTTTCTTCACAATTAATGCGTTCCCAAGGATGAAAATTTGAACATCAATTAAAATAGCTTCATTTCATAACTTGGAATACTTAATATTTTCTAAACCATAACCGTAATTATGCAGTCCAACATTTATTTGTCCACTGACGTCATCAAAGCACAGGTCGCGAAATCTCTTTTCTGGTTTTAACACCACCAAAGGAAACGTTAGTATTTTTTAATATAATTATGCTTATGTTTTAGAAAATGTTAAGTATTCCAAGTTATAGTATGAAGTTATTTTAATCGATGTACAAATTTCCATCCTTGGGAACACACTAATTGTGAAAGAAATGTGTACAAAAAGTTTTCCATTGGAAATATTCGAAGCAAAATTACTTGACATCCACCTTAATAGTGTGGGATAAGGGCGATGGAATGGATCCCGATCTTATGTCCTGACCTTTGACTCTATTTGTCCCATTTTCAATAGGGTTCCTCTCCAGGTGGTCCCCTACCACATACTAAAATTTCATCGAAATCGAACCATTTTTACGCGAGTTATCGAGCAAAAAGACAGACAGACGGACGGAAAAAGCTTTAGCATATACGCTTCTTCAACCTACGGTTGGAAAGCGTAAAAAATGGCTCAAGTGTCGGATATGGTGGACCTATCACACTTGAAAAGGATGGTCCACCATGGAATCGACCTGGACTTTTTAAACGGCGTATGAGAAAGAGATCTCGGCTGAGTGAGTGCAAAACTGGTGTATGGAATACTAGAGGTATAAATTGCAAGATAAATGAGGTGATTGAAGAGATGAATAAGTATAGACTGGATGTGCTGTGTGTAAGTGAAACCAAAACGAAGGAAATTGGGGAAGAAGTGTGTGGTCTGGAGTATTGGATAATGTTAGGGGCAAGCTGGTGTAGGTGTGATTTTAAGTGAAAGGATGAAGAACAACTTGATTCATTATAGTTGCATCAGTGAGAGAATCCTTTTTAATCGTTTGAAAGTGAAACTTCAGAGAATAGTAATTGTTGTAGTATATGCTCCTTGTGACTCTGAACCCTCTGATAGGAAGGAAGATTTCTGGAACGAGCTAAAAGCTGTTTTCAGCCAGTTTGGTGCTAAAGAGAAAGTTATAATAGCAGGAGATTTCAATGCTAGAGTAGGTGTGCAGAATGCAATTTCTGACAATGTTCTGGGTAAGTTTAATGAACCTTGTGTGAATGATAATAGTGAAATATTAATTGAACTGTGCATTGAGAATGGTTTGAATGTATATCATACATATTTCAACCACAAATATATCCACACATATACTTGGGAAAATCGTACTCTTGGTCAAAAGAGTGTGATAGATTTTATTGTCTATGATCAGCGTCTGAAACACTTAGTTGTTGACACTCGTGTGATGAGAGGTGCGGATGTTGGCTCTGATCATTACTTGGTAATGCCACGAAGGAAACTGGATGTATTTTGGAGGAAAAGGAATAGGAAGAAGCCCAGGATGGAAAAAATAAAGGTTGAAAGGCTCCCTGAAAATCATCAGCGTTATTCTGACGTACTCAGAGAACGACTGAAGGAGATGTAGAAAAGAAGTGGGAAAGTTTTAAGAACTGTATAGTCACTGCTGCTGAAGAGGTCTGTGGCACCACAGTAGTAGTGGGTAACAACAGAGGTGATGCTTGGTGGAATAGTGAGATTGAAGAGGCAGTAAAGAGAAAGAAAGAAGCCTATTTGGGGATATTGCAAGGCAGAGTTTCTGTGGATGAATACCGCTGTAAGAAGCGTGAAGCCGCTAGACTGGTTCGCCAGAGTAAGGCAAAAGATAGGAAGGAGAAGGTGGAAAGGCATGAATTGGCTTTTGGAAAGATAGGAAGTCTTTCTGGAAGTACAAGAGACTCAGAAAAAATAGGGGAAACAAAGTGTTAAGTTGTGTGAAGAATAGGGTTAAGGAAATGATATGGGAGCCCAATGAGTTAAGCGAAAGATGGGGTGAATATTTCTGTGAATTATTAGATCTGGAAAGCAAAGAGGATTCTGATGCAGATGATGGCACAGTGAAGGATGAAAGCACAGGAGGGATCTCAAGAGAAGAAGTGTGTAAAGCTCTAAAAGCTCTTAAATATTGGTAAGTCCTTGGGAGTTGATGGCATAACCGCCGAGATGTTGAAATATAGTGGTGACTCGGTAATTGATTCGTTAACTGAAATTTGCCAGTTGTGCTGGGAGTTAGGAATGGTTCCTTGGGATTGGAGGGATGCTATCATTGCTTCCTTGTATAAGGGAAAAGGTGATCAGACTGACTGCAAGAACTATCGTGATATTAGCCTATTAAGTGTGCCAGAGAAAGTGTTTGGTAATGTCGTTATTGAAAAAGTACGGAGTCTTACATCAGAGAAAGTATGGGATGTTCAGAGTGGTTTTATGCCTGGTAAAGGCTGCACTAACCCAATTTTTTGCATTACGCATGATGATTGAAAAGTATCTGGCTGTTGGTAAAAAAGTTTTTGCTGCCTTCATAGATTTAGAGAGAGCTTACGACCGAGTAAATAGGACATTTCTGTGGAAGGCATTGAATGAATATGGTGTTATTGGGAATCTACTTAATAGTGTAAAAGCCATGTATGCTGACAGCAGAGCCTGTGCACGAGTGAATGGTGTTTTATCAAAATGGTTTTCTATTGGTGCAGGAGTCAGACAGGGAGTATAATGTCTCCATGGCTGTTTAATATATTTATAGATGCGTGCATGCGTGATGCCAAAATAGATAATACTGGTTTATGTCTTGATGATATCCGTGTGTGCAGATTGCTGTATGCTGATGACACTGTCCTGTTGACAGAGAGCAAAAGTGAGTTGCAGAATATGTTGTCCCGGACGCACGAAGTGTGCAGGAAATTCAAACTGAGTATATACAAAGGGAAAAACCAAAGTTATGGTTTTTGAGAGAGGAACTGGTAGCACTGAATGTGTAACGTATACTCTAGATTCAGTTTCCTTTTGATTTTACTATCTCTTGTTATTTTATTTTCCTATGCAAATTATCTTCTCACTTAACGAGATGTTATTTCTCCCGCTGAATTATATGTGGCAACGAGTGTAAGTCATGACGTGGTGGTGTGCAGTATATATAGGCGCGCTCAACTATACCAAGCAGCTTCGTTTTATATGTGATAGGTTCTTCCATTATTATTGTTATGTGATTTATCTACGATAGTACGAAAGTTCGGGCTATCAGAAGTTGAGTTTTGTTGGAGTGTGTATTTGAGTAATACCAGGAGCTCCCCAATAAAAGGTTAAAAGTGAGTACGTCTTCTTAGTTCATTTTTATTGTCAGACCTCTGTCTGGCCGTTAAGTCTACTTCATTGAGTGTTTACGTTAAGTTCAGGGTATATTGTGTTTACCGCTCTAATAAGGAGCCTTCAAGGTACTAATGTACTAAAACCGAAGTTGTATTACTGATATTCAAGATAATGAGGAACGCTGAGTAAAAAGAAGTTCCACATTCAATGAATTTATTGCACGTGCGTGTCTTACCTAAACAAACTCTAGCACTTTGAAGATTAGGCACACTTTAGCTACGTCAAGTAACCTTCCAATAACCCTAACGGGACTTAACGTAAGCTTTCCTGCACAACCCGTCCAGCGGAGAACTTTATTCAATATAAATGTAATGTAAGTATAAATGGCACAGTGATCGACCAGGTGAGTGAGTTTGTGTATTTAGGAAGCATGTTTGACAGAGAGAACGAATTGGATGGTGAAATTAGCAGGCGAGTGAATTCTTCATTGAAAGTCATGGCTGCTCTGGGAGGTTTACACAAGAATGATGGGTTCTCAAGAGAATCGCGCATGGCTGGCTGTGTATGAGAGTGTAATTGTTCCTACTCTGATGTATGGCAGAGAAACCGGGGTACTGCAGAAGAAACATAGGAGTTGTTTGTGTGCTGGAGAAATGCGTTACTTACGGGGGGGGGGTTGTGACAAGACACGTTCTGATTGTGTGAGGAATGAAGATGTGTTGCAGTTGTGTGATGTGAAGCAAAATGATGTCAGCAGGGTGGAGACTAATATGCTTCGGTGGTTTGGCCATGTTGAAAGAATGAGTGATGAGATGCTTACTAAGAAAATCTTTTTAGCCCAATTGGCAGGAAGGAAAGGTAGAAGAAGGCCAAGGAAGTAATGGGAGGATCAGATTCAGGAGTGTCTGCATGAGAAACAAATTATGAGTATGAAGTATATAAGATCTTGTGTACGGCGTGTAATGAATGTCAGTGAAGCCCGAGTTGTATGTCGAGATAGCTGTAAATGGAGAATTTTGATACGGCAACAGTAGGTAAAAACTATCTAGTAGTTTTTATTTCTTTTGGAGCTAACCTCTGAATCTCAGAGAACAGCTTAGTGATATGTATGTATGTATACAGACACATATTAACTATTGCATCACCTCATGGGGCCAAACAACTCAAACTGTTACATTAAAATTTCAAAGACTGCAAAATAAGTTTATCAGACTAATGGACTTAAATTATAATTCTTTACATCCAAATAACTTACAAATTCTTCAACATCATCACGTACATGTGAATCCTAATACATACGGAATTATGTCAATATCTCAATTATTTAATTTTAATATTGGCAAATTAATGTTTCAAAGAATAAAAATAATTTACATATCAATATTATAGATACAAAATTAGTTACTCTTAACTATAGATTAAGGGTCAAATCTCTTCTACGACTCGTTAAACCAAAATGCTTAATGATGAAAAAAATATAGATTATATTGACCCAGAAGTTTGGAACAATTTACTGACAGAATTAACTGAAATAAATAATATTAATCTAGTTGAAAAAAAGAACTACAAAAATTTCTAATGAAACACTAATACAAAAAAAAGGAGGGGGAGGTTGGGGTTATTACAAAGTTCAAATTACAAGGCAATGATATGCTGGAACTAATACAATATGTTTATTTAACCACTTACAATTGTTAACATCCTTGTGATCAACTGCTTAATTGCAAGTGAGGAATCAGGGCTTGTTAGGCCTTATTAGGCCTTTTACTTGTTTCCCCTTGCTGTAATGCAAATTAACTCAGAAATGACACATATGTATGAAGCTCAAATGTAACAGCATAAATATTAATAAATAAATAAAAATAAATAAAAACAAAAACAGTATTTTCATATTTTTGATTTCCTTAGTTCCCCTTGCTTCACCCAAAGCAGTGGCGGCTCGTGGTAAGCTGAGATGGGGGGGGGGGGGGGGGCTGCATCTCAATTTTGTAGATATCACGATACCACTTCGAAAGTTAAGTTACTGCGCCTGTGCTGACGCTGTCCGTTTAATAATAATAATAACAATAATATATATATATATATACTGATCGAAAGTGCTTTTTTTTACAAGAAATTAATATTTAGATTTTATATTTAGCGATTGATAGGGAAAATGTAAAGGTACCGATACCTAAATTAGGCAACAGATATTAAGCGATGGCCACATTGTCACATTTATGAAGAAAATAATCGACCTATAAAACTTCGTCGGATACATTATTTCTTAAAAAGAAACTGATTAATCAGTGCATCGAAATTTTCGTTTAAGAGCGAAAATTTCGCTGTGCTTGGTAAGTGAAGAAATCAATTTTGTGCAAGTATTTCGCTGCAGAAATTAGTATATCGCTCTCTTTTTTTCCCCTTCAATTTATCCAATACTGAACTCTATTTTTAATCGCAATTTGTTCACATGCCCATTTTGACCAGAAGAGAAAATATAAGTAAAACTTTTTTTGCAAAAGTCCCGGCAACTGAGTATTTGTTATTAGATGGGAGCAACATTGTTGTTAGAATTATTACGTTGAATAAAAGCAGGAACAAACCAAAAATTGGAAGAAAAAAGCCCAGTTTGAGTAATACATTGAAACGTACTTTATTTAATACTTTATTTCAACATTAGACATTATTTTTAATGCATTCCCCTATTTTATGTCTTATTCGGAAGCACAAGAACCGTATTAATCAACAAAGCACACAGGCCCGGCGATGCATTCCCACCCAACGATTCGCGAGCAACCCTGCTAGCGAGAGCTGCAATGAATGCAGTCCCCGGGGAAGTTTTATTCAAAGGAAACGAACTGATGTGGGAATAGGCAGAGTTTCCCACATGAGTTGGTTTCAATAGCCGTCAGGGCTGCAAGAAGCGCAGTCCGTCACGTTCTTCCCGCTCCGCAGGGGAAACTTCGTTATGCAGGGGAAACTTCCAGTTGAGTTCAGAAAACTGCAGTCGTGGCATTATGGTGGGAAAACTTACAGCGGTGTTCACAAAACTTGTCTCTCTTGTTACGACATGAAAAAAAAAACTGCTTTGGGTAGGGGGGCTGCAGCCCCACAGCCCCATAGCAGGAGCCGCCCCTGACCCAAAGAAAATGATTTTGTGGAAAAATAATTGCAAACGTTTCCCGTTGATTAGAGTGTCCTTCGCTAATCTGGACGAAACCGCAGCAAAACGTGGGTCCAGTTCACCACACAAACAGGTCCTTGTCCTCTGCATACTGAGTATCACAGGTACCAAACTCTTGCATCTCTAATCTGCCAATGATGTACTGACTGAATGGGATTCTGTTGTCCCCGTCCTCAGCATTATCTTCCTTGATGTTCTTACTGGCCAGTTACTGAATGGAATACATACACACACACACACACACAACTGCTTATATCATATCTTTTGTTACAAACTTGCATTTTGCTCCCGTTCTCTGCTCTGTGACTTCAACTCGTGTCCCACGAAGCCCTAATATTTTCTCATTCACTAACTAAGGATGCATTTCAAATGCTTGCCGTGCTGGCGAGCACTTTCGGTACTACAACTTTTAAAGTAAATGCTTCTCAAAACACTTAACGACATAAAAAATCATATGATCCATGTATACTTAAAGTTCTCAAATTATCGCAGATTTTGCACAAAAACGTGGTTTAGACACCCCCATGTGTTCCATTTGTTAAAAGGCGCATGTACAGGTTTGGAGCTTTTGAAGAAGTACCTCAATGAAAAATAAACCACTGGAAGTACAACTTGTCACCAAATGCAAATGGCATTTCAAAACGAAAACCGCACTGTTTTTTAAAAGAGAATGGAATGCCTGTCAAAGAAACGAGCGCTCTGAGTGCATGTCAACCAAAAGAAAAGGAAAACTTTGTTTATATTACATCATGATATAAGAAAAACAGAGATAACCATTCCTGAAATGGCTCGAGAGGTTTGCACTTTCATGACAAGCAAGAGAGAATTCAAACTAGAGTTATGTATTTGGTAGTTTTACGACTGCTGAAAAAGGATGAGAAGTAAAACCAATCAAACTGAATTCTTATTTGTTGGAATGGGCAGAAAAATACAAAATCTCCAGTGTTGTATAGCTCCCAAAACTAAAAATAAAAAGAAATCGTAGAAAAACATTTGATGACTGTAAAATTAGTACACTAGTTAAAACTAGCCAACTGAATGGTCATAAACTGAGTGACTTGAAGAGTCTTGGAATAAGAGCTTGTAAGTGTAAAATATTATATTTAGAAGAGAATCAACGATCCTCATCTTTATGAGATGAATGTTTTAGTCTCCATGGACTAAGTCTTCATTTTTCTAGTCTTCCTTACGGTACGTTTACAAGGCGAAAGAAAAAAACCACAATTTTGTCTTTAGAAAGAATAGATAGAACGCAAGCTTATCGAATGTAAGGGGGAAACAGTGCCTTAAAAGAAACTAAAGAGACGATGAGTGTAAAAGGAGTTGAGGCTACGCCTACGATTTGGCAGAAATCTGCACCTTTTTTTATCGGCGCAGCACTCGCACTGAATGCCTACGGCATGATGTCCTTCAAGACCTTGCTAAGCTGCGGTTTCAAATTGAGGGGTAAAAAAATTAACGAAAGGTCTTCTAATCTAATTTGTTTTTGTTTGAAAACTATTTACATACCGAAGGTCACAACGTCTTTTATGTGCTTAACACAATTCCTTCTTTGTGCAGCATGAAAATAGAAAGATACAGCCTTGTTTTTAAATATGCCATGCTCAGTATATATGCCATGCATAAATGTTGCACCGCATTTTAAGTGCTTAACATAGTTCCTCTTTTGTGTAGTATGAAGACATGATCGAAAGAATCTGCTTGGTTTCTAAATATGCAATGCAGAGCAAGTATTCCAAGCATATTTGCTCTGCATGGAATAATTTAAAAATATGTTGTTGTTTTTTAATATGCCGTGCATTCTAATAAACTTGGAGCTTAAAAATATTTAATGCCTTGGGCACACTACAATCTTTAAATCGAAGAGAATAATCATGAGGCTCTTCATGGAAGTTGCGCAGTCGTCTACTTTTCAACTAAGAAAATCGTATGTGTTAACTGTTTAATTCTAAAAGTTCGCTGACGCAACTAAGAACCAAACAAAGAAGACGAGACTTTATTTTCAGGTGAAATGAGCACCTTTGAATCCCTTCTGTAACAAGAAGAATTTTTCAAATAATATTTTTTAAAAACAAAGTCAGCGGAAAAAGGAATCCATTCATGCTCTCTATTGGTAAAAGTTGCATTGTTTAAAATACACAATAGGCTCAGTGTTCTTTATAGTGAATGAAACTAGTTGCAGTAAAATATTTGCTCAACAGGATATTTAGAATCTCTAAATCATCCACACTTAGATGAAGCTGGTTTTTTCCACTAGTGGTAGAAATGTCGTTTATGGCAAATTACAAATCTCTAGGCGAAACCTTCCTCATACGGCAGGTTATCCAAAACAACAGATTTTATTTTTAAATCGAACAGTTAGAAGCATATATAACGAGAAAAATATAATATAACTTCACATCTCCTAGAGAAAAAGCTGTGCTTTATTTGAAAAAGAAAAAGAAGCTGAAAAATGTCAGTCATGATCATAGGTATTGGACTAAGAAATATCTTTTTAAAATAAATTTCTAGAAGCAAAGGTACTCTTTCAAGTAAAAATATTCACAGACGGCCCCATGGCAACAGAAAAAACCTATGAAACGACAGAAAATGTGTGCAAAATATTCTCCATAGAGACAGCTACGAAATGAAAATACGATTTTCCCCTTTTGAGTTCTGGAAGTAAAGACAGAAAGAAAAACAGGTTATGCATATATGCCTCTAGCTTGGAAATTATGTGTTATCTAAAGAATAATATGCAAGTGCGATGCTTACAATATGAATGGCATGCAATAAAGAAATTGTTTGGATGTGAAACGGATATACAGTTACAAACAGGCACACACATTTTCGAAATGTTCACTACGAAAAATTCTAGAAGTTTTAAAAACTGCTCTCCCCTGTGAATGTTATCCAATGTAAAAATAATTTTCCAAATAGCGTTTTCAGAACAAGGGATACGAAAAAAAAACGTTATATATATTTAACCCCCAGGCGAAAATTGTACATTATTTTGTGCAGAAGCTCTGCATAAAACATTGTCCATGGCGATTTGTAACTTTGCAAAAAATAATTTGCTTTTGGTCTGATGTTTAGAGATGTAGACACGAATGAAAATATACTGCAAACAGAACCATACGCTTATGATCCCTAATAACAAAATTTTATGTCAGGAAAAATTTTAAATTATGAGAAGAACGTTTTTCACTATAAATGTCATCGGACAAAAAAATCAGTGGAACTTTTAGAAGCGGAGATATCAAGAAGATTTATATGAATTTATGCCCCTCCCCCCCCCCCGCATTCCCGACCAGGAAAACGTTTAATTAATTTCGAGTTGAAAATGTGCCCAAAATGTTTTCTGTGGCAAGTAGGATCTGACCAAAGAAAGGGTTTTTGGAATGGAGCTTTTAGAAGCGTAAATATGGCAGCAAAAATATTGCACATAGAAAGACACACTTCCTCCGCTAAGAAGCAGAATTTTATGTTCCAGAAAATTAGGAGTATAAGCCGAACAATTTTTGCCAAAAGTGTTAACCGACTTATAAAGAATTTTACAAATAGGGGTTTAAGACACAAGTAGCGACATCGGAAAAAAACTATGATATACATCTACGCTCTTTAGCAAATAACTGCATTATTTGAAAAATGTACTGCAGTGCCTGCAGTACATGGTCTTCGTGGAAAACGGTATTCAAGTGGGAAATAGTTTTCTCAATCTGATTTTTAGTACCAATGATATAAAATAAAATATATTTTGAATTCATTAGTATCTGCGTTTGCACCTCCTGGAATCGAATTTGTGCATCTAAAAAAGCCGGAAACTACAAACCATCTTTCTCACGTCTTAATATCTTTCTAAGGCTGAAACAATTTTTCCGATCATACTGATAGGTGCCCTGATAGGGAGGACTAGTCCCCCGGGACACCGGGGCACTTTTCGGCGGTCCACTCGAGAAAAGGCGCACTTTCTTGTATTCTTTTTGTCTGAATTTTTTAGAACGACAGAATAATTATTTTAGCACTTACGAATAATAATCGCTAGCTTTATTTGAGCCAAACACGCTCTTATAAGCTAAACAAGCTAAAACTGATTACAATTAGACGTAGGTCTTTGGTCTTGGAGACTTGCTCACTGGTATGCCCTAGCCACTTCTTGTAATCTTGAAGGAAACTTTAGATCCGCATCAACCCCTTACGCACTGACTGGCACAAAACAAAAGGCGATTTTCCCACCGAAGTATTCCGAAATCAGTATCCCCCCACCCCTCCAGATTTGCTTTAAAGAAACAATGATTTATCAGCACTGATTCACGAGTCAAAATAATGGTTAGATTTAAAAGAAGCGTCTACTCAAGGAGGAAATAAAAGAAATACTTTCGCACAGTAGGCAATCAATGACTAAATAAATACAAAAATTAATTGCTTAAGAAAATTGCTATGTGGGTGCACATTTCAACTTTCGGGATAATTTTCATGGTGATTTAGTTGGAAATGGGGACTTCAAAACATTTTTTTTTTTTTTTTTTGTCCGAACCACATTTTTTAAAGAAAATAATTATTTGGTACATCACCCCGTTGAACGTGGTTTGATACTATATTCGATCATGAGCGGATTTTTAAAATTCTTTCACCGTTAAGTCGTTAAATTCTTTTAAAACTAAATTCGTTTCACAATGCGTATTTCAGCAGTTTTCTTCATTAAGGATCTAACAATTTTTTTTCAGGAGGGAAATTATGAGATGCTTATCTTTAGATATTTAGTGGACACCAAGACTAAAATTATCGGCCTCGTTTCATCTTCCCTATCTGCCCCTTTGCACAGATATCATGTCTGCAGACTGATATAGTGATGGCATAAGCACGTCATTTGTTTTTCAAAACATGCATTAAAAATGTATCCACTGCCCGCTTCATATTTAAGACTTATTTTCCGTCGGTGACGATCTTTTCCCGTTGATAGAAGAACTCTTCTCTCAAGTGGTTCCACTATGCTTTGTAATTCATCTACATACACATTTTCTATGCTCATTGGCCTTTTGTCTTTTTATTGGGAATCTACTATACCGTGCAAATTAATTGGGACAAGCTATTTTATTCTCAGAATTGTAATGTGATCGCCAGTTGATGTCGGAAACCCACGTAAACCGATTTTATCAGCTGTGAGGTGGTGTGACCGTTAGAACTTGATAGTAAGAATGTGGTTTGACCGGTTTTAAACAGGAAATAGGCACTTCAGCTTCAGTTCGGAGCTTTCGTGTGTGTTAGGTGGATGTTAGTTTTTGCTCTCTGTGAGTACGTGTTGCTTTCGTGTATTGAAAAATGGATATTTCCCCAAGGAAGCGTGCAAAAATAAATGCTCTGAAGGATCTCACTTCTATGACAGTGAGAGATATCGCTTCTGTAGTTGGTGTAGGCAAATCAAGTGTATCAAGACTGCTTACGCGATACAATGTATCTGGATCATCGTCTCCAAAAAGGAGAGATAAATGTGGAAGAAAACGAAAAACAACTCCACGAACCGATAAATATCTAATCAGAAATAGTAAAATGAATCCACAAAAACAAGCACCGACCTTCAAAGAGATTTATTGGCTAGTGGTTGTGATGTTAGTGATTCAACTGTACTCCGTAGGCTTCTAGAAGTTGGCCGGAAGGCAAGAAAACCAACGAAAAAATAATATTTGAATGCGAAAATGAAGATAAAACGTTTAGCATGGGCCATAAAATATAAATCATGGACGGCTGACGACTGGAAAAAGGTAATTTTCAGTGATGAAACTCATTTATTTGTGCAGGGTTACCAAGCAAATGTCGTTAAACGAAGCAACTGTGAACCCTTAAGACCTGAGCACGCCAAACAAACTGTAAAACACCCTCTGAAACAGATGTTTTGGGTTTTTTTCACATCAAATGACACTGGAAGCTTAGTTCCTGTTCTAGGTATGATGAATTCAGCCAAGTACGTAGAAATATTACAACGTAGGATTGTTCCATTCTTGCCAACTTTTAACGGGACATTTCAAAATGACTTGGCCCCATGTCACAATTCGAAATTGGTCAAGATTTTCATGCTGGAAAATCAAATTCATTTGCTTGATTGGCCTGGAAATTCACCAGACTTAAATCCCATAGAAAACTTGTGGAATATTTTGAAGAGACGTTTAGGTAAAATGGACTGTACAACTAAATAACGCATGATAACGAATGCTATAAAAGTGTGGTTCCACGATTATGAAGTTAAAAATATGTGCACTCAATTAGTGGAGTCAATGCCAAAACGAATTCAAGAGGCCATTTCTGCTAAAGGAGGACATATTTCATGCTAATACAGGTATTTATCAGTGTATATCAAGGCATAAACTATACCATCGGGATTAGAGGAAATTCTATCCCACACTCACCAACCCGCTTGGCCAGCGTGGTGAGTTATGGCCAAACCCCTCCAAAATGACTCCACAACTTAAACCTTGGCCCTCAGTCTCCGGCAGCTGGAATGTACCTGGCCAAGGCAGCGGCCAGTGCGACATGAAGGCAGAGGGTGCTAAGAATCCCCGGAGGACCGGACTAGGCTGCCATCTGATGCTGACCTTGGCAACGTACAATGGACGCTCCCTATCTTCTGATTCAAGGCTTCTTGAATTGGAAGAGGAACTACAAAAGATCAAGTGGGACATCGTGGGGCTAAGTGAGGTAAGGAGAAAAGGAGAAGATCTCATCGAACTGAAAAGTGGACATCTCTTCTACTATCGTGGGACAGATACTGGCAGAACTAGTGGTGTTGGATTTATAATAAACAAGAAACTGAAGGATAAAGTTGTAGAAGTTGAAAGTTCCTCTGACAGAGCTGCACGGCTTGTTATCCAACTCTCGAAAAGATACCAGGCTCAGATTATTCAAACTTATGCACCCACCACAAGTCATCCTGAAGAAGAAATTGAAGAATTTTATGAGGAAATTTGTCATCTAAATAATAAAGGTAAGCAGCACTTGAAAATAATTATGGGAGATTTCAATGCAAAAATAGGGCAACGGCAACAGAATGAAACTTCAGTAGGTAAATTCGGTCACGGCAACAGAAACCAGCGTGGAAATACTCTCGTTGAGTTTGCAGAGGCAGAAGGGTTTTTCATCTTGAACTCCTTCTTCAAGAAAAAGCCACACAGGAAATGGACATGGAGACATCCAAATGGGACGACAAGTGAAATTGATTTTATTATGTGTAACAAAAAATTCGTCATAGAAGACTGCAGTGTGCTAAACAAGTTCAACACAGGTAGTGACCATAGATTGGTGAGATGTAAGATGCACCTCAACACTAAACTTGAACGTGGCAAGCTCATAAGACAAACAAAATCTATTGACATAACCAACCTTAAAAAACACCATAATACCTTCAAGTTGGAACTGAAGAACAGGTTCTCTGCTTTAGAAGGCCTAACATCGGAAGAAGTGGACATCTCTGAAGTTAACAGAAAAGTAACCAAAGCTCTTATGGAAACAGCAACAAAATTAGCTGGGTCTAAGAACAAGTTGCATGTAAATAAATTATCAGGAAAAACGAAAATGTTGATGCAAAAAGAAGAGAGATGAGGACAACTAAAGAAGATGTGACTTCCAAAGTGGAATATATAGAGCTATGCAAGACAGTACGAAAAAGTATCACTGAAGACATAAGAAAATTCAACTGTGAACTAGTGAGAAAAGCAATTGAAAACAACCAAAGCCTAAAGATAGCAAAGGGACATCTCAGTAAGGGAAGAAAACAGATTATGGCACTGAGAAAAGAAGATGGTTCTGTAACAAGAAATAGAGGCGAAATTTTGACAAGAGTGAAAGATTTCTACTCCAAATTATATGAAAGTGATGATACATGCACTCCAGACATCATGAAAGATACCAGTACCAGAGTTCCTCCAGTCCTTCCAGCAGAAGTTGCACATGCAATCAAGAACATGAAGCGGGGAAAAGCTCCAGGAGAAGATGGAATTACTGTAGACATCATACAAGAAGCAAGTGGAGAAATCGAAACAGTACTCGCCCAAATTTTCACTCGATGCCTTAATGAAGGAAAGATTCCTGAGGATTGGAACACCGCTACAATGATCCTGCTACATAAGAAAGGTGACATTGAGGATCTCGGAAACTACGGACCTATCAGCCTCCTATCAGTAGTTCATAAAATCTTCACTAAAGTTCTTTCACACCGCTTGAAGGTAACACTGGACATGGCTCAACCGAGAGAACAAGCTGGATTCAGGAGTGGCTACAGCACAATAGATCATATCCATGTGCTGAGAGAACTAATTGTAAGAGCGAGGGAATATGAACTTCCATTGTGCATGGCTTTTATCGATTATGAAAAAGCCTTTGATTCGGTGAAATCATCAGCAGTTACAATGGCTCTGAAAACCTGCGGTATTGAAGATGCATACATTAATATTATTAATAACATCTATGAAAATGCAAGTGCAAAGATTAGGCTGTTTGAAAATACAACACACATAAAAATTGGAAAGGGAGTGAGACAAGGTGACACCATATCTCCGAAGCTCTTTAATGCCACATTGGAGGGTGTTTTTCAGTCACTGAGCTGGGAAAACAAGGGGATAAAGATTAATGGAGATTATCTAACCCACCTTCGTTTTGCTGATGACGTAGTCATTTTTGCAACTAGCCCATCAGAGCTGCAGAGTATGATCCAGGAACTTGCTGACAAGAGTAAAGAAGTGGGATTAAAAATGAACTTTCAGAAGACAAAAGTGATGTTCAATGCTTTTACAAGAAATGAAGATTTATCGATTGATGGAGAAAAGCTGGAGATAACAGACACGCACGTTTATCTTGGACAGCAGATATCAAGAGAGGGTCACATTGATGAAGAAATTAATCGGCGTACAAAACTTGCCTGGAGAGCTTTTGGAAGAAACAGCATAATTTTCAAGAGCAATATGCCATTATGTCTTAAAAGAAAAGTGTTTGATCAATGCATCCTTCCGGTGCTTACGTATGGTGCAGAGACGTGGACCTTAACTAAAAGAGACATACAAAGGCTGCAGACAACTCAAACAAGCATGGAGAGGTGCATACTTGGTGTAACCAGGAGAGATAAGAAGAGGAACTCGTGGATCCGAAAAATGACAAGAGTGGAAGACATCATGATCAGAGTTAAATCCCTGAAATGGCAATGGGCTGGACATACTGCCAGAAGGACAGATCATCGATGGACAGCCGAAATTTTAGATTGGATTCCAAGGGACAGGAAAAGACCCAGAAGAAGACCGCATGGGAGATGGGTGGATGAAATTCGAAAGTATGCAGGGGTGACATGGAGGAGACTGGCACAAGACAGACCGTTGTGGAGGAAACTTGGGGAGACCTTCGTCCAGCAGTGGATTGATAATGGTTGACAATGATGATGATGATGATCAAGGCATAGAATGATATAAAGACATAGTTTTGGAAAAAACAGTGATTTTTTACTTTGTCCCAATTAATTTGCACAGTATAGTACTCTGACTCGTTCTTTTATCAGTACATACAACTCATTTCTTTTTAAAATCTTAATGCACGTGTTGATGTCTGTAATTCCTGAATTTCTTCAGTTCGGCTTATGTTTTCACTGTTTTTTTTTATGATTTCTTCAATAATGTATCTTCCCATGCTTCTCTGAGATGACTGCAATCTTCCAATTAATATCACGTCTCTTGTCAAAAATGCGGAACTGATGGGATGCAGTAAACAAAATCCTTTCTTTGGCAATATAAGGGAATTGTTTTGTTTTTAAAATTACGTTTTCCATCCAAGTTTCAAATATTCTTTAATTTCTACCATGATATTTTTTAATTTCTTTCTTTCAATATTCTTTAATTTCTACCATGATATTTTTTAATTTCTTTCTTTCAATATTCTTTAATTTCTACACTGAAAGTTAATTTTACCGTCAATTTTCTGAAATACTTTTGCCGTTAATTTTCATTTAAAAAAGTTATTTACAGAATAAAAACGAAACACTTGGAATTCTACAAGATGTAAAAGAGTCAAGGCAGAGCAAAGAAGCCGCTTCTTCATAGAATTCTGTCGACTGAAACAGGTAATAAGAACTCTAAGGCACACACACACACACACGCATGTGCGCGCAGTTCAAAAATTGAAGGAATCTTTCTACCACAAAACCACGAGATTGTTTAAAACATGTTCTGTTGCCTGACTAAGAGGGAGCAAAGAAAATGGCTTATAGGGAAATTAAGACAAAGGACCCGCGATCAGTTTCCATTTTTTTTCTCGATTGGAAACTTGCATATCAACTGAACTTCGGTCCCCCTTTTTTATTGAAAATACCTCGATATGATTTTCTTCATAAGCGACTAGACATGAAGGTACATAAAGCATTAAGAAATAAGGAAGTAACGAAATACGAAACCAATAAACACATTGATGTCCAAAAATTAAAGTTCTGAAGGCATTCGCAGGGTAAAAAGGAAAACACGTAACCGCAGGTAGAGACGTTTGGCATGTGAAAAGACACAATCATAATAGTAATAAACATTTCATAACAAATGGAAAATGTGTACACATTTTGCGTATACGGGGTCACCTCTGCAAATGTCACCCAGGTGAGATGTAAGAACGTAACTTAAAAATGTCTTAATAAGAAATGTGATCTCCTCGTACGGACAGACAACTCTCACAACGACGATACCTATTCCTGACGAGGTTTCTATTGTCTTGTCAGTCACCACAAATGTTAGCCACAAAACTTCCCATTTTCCTTATATTCTTTTATCAATCAGCTGTAAGAATTGCAAAAATACATGCGTCTTTTCTGATGCGAAATTTTTCACTGTGGAGAAAATGTATATTTTCATTTACATCAGTTCAAGTTGGGTAGAAATATTCTTTTCGCATCAGAAACATTACGAAATTTATTCCCGTGTTATTTAGTTAATCTGCAGTTAGGAATACTACTGATCAAACTGCTTAATAGATCTTATTGTTACCTTTCATCAATCTCTTTCAATCTTTTCACCCGAGAGAGAATCTAGTGTCGTCCTTCTTGATAAGAATTATTACGTGAATTCCTTTTTCTTTATGTTATTCTGCCCACAAATAGAACTAATAGCAAGAAATACAAAAGTTTTGTTCTAAGTTTACTGTCCCGGATTTTTGTGTGCTTTGGATTTGTCACGAATTCATTTGAGTGAAGAAGATAATTTGAAATATCAAATACCTGAAGATTTTCTTTTAGTCTGTGTTTACTAACAATTATTTTTTATGTGATATAGATTTTTTTACCAAGTTGTTATTTAACCTAACAAATGAGAAAAGTGTCAAAAAATTTACAAACATAGAAAATTTCAAACGTTAAAAACCTTTTTTTATTAAAAGGTGGCAAATCCGGTGCAGTCAATACAGGCCAATCATCTCAGCAGGAGCAGTATGTACGGCAGGTACTTCTTCCCTCAAGAACACTCGGCAGCATTGGAACAGGATCTTCAACTATTACGCACACATTCCCCACCATGCCGATGGATCAACTTCCCTCTCCCCCTAACAGTAATAGCAAAGGCTCAACACCAGTATCGAGACAAATGACTCCAAGTGGTCTCCTTTCTTCTTTCGTTCCCAATCCTCTCACACATCTTGGGCAATGTCAAGACGCACAGACATTTTGTAACAGACCAAATTCTACGAAGTCAAACGTCCTGATGAACTCTTCAGCAGATGCAGAAAGTTTATCCATTCCGCAATGCACTGCGATGGATGTCACAACATCAGGTTGCACGTCTCTAGAGATCTCATCATATCCTGCTTGTCAACAACAGAGTGATGTGATAAATTCCCTCATGTCATTTGATCCCAACACCAATCTGTTCCCAAACAAAAATGAATTCGAAGACTGTGAAATATCCTCAACATCTGTGGGTTCATCGACATCCCTTCCTAGTTCTGTAGTTAATCAAGGGGTTTCATTGCAGACCGAAGTCCAGTCTCCAACTCTCAGTGACATTTCTTCAGTGTTTTTGACTCCACAAGATACGATGATGCCTGGAAGTATGACTCCTTCTCAACCAAGTGCGCCTGCTGAGTCGTCCACTTGTGTTGATCCAAGTGGGTACATTAAAGGCTTAATGAATCAAGTGTGCAGCTCGGATAGTAATTCGCACTTACAAATGAAAGCAGATTCTGCTTGGGGAAGATATGCTGTCCTTCCCCCGGTAATGAACAGTACTACTCCAATATCTTCCTTTGTCGATGGAGAACCTGCCAGTTACACTGGTTCCCATTCGTCTCAGGCCGGAGTACTCCAGTCTCCCTTTTCTCCTTACCCTTTGTTATCCGACATTTCTTACATGCATTCTTCCATTTTTGCAGCTAGTCCTCGTTTATCGGGTCGTTCTTCTTACTCCGGAAGAGGATCAAGAAATAAGCGGGCACTCTCAAACTCTCCACTATCTGCCGAAGGCATAGATTTGAACTCAATTATTCGTATGTCTCCAACGTCCCTAGCTGCATATATCAGCGGCTCCAGAAGCTCATCTTCGTGTGTGTCACCGGGTTCTGCCGGAGAAAGAACAGGTTGCTATGGGCATTTGTCAGCAAGGAACAGCAGTTCTAGCCCACATTCCGGGTCCGGCTCTTCTGGAGCTAGAATGAGTATCCCTTACACTCCTCAGATGACAGCCTCCAGTTTGTCATTGCAAAGAGAATTAAGTAACAACGGAAGTACCAGAAATGATTTCCAAGAAATGGACAGCAATATTTTACTATTGCAAGCTATGCAGGCTTTAGAGGAAGGCAATGGTGCGATCGCAAGTGATGATCGTCTCATTGAAAATAAGGGCATAATCTCAAATGTTGCTGTAGTACCCGGCAGCGAAGGCAATCTTCGAATTCTTCCACAGAATCTTGCCGTTTATAAAGCGGAGCCCTTGATAAAAGATAGCGGAATGCCCTACACTCCTACTGCTTTGCCTCCTGTCCACACTTACGTTTCCCAACAACGCCCGGTTCAGTGTCTAACTCAGACTCTCAAGGTCCCACCACCAGGTAAGCCACCCCCATCGTACGACCAACACATGGCACGAAAGGCAACACTTCAGAAAAATAACTCTTCGGACAGCAGTCAGCCGTCGAACTATTCCAGTTTTGAAAGCTCTGAAGGCGACAAACTAGCTGTAGGCAGCAGCAGCACAGACAGTGATCAAACTAGGTTGTTCATGTGCCGGTGGTTGGACTGCTCAAGTGTTTTTCACGACCAAGATGAATTTGTAACGCACATAGAAAAGAGCCACATCGACCAAAAGAAGGGTGAAGACTTCGTCTGCTTCTGGAAAGCATGTCCACGAAGAATGCATCCTTTCAATGCTAGGTACAAGCTACTGGTGCACATGCGAGTGCATTCCGGAGATAAACCAAACAAATGCACGGTAAGTTGCAATTTTTTCTATTTGGTATCCATCTGATTTTCAAGAAACTACACAGGATCGCACTGTAGACATTAGAACACAAAAAGTATAGCAAACCGAAAAAACTTTGCTATCACTGTCTTTCATTTCACACACTGCACTATCATGAACATTTCTGATTATAAAAAACAGAATAATAATGATTTATATGGGTTTTAAGTTTTTAAAATAAATTTACGTATTCCATTTCCATTTGTTTGTACACATTTACAAAAGTTTTTCTTCTTTTTTACCGCTGTAAGTAACAAACGATTGTCTATTGTTTTCCTATATGTTGACTGCTCTGCTGCGGATTATGATTTTAGCGGTGAGAATGTACTAAGTTACCGCGATTATTTCACTATTTTTATATATTTACTGAGTGCAACACCATGATTCTTTGAATACATTTTTTCACAGACTATTCTTCTCAAAGCAGTAAAGTTCTGATTTAACTGGAAATCAATAAATGGATTTTCAAAATAAGCTGTTTGATTTCGAAAACACATTATGCCCAAATGTAACAATACTAACAAAAATAAATTTTCCTAGTTCTGAAAAAAATATTGTAATCTTTTATAAGCTATTCATGTACCCGCTTAATTCTACAAATCATGCTGACTCTTCCAAAAGTATTAAAAGCAATTTCTCTGCAGCTTAAAAAGTCACCGTTTGTAGGGTGCTAGTCCTGAATGTACTTTATCACAAAAAAGCAGCAAAGAGAATTTCTGAGGGGAATGCCTCTTGAGCATCATCTAACATCACTGAAGCGATGAAAGATTTCCGTCTTTAGCACGATTTAATGATTAAAAGATGAGAAATATATACAATTAAAAACAATTAAAACCATGAGCACTTTCGAGGCAGCGGCTGCCTCTTCTTCAGATGTAATAAATAGATGCACATTTAATCTATATATAATATAGATCATTGCATTGTGGGAAGCATGATAAGTTAGCCAATAGTAATCTACATGCGTCAAAAATGTTGCGTATACTGTTGGCCCAATGCTCTGAAGAAGGAAACATGGAAATATATAATAGAAATAAATGGTGTAGGGAGAACATTCAATTTTAAGTTTATATTACAATTTATAATTTACATTTTTAATAAGGGATTTCCAAACGTTATGTAACTCATAGGGGGCATGTTCATTACAACATTGCTCACCGGAGGCCTCTATATACACACTTTCAGCAATTAAAAGATCACCAGGTTTACTAGGAGTATTAATTATTCTAACATTGCTCCAGTCGGGATTAAGATCATCTTGTGTAACAGATTTGGCTAGTGATGTACAATACATGCCTGTTTTAATATTGTATTTGTGTTCTTTAATTCGTAATGCAATATTGCGTTTTGTAGAACCCACATAATTAGAAGCTGCTTGTCCTGTAGTTGCCTTAAATAGAGGGATATTTGTAAATACCCCACTGTCCCATTTTGCTATTCCGTTCACGATCCTTACGAACTACTGAAAATAAGTTTCGTGTGCGTGAACCAAACTTCAAGTCATATGGTTTACATAGTTGTGTTAAGGCTCTCGTTAAATGTGGATTGTATTGCATAGAGCCAACATATATGGAAT
Source organism: Macrothele yani (assembly GCA_039090855.1). Lineage (NCBI taxonomy): Eukaryota > Metazoa > Arthropoda > Arachnida > Araneae > Macrothelidae > Macrothele > Macrothele yani. Next base: position 70,760,107 of record CM077013.1, read on the forward strand.
TGCAGTTGGAGTTTCTTAACAGGGTATTATGTAGGGCATATTTGACCTTGCCAAACGCTTGCCTAATCAGATATTTAGAGAACTCATATTGCTCAGCCAAACCAAAAATGTAGTTAACTTCTTGCTGAAATAATTCAGTAGTTGATGAATGTGAGTGAGCTCTTCTAAACATATAGAATAATGCCGTTAATTTATGTTGTTTAGGGTGTGATGAATGATAAGGTATTAAAACAGGTGCATGACTGGGTTTTCTATATACACAAGTGGTAATGCAGTTAAGGCTATAGTCCTTACGAATAAAAATATCCAAGTAAGGTAAGCAGTTATTAGCTTCAAATTCTATCATGAGCCTGATAGTTGGGAACATGGATGATAGTTCGTTGGCGAATAAGTGTAAATCATCCCGGTTGTGAGGCCATGCAACCAGGATGTCGTCAATGTACCATAAATAAAGCAACGGGCGGTGAGAGAAGGAACCAATGACCTGATTTTCAATGTGCTGTAACAAAATTTCAGCTAGAACAGCAGACAGGGGGGAACCCATTGGGGAGCCCTCCAACTGTTGATAAATGCTGTCTTTAAATTTGAAATATGAACGTTTCTTAACAAGACGAAGTGCGTTCATAATAGCATTAATTTCTGAACTCGGGATATGGGAATCAGCAAGTTTTGCCTCAATAATCTGATGTGTGGCCTCAACAGGTACATTAGGGTACAATGAGACCACATCAAGAGATGCCAAAATGAAAGGCTGCGATTGTGGCTGAAGCGATCGCAGTCTTTCTATAGCCTTTGTGGAATTTTTAATAGAATAAAGTGAATCCACAGTATAAGGGGCTAAATATTGTGCCAAGGCTTTTTCTAAGGGTCTGGTGGGGCTAACATAGCCTGACACCAGAGGACGAATGGGAAAATTCTCTTTATGCTATTTAACCCGTCCGAACATATCAGGCACACGATAGCCGGGGGAGGGGTGAATGCATGTGAAAAACCTTCAGGAAAAGAATAAGCCTTTTTAAGTCTTTGAAGAGCCGCTACCGTGGCCTGACTAGGATCACTTTGAATGGTTTTGTGTGGAATAGTGTTAATAACTTCATGCATTTTTTGAACATAGTCACAATTATTCAACAACACAATCTGACTAGATTTGTCTGCAAGCACAATAGACAAGTCATTATTATTTTTGAGTTCAACCAATTGTCTCTGCTCTTGAATAAGATCAGGTTGTGGGATAGGATAACAAGAGTCATGTTGTAAGGTATGGGCCATTATCACTCTGGCGTAATTATTATGCTGTTCAGGAATACATTTAACTATGCTTTCCACTCGGAAGTTCAACGTTTATCTCAGATAAAATCTGGGATAAACGTTGAACTTCCGAGTTTAAAAATAAGATAACAGAATATAGGCTTTATCAAGGAAAAAAACTCAGATTTTTTGTTTTTCTTTTGGTACCGTTTCCCATTTATTACAATGTTTGTTACTTTCTGAAAAACAATTTTTGTATAGCGGGAAATATCATTACGTATCACCCTGTAAAAAGCCAAAGAACAGCAGCACAAAGAACACTAGATTTGGGGTAGAGTATCTACTGAAAGGACGTCCAACTGTAGTAGTACTTTTAATTTTTACAGAACCCTATGTATTTCACAGCGTTTTAGCTTCGTAGTTATGACAAATCTATAGGCAAACGAAAATTTTACTCGGTTTACAAATACTGTTTTCCGAATGCAAAGAAAGCAAAATATTTCACAATGTCTATGAAAAAATTCCTGAATAGATTTCAGTTTTTAAACAGCAAAAGTCGCATACATGCTTATCTTGAAGTTCCATGACAAATGTAAGTACATGTTTTACTATGTGCCGGCAGTTGGTAATAATATAGACGTATCAAGGAGGCGCTGCGCAATTTGCGTTTCTTTATTTATATTGTGTTATTTGCACCAAAACGCAAATGTAAAATACACTATCTACCAAAAAGTAATTGGACACCCCTGCAATCGACGATATCTGCGGGCCTGATACACGTCACGGCCGCCACCGTTAAATATCGTGTGGGAAACAACAACGCAACCAGTCGTATGCAAGATGCCACGCAGTTCGGAGCTCTCTGATTTCGAGAAAGGTGTAATCATCGGGTATCACAGAAATGGCCGATCCACACATGACATATCCAGCGAGTTGAAGTACCAACATCGACAGTGGCCTACGTGATTGGCAAGTGGAAGATAAGAGGCGACTGTCGGAATGTGGCCCGACCGGACAGACATACAAAACTGGGAGTTAGAGACCAACGGGTGCTGGCCTGAGAAATTCGGAAGAACCGAACCAAATCGATGGGCCACATCAGCGAGGAGTTTCAACAGGCATCCGGGAGGGGTTTTTCGATGAATACTATCCGTAAGGAAGCCCATCTGCTCGGTTATCCCGGACGTGCTGCCGCCCACAAGCCTTTGATCACCAAGTCCAATAGCGCTGCTCGGCTAACGTGGTGGAAAGAACGTCGACAGTGGACCGTTGAACAGTTGAAACAGGTTCTCTGGAGCGACGAATCAAAGTTCACCCTCTACCGTTCGGATGGCAGGATCTGGGTTTGGCGTCTGCCTGGAGAACGCCTCCTGCCGGAATGTATTGTGCTAACTGTGAAGTTTGGCGGCGGTGGAATTATGCTATGGGAGTATTTCTCCTGGTATGGCATGGGACCCTTGGTCGCAATTCCTGGTAGACTCAACGCGGAGACGACCTACTGCACCATTTTGGATGACCATGCGCTTCCTACGTTGTGGCAGTTTGTTTTATGGGGTGGACCCATGTTACTTTCAGGATGACAATGCCACCTGTCATGCTGCGAGGTCCACCATGGCTTGGTATGGTGACAATGGGGTTAATCGAATGAACAGGCCTGCGCAAAGCCCGGACCTCTAGGACGAGTTGGAGCGTCGACTTAAGGGGTGCCCCCACCGTCCGAAGTCGGTGAAGGAACTGACCTGTCTTCTCCAAGCCGAGTGGAAGAAAACACCGCTAGCCTTCGTACAACGCCTGGTTGAGAGCATGCCCCATAGGGTCGCAGCTGTAATCGCCGCTCGTGGAGGCTCCCCCAACTATTGAAGGTGAATAAACTTCGTTTTCCTTTGCTATCACCGGTGTCCAATTACTTGTTGGTAGATAGTGTAGTTTAACTGGTTTGCGATAGCCATACTTGCGATTGCACATATCTGTTACATTATTTTCCCAAAAGCAGATCTAGGAGGATAAGTGTTTACTTCAATGTTGTGGATAGAAAAGTTGTTATGAACTGCAGTGTTTTGTTAATTGGGTATGACTTCTACATTACCCTTTCCACTGTTCCTAACACATCTTATACAGCAAGAAGTCACTGTTCACTCTTCATTCAAGAATGGCGCAGGCTGATACCACGGAAAGATACTAATGTAACTGTGAAGTGTTTGCGCTATAGTTGTCTGAAGTGCATGTGCTAACGAAACAGTGAAGTATGTGTGCTTCCTGGGAGTGTTGTTGACGTAAATATTGCGTTTGCCTCCCCGTGGTACAGTAGTACTGTATAAGCGGTGGCATTTGTCCAGTCGTCTGAGATGAGTCTGTGTTATCTTTTATGAAGCATGGATGGTATGTTTATCTTACGGCACTGGCTCTCTCCTTTCTCTAAAACCAGTGGCCCTAAATTAGGAAAGGGCGACTGCTTATAGCCCATTCAGTCGCTCCCGATGGTTGTTAAACACCAAAATGAAAACTGTACACATTTCGCATTTTATTACGATCTGCACGTCTTCTTTATTTTTGATCGGTTTCCTTCACTGAAAATTATGGTTTTTCCCCTCCCAAATACGCGTATTTCTTCCCATCGTGTGCACAGATACAAAAGTTTGGAACAGTCATTGTCAGAAATTCAATTTTCTGAGAGGTACTGCAACGCCATCATTGCCATCTCTTGCAGCATAATTTGCCCAAGAATTAGCACGTAACACTTTGTCAAGGAAATTCTTTTCCGTTTAACCTTATTCTGTATAGCCTGTTGCTTTTGGTTTTCCACCAACGCTCTTCATATCCTCCTTAGATCAATCTTTACTTTTTTTATTGACAGCTCCAAGTTCATAACTCCTAATCCCTAAATATGAAAATTCGGACATTTACTGGTGACTTACGAGGGTTGTGGAGAATGTAATGTAAAAGTGGGCATAACGTTTTTATTAACTGACAGAGGTCGTTCAAATTACACATGCTGGTAGAGTAACTCTTCCTCTATAGTAACCCTTCTTTTTCATTGCAGGTAAATGATAGATTCCAAGCAGAAACGACTTGCCGTCATTGAGTTCTTCACGAAGAGGGGTGCAGGCTGTCCGTCATCCACAAGAGGCTACAAAATGTTTATGGAGATGACACCATTGACAAAAACAATGTGCACAGATGGATGATGAAGTTCAAAGAAGGGGAAACCAGCATTAAAGAAAGCCATGCAGTGGGAGACTATCACCTGGACCAGTGACACGAATCGTCAGCGAGTGGATGAATGAATTCGCGCGGAGACACGAGTCACAATCTGTGAACTTTCTGCACCACTGGACTGTGGTCCCAATGCCGTACAGAAGATGCTGGAAGATTTAGAGTATCGGAAGGTGTGTGCAAAGTGAGAATCTCGGCAGTTGACACCCGATTTGAAGGAGAGAAGGGTGAAAGTCTACTCTGATCTTCTGGAAGCATTTGAAGGCAATGAAGACACTTTTTGTTTTCGATCTGGTGAAAGAGGATGAAACGTGCGCGTATCTTTACAATCCGTTAACGAAGAATCAATCCATAGAAAAGACTCCTCTAAAGCCTCCGTTTCGCGGGAGTTCGGAGGAGGAAGTCTGATGACCGTATTGCAAATTAACTGGTTTGTTGCATCAGAGTTCAAAGCAGTCGCAGATGCCATTTGACTGTTGTTCAAAACGCTATGTTTTCTTCTGCTTCGTAAATAGTTTTAGTGTATATGTACTAAAGAGAATAGCTAAGTTTGTTTGCAAATAGTTTATTCTTTCAAGATGCCTTCAAGTTCCTGCGCTGTTGCAGATTGTAAAAATAACTACCAAGTTATATAAATAGTGGCGCACCAAGGGGGTGCGCCACTATTTGGGTGGCTCAGAATATTCAAGATGAAAAAAATAAAGGCGCACCAAGGGGTCTTTATTTGGGTGACTCAGAATATTCAAGATGAAAAAAAAAATACACAGGAGAAAACATCTCCCAAAATACTGGGAAACCATAAAAATATCTCCGCGATATTTAAGTACGTTTCCAATTATTCGTAAAATACATACTTAAAAACATAAACAAATATATCTAAAAATAAGCAGCCAATAACAAAGAACGATGGACCAAGTGATACTTCATGGGGAGGGCTCGGACCCCTGGGCCACCCCTACTGAGTGCACCACAGCATTTGTTTGTTTACAGAATTTTGCAAAACAATTCTGATTTTTCTCTGAGATCATGGTGACACGCAGTGATGATCAAATTCGGAGACAAATAATTAGAAATTAATTTATTACAGAACTAAATTTATGTATACGAAGTGATTACGCGAACGCATTGCTTTTAAAAACAATCTTCCTGCGTGTCAATAGACAGCAGACAACTCTCGTGTTTGCTGGGTTATCTTGAAGACACAGCCAACGTCTTGTGAGACAGGTGTAAGAGAGATTGCTCTCCAGGAAAGCTCATCCCGCACTCCCGTATGAGCAAACCTAGCAGCGGAAACCAAACCTTGAATGTTTGATTCCCGCTCCAGGATGATGTAATTTTCAAGTTTTCTGATGCAATGTAACATGTTGAACAGTAAGCAAGGCAATGGTTATTATATTTGCCGCCTTGAAACTCCTGTGTATTTTTCAGTTTTTTACAGTACCATGCCACATTCTTCTTGTGTAAGACTACACATCCATCCTTTTGTTTGCTTTTGTTAGGGAGTTTAACGATCACCGTGAGAAACTCAATAGTCTAATTGTATGATGCAAATAGATGCATCATCCCTGCCTCACCCGGGATTCGAGTCGGAACCCATTTCGAGCAGCAGGCCTCAAAAGCAAAAGCTTCATACCACTCGGCCACTCGGGTGGCATTATTTACCTTAGCATCTTCAACCATTATCTTAGTCTTCACATATCTTGTCATCAGCGCAAGGCAGCACTTTATTAGTCTGAAACACCTCGGATTTCGACCTCATTCGCAGCTTCTTGAACATCAGAATGTACATCATTAAACTTGTGCATTTGCGGTGATATTTATTTTCAATTTAGAATTGTAAGTCTTCTTAATATTATACCGGAAGAAGCTTTCAATTTTACGATTTAAAATTGTTTAAATAAAGAAAGATGTTTTGTAATACAATATGAAATAATATACTGCTATGATGTTTTTACTTAGTCATTAAATCCTAATTACTTGAAATTATTCAACATAGGATCGAGCCAATGTACTTTGCACCAAAAAATTTAGGGAGTTAACTTTCGGCTGGCGTAAACTTTGGGCTGGCGGAAAAAGCTTGAACTCTACGTCTTGGTAATCATATTTCAGTACTTAGGCATAAAATAAAAATAAGCATAAAAATGACATGGAAAAGAACTTCCATAGTCATTGTAGCATTCCAAATAAGTTTCTTGAAACATAATGCAGTCAGAGTTAAGCTTAACGTGCCTAACAGCACAGAAATATGGATAACTCATTTACTAAACTGTAAGAATATGTGAGCTTTAGAGACCAAAAAAACTTCATGATAAGAGTTTTGCACTGATTTTGAGCAAAACTACAAAGCTCTGCTTACCCGCGATCGCTCACGCAGATCATACCAGTATTGCCTCTTTTCCCAGCTGTGATAGAATTCAGAAAGGGAATGTGAAATTCACAAAATTGATTTATGACGTATTTAAGGTCCCATGCAGTTTGGATATGATACGTAATTAAATATTTTCTCTTAATATCAAAATTTTGCTCTTAATGTATAAAATTTGTCTGCTTAGCGTACTATCTCTTCGCAGACACAATATAAGGATATTTTTGATAAAGTGACAAAGTAGTGTATAATTTTATTTTAAATACACCAGACATGAATAATAATGAAACGCACAAAGCGTATTAAATCCGTTTATTTTTGTGGTGTGGTCAGCACAAAGATTCGCCAAGCTTTCGCACTACACTGGGAGCCTTTTTCAAGGCAGTGGTAAACATACAAATGCAGGGATTTGGAACACGTAAAGAACCATTGCCTTGAAAAAGCCTCCCAGTGGAGTGCGAAAGCTTGGCGAATCTTTGTGCTGACCACACCAAAAAAATAAACGGATTTAATGCGCTTTATGCGTTTCAGTAGTGTATAATATTCAAAAACTGCTATTTTCCCATTTTTTCTTCTGGCATGGTACACCAGTAGGTGATTTATTTTCTTTTTCCTTTTTGTTTCTTTGAACCATTTTACAATAAATGCAGGCACTAATCAAAGGCTATAAAATTGCATTAATCTTTGTACGTATCTGTTGCATTAATCTTTGTACGTATTTGTTGCATTAATCTTTGTACGTATTTGTTGCATTAATCTTTGTACGTATTTGTTGCATTTATCTTTGAATGTATTTGTTGCATGAATTTGATGAACATTTTTGACATGAGAGAAATTTTTCTAATTTACAAGTTATTAATAAATCATTCCTGTTTCGCATACTTTATGCAGACGCCCTTTGTTGCTTTTATCATTGAACTAACTCATTTGTAGAATATGAATTTTTCAGTACACTGGTTGTAAAAAAGCATTTTCCCGCCTTGAGAATCTCAAGATCCATATGAGGTCCCATACCGGAGAAAGACCTTATTCCTGTACACATCCAGGCTGCACAAAAACATTCAGCAACTCTTCTGACAGGGCCAAGCATCAGAGAACGCATCAAGATACGGTATGTAATTCTTTTTTCTCTTGTATTACTTTTCCAAGGACGCTTAGAGGTTTCACACTAAAAAAAAAAAAAAAAACAGAATGGAATCACAGTAGAACATGAACAGTAATTAAATATATTTCTTAAAAACCAAGAGTATTAATCCATGTTAATATCGTTATATAAGCATTATGTAAATATTTCGGACTAAACATGCTTAATCGTGTTACATGTTTCAATATAAACATGCATGCACTTCAAAGGTCCGACAGAAATCTGTAAACTTGCGGTCTGGGCAATCATTGGGCCACACCGCCAAGGAAATTTCAACCTTCGTTGGCGTCTACCAACAGCACAATGAGCCGTGCTACGTCGCTAAGGTGGAACTTAACTGGTTCCGGGAACACTACAGCGATGTCTCCGTTCTCCGTTGGTCGGCGAAATCGCTTGACCTCAATCCCATAGAGCACTTGGGGGACTATTTGGATCGACAGGTTCGACGTGCCTACCCACAACCACGTCATCTCTGGGACCTTCATTCTCTGCTGCAGTCCGAGTAGGCACGTGTGCCTCGGGCAACCTTCGAGGGCCTCATAGCGTCCATATTACACCGTTTGAACGCTGTCATGAGGGCCAAGGGTGGTTATTCCCATTATTAGGTAGGTCGTCATATTATTCTGATACGATTGTGTGTATATATATACTGTATACATACATGTATATTAGGTGTACAACTTAATTCTCGGCCCTTAACCGCAAGCGATCATAGAACGTCGGCAAATGCAAATATCTGTGTGCGATAATGGCTGATTACAGCTCTATCCAACAACTTTCCAGGCAATCGTAACCGCTTACAACTGTAGTGACAGAAGGGACGAAAGTTGACGATGAAAGCAATGTCGTTCCAGAAGCAACATTTGAGGCACTGCCTCCTTTTCGCGTTTCAGCTGAAAAAAAGTGCCGAGGAAGCCCAGCAAATTATCTGTGCTGCTTTGGGTGAGGCTGTCGTGTCCTACAGTACGTGTAAGAAGTGGTTCCAGCGGTTTAAGCAAGGGAATTGCAATCTCCGTGATGCAACACGTCCGGGACAGCCACAGAAAGTTGACGGTGAGGAACTGGAACAACTGTTAGACGCGGATCCCTGTCGCACACAGTCAGAGCTCACCCACGAACTCGGAGCAACACGGCAAGCCATTTCAAAGCGCCTGCACAAGCTTGGACGGATTCACAAGGAGGGCCGTTCGGTACCACACTCACAGCTGCGGACAAGTCTAGGCGCTACAATGTTGCTGTGTCTTTGCTCGCCAGATTCAAGAAGAAGGATTTCCTCCACAAGATTTTGACCTGTGACGAGAAGTGGATCATCTACGATAATTCTAAGTGCCGCAAATCGTGGGTTTATCCAGGTCAGCCTACCACCACTACCACCAAACTGAATATCGATGCCAGAAAGTTGTTGCTGTACATATGGAGGGATCAGGGCGATGTCGTACACTATGAGTTGCTCAAACCTGGTGAAACGGTCAATGCTGATCATTATTGTCAGCAACTTATCGTGTGAGTGACCCACTGGAGGCGAAAAGGCCATACACCGGCAAGGGCAGAAGGTCTGTCCTGTTGCTTCAGGATAACGCGCGTCCTCACACCGCGAAAACGACTTTAAACACGATCACCGACCTGGGATGAGAGATTTTATCCCACCCGGCGTATTCTCCAGACTTCGCCCCGTCGGATTATCACCTCTTTCGCTCGCTGCAACATCACCTGAGTGATACGCACTTCACTTCTGTCGAGGAGGTCCATACAAGTATTGATGACTTTATCAACTCGAAACAGCCCTCTTTTACGCAGTGACATTCGGCAGTTCCCTGACTGATGGCTCAAATGTATCCAACAAGACTGGGATTATTTCCCTGATTAGATACGTATTCCATTTGCTATAATTTTCTGTCAACGTGTCGTACCTGTAGCCGAGAATTAAGGTGCACACTTAATATTATATATATGTCTGATAGCAATGCAATTATATACCTCACACTGTATTTGTAAAAGTGTCTTTTAGTGAACTTTTGTCTGTAATAACTTTCTCATTGATATGTTTGCTCAATGCACAAGGTGTAGCAAGATATATCGCACCAGCTGTTTTTTGAGCATCCTGTGGGTTTTGGAAATGTTTCAAATTTAGTCATTTTTATTAGCAAAAGGGGCTATCTGCTCTCAAGATCTGTTTCTTACGTCGGGTTACGATTACGTTGATAGAATTTCAAAAGTTTAATTTTATTTAATTAAACTCTAATAATAATTTTATCTTTCTTCGTAAGAGAAAGATTTTCCAGACAAAAAATACACATGAATGGCTTTCGAGTTACATTACTATTTACAAAACTGTCGGTTATAAAGATAACAAAATATTTACCCTCCTTGTATAACTTCTCATCCACTCGTTTTCACACATCTCTGTTGCCGTTAGAAGCAGATCCTATTTGCATTTACCTTCTATGACTTATTTGCATAAAGTTTGCAATAAAGTGCCAAAAATGAGGCATTTTCAAGTAATTTGTATAAATCAGGCACAATGAGTGCGGTTTGCATAAATTATGCAAGTATAATACTAAAACGTTAAGTACTTGCATTGTGAAAACGTCAGAAGATTCCTAAGCTCTTACTATGACAGTTGTGAGAAGCGATATGAAAATACTGAAGATAAAAATTAAACTACTCCGGAGAAAACATCTCCCAAACTACACTGAAGAGCAATTGAATTAGAGATACCGGTCTAATAACGTGTAGCACCACCTTTCGCCCTGATGACGGCGACGATCTGTCTCGGCATGGCCTCGACAAGACACCGGAAGCGTTGGGAAGCCATACGGATCCACGACCACTGAACAAGCTCCCACAGTTCACGAAGATCTAATGGAGGAGGGGGGGAGTCAGAGCCTCGAACATCTCTCTCGGTGGCATCCCAGAAGTGCTCGATGGGATTGAGGTCAGGTGACCTAGCTGGCCGAGGAAGCTAGGTCACGTCGGTGGAGTGTTCATCCAACCATTCGGATACAATTCGAGAGCGATGGCACGGTGCATTGTCTTGTTGCAGGATGAGGTCCCCAGTGGCATATTGAAGACGCACAAACGGGAGCAAATGGTCGTCCAGGATATCCCGGTAACGTTGACCTCCGAAGGGACGATGTCACACGTACCAGGGGTCCCCTTTCAGTCCACGTAAACAGTCCCCAGACGAGAATGCCACCCCCAACAGCTGGAAAAGTACCCTGCTGGCAAGAAGGATCCATCGCTTCATGTAGTTTACGCCGTACTCGTATCCTACCATCAGCATGTACCAACGTGAATTGCGACTCATCAGTCCAGGCAACATTTTCCCACATGTCTAGGGTCCAATGGCGATGTTCCCGCACCCACGCTAATCTTTGCGCCCTGTGATGTGCGGTCAGCAGCGGTGCCCTCCTGGGACGATGGCGTTTGTACCCCATAGCGAGGAGATGGTTCTGGATGGTGTGGCTGCTTACACGTTTTTGTTCACCAGCGTTAAATTGCCGAGTGATTTCTTGCACTGGGGCACGTCTATCCGCTGTTACAATGCGAGCTAGCCGACGATGACCCCGCTCATCCACACGTTATTGTCCACGGCAGTTGGCCCTTGCAGGGATGGTTTTACCGGATTCGATGTACTCACGGTGCACCCGTGACACAGTGGCTCGTTAAAATCCCAGTACCTGCACGACTTCCGAGATGAAGTGACCCATTCGTCGGGCCCCGACAATTTGCCCACGATCGAATGCACTTAGATCCTTCGTCTTACCCATACTGCGTCCGACTCTTACTGATTCCCGTCGCATCACTCCTTATATTGTCGAATCGCTGCATACGTCATGTCGTTTCCGTTTACAGGGCCGCCCACAGCGCCACATTTGCATAATGTCAGCTGTCTCTAATTCAATTGCGCTTCAGTGTATTAGGAAGCAATAAAACTGTCTGCGCTATATTAATGTAAAGTCCCTTTCCCATTATTCGTAAAATATACAGGGGTTGGACAGAATAATGCGAACACCACGCTCAGAGACGTGACTTTTAATGCAACTGCGTACGTCGCAATACGCAAAGGCATTCATCACTTTTTGGTTCTAATAGCTTTGGTTAGAGCCTCAAGGTCTTGTTTAAGTGCATTTTAAGTGTCTTGTTGCAAAATTTCTTTCAGGGTGACGACGAAATGGGCGACCTAATGGACTTCGGAAGAGGGGTAATTGTTGGTGGCCGGCTGGTTGGCGTCTGCATGACAACAGTCGCCAGGATAGTGGGGCTATCAAAAGCTACAACGAAACACAAGAGCGGCCAGAAAACGACTTTGACTGATAGAGACAGGAAAGCATTAAAGAGGATTGTTACCCGTAATAAGAAGACCACGGCACCGAAAATTAGTGCGGAGCTCAATCTGCATTTCCAGACCTCATTATAAAGGGAAACAATGCTCAGGGAACTGCACAAACAAACAGGATGGCTGCTATTGCAAAGCATCTAGTGACCTGGGTGAATGCACAAGTAATGCCAGGAGCATACAACGTGGACTGCCGATGTATGTGCGCGTGTAATGTGGTCGGATGAATCCACATTCACACTATTTTCTACCGCAGGACGTGTTTACTTGTGGAAAATAACCATCAGAAGCGTACAATCCAGACTATCTGCTCCCAACAATGCAGCATGGTGGTGGTTCTGTCATACTGTGGGCGGTCATATGGTGGTTTTCTGCAGATTTCCTGATCATCTTGAAAGAACGGATGGCTGGCAGGGCGTATGAAACCATTTAGGCCGCCCAAATCCTTCCAATTGCTCAGGCATTGTTTCCTGCAGGGGATGCTATCTATCAAAATGATAACCCCCGATTTACAGAGCTCGGAATGTCCAATCATGGTTTGAGGGACATGAGGACGAAATTTTACACCTTCCTTGGCCTCCCCAATTGCCAGACACATAATCGAGCCACTGTGGTCTGTGTTGGAAAACAGAGTAAAATCCCGTTATCCTCCTCCTGCATCTCTCAAAGACCTGGAGCAGTTTCTGCATGAAGAATGGTGTAACATTCTACTAACCATGATCCAGGATTAGCATGTGTCCATTCCAAGGAGGATTCAGGCGGTTTTGTATGCCAAAGGTGGTCTCAGACACTACTAGGTACGTAAAATCTTCTTTACCTAGGTGTTCACATTATTCTGTCCAGCCCTGTGTATACAAATATATTTAAAAATAGACAGCCAATAACAGAGAACAAAGGACTAAGCGTTACCTCAAGAGGATCGCTCGGGTCCCTGCCCGCCCTCAATGAGTACGCCACTACTTAAGGCATTACTGGAAATAGCGTAACATACTTAGTGCCCGACGGTATCATCGATTTCAGCAAGAAGCACACGCCAAGTCAAGCATCGAGGGTCAGAAGCTATAGGGAAGTATGGAGCAGCCTCAGGAATTAACTTCGTGAGGAAACCGCTGAAAAGTTTAGGTCACTTTAATTGTGGAAGCTGCCGTTGTTTACTCGTAGTAAAAATGTATTCAAGCCGCCTCCAACTATATCAAGTTCCTGAGATACCGAAGTTGCACTTCCACACAAATGTAGACTATTCAACAAAATTTAAGTGGGCGTAATTACAGACTTAATTTGAAAGCTGTACGAATCTCTGCTGCATTGTCAATGAACAACTAAAGCAAAACATCTTGGTAACGTTCCTAATACGTGCTTGAAACAAGGTAATGGACATTCCTCCATCGCCTGTAACGAAGCATAACAATAAAATGAATTTCGTCCATAAAATATTTTTATACACAGTCCTTTTATCTTAAAACTTAGTGGAATTTCTGATTTTTGTTTTCTAGAGACCTTACGTGTGTCAAGTTTCTGGGTGTGGAAAGAGGTACACCGACCCAAGCTCCCTGCGAAAGCACGCGAAAAGCAATCACGCCGATAAAAAGGACCAATCCAGAAAAAAAGTAAGTTATAGAAACCATATTCAGAGTATTTTATGAACCCCTGGAGAAAACCTACTGCGTGGACATACTGCGTGTACAGACAGACACCACCATACGCCGGTTGTCCACATGATACTTTACAGCCACCCAATAAGAAATTGGGAAAATGCTGGTCTTACTTTTACAGGATCCAAAGAGAATTTGTCCAGTTCATGCTTCAGAAACAAAGACATTTTGACACACACGAATGTATATTTATGTATAACATATATAGTTTTCCACACAGAACATTGGAAAAACTATATGAAAATTTTTATACAAATTTTTCTCTGTATGATGCAAGAAATTTTCATTTCGTATTGTAGAGGCAGAAGTATGATACAAATGTGAATATATATTTATTTATTACATTTAAGGGGGAAATCCGTCCAGTAAAGAAAATCATAGTGCTTCAGTCCGACTGAAAAATATCTTTTCAATGAATAATTTCATCGCGAAGGCAGCTTTTAAAATTCATTCAAGATTTCGCGGTGTAGTCCTTTGGATAATTAATACAGACATTTGACGTGGACCAGGAACATCAAACCAAGGTCTTCGCTCTTTCTACGTTTATAAGAGAGTCACGGAAAAATTCTCATTGGCCGCCACCGGGAATTGAACCCAGGGTCTTCATGTTACGCGCCGGATATGCTTCCACTACACCACAGCGGCCTCGAATTCCTCCAGACTCACACACGCTAACTGCCAAGCCAATTTGGCAGGTTGCTTCTTGGAACCCCCGCAAAATGCTGGGGATTCACCAAAGATGGTAAGCAGCAACTGAAGAAATAAGCAGAATGCGAATGAATAATTAATACAGACATTTGTGTAGTGGAAGCATATCCGGCGCGTAACTGGAAGACCCTGGGTTCGATTCCCGGTGGCGGCCAATGATCATTTTTCCCTGACTCACTTATAAACGTGGAGAGAGCGAAGGCCTTTGTTTGATAGTCCTTTGGATTTTTCAAGGAAACTAAAACGCCGCGCTAGAAATGGTTTTCATTCTTTGCGTTCAACTGGCTCTCTAAGAACTGCTGTTTTTAATTGCGTGCGTGCCTGGATTGTATGGGTGACCAAGTTTATTTCATGCACGCAGAATGTTGTAGCAACCAACATTCAGACTACTGTATTTCTTGCATTGCTAAGTGCCACAGGGAAGGGGATTGCTGCACGTACCACACATATCGTGAATCCTGCTAATATAGACTCTGAAGCAGTAATTTCTTCTTTTTTTCTCTCTTTTGTAACTTCTATTTGAGCATCATTTCCGCACCTTGTTTTCTGTCTAACGTTCGAAACTGCGAGGATCCATATTTCTACCGCTGTAGGAGGTTTCACTATTTTAGATAATAATTTTGCTACTGAATAGCTTGTCGGAAACTTCTTTAGTTTTGTTGGAAACTATTACGTTTCAAACAAAATTCCTTCCGTGCTGTGTTTTAGCATTTACGTATCGTTCAAAGAAATAGCGAAGTTTGTCACAAAGTGCGGTACAGTTTGTAGATAAACGTCTCTCAGTTCACCACATACTGTTTTTTTTTTATCACGAACAAATATATTTATATTTTACCACCACATCACATGAGTCAATGACGGACAGCTCTTAAAATGTCACACTTCTTTAAAATATTCTTTGCCACATGTGTCTATGTAACAGCGCAACGTATTGTGCATATATTTTCACTTTTGGGTCACTTCTTTCTTGCTACAGAGCACTTACTGACGGTTTTTTTCGCATATGAATGCAATGTTGAGAATACAAACAGAAATTATGTACTCTGGGGCTGTGATTTTTCATTGACTGCAGACAGCCTCGCCTCATTTGGTAGCAAACGAATTTTTTTAAAGTCAAGAAGTTTTTGCAAAATGTGTGAAAACGTTTTAACATAGTATTCATGTTCCTGATTCAGAAAAAAGAATATGTATGATATGAATACAGTAATTATTCCAAAAGCGATAGCAAAGTGATAGCTAAAGCACCATCAGTATTATCAACACGGCGGTATGTTGTACACGATTTTAAAAACTCATTCCATTAATTGATATTACAAAATGTCGCGGCATAGCGGTTGAATACTTCTGAATAACGTTAAGTAGCAAATAACATGTGAAAGCGAAATCATTTAATTAATAACGAGGAACTATACTTAAAATAGTATAACTATGCTAGTAATCCGAATTTATTGGCGTGAAATAGACATCAACATTTCCAAGCCTTCGCACATTAACCAAATGGTTTTTTCAAGGAAGGTAGACTGTAAACTGAATAATAAAACGCTTCATCGATTTAAACGCGGTTCTCAAATTCTTGAAGCATTCTATTATTCAGATTGAAGTTTGGTAATTTTGATTTCTATTTTATGCCAATAAATTCAGATTGTTAGTATAGTTATACTATTTTAAGTGAAAACATTTGTTCAGCAGTTTGCTGCAGTGTGTGTATAAATAGCGCCTTACCGTTAATGTCCGGACCACCACGAAAAATTTTTATTTTCATAAATTTAATATCGTGTGCTGGAACCTTTAGATCTAATGACGGCCATCAGTCTTCGTGAAATACTCTCCAACAGTTCTTGTAAATGTCTGCCGATATGACATGCCATTCGGCCTTCAAACAAGTGACCTGTTCAGCTCTGTTTGTTGCGTGATCTCCTCTTTCACGCAACCGACAAGACAATTTGTCCCAGCCAGAGGTTGTCTAAAGGGTTCAAATCAGGAATCCGGGCTGGTTAGTGCAACTTCCCCACGCCCATGTCCTCCAACCAATTTTTAACAATGCGAACAGTATGCCATTGTGTGCTGAACTGCTAATAGAGGTATGGGCTTTCCCAAAGAATTGTGACAAAGCTGGATCATGCATAATTGTACAAGACGTCTCTGTAGAGCTCAGCAATCCATTGTTTTGTCCAAAACGACTAACGCGCCCAAACTGAGCCATGAAAAACAGCTCCATACCATCACGCTGTCTCCTCCAAACTTCAATGTCGGAATGATACGATCCTGGAGGTACCTTTCTTCCGGTATTTGCCACATCCAGGATTGATCATCATGCGGGTAGACTATGTACCCTGACTCCTCAGTCCAAAGCATAGGTTTTCATTGGTGTATTGACGTTCATTTCACCACGTTAATCGATATGTGGCATTAGTCGAAGTGATTAGCTTTTTGTGGATGGCTGCTCGACCGTGGTAACCAATGTTGTGCAACGTCCTGCTCCCTCTGCTGGTGCTAACATTAATCCCAATAGTATCATACAGAGTTCGAGGGATTTAAGACAATGTTGATTTACGTTCTGAGCGGATTGTACTTTGAAGAGTTCTCCTGTAATATTTTGTCAGCTTCGAAGGTTTACCGCTTCGTTTTTTTAAGGCAAATTCAGCCCTAATCTGCTTCTGTATGTATATCACACCACTAACCGTCAGAGTCTTTAGTGCTTCTGACTGTCACGTGTGGGGCCATTGATTATGTGGTACCGTGTTTTCAATATTCGCTGAAAATCAATTAACTCTGTCGATCGAAGTATCCTACGAGAATATTAAACGTTTTTTCTGTGCTGTGGTGCTTGATTAGGACCAAAGTCACTATCAATAGAAAGGTATTCGGATATTAATGGCAGGGTAGTGTACTATTTATGCCTTTATTCATCATTACCATATTAAATTACTTTTTGGGAGGGGAATAATATTAATAATTTGACACTGTCAATAAAAGTGCAGCGAAAGTTAAGCTATTTCCCTGGTACCGTGTTTCCATCCCAGTTTGAGATTTCTTGAATAAACAAAGACATCGTTCTTTCCACGTTTTAGCAACACACAGCAACCGAAAAATTGTTATTCGGTCACCGATGGGAAATCGAATCCCAGATCTCTCGATATCTAGCCGAGCGCGTTAGCCTTACACCACGGTGGCCAACAATCCACTGCACTATGTGCGTTTTTCTGTCAGCTTATGACATCATAAATCCGTAAGATGGGCTCAACTACTGAGACATCTCCATCTGATGGTCATTAACGGCACTGGCTATATATACTGCTGGCTACCCAAAATGCAACACCAAGAAGTACACGAGATAGCAAAGCCAGATTTACTGGACACATAACAACAGATACAAAGATGAAACAATTCAGCTTACAGGCCCGAGCGACTTGCGGAACACGCAGACATCAATAGTTCGTGTGGCTCCCATGGCTGGCAATAACAGCCGCTACACGCCACGGCATCGAACGAAAGAGGCTTTGGATGAGGGCTTGGGTATGTCTGTCCAGGCTGCTTCACACGTTGCCATAGTTCATCAGACGTAGCCGCGGGTGGTGTTTGCCGGGCCACTCGGTTGCCGATCAGCGACCAGACGTGTTCGATGGGCGACATATCGGGAGAACAAGCAGGCCACGGCAGCAGTGACACCTGGTGGGCCGTGAAGAATTATTGCACGATGCGTGCCATGTGCGGGCGCGCATTGTCCTGTTGAAACGTGGCCGCTGACAGGTCCTGCAGGTAAAGGAGGACTACAGGCTCCAAAACGTCGGAGATGTAGTAGTGGCTGTTGAGTGTACCAGCGATGAGTACCAGAGGGGTGCGGGTGTAATATCCAATTGCGATGCCATATCCAATTGCGGTGTCATATCCGGTATGGCGATGCATAATGCAGGCGTCATACAGTTTCTCGCCGCGGTGCCACCACACGCGGATCCGACCATCAAGGTGTTGTAGGCAGAATTGGGATTCGTCGGAGAAGACAATGTCGTGCCATTCCGCAGTTTAGGTGCGGCGTTCAACGGCACACTGCCGCCGCACTCGCCGGTGGTGTAACGTCAATGGTAATCGGAGCAATGGGCGCCGTGCGACAAGTCCCCGCTCCTGCAGACGACGTCGAATGGTACGTGCTGACACAGGTTCTTGCGCAACACACTCTAATTCCTGCGCTAATGTTCGTGATGTGGTGGTGCGAGCCGTTAATGTCCGCAGTACAACATGCCGGTCCTCTCGTTCAGTGGTGTGCCGCGGCTACGGCAATCGCTCACGTTGGTCCGTTCGTCCCTCTTTCACCCACCGAATCCATACTCGCCTCACTATGGCTGGTTGTCGTCCCACACGGGCGTCGATGTCTCGGTACGATCAAGGTTATTAGATATCTCTTTAGGTTGAGCTACTTCGGAAACAAGATGCTGTTGGCTGGCGAAATGACGTCGCGCTGGGAGCAAAGCAGCGAGAGGCAAAGAGGCGAGCCCAAGAGCCATCGCTACTACGGGTTACACTTTAGCAAGAAATGTAAATAAACGCGATGGAAAAGGTTTTCAAATACTAATAATTTCTAACTTGAAAGATTAACATATTTATCAGTGATGTGTTATTTCCTCTTTCATGAATTAATTAATTTTGAAAACAAAAAAATAACAACTTTTTTATAAAGAAATATGAGGGCATTGCAGTAAACAAACATATTGCTGAACTTCGTAGTTCGCAGGAAGTTATATTTACAAAAAGTTATTGTCAGTGCGAAAGTAAATTCTTAAAAATCTTAACTTTTTAAAGTCTAGTCTTTCGATTATGATTATCAGCGCATCAGGTAGTTCCGTTAACAGGCTAAACAAACAAGAAGTAAATATGTTATTCATCATTTCATTTTTGCAAAATAAATTTTGTTGTTTACAGAATTCCACTTAGTAGCCTTCAAATACAAACAAAAATTCGCAAGAAATGTTCGTTTTTCAATTTATTTTAATAGGCGGCACAAAAAACTATCAAAAATTATATAATAGGTGGCACAAAAAGCTATCAAAAATTATATAATATTGCAATGGCGGGCAGAATTTAAATGAAAACAAAAATAAAACTTATCATAGTGTTCCACGGTCCATCCCTGCCTAAATCTTCCTCCCAACCCAGGCTAGTTCAGTTAAGTTGACATGATATTAAGTTACTGACAGCACACAAAAAACAACATAATTTTTTTAACTGAATTGCTTAACTTAAATTTAGTATCTCAAATTTAATAGAAGATAGCGTTTACCTTGATAACAGATTCCAGCTTTTCTGTTACACCCTGTACTTGGCAACAAATATTCTGTTACTTTGATGAAGCCTGCCATTTGCGTGCCTTTCTATTCTGGGCTTCTGCAGCTTTCCGAGCCTTAGCTTTCATGTTAAGGTATCTCAAGCGTATGAATGTTCTTGTTCTCACATATAGTTTGATGAATTCTAGTGGAGTATCAGGAAAATGTTTACTTATAACATTACAGAGCTTCCTTACAATATTTCTATTATGTGACAGAAAATGTTGCCCATGAAAAGGTAAAGATCAGCTCAAATTGACTGATTTTGCTTAACCAGTCATCAGAAGGCATATAGAGACCTCCTCGTGACAATGCTCCTATCCAGCACGAAGATGGGACATCGCCGGGAACAGCAGGCAAACAGCAGGTAGGCCCAGTGGGAGTGCCTAAGGTTTTACCATATTTTTGCCCACGATGCGCAAGATAGGCAGCAATGTATTTAAAACCTTCAACAGAGCAATCACTTCCAGTAACACATGCTAAAGGAGGATCAGGATTAATTGGATCATCAAACACAATGTCCCGCATCTCAGTGATACCTTCAAACATGGAAAGTGGTTCTGACATATCTGGCAAAATACTACCCAATAGCTGAAATGTTAAGAAGGAATCATTGTCATCAACATCTGAAGCAACTGAAGAAGCAGTAGATAAAGGAATATCCGATATGTTGCTACCCAGTAATAAGAGGCGAATGCGGCACTTCACTTCTGAAGGTAACAGGTTATCGTAAAAGTGACCAATTCCTCGGATCCGTGACAAAAAATGTTCAAGACAGTCCTGATTCAAGCGTGACGTCAATATATATTTGATGTTCAAGGGTTTAAAGTCACCAAAGAGTCTCATCAGTGACTATACAGATGTTAAAAAACCTTTCTGAAAAGGCAAAAGAACTTTCGTAGTACCAACCCTCATCTCTTGACAACAAGTAAACGGTTTCCTTAAAGTGTTTTCTTGAATAGCATGATGAATACCAAATCCACATGCATTGGGTCTGTCATCAGAGGGCTTCCTAGAATTGAAAACGTCAAATGAATTGTTGATTAACTTAATAAATTCAGCAATGGACTCTTCATTTGGCATTAAATAACATATGGCTTGTGCTGTATGGTCGGAAAACAGCCCGACTGCCATACGTACTCGTTGACGCTCTCTGCCTTTCACTGTGAGATGATGTGATGTTAATTTTGGACAAATTTTAATTTCACACCAATCCAAAGATAACAACTGCTCAATAGTGGCTTTTGTGATGACCTTGTTACTTGGCAAGGTTAACTCCGCATCAAGAAAGTGATTTCTGAGCAACTTATATAGATGGGGTACATCTGCAAATACCTAAAACCATTTCTGGTGGTCTGATGGATTCGGAAAGCTTGTGTTTGTGTGTGACACACTGAGTTCCTTCCAGACTGCACGATTCTTTGGCCCAAGGTTAGACACTACAGCAACAACATTATATTTAATATCCTGTAAGGATGATATTATTTTTTTGAGTAATGACGCTGTCATTGAAGCATCAAAATCATAATATATCGGCTGCTTCCAGCTGAAAAAGATTCCTCGCACCATAACCACCTGAACATTGCTGTAGGGTCCAAAAATACGATCTTCTTCCTGGTTCCTGGTCATATGAAATCCGGCTGTCGACATTCATTTCGTCAAATGAAATTACACATACGCGTTCTACATCATTAAATCTTTCACCCTGAGTTTGCATTAACTGCAGAACATCGTGCAAAATACCAGGATGACAACGGAATGAACGAGTGGTCCATCGTCGCAGGGTTGAAAGCCCAGGCAAAAGAAACCCCATCTTCAATCGCAAGAAATTGTAGGATTTGACAGATATGGCTCGCAATGTAATCGCTTTACATATGTCATCCTTTACCCATTTCACACTTTTTTTGTTATACAGCAAACAACGACTCCGGTTTTCTGTAAATATTTTACGTAAAACTTTACTCACGTCAGCTGCCACTTGTGAAGCTGAGTTATTCAGACATTCAGGCAGATTCCTTTGAGTAGATGCAAGTTTGTTATTAAGGCACTTATTTTGCAATCTTAATTTGGTGCACTCAACACTTAATCTTTTATTTCTTATTTCCAATGACTTTATCTTCGTCTTCAGAAGTTGAACATCAGCTAAAGATGGGGACGTAATATCAGTTGACACAGATTTATCAATTTTTTTCTTTGGAGACACATTGCGAAAGGTTTCCAATGCTCGTTTTCTTACTTCACGTCCATGTAATCTATCTGCTGCAGGACTAACATTCAGAACGCTAGAAACGGAGGATGAAGATTCATGGGGATTAGCAGTTGTAATATGCTTATGGCTAATTTGACCTGGAAGATTGACTATAGGTACAGCATCTTCTTTCAATTTCTTTCTGCCAGGTAATCCAAGTAATTCTGATTTTAAGTCACGAACATAACTGTCAACAGTAAAATGATCCGAGCAAATTCTTGCATTTTTAACTTTAAAATTATCCTTTCGTTTACATTTCAGTACCCAGAGTTTCTCCAAATCAGGATTTGCAGGAAAACAATGATAAATAATATCTGTACCTCGAGTCTTCCTACTGTAGGATAAACATCCTGCTATTGCACATCCAGGCATATTGTGTTACACTGATATAAAATAATAATATGCGCAACTGATGTTGAGAAATAGCTACTAGTTGTGAAGTATATTTACCAATTTCTAAGAACGAGTTTGAGTTTGCACTCCCAAGCCAAAGATGCCGTGCGACGTCGTTCTGGTGTCGTGTTTTCGCGGCGTTTGCTCCCGGTGTCACGTCATGCGCAGATCCGAGAAAACGGAGACTGCAACTGCACATTGTAATGGCGCCCCCCTGGATACGATAAACCGTTGTCGCGATAAGCCAATGTTCGTCCTCTGTCGAACTCCGAAACGTGCTGGAATGACTGCCGTATTCTGCGACGAGGCACCAGGAAGCTTCCCACGCACAGGTCCGGCAGCGCAACATACTTCCACTACTTACACCCCGCCTTCTGTGCACCCTTCTTATAGTGCTTCTCGGTAGCGTGCCGGGCGCATATGATTTGTATATGCCCTGCAATGCTAATAGTTTGCATGTCCTCTCGCGGGCGACGCATGCTGTGAATTTCAGGCCAATCGGATGCTTCCTTCTTAGTGTTGCATTTTGGGTGGCCAGCAGTGTATGAATTATAGCAGTTAAATCCAAAGTGCGAGATCCAAAGTGAAAATCCTTCAAATATGTGGCGTTAGTGAACAAATAAAGACATCGCTTTATTTAGCAACATTTGCAAGATTTTCGTTTGTTTTTTGCAACATCTGCAAGACTTTTGTTTGTTGGTTATTTTAACTCCAAATTTGCAAACAAAATTTTCAGTTTTTCTGCAATATATTGACTTTCTCGTGCTCAAAATGAAATGCGGTTTGGGTTACTGTGAAATTGCGTTGTCTGGTTTTATGACAAGTCCGGGTTGCTTATGTGGTACGGAATTCTTTTGAATTCGGTACCACATAAGCAACTTTTATGAATTCCTTTGAAATATTTGTTTACCAGAAATAGCAATAAATTGTTGAGTGATAGGAACACACTTTTATCACATCATGATTCCACGAGGATCATATCGAATTTTGTTATTTTTCCCAAGGATGTGAATTGTGATTCTATTTAACAATGCTGCAATTAGAAGCATTGTAACACCGTGGTAAGTATGCGGCCGTATCGTAATTATAAATACACCACTCTGTGAACACTCAAGAGACGCATATAGCATATTAAATCCGTTTATTTTTGTGACGTAGTATAAAAATTTATTTCGTTTATTTTTTTTACTACGCCACAAAACTAAACGAATTTAATACGCTACATGCATCTCTTGAGAGCACGGCCGTATTTTCGCACTATGCTGTTCCATAACTATTATTCATGATTTATTTTACTGTGTTTGTTTGTGTATCTAAATACTTTTTTACAGAGTTTTGGCTTTGTATTCGAAATTTTAAAAACTATGTACCATATATTCTTTCAGCATCATACGTGGTATGGCTATTAAGTAATAAGGCTGCGCTTATGGCAAATAAAATGCGCGATGCAAGTCGAAAGTGAGTGGTTGGCCATTGATCTCGACCTATGCGAGCCGGAAACGCAAAGTTCACTTCACTCTCTGCATTATTTCGGGGAGACGTGTCAATGAAAGAACACGTGTTGTTTGTCGCGAGTGGGGAAAATTTTGAGATCAACAAAGAATAAACGTAAAATTTCTGATGAAACTGAAAAAAAAAAAAAAGATCTACTGAACCTTCTCGTATGTTAAGTGAAGCTTACGGGGACGAATGCATGTCACATGAACGTGTTTTGCGAGGCGTAAGAGGTTCAGTGAAGGCCGGAAGGACATTGAAGACAAGGAACGAACATCCGGGTGCCCAATCACTTCAAAAATAAAAAAAATGTGGACTGAATCTACGCAATTGTTTGAAGTGTTTGACGACTGAGTGTTAAAATGACAGTAGAAATTGTAAACTTCAGTGAAGAGATGTTAGCAAATTTTACGTGAAAAGCTGAACATGACAAAAGTTTGTGCCAAGATGGTTTCGAAGCGTAACAGGTCTGAATAAAAAGAAAATGACATTGTGGGGCAAATTCAGGCAAAATCCAATCTTTTAGAAGGTGTTTTCATTTGGGGTGAAACATGAATCTTTCAATATGATCCTGAAATGATAAAACAGTCGATACATTTGAAAACACCAATATTACCAAGGATGAAGAAAGCACAGCAAAAACAAGTTCAAGGTCATGTCAGTTGTTTTCTTTGGCATTACGTGAGTAATTTTGGCAGAGTGAATTCTCGATGGAGTAACAGTGAACCAGCAATACTATACTATATACCAATCTGTGGTGACTGAGAGAGCGAGTTATTTTTTTTTTTTTTTTTTTTGATTGGAGGTTTAACGACCACCGTGAGCAACTCAATGGGCTATAAGCAGTCGCCCGTCCCTAATTTAGGGTCACTGGTTCCAGGGAAGGGAGAGAGCCTGTGCCGTAAGACAAACACAACATCCAGGCCTGACCGGGAATCGAACCCGGACCCCTTACGGACGAATGATCAGAGGCCAGCGCCTTAGACCACTGCGCCACCGGGGCGGCTAGAGAGAGCGAGTTAGAAGAATAGTCTGGTTGTAGAAAAATGGCTTCATATTTCACTAAGACAACGTGCAACTCATTCAATGCTTTAATCGAAGCAGTTTTTAGCCGAGAAACGCACGACAGTGCTTCTCCCCACACGACATTTTCATTTTCCCTAAAGTCAAATCCGTACTCCAAGGGACCCGTTTTAAGTCAGTTACTGTCATGAAGAAGAGCTCCTGAAAGAGATCACACCAGATGCGCTACAGCATTGCTTTGCCGAGTGGAAGATCAAAATGCGACGGTGTGTTGATACGGAAGGGGAACGAATACATTGTAGATGATAGGAGTTTAAAATATAAGTTTCTTATTTAAAACTTTAATGACCATAATATCCGAAACGTCCTTACATCCAAATTACCACGACCGCCCGAAATCGCTTTCTGGAGTGAATAGAATTTCCTATTCTCATTTGTTCTTTGAATTTACATGGCTACTACGAGATTAACAGAAGTCACCCTCAGCCACCATTGTTGTCGCTAAACGTATAAGTAATAAAGCAGGCGTTGGTATCTCCCGGGGAAATATTACTTACTCTCATGACATCGCATGCCTTCTCCGTGGAATGATGCAGTGAGCGTCCCCGGTAAACATCTGAAAGTCAATGCATATCAAGATTACAGGTCAGAAGTTTCGTGTGGTGACCGAGATCGAATCCTTCCTTTGTTAACTTGTAAAGGGAAGGAGAGAAATTCTGAAAAAAGAAACAACAGGCGTTATTGTATTCTGGGCGACACAAGATTTCAGGGATCTGGCCTAAAGGGCTAACTAAAGTTATAGCGTCAGTCTCTTTATTTAATAGCCGAACGTGGTAAAAGACTGTAGTCCTTGGTGGAATTTATTTTACTTTATGCTTTCATGTACACTACTTCATATTACCTTTATCGAGATGCATTTACTGTAGTTGATTTTACTTGTAATGGAGGTTATTTGCATATAAATTTACTTTGCATTCAGAACTGGGGTATTTACATGAGTTTTAAATAACAACGATGCACACATGTAAAAGTTGTCATTAATAAATTTCTGGAAACTGTGGAATTCTGTGACGCCGGTTGTTGCTAATATGTACTAGCACGTAATTAGAGTTTTATATTCTATCATGGAAAATACCTCTACACAGTAGCACGGATAAAGTAACAGTGATTTGTTTCATAGCAGAAGGTTACATTAGAAATAGAGCAGTGATGAGATATGACAAAAATGATATAATGACAACATATTGTCTTCGGATCATTACTGTTGTTTACCATGAGAAATTAATCCAAAAGGTTCACACCTGGAATATTTCTATGATTCCAATGATTTAGTCGATGACAAGAACAAAACAATGATAAACCATCATGTCAGTTTAACAAAACATTCATAACAATTGTCATGTTACGAAATTACAAATGTCATGTTTTGCTTTTTCATAACAAAACATGACTTTTTATCAGAATGGCAACACAAACAGGCACGCCTCATAGGTAAGACCTCTTCACAGCTTGAACGTGGACGAAAGTTCATGTCCTTCTGGTGATCAGTGACTGTGCATACTGATGAATAGTAATCTTGCTCTTGACTTGTAGTTGGTTAACGCACTTCACATGTAATCACTTTAACTAGGGCGTATCAGCTTGGACTGAAGAGCCAACAGTTCTGGACTCGCACAGAAAAACAGTATTTTATGTAAACACTCATTAAAACTTGTGTAAGAGAAAGCAACATACGAATAGATTTAAGAGAAAGCAACATACAAGCTAACGGAATGTTCTAACAAACATTCCGTTAGCTTGGCAGCTCAGTTCTGACCGCATTTCGTTAGAGTACGGGAATTCCTTTTTAATACAAAGTAAGGGGAAGAAAATTTGTCTTGAAGTGTTTCGCTGACTCGCAAAACTACTGTTCTTTTTGAAGTGTATTTACTTCAGTATTGAGCGGATTATAAAATGAAACACAACATTTTTTTTTCAGGAGAAAGAATATGTTTTAATAACTTGTTGATGTCAGTCCTGGATAATTACAGTAAGTGTGAAAAACAAATATTAATATTCGTGCTTATAATTTCCAGTTTAATTTCCTGAAAAGGATTTTGAAAAGTGATGAATTTCTTTCACTGTTAATACTAGTTGCTTGAAAAAGTAAAATGGAGATACAGAAAGAAAGAAATAAAAAAACTTGAAGTCATAAAAATCTGGGGAGATTAAAGAGTTAGTGTATTATTACAGTGTCTTTTTCAATGTGCATTTCGCTACCATCTTATTTCATGAAAATTCACCGTGTAAAGTTTAAAATCTTAATTCAAGTACTGAATTTTTCTTCCAGATCAGAGGAGGCATAGAGGAGCTTGATCCCAATGTTGTCAATGAATGTTTGCTGATCAAATCCATTCCACCCATCAGCCATTATGATGTCTCTCCTCCAGAGCCCACAGATAGCGGGCTGGGTCGTTCTCCTAGGGGTTCGCAGCCAGGTTCATCTTCCGACCACTATCCAGGTAAGAGATGTACTTAGGTCTATTTTTCTTACAGCTGATATTAACTTTACCCTTCCTATAGCAGTGGAAATATGTGTGGATCCAGAAGATCTGGAGGAGGAAGGTCATAAAAGTTAAATGCAAATTTTCAAAAATGACATCCCTATACCAGGAAAATAACTGATGCTCTTTTAATGAACAATAATTGATTTTATTGAAAAATAACTTAATCAAAATCAAAATCCTCGGTGTAGATGTATCAGAAACTAATACACAGTTTCATCGTTTTGACTGTTATTCCAGATGGTGGTCAGAAAGCAACAGTGACTGGTTATTTGAGAACTGCAGCTAGAAACCGCACGCCAAAATTAACTGTCTCGACGTCGTGATGTGTTACGTAACAGAAATAGACTTTTAATTGTGCGCGTTCACTTTAGGAAAAAAATTCATTACAAAACAAAATTTTGTTGCTGACTTTATCAGTCAGTTTCGTCATCCATCAGAAAAAAAAACTCCCAAGTAATCGGTACAGTATGTTAAAGGGTCTTTACTGTTGCCTGAGACTTATTGATTCGCACAAGCACTTCCAGTTGTTATTACTTTTTGGAAGTGTAACTATCACCATGAGCAAATCAATAGGCTATAAACAGTCGCCCGTCCCTAATTTGGGGACACTTGTTCCAGGGAAGGGAAGGGATGGGCGTTGAAAAGTGTTTAGCCAATATATGTAGATCTCAAAGGTTATTATGAAAGGCAATTTTACCAATCTTTTCCGTGACCCATTCTGTGTTTTCACAGAAAATTTCAAATTCGCAACTACTTTCCTTTGCTTTACAGAGCTCACTGAACTGGGTAAAGCGAATAAAGATGGCGATTGTTGAGAAAACCAAGCACTGTGCCGTCATTGTGTACTTCTACTTAAATGGAACGTTGCCGAAGAAGTCCAGAAATCCGTGAACACATGCAACAAGCATTATGAAAATCTTGTCCTTCTACTTCACGGACAAAAACTGGGTTGAAAATTTTAAGCATGGAAGACACAGTGTTGAAAGTGTACCCCTCAGTGGGAGGACTGTCGCCTTGTAAACACCTGCAAATGTGATGACCTGATCATGCAAGACCTCAGAAACACCGAAACACATTGAAATGACAATCAACAATTCTCATGAGCGAGCTCATGATATTGTGGCGAATGGTTTAGGAATGAAGGAGTTTACTTTGATGTAAGTCCATAATGCACTGAATACAGATCACAAACGGAAATATATTGTCATGAGATTGTGGAGCATTTTAAATCTAATAAAGCTCAGTGTTGGGGGAAATATGCCACTATAGATGAAACATGCGTACAGTACTTTCACCCTGAAACAACAACAAAAACATCGAAGAATTGGAAATATCCCTATTCACCCTCTCTTAGAAAGTTCAGAGTACCAGTGTCGGCTCTGAAAGTCATGGCATTGGTCTTGTGGGTTGTAGAAGGAGTGATCGTGGTTGTTTCCTGGGAAGAAGTGCTATCATCATGCCAACTAAGCCGTCTCCGCGAGGAACTGAAGCTCAAGAGTCATGGAAAATTGGCCAAAGCAGTAATCTTTCATCAAGACAATGAAGCCTGTGAACGTAGCGTTTACGACTCAGACAACACTGCGTTACTGTGGGTTCAAGGTATCACGTCATCCTCCTTACTCACCGGATTTGGCTGTATCGGACTATTTCCTATTTTCAAGTCTCAAAAAAGGGCTTGAATGGGCAGTGACATTTCTATGGAGGGACAGAGAGAGAGAGAGAGAGAGAGAGTTGAAAACGTCAATCGTTACATGAAATCCCAGTTTCTGCATCAATTCTGTTTGCAATTATCTTTGGAACTCCAAAGCCAGAGTAGTTTTGACAAATTATAGCTCTTGGAAAACGCATACCAAAGTGAGAGTAGTTGCATGGAAGTTTTAATTTTGCTTTAAGGGAGAAATGTGATCTCCGCGGTAAAGTGTACATTTCTTTTCTTACAAAAAAAGATTTCTCTATCGAGTTTGGTTGCATGTGTGTTTGAAAGAAATAAAAGTGTTTTCCTTTCTTCTCTTTGATGTACTTACCTAATAAATCTTTCAAACACTCAGAATGACTTTCTGAGAAATGATTTTTTCCATGCAGTCTCATCGAATGCTTTATTATAAATCCATAGAAAATGAAATATTTTTATAGTTAGTTTCATCATCACTCAAAACTGCCTGGTGTCCATCCTCATCATCTGAATAACGACTGCTTTCCTGCTGTACATTAATGAGCTGCGTAGTTGTAGCAATATCATATAAAAATCGCGATCTACTCTGTATGGTTATAGCAAAACTGTAATGTGGCTTGTACTTTCCATCCTTACAAACAATTTAAGCTGTTTCGGCGGTACGAAGCGTTTTCTTCTAATCATCTGTCCGAGATGGATCCGAGTTCGAATTCCGGTAAAGCATGGATGGTGTGTTTGTCTTATGGCACTGAATCTCTCCCTTTCCTGCGGCCCCAAATCAGAGACGGACGGGAGATTATATCCATTGAGTTACTCACTGTGGTCGTTATACCCCTAAACAAACAGGAAAAACATTACCGTCGACGCCAAAAATAGAGGGTCTCAATGCAGGATTGCTTTTGACCTTACATATGATGAAACAAGTTATAACACTAGAGTAATTTTGAGGCTTGCGAATTGCTTTCGATCACTGGATTCATATGCACACATAATCGATACGTAAAAAGAAGCGTACAGTACTATGGGCATTAGAAATTTAGATACACAGAACTATTTATTAACAAATACATTACACACGGGACTTCATGCATTTACATTGGCACATTGGTAGCTTCAGCCGTTTTAATTCTTCGAATGATTAATGATCAATCTTCAGCATCAAGGTGAAAGAAGTGCATCAAAGCAGATTAGATACTTTTACATTAGCCATTCATTAGGGCTGTTTTAATTTTCCTGAAGCACAGGAATATAAGGACCCTGTCCCGTAGAAAATGTTGGCGAAGACACTAAGAGAAACACAAGTTCTACTTCCAATACCTGAAGAACGCCGCCGTCTAATCCTTCATCAGATGACACACACGCACACACCACTTTCTTTTACAACTGAGCACTTTACGATCGTCTCTCTGTCTATCTAATGAGGAGGAAACAGTGGAAGAAAATATTTCCCTATCTTTCTTTCAGCGGTTTCCAGCAGGGGCAGGCAGGAGATTGAATTCACTTTGGATCTCTTCGGAGGTTTTCTCAGCGGTTTCATACAATTAAAAATATCTGTTTGGTGAAGCTCATGTCTACCATTTTCTTGTTTTGCAACTATGTAAACAAGTGTCGGTTTCACTTTCTCAGCATACCATTTTAAATACTTAGTTCTTGGTTTCAAACTGTGAGTGAAGCGCCCAGAGGCATTGCATTAGAGTTCAGCAATAATTTGTTCTCTCTTTTTTTTATAATATATAAAAATGTGTTTGTGGACGCAGTTGTAAGGAATTTAATACTGTCAATAAATAAAACTAAATATTCATTGTTCTTGAAGCTTTGAAGGACTGCAGAATTCTGTAGTGAATGCTTCGTTCAGCAATCAAAGATACGTAATAGTAAAAATATATCATAAAAAATACGCATACGCTCACAAGAAAAGAAGGTGAACACAGAGCATTTCGTTTTATTAAATTCTTCAACGGGAAATTCCAGTTGCAGTGTGTTGTAAATTTTGAGCCTCATTGACGATTTAGTGCGTGATAACTTTGGAAACAAAACTCTACTGCATGTAATCTTTGTGATCAAATATTTTTAGAGATCTTTAAGTGATAAAAAAGGCAAAGTCAGTTATATTGTTCTATACTTTTCTCAAACCTAGGCTTAAACTTCTCAAGTGATACAAATAGCAGAAGTGGAACTGCCCAGGGTAGTAGTTGTCACACATCTCCTTCGAGCTACCACAGCAGCCCTCCTATACAAAGTGAGGCAGCTGAAAGGTAAGAAACTTTTGTCTCTCGCAGACTGTTTTTTCTTTGACGAAATTTATTTCAGAGCTTCCTCAATTTTATTACTATTATTCTTTCAAGTATTAAAGAGGTGGGATAACGTGACTCCAGGATCAATACAGACACTGGGGATTTTAAGTAATTGCCGGTGTATATATTAAGTACACTACATTGACAAAAGTCACCGGATACCTAGAAAAGAAACACAACTAAGCATTTATTGGCATACAGTAGTACCGTGTCGGTCCACCTCTGGCATTAATGCATGCACTGACCCTTCGAGACATGCTTTTGACAAGGTTCTGAGACACAGCGATAGGTATGCGCTTCCATTCAATACATAATGCTGCCGCTAACTGTTGCTTAGTAGTAGGCCTTGGTTCAAAACTTCTCATGCGGCGCTCTAATTCATCCCATAGGGGCTCTATGGGATTAAGATCAGGGCTATGTGCTGGCCAGTCTACACATAGCCCTGATCTTAACCCCATAGAGCATGATAACTGTTACTGATACCACGCAGTAACAGTTCTTGCTTTATGGCTTGGTGCATTAGCCTGCTGGTAACAACAAGGATCGACTCCATGTATTGTCACAGAGTTGGTAGGGCATAATTGTCCAGAATATTGAGGTAGACGTGCTGGTTAACAGGTTTGTCCAAAATAACCAATGGGCCGGGACCACACCACGAAAAACACCCCCACACGAGTACACAGCCAGCTCCAAACTTGACCGTAGGAACAGTATACTGTGGTAAATAGAGTTTCCCCGGCTGCCGCCATACCCACACACGGCCATCAGACTGATAGATCGTGTATCTGGATTCATCAGTCCATAGGACCCGTTTCCATTGATCTACGGTCCAAAATGTTCTTTACACCATGCTAAACGACGAGTAGCATTCCTAGTGGAGACGAAAGGCTTATGAGCAGCTGCACGTCCACGGTAACCCATGGAATGAAATTCTCTGCGAGTGGTACGTGTACATACCGAGGTTTCAGCACTTTTACTCACCTGTACACTGAGGTCTTGTGCGTGCAGTACCCCGTCGATTAGCTGTAACGACTTTCCTGAGGCTTCGACGTCCTCTATCACTGATTTTCTTTGGTCTGATTTTGCTGCTTCAGGCACGCCATATGTCTTCAACTTATTCAGTACATCCAAAACAGTTGACTTGGGTATGTTTAAACACCTCTCGGTTTCTCTTATGGACAACCCACTAATATAACACCCAACAATCTTTCCTTTCTCAAAGTCAGTTTTCTCCCGCCACGACATTTTCACTGAACTTCACAGTGCGATATGATCGCGGTCAACAAAAGGCTTGTTTTTATACTTTTTCAGCTGTACCGCGCATCTTAATAACGCAGAAGATCCGTTCATTTGCTTTTGAAGGGGTGTCCGGTGACTTTTGTCAATATAGGGTATAGTAAACACAAACGCGCGCTAAAGTAAACACACAGTTATACATACTTCAGACGCACGCCATAAATGAACTTTGTCACTTACTGTTTTCTATGTTTTTTATCTGTATGTCAGTTCCCTCACTTTTCAAAGGACGCAACTCACAGTTTTCCTGACATTAGGGCAAAATAGTTTGATTCCCTGAGTTGCCCATATGCTATTAATGAACACTATACGCAACACTGCAATGCTGCTTCCTCCTTAAACTTAGATACTGAGGACATCTGTCATTTGGGTGAGGTGAATCATTTAGTGATACAAAAGCCAGCTGCTCGTGCTGAGATACATAAGCGATGGAAATTCTACTCTTGTTTCCATTTCAAGAAACACTTCGATTCCAAAAAATCATCTGTCTTTTAATGTTCAGTCAAAACAGTTTTTTCAGTTTGTCTTTACATACAGTAACTACATTTTTTCACAAGGAGATCATTGTCAAGAAAGCGTTGATTTCGCTTTCGAATTCGAAGGAATTTGATTTACTTCTGGACGCCTTTGGAGAACACATTGACCGCAACATTGGCCCAACCTAATATTACTGTTCTCACATGTGTGGTAGTGCAGTGAAGTCAATCATGAAATCTCTAGATGCTGTTCAGCAAAGAAACGTTTGTTGAGTAACTTACTCGTCCTACGTTTACTAAGAGGTCAGAAATCATGGGATACTTATTTCCTGGGCAACGCGATAAGGTCGCTGGCCTCATGTAGCGAATGGACAAATGCACCGTTTGGCAAGTGTATAGGTAGTAGGACATCACTTCATTCACGCAGTGACATGTCCTCCTAGAGTGTGGATAAATGTCGTGAGTTAACAGCGATTAAAAGAGTGATGATACAGTAGTGAGTTCTTGAAGCATGGGTCATATCGCGGAGGTGATTCAAGAAATGATGTATCCGCGTACGACAATATCAACAGTGTATAAGGGGCATGCTATTTCTGGAATGACATCGCATCGTGAACAACGCCTGGGGTGAAGTAAGGTGGTAGATTAACGTTGCCATCGACGTCTGTCTTGCATAATTGCAACCAACCAACCAACCAACCAACTAACCAACCAACCAGCCAACCAACCAGCCAGAGAGCGACAGTGGCAGAAATCACCGTAGATTTTAAAGATGGAGGTGCCAGAAACTTCTTTGCCAAATTCATCAGGCAATCATTGGCCGCAATATGTTACTGTAGCCCCCGACCTAGTAGAGTACCACTGCTAACGCCACATTGCGTATTGTACGCTTCAGCTGGGCAAAAAAACATCGTAATCGGACCTTGGTTGATTAGAGACATGTCTTCTTGTCCGATGTGCCCGTTTCCAGTTATTTCTGCAGACTGGAGGGTGTGGATCTGGCGAAAACCGCACAAAGCGATGGACCCAGCATGTCAACAAGAAACTGTTCAGGCTATTGGAGTCTTGGTTATGGTCTGCGGCGTGTTCAACCCACCCACGTTGGAGCCTCTGTTACGGCTAGATGTGTCTCTGAATGGACCATACTACGCGTCGATCTTTGCAGACCATTAGCATTATTTCATAATCATCATGCATCCGCATGGCAAATGACTCTTCCAGCAATACAATACCCCTCTCCACAAAGCCGTGGGTAATAGAATATAGTTAGCAGAGCATTTCGCAGAAGGACGTGCCCATTTATCGGACATGAACCCTGTGAAAAATCTTTGCGATGCTGTGGAAAGGTCGATTCGTGCTCTGGATCCTTCACCCAAGAATGATACGGAATTATGGTCAGCGGTGCATCAGGCAAGCAAGGCACGGTATAGCTGTGGAATGCTTTCGTGACCTAGTGGAATTAATACCTTGCCGTATAACTGCCCTTATCAGGGCGAAATGAAAGCCTACCAGTTACTACGTATCGGTATACGTATACGAGTACGTATATACACTACTGTTTGAGAAAATATCAACACCATGAAGAACTGCTGGTATAAGCTTGAAACTTACAGGATATGTACAACATTTTGGAACATGCAAACGATTAAAATCCCAGTGCAAATGCTCATGCGGTTTCGGAGCATCTGAACTGTCCGGTCATGGGTATAAAAAGCTGGCTAAAACGAGATGTTGTAATCACTGAAGAGCCGACATAGAGTCATAAGGATGCTTCTTGTATCTCACTATGCCCCATCATCGAAAAAGTTCTATTATGAGCACCTGACGGACTTCGTGCGAAGAAGGATTGTTGGGATGAAAGAAGCTGGATTGTTCTATTGCGAAATTGCTACTCGCACGAGACGAAACGCCAGTATAATGATACGAACGCGGAATCAGATAAGACTCAGAAGCACAGAAATCTGAAAATAGACCGCAAAATCGCATGACTGCACAAGATGGCAGACATCTCTACCGCATGGCAGTGACCGATCGCACAGCCATATCCACGATGTCAGTGAAGCAGTGAAGCCCTGACATAGGTCAGGCTTCGTCCTCCAGCACAGTTCGACGACCCAGCTTAGAACCTAGTTTAGAAGACATTTTGGCCAAACAGCTCGTGTGTTGCAATCTATGCCATGGTACATTTAGCTGTTATTGCAGATGAATGATAATTAGGCCATAGAGCGCCACAAAAGGTCTACGATTAATCTAGCGAAAACCTAGGACAATCAGCTTTTCATCCACTTCGGGATTGAGAGGTTTTGACAATTGCTCTTCCCGAACTCATTCATCCCTCATAGAAGGAACAATACTAAAATAAATCATCTCCACAATCACAGAAGTGCCAAAAATACGATGAGATCAAGGTCTGGTGAAATGAAAAACTTATGAAAAAAATTAGAAAAGGAAAAGAAACATGAAAATGTAGAGAAATTCATTCTAAGTGCTGTAAGTATAACTGAGAAGCTAGGAATATTAGGCAAATGTCCTTTTGGCAGGATGTTTACGTTGATTCATTCTGATGCAAAGAAGCTCAAGAAACAATTGTGGTATACTGTTTTCAAACTGAATGATATGGATTCAAAGTTGTGTTATTTCATGGACAAGTAAAAGTAGTAACTCAGAAAAGATAGAATCCTTTTACGATGATTAAGGTAATTTAGTTAATGCCAGATCGAGGGACAATGTAATTCATAGAGAAGTCGACAGTATGTTTGCAAATGGTAAAAAGGAAATAGCGGACATAATAGGAAAATTTGGAGAAAACTCCTTTGCAAATGCGAGTGGGAAAATGCTCATTGACTTCAAATCAAATAAGTTTGTGGATGCAAAGATAAACTGACGTTATCTTAGCATTCAAAACATCGGCACATTTACAGCTCAGGAACGGGCTCAAAAAGTTCAGTTGGTATGCCATAGTGGAACGGACTCTTAGAAAAGTGAATAAATATGCTAGAGTTTTAAAAGGTGTAGAAATTAACAAAGACCACATTTTAGTGATATGAATTCGTAGATACAGCATACCTATTCTCTACCCAAGCAGTTAAGAGAGATAGTCTGCTGCATGCTTGTTACTCTGTGCAATTTCGAAAAGTGTAAACGACTTACATTCTGTTTCTAATCTACGCAAAAGAACTTAAAGAATAAAACTGGAATGAGGATCAATTTTGGGATCAATGATATGAAGTGCAACTCCCAAAACAATTAATCATGTAGTACTACAGAGAAGACCGTAGAACACGAAGGAATTTAATTTACGAACTGTCGCTATCGATGTGAACGGGAAGTTTATAATTAATAAACAAAACAACAAAATCAGAGGAGGGAAGCTCTTCTATCAGCTGTTTAAATATCAGTAAGAAGAAGATTCGCCAGAGAACAAAACTGGTTGTTTGCATTGCCGTATTTATATCAAACATGATTTACAGCAGTGAGTGTTGGGTGCGAAGTAAAGGAAATTTTATTGTTAAAGCTTTTCTTAAGTGGTAAAATAATTTGTCTGTTTCTGGGTGTAAAGACCACTCAGAAACAATGAGCAGTCTCCCGTCTCTAATTCAGGGCCACTGGCTCCAGGGAAAAGGAAAGAGCCTGCTCCTCAGGGCAGATGCTCCACCCATGTGCCATTCAGGATTACAAGCCTGACCCAACACAGGCAATTAACCAGACTCCATGACACAGACTTCGTTCACCAAACCGGCGAAAGTAATTTTTGGGTAAAACAGGTAAATTCAGCGGTAAAACGGAACTAGTAATACAGACATTACAACTGAGCTTGGTACTTCTTTAGTAGAATAATAAAATACGTAATTTGAACGTATTGACGTGGTTTCGACATGTGTGTCGCATGGGCGGTAAGATTATGAAGTATGTGGTCAAAAATTAATGTTTCGTCCTGGTGGCGCAGTGGTCTAAGTGCTGTCTCCTGACCATTCGTCCGAGAGAGTCCGACTTCGAATTCCATTTTTTTTTTTTTTTGATTGGATGTTTAACGACCACCGTGAGCAACTCAATGGGCTATAAGCAGTCGCCCGTCCCTAATTTAGGGTCACTGGTTCCAGGGAAGGGAGAGAGCCAGTGCCGTAAGACAAACACAACATCCATGCCTCACCGGGATTCGAACCCGGACCCCTTACGGACGAATGATCAGAGGTCAGCGCCTTAGACCACTGCGCCACCGGGGCGGCGAATTCCATTAGGCATCATGGATATTGTGTTTATCTTACGGCATTGTCTCTGTCCCTTTCTCGAATCAGTGGCCCTAAATTAGGAACGGGAGAATTTTTTTCGTTTAGGGGTTTAACGTCCACCATGAGCAACTCGATGTTTGACCGTCCCTAATTTAGGGCCACTGGTTGCAGCGAAGGGAGCGAGCCAGTGCTGTAAGACAATCACAACATCCATGCCTCATCTGGTTTCGAAACCGTACCCTCTCAGACGAAAGGTCAGAAGCCAGCGCTTAGACCACTGCGCCACCGGGGCGGCTTGGACGGGCAACTGCTTATAGCCCACCGAATTGCTCATGGTAGTCGCCCCCCCGAACCCCTCCCCATTAATATCGAACAAGGTGTACTGAAGCTGTAGGATCAGCCGTTAGTGATTGAAGAAGTAACATATCAGAAGCAGAAATGCTTGTCATGCACAGAAAGGGATGAAAAATGTTTGTTGCAAACAAACATTAAGTTTTCTCAAGTGGTCTCTGCTAAGAAAATGTCAAAACACAATGTTGGTATGTTGGTGTGAAATATGTTGATGATATCTTTTTCTGTATGACTTAGTTTATTGCTATAATTTCTCATCTGTTTCTGAGTGGTGAAATTTCAGGGAGAAGAAATGAACAGTACTGTAGTTTAGCAGCACATTTTGATAATTATCGCCATGGCTAAAATAATGAAGGGATAAAGATAGGTATTTTTGAGGAGTTACATTTTGTCAAGAGCGGCATGTTATGCCCTTGAAGCAAATTATTATTAATATTTTTTTTATTGGAGCTCTTATAGCCCATTGAGTTGCTCACGACCACCGTGAGCAAATTAATGGGCTATAAGCAGTCGCCCGTCCCTAATTTAGGGTCACTGGTTCCAGGGAAGGGAGAGAGCCAGTGCCGTGAGAAAAACACAATATCCATGCCTCACCGAGATTCGAACCCGGACCCCTTTTGGACGAATGATCAGAGGCCATCGCTCAGACCACTGCGCTACCGAGGCGGCTAGCAAATTATTAACCGTAAAGTACACTGGCGTGCAAAATTTAAGGACGAGACGGTTTTTTGAATGTAACGTCGTGCAGAAGTGCTCCACATCGACTCAAATCATACCATAAGATCCCCAAGATAGGACAAGTGAGTAAAACCGTCCAAATAAGGAATCCAAAGGATACAAAGGCACTTTATTGAAAAGGTTGTTTCGAGCACAAGTGGACAGAAGACAGAAACGTCCATGTGACAGGTGGCTGCCAACAAAAATCTAGTCTTTAGTAGGGGATATGATCACCCCTGACTGCGTTGCAGGATTTACAACGTCTGTCCATGCTGAGGACGAGGATGTCAAGGAGCTGTTGAGGCATCGCGGCCCATTCGTCTTGTAGCGCCAATGGTAGCTGGGGAATCGTTGCTGGAGGCTGGTGATGTGCTTCCAAGCGTCTCCCAAGAAGGTCCCACACGTGTACGATTGGATTTAGGTCCGGGGAACTTGCGGGTCAATCCATGCGTTGAATATTTTCACTCTCCAACAGCTCTGCGACAGCCACTGTACGATGAGGTGTAGCGTTGTCGTCCATGAAGAGACTCACAGCACCTCTAAACAGACGCACTTGAGGCAGGAGAACCTCGGTACAATAGAGGACCCAGTGACAAAACCTCCTTGAAAGATGTGGAGGTCAGTACTGCTACCAAGCATGATACCGTCCCAAACGAGAACTCCGCTACCTCCAAACCGGTCCCTTTCGATGATGTTGGAGGTGTGATTACGTGTTCCCTGCTCTCTCCAGATGTGTATACGTCCAGTATCGCTCGTCAGACTAAATCGGCTCTTATCCGTAAAGAGAGCTTTACCCCATTGCTGATGTGTCCAGTTCTTCTGTTGCTGGCACCACAAAAATCACCGTCTCCAATGAGCAGGCGTTAATGGCACACACCGTACAGGTCGTCGTGCAAATAGACCACCTTTGTGCAGCCTCCTGGCCACGGCAAAATCCGATAACAGACGTCCAGTTGTCTGTTGCATGTGCCTTGCGATTTCTCCCTCTGTCTGCCGTCTGTCTCTTCTCGCCTGTAGGACAATATACCGGTCTTCCGCCGAAGTGGTTGTTCGTGTACGACCACTGCTAAACTCTCGGACAGCTTTTCCTGTCGTTTGAAATGCTCTCCAAGCTCGTGAAACGATGCTGTGAGTGATCCCGAACTCCTCGGCCACACTAGCCACACTTCGATCTTCTTCCAACTTCCCAATGACACGACCTCGGGTAAAGTCCTACGGATGTCGTCTACTGGATTGCCTGTTGGCCAGCAACTCGACGTCGTTCAAACCGATGTACACCATGCAATAACTTTCACCGAATTGCTGAGCGTACACCGCCCGTGTGCTTTATACCCTTCCGACACTTCCCCCCTCCCACGTCATGCTGCATGTATGCACATGCCCTATCGTATCGGACCCTAGTCTATCTCCTGAATGGTCTTTCGGTCCGTTCTGCCGGCTCGTTCAGCTGTTATGCTAATTTCTCCTCTTCGTCCTTAATTTTTGCACACCAGCGTATTATGGTAAGAAATCATCAGCTTACAAAACTGCTACAATTGCCGAACATCACTTATCAAGAGTACATAGCCTTAAATCTCGGACATATCGAATGATTTTCTCTAGTGCACGCTTTACTTGTGATTCAAAATATGAAAGAGATAATTATTATTCAATCAAATTTGAAGGTCTAATAAATTAAAAAAAAAAGTAACTGCGCCATCTTTTTTATCTTTTTTTTTTTTTGTAATTTTTCGAAATTTTTGAACACAGCCTGCAAGGGACTTCGCGTTTTTCCTAAATCACATTCCTTTGTATAGATAAATAACAGATAATTTTTGCGTGCGAAAGATTTGGTTCAATTTAATATTTTCAGTGCACGTTTTTCACTAAAATTTCATATTGCCCAAAAGATGTTCTCTCATAACCATAGCTTGAAAGTGTTCTTAATTAAATTACAGAAACATATACAAGTAGACAATCTTGCAAATAATTCGAATATGTGAAAAATAGGTAGCATGGGTGAACGTTCATTAGTTGAGCTCATTTAGTAGAGAAAGAGTGCTATGGAAAGAGGAGAAAGAAGTAGACGAAAATCCAGGCTGCGCATAACATTTTTTCGCAAGATTTATTATTAACCGTTATCTTCTAAGACATATTGTTATTTTGCTTTAAGTTGTACTTGTGTTATGGATGACGAAAAGGAATAATGTGCTCTATGTTCCAATTATTAATACTGATAAACTAATTATCGTGATATTTTAACATGTGCGAGGCTCCAAAATATGCTACATTTCTGTTTTTTCCTCTTTCTTTCCATTATTTTACGTTAATATCACCAGTCAACATTTTAAAACTTATTTTCATAACATGGGTGAAATAAGGTGCTTTTAAGTAATTTCTGGTTGCTCAATTCTAGTATGACTGGAAAACCTCTCCATAACGTTCAGTTTTTTTGTGTATGAACACTTGCTATATTTCCAGATACATATATACAATGCAAATGTTACATTACGGCTTCACGTTGTAATGTATTGTAATGTATTACAGCATTTATGTGTGTTGTTAGCTATAGAATTAGTGTTACAAAGTATAAATACAATACCATATTCATGTATCACTGCATATGAGACAGTAAAAGAAAAAAGAAGTAGAGTAAACAATATTAACACAAATGTAAATGTATACACACATACTCGTATACCCATACAAGTAGTTCATTTTTTTGTTTATGTGTCGTGCTGTCCTCCTTCTGCAAAAACCAGCAATAATCACTGAGGATTGAGAGATCCTACCTGCCTTGATACCTCTCTTCCATAGTTCGAAAATAACTTGGTGAAACCTTTCTCCTTGTTCATTGCTGACTGCTCCTAGGTTGTCACGAAAGAAGTCCAGATGCGAATGGAGGAAATGCATTTTTAAAGACATCCGACACCCAAGGGTTTTTAGAAGATTGCCGTTCGGCGATCTCCGTGCTGTTTAGCTGTTCGGTAAAAACAGAATCACACGGTAGTTTCCGTATCTTAAGACCAACGAAAATGCTGTCTTTGAGTTTTGCATCACTTAATTGCGGAAGTGTTAATTAATTGCGGAAATGTATGCTTTAAGTGCAAGAAACCTAGGCCAGATTTGTCCATAGCCTTTACAAAGTTTTCATCAGCCCCAGTTTGATATGAAGTGGTGGAAGCAACATGTCAGAGGGATTAACTAGGGTTTGTTACGAATGTTACTCTCTCTAGGAATTAAAGCATCTCGTTTAGGCCAGTATGTCAGTTCGTACTGTTCTGCTGTGGCCCTACCACCCCGAATACAAAGAAAACTACAAAATTTAGTGCAGCCCACTTTGAAGCCCGAGTAAGAGTGATATCACTTTCAAATCACAGCATATTGACCACCTAAACTGCTCGTATTGTGTTGCAGTGATAATTTTATCCATGCTTTCATATATCTCCTTCATTCCTAAAGCATGTATTACTGGAATGGAAGGCTTCTGGTTTCCGTTGGGCAAAAGGACAGCTTTTAAACTTGCCTTGGATGAGTCGATAAATAGACGCCATTCCGTAAAATCGTAAGATATTCCTAATTCTGTCATTAGCCCCGGAATATCTGAACAAAAACACATACCATCCTGCATTTCATAGAAAGAACATAGATTCAAATTAATACACATAATTGATGTGGACCAGGAACATCAAACAGAAATCATAGCTCTTTTCACGTTTATGAGTGAGGCACGGAAAAATTCTCATCGGCCGCCACCGAGAATCGAACCCAGGGTCTTCCAGTTACGCGCCGAACATGTTACCACTGCACCAAAGCTGCCTTGAATTTTCCAGACTCATATACGACTAACTGCCAAACCACATAGCAGGTTGTTTCTTGAAGCCCCTCACAAAGGTGTGGATTAACCAAAGATTGCAAGCAGCACTTGAACAAATAACTAGGAGACGAATGAATAATTAATGCTAGTATTAATTATTCATTTGCCTCCTAGTTATTTGGTAACTGTCATTGGCCCCAGAATATCATTAGCCCCTGAACAAATAACTTGGAGGCGAATAAATAATTAATACTAATATTAATTATTCATTCGCCGCCTAGTTATTTGATGATTAATACTAGTAGTAATTATTCATTCGCCTCCTAGTTATATGATGATTAATACTAGTAGTAATTATTCATTCGCCTCCTAGTTATTTAATGATTAATACTAATATTAATTATTCATTCGCCTCCTAGTTATTTGATGATTAATACTAGTAGTTTTTATTCATTCGCCTCCTAGTTATTTGATGATTAATACTAGTATTAATTATTCATTCGTCTCCTACTTATTTGTTCAGTTGCTGCTTACCATCTTTGGTGAATTCCCAGCATTGTGAGAGGCTCCAAGAAACAACCTGCCATGTGGTTTGGCAGTTAGTCGTATGTGAGTCTGGAGAAATTTGAGGCCGCTGTGGTGCAGTGGTAGCATATCTGGCGCGTAACTGGAAGACCCTGGGTTCGATTCCCGGTGGCGGACGATGAGAATTTTTCCGTGACTCACTTATAAACGTGGAAAGAGCGATGATTTTTGTTTGGTAGACCCTTATGTTTATTTCTGAACACAGACACACGTGTACTCTTCACTAGCAGGTTCCACTCTTGCAGTCGAGCATCTAAAATTTCAGCTTATTGCTTGGAAAGATGTAGGTCCCAAATGAAATCATTCAGTTCATTTTGCTCAATGAAGTGGAGCTCGTCTAAGTGTTTAGGAGTTAATGTAGGATCCGGATCTTTATGTGCATCCATATCTTCATTGGATGAATTTGAATCTATCTCTTCACAGTTCAAT
Source organism: Macrothele yani (assembly GCA_039090855.1). Lineage (NCBI taxonomy): Eukaryota > Metazoa > Arthropoda > Arachnida > Araneae > Macrothelidae > Macrothele > Macrothele yani. Next base: position 70,803,643 of record CM077013.1, read on the forward strand.
GGAGTTTTTGGTATAGAAAGATCTTCCCCATGCGGAACAGGCCTTAAGGCTGATGGCGAATTCGGATACTGTATTTTACTTTTATTATTCTTTGAAAAGCCACTAACTTTGGTTAAACAAAAATAACAATCTTCCACGTGATCAGTTGGCTCATGCCAATTCATCGGAACTGCGAAAGGCATGGACTTCAGCTTACCTTTCAACCATTTACTCAGACCAACAAAGCAGAAAATGCAGTAGACATGTGGAGCCCATGATTTATTTTGATCTTCAACATGAAATCCAAATGTACAAATAGTAGGCTTTCCTCACAGTCTTTGTCAATGGACGACTCTGCGATTTTATAATATACAGTACTGTCCGCACACATAGTAAAACTTATCCGAACATTAATACATCCGCGACGATCCCTTTTCTCCATTTCGTCAACTTTTGCTCATGAACATGCAGCACGTGTTTCTCCTTTAATGTAAAAAACAGCAATGGCGGTTTGGTTGCGGTTACATCTTCTCTATGGGTGAAAAAATCAGCATTGTCACTCATAACATGTACGGTTGCGAAATGTGACAATAAAAAATATCTAGTGTCCTTTTACAGGCCTACAATCGCTAATGTGGAACAACAGTACATACGAGGGTCATAACAAAAGTCCTTCTCACGTTAATCTAAAACGGAAGAGGATGATGCAATCGGAAAAATGATTTCATCGTGTCAAGATCAGACTCTCACAACGCAGTGGTGTCAGAACGACGCGCTATCATTTTCTGTGTGGACGTAAGAGGGTTTGGAAATGGAAGCGTGCAACTCTTCAGGTCGAGTCACGGCGTTAGACCAGCGCTCGTACATAAAAGGAGAAACTCGGCGGGGAAAAACTACGACACAGATCCAGCCTGCCTTGCAAGAAGTTTGTGGGGAACTAACTCTTGATCAAAACACAATTTCTCGCCGCGTTTTCGGGAGGGCCGAAGCATCATCGAAGACGATCACCACTCAGGCCGACATCAAACGGCGACAGAAAAAAAAGCAACTGCCACCATTGTCGCAACGCTTCTCGAAGAGAATCGCCGTTTGACGGTCGTGGAGATTGCTCATCAGGCAAATTTGTCCACCATGTCTGTTCACCGGATTTCGACCGAGTCACTGGGAAAAGAAAAATCTTCGCGCGCTGAGCGCCCCATCAACCCTGTGATGCTCAGTCTAGCTGCCTTCTGCTACGAAGGCAACCAGACTGAGCATCGCACAGGATCACCTCCACAGGTTCGGAAGAGAGGGAGACACCTTCCTGAACAGAATTGTCGCAATTGATGAGACTTGAACCCGTGATTTTGAGCCGGAACTAAAGTCATAATCAGTGGAATGGAGGCATCCAATTTCCCCACGTTCCTCAAAGTGTCGTCGGCAACAATCAAAGTGAAGCAAATGATGATTTTTGTGTACGACACCCTGGGTTTTGTGGTCTCTGATCGAGTGCCGGTAGGGCAAAATGTCAACGTACAATATTATCGTGACTTTCTAAAGGACAAAGTTGAGACCGAAAATTCGTCAAAATTGCCCCTTGTTGGAAGCGGGAGCGATCTTGCAGAATGACAATGCATCGTGTCATGGTGTCATGATGCAGCGTCTGTACGGGAACTTTTGTCGAAATATAGCTGGGAAACTTTATTCCACCCGCCATACAGCCCTGATCTCGGTCCATCCGACTTTGATCTTTCCCCGAAGTTAAAAAATCTGCTTCGTGGCATCCGCTACGAATCGCTGGAAGAACTCTCATTGGACGTGACCCGAGTAATACGACAGCTGAACAAAGGTGCATCCAGGACCTACCTCACTGCTAGCAGGCTGTCATCAGCAGAGGGGAGTACATTGAACGGCAATAAGGTATGTTTTCTCCGTTACTTCACACTTTTCTACTTCACGTTACTTCACACTTTACAATGTGCAGAACTTTTGTTAGGACCCCCGTATTTAATGCCCCATAACAAAAATATCGTGACGTGTTGGCCATTTGTTAAGGTCAGATTTGTAATCAGCACCCAAAAATTAGTTAAAAACAGCTACATTTGTTCATTTTATAAAAACCTTGTAGACCAGTGTATTTGTGCACCCAAGAAAAAGTGATTTGTAGTGTGGATAATCTTGATATACATAGTCTAGGCTAGTTAAATAGTTTTTACGATTCACAATATATTGGTTGTTCACTACCTATATGTTCATTTAGGGTTCTTCGATATGACAAATACAAAGTTCTAGCATTTTAGTGCTTATCAATTTTTACACGCTTTTCAGCTTTAAATATTTGTCAGTTGTAGCATCTGATGTATTATCTTCCACTTGGTTCTCCCTTGATTGCACAATAATACATTTAATATTTCAGGGAAAAGTTAAGGCCGAATAACGACAACAACAGACAGATGCCGCTACTACCTCCTATAATTCAAAATCCTCATTCTACAGGAATAAATAGGCTTCACAGCCCTAAGCCGAGGCCTCAGTCATTGGCTACACCATCACTTTCAGGAGGTAACAAACATTGTTTCATTTTTCTTTTCTTAAGTGATTGCATGAGGAAATGTCGGGAGTGTACTTTATTTAATTCTTATTTACATTGCACGAGGTCAAGAAAGGTTTTGTTTCACAGTGTATTAACTTCGTTTACCACAGAACTTGAGTATCGGCGCTCAAGTGTTTGTATGCATACTAAATGAATTAAAAGTTCCTACGGACAGAGCTGCACGACTCGTTATCCAACTATCGAGAAGATACCAGGCTCAGATTAACTTCAAACTTATGCACCCACCACAAGTCATCCTGAAGAAGAAATTGAAGAATTTTATGAGGAAATTCGTCATCTAAATAATAAAGGTAAGCAGCACTTGAAGATAATTATGGGAGATTTCAATGCAAAAATAGGGCACCGGCAACAGAATGAAACTTCAGTAGGTAAATTCGGTCACGGCAACAGAAACCAGCGTGGAAATACTCTCGTTGAGTTTGCAGAGGCAGAAGGATTTTTCATCTTGAATTCCTTTTTCAAGAAAAAGCCACACAGGAAATGGACATGGAGACATCCAATTGGGACGACAAGTGAAATTGATTTTATTATGTGTAACAAAAAATTCGTCATCGAAGACTGCAGTGTGCTAAACAAGTTCAACACAGGTAGTGACCATAGATTGGTGAGATGTAAGATGCACCTCAACACTAAACTGGAACGTGGCAAGCTCATAAGACAAACAAAATGTATTGACATAACCAACCTTAAAAAACACCATAATACTTTCAAGTTGGAACTGAAGAACAGATTCTCTGCTTTAGAAGGCCTAACATCGGAAGAAGTGGATATTTCTGAAGTTAACAGAAAAGTAACCAAAGCTCTTATGGAAACAGCAACAAAATTAGCTGGGTCTAAGAACAAGTTGCATGTAAACAAATTATCAGGAAAAACCAAAATGTTGATGCAAAAAAGAAGAGAGATGAGGACAACTAAAGAAGATGTGACTTCCAAAGTGGAATATATAGAGCTATGCAAGACAGCACGAAAAAGTATCACTGAAGACGTAAGGAAATTCAACTGTGAACTAGTGAGGAAAGCAATTGAAAACAACCAAAGCCTAAAGATAGCAAAGGGACATCTCAGTAAGGGAAGAAAACAGATTATGGCTCTGAGAAAAGAAGATGGTTCTATAACAAGAAATAGAGGTGAAATTTTGACAAGAGTGAAAGATTTCTACTCCAAATTATATGAAAGGGATGATACATGTACTCCAGACATCATGAAAGGTACCAGAGTTCTTCCAGTCCTCTCAGCAGAAGTTGCACATGCAATCAAGAACATGAAGCGGGGGAAAGCTCCAGGAGAAGATGGAATTACTATAGACATCATACAAGAAGCAAGTGGAGAAATTGAAACAGTACTCGCCCAAATTTTCACTCGATGCCTTAATGAAGGGAAGATTCCTGAGGATTGGAACAATGCTACAATGATCCTGCTACATAAAAAAGGTGACATTGAGGATCTCAGGAACTACAGACCTATCAGCCTCCTATCAGTGGTTTATAAAATCTTCACTAAAGTTCTTTCACACCGCTTGAAGGTAACACTGGACATGGCTCAACCGAGAGAACAAGCTGGATTCAGGAGTGGCTACAGCACAATAGATCATATCCACGTACTGAGAGAACTAATTGAAAGAGCGAGGGAATATGAACTTCCATTGTGCATGGCTTTTATCGATTATGAAAAAGCCTTTGATTCGGTGAAACCATCAGCAGTTACCACGGCTCTGAAATCCTGCGGTATTGAAGATGCATACATTAATATTATTAATAACATCTATGAAAATGCAAGTGCAAAGATTCGGCTGTTTGAAAATACAACACACATAAAAATTGGAAAGGGAGTGAGACAAGGTGACACCATATCTCCGAAGCTCTTTAATGCCACATTGGAAAATGTCTTTCAATCACTGAACTGGGAAAACAAAGGGATAAAGATTAATGGAGATTATCTAACCCACCTTCGTTTTGCTGATGACGTAGTCATTTTTGCAACTACCCCATCAGAGCTGCAGAGTATGATCCAGGAACTTGCTGACAAGAGTAAAGAAGTGGGATTAAAAATGAACTTTCAGAAGACAAAAGTGATGTTCAATGCTTTTACAAGAAATGAAGATTTATCGATTGATGGAGAAAAACTGGAGATAACAGATACGTATGTTTATCTTGGACAGCAGATATCAAGTGAGGGTCACATTGATGAAGAAATTAATCGGCGTACAAAACTTGCCTGGAGAGCTTTTGGAAGAAACAGCATAATTTTCAAGAGCAATATGCCATTATGTCTTAAAAGAAAAGTGTTTGATCAATGCATCCTTCCAGTGCTTACGTATGGTGCAGAGACGTGGACCTTAACTAAAAGAGACATGCAAAGGCTGCAGACAACTCAAAGAAGCATGGAGAGGTGCATGCTTGGTATAACCAGGAGAGATAAGAAGAGGAACTCGTGGATCCGAAAAATGACAAGAGTGGAAGACATCATGATCAGAGTTAAATCCCTGAAATGGCAATGGGCTGGACATACTGCCAGAAGGACAGACCATAGATGGACAGCCGAAATTTTAGAAATTTTAGATTGGATTCCAAGGGACAGGAAAAGACCCAGAAAAAGACCACATGGGAGATGGGTGGATGAAATTCGTAAATATGCGGGAGTGACATGGAGGAGACTGGCACAAGACAGACCGTTGTGGAGGAAACTTGGGGAGACCTTCGTCCAGCAGTGGATTGATAATGGTTGACAATGATGATGATGATGATGAAATGAAGCATAAAGAGGCGTGTATAAATCACAAAACAGGGCAGGGCTATTCATGGGTTCAGGAAAAAATGCATGAATGTCCGATATCTCCAGTTTTTAGGCACTTTAGATGCATCGTAGTGCAGTAATAAAAAGAGCGAAATGAAAATTTGGAAAGATAATGGATAAAACATTTGGATATTACACCATCGAGACAAAGGCGATTAACGTGGTCAAAAGAGAAAACAAAAGGAAAAATTTGAGAATGTGAAAGATTCACTTCTGTAATGGTTGAAATGTGCCAGGGCCTTTTGTTAGTTGTCCTATAATGAAAGGAAAGGCAACTCAAATTGCAAAAAGCTAGTAATGTCTGGCTCTACCGATTTCGTGTCCGCCATAACATTGTTTTTCGACCTTATAACGAAGTAAATTTCTCCGTCATTTTTATTCACGCCGGGGTTCGAACCCGGATCCCCTCATTCCGGAAAAAAGTCGCTCTACCGATTGAGCTACGCGGACGTTTGTTCTGACTGCTATCTGCCCCTATGTCATGTGCGTCCTGCTGGCAGGTACGTCACATCTCCCCCCGCCCAAAGAGGGTTGGCCGTGACCATGAATCGTTGCAGGCAGCCATCCGCTGTAGAACGTGCACTCGAGAACTCCCAGTCAATCTAGTGTGTGGAATGCAACATCACACATTTTTATTTTTCGAAGCGCTGGAGAAGGGATTCTCTGATTTTTCCTATCTCGCGGTGTGAAAAGAACATCACACCAATGCAAGGTTTTGAACGGCCGGGTCATCCGGAAAGTTCGGGCGCCATTATAACGAAGTAAATTTCTCCGTCATTTTTATCCACGCCGGGGTTCGAACCCGGATCACCTCATTCCGGAATAAGTCACTCTACCAATTGAGCTACGCGGACGTTTGTTCTGACTGCTATCTGCCTTTATGTCGTGTGCGTCCTGCTGGCAGGTACGTCACAACCTATGACTGGCGAATCAGCGGATGCCAATGAGGAACTATGCGATGACTAAAAATCACGATTATCTTCAATTATTAAATTATTTAAGTCTGTTTCTTCCCAGGCACTCTTACAGAATCTCTGGATGCAATTCCAGATGAGGAAATTGATACCATTCCAAAATTATCAACTCAAGAGACATTGAAAGTATTTAAGGAAGTTGACCGTTTAATGCGACCTTATAACGGTTATGAAGGGGAAGGAAATGAAGAAACTATTCTGTGAGCTGAAAGTAAACTTAGAAAAAATCGTGCTGAAAGAAAAGTCTGATGAACTTAAGCAGACGACATTACATTCGTTTTTCAATTTTTTTTTTAGATTACCACTATAGGTACCTTTCAAATGTGCAACCGTACTACATATACTGTAGTTTTTTTATTATTTACACACATACATACATGCTGTACTGTAAATAAACTGGAATGCATCATGTTTAAAATGTAGCAATTCAGATTACGTAATTTATAAAAGTTATGCAATAGTTTACAAAGGTTTAATCTAAAAAATGTTCATTAATATGCCATTAAAATCTTCCCCTACTTAGCGATCACCCCTCTGAACGACCGTTTTTTAGAAGAACCAGCAGTGGTACATGTGTGTGTGTGTGTAAATTATCACTAAAACAGGAAGGCGCGACCGTATGATGAAAGTTGCTCTACAGAACGCAGTATTTATTTGAAGCCATTTCAACGACAGACAAAAACACCTGCTTTGACTGAGTAAAAATCGTGCATCGTCTCCTTGACGACCTGCAATTCACGTAAGAGAGCGGTTTCCATTTGTACAAAAATGAAAAATGTCTCTGTGTTGTTCCAGGACATTCCATTATGCAGTTACATTCATGTGTAAATGTTAAGCTACAAATACAACATTGTAAGAAACCGTTAGATATGGATTCGGGTATTGTGCCCTTCACGACTATTGTCGAGATAGGAACACCGAAAAGCCGCAGAACAATAACATGAGCAACAACATGTAATATACTCCAAAATGTAGATACAGCACTGAACGCATTTCAGATAAACCATGCTATTGAAAAAACACAAATATACAAATCAAAAAATGTACCAGAAGGAAATACTTTGGTGTTAATATTGTGTGTAGTCGCCTTTCATGGTGACACGTTATTGACAGCGTCGCGGCATACTATCCAAAAGAGAGTCAATAAGTTCTGAGGGCAGTCTGTCATACTGCTGTACAAGGGCACTTCGCAGCTCTTGTATGTTTCTCGGAGGTGGTCTCAAAGCAGCCACTCATCACCCTAAAGCGTCCTACAGATGATCTATACGATTAAGATCCGCAGATCCTGTTGCCCACTCCGGCACCTTCATTTTCAAAGTATTCCAACACCAATCGGGCGATATGGATTCGGGTATTGTCCTGCATTAAAATAAGTTCTGGGCCAACAGCAGTTGCGAAAAAGCGAATGTAAGGTGCTACGACCTCGTCTCGATAGCAGATAGCATTGATAGAACTCTTAGAAAATAGGTGCAGATCGGTTCGTCTGTTACGCATTATGCCTGCCTACACCATACAACCACCGCCTCTATATGTATCCTGCTCTCTGGTGTATGATGGATAGTAATGCATGCCATGTTTTATCCAGATGACACGTAGGGAATCCGTTTGCAATGCGAAACGCGACTCATCCCTGAAAGGAACGGTAGACCACTGTTCACGTGTACAATGAAGATGCTCCCGACCACAACGTAATCGTTCGGTCCTGTGGGAAGATGTTAGCGGCACGCACACAACAGGTTTCCTGGTATAAAGACTGCTTTCCTGAAGCCTTTTGGTCTCTGTCCAGCGGGATACTGATTGTCCAGTTGCTGCTGTCAGCTCTAAAGTCAGCTGACAAGATGCCGTGCATCTGTTACGTCTTGTAATTAAGATAATAAAGCGGTCACCGAGGACTAAAATTGACCTTGGTCGACCTATTGGAGGTCGTCACGAACACTTCTGTATTTTGGGACTGTCTCCAGAGCCTGTTGAGAACCATTCGAGACACACGAAGCCAACTTTCCATCTCTTCTTGGGATTGCCCGGCCTCCAGCCTCCCAATCGCCCGCTCTTAAACGGTGTTGTGTGACATTTTCAAGCCAACATGTCCTTTACTTGCCGTTAGACAACAGCAAAGATCTTTTATATCCTTATGCCTGTCCGCCCTTCACGACTATTGTCTCCTAGAGTCTATGTGCGGCGACCACTGGAACGTCATACGCGCATCATCATGCGGGATGTATTACTTCTCATACCTGTTACAGCGCGTTATACTCCCTATAAAAGTCTCAGACTATATGTTTCACTCCTTTTCTTACTACCATGAAGAAACCTTTTGTAACTTAACTTTTGCGCATGCGTGTAGTTCACATGTGCCGTTCTTCGGCAATGGATCGAATGTGATACAGTGATACATACATACATGTCACTAAGCAATTTTCTCAGATTCAGAGGTTATCTCATCAGAAAAAGCTCATCTACTAGATTAAAGTTAAAACTGATGGTGCTAGATCTTACTGTTGTGTATCAAACGTCTCCGTTTACAGCGATCTGTACAGGACGAAACTCGATCTTCATTGACATCCATCATAAGTCTCACAACAGACCTTTTGCACTTCGTACTCACTATGTATTTCTCATGCAGATATTCCTGCATCTGCTCTCACGAGGATTTCCTTGGCCTTCTACTTTTCTTTCCTGCCTCATGGGCTGAGTAAATTCTCTTAGCAAACCTCTCGCCCCTCATTCTTTCAACATTGCTAAAACACCAAAAAAAAAAAAACATTTGGTTCCACCTAACTGGCAACATTTTCCTTCCCACTACACATCTGAAAAATATCTTCGTTTCTAACACGATTAGAGCGTGTCTCGACACAAATCCCCGTAAGTAACGCACACGTTTCTTCTGCCGTGCCCAGGTTTCACTGCTGCACATCAGAGTTGGAACAATTACAATTTCATACACATCGATTCAGGATCTTTTCGAGAACCTATCAGTCCTGTGAAATCCTCCTAAGACAGCTATGAATTTCAAAGATGTATTCATCAGCCTATTAGTTTCGCAGTCTAATCTGTTTTCCCTGTCAAAGATACTTCCTAAATAAAAAAATCCATTCACCTGGTCTATTTTTAGACTGATCTCACGTTTCGTACTAACAATTCTTCGCTCAGAAACCATAACTTCGGTTTATCTTTATTTATACTCAGTTTGAATATCATACAAGCTTCGTATCTCCTGGACAACATATTATGCAACATACTTTATCTCTCTGCCAAAAGCACTCCGTCATTAGCATACAGCAATCTGCACCCACGGATATCGCAACATGTAAACCAGTATTGTCACCCTTTACAACCAGTATTGGATATGGCAAGACTATTTTGGAATCACGCATGCATGCATCCACAAAAATATGAAACAGCCGTGATTATATTACACAACGTTGTCTCAATCCTGCGCCCATAAAATATTATTTCGACAAAACACCATTCACTCTAAACATGAGTTGCCCATACACAGCTTTCGCACTTCTAAGCAGATTCCCATTTATGTACTTATTACAATTGTTCAAGCCCTTCCACAGAAGTATCCTGTTTGCTCGGTCATAAACTTTCTCTAATTTGTGAAAATTGCAAAAACTTTCTTGCCAACAGGCAGGTACTTTTCACTTATCATACTTTACGCAAAAGTTTTGTTAGCGCAACCCTTATTACGCTTATAGCTATTTTGTATATTCTACACCTTCTCTGACGTAAGATCTCGTGTCTTATTGATAATGACCTTATCACATCTGCAGCCCGTTTCCCTGGCGAACTTAGCAGGCTGATACTTCGATAGTCTGGCATTTAGTGTGATCACCTTTTCCCTTGCAGAAGGGAAAAATTATAGCATTCCTCGAAACTTAAGAGCTCATTCCTAACTCCCAGCGCAACTTACAAATTTCAGTTTACCAGTCAGTTACAGAGTCATTACTGTATTTTAACATCTCAGCAGTATGATATCTATATTCTCGAAGCCCTTCTGTTTTGAAGATATTTTAAAGCTTTATAAATCTCTTTCCCGCAGATCCCTCCTGTTCGTCCCTCCCTTAAATGATATTATATGCTTCTGCCTCAAAATTACCTTTGCTTTCATGTTGTAATAATTCACAGAAGTATTCATCCCATCTTTCACTTATCTCATTAGCCTACAATGTAATTTTTCTGATCGTCGTATTCTTCACACAACTTAGAACTTTATTTTGCCTATTTCTCCTGCTTCTTGAGTACTTTCAGATAAGTTTTTCTAACTTTCCAAAAAAAAAAAAAAAAAAAAAAAAGACAATTCATGCCTTTCCTTTGTCCCTCCTATCTTTTGCCTTACTCCGACGAACCAGCTTTGCTGTTCCGCACTTCTTGTAGCGAGCGATATTCGTCCTCAGCAAACTACCTTGCAACCTTCCAAAACAGGATTCCTTTCACTAAATGGCGCCATTATTGATAGGATTTATTTTGAGTATTTTGTTAACAGAAGAATTAATGTTTCTTTATGAAAAGAGATTTTATATGCACTTCTCCTTAATTTTCTGTAATGTGTAACATGATAACTTTTACATGCAGAGAATATTTTACAATCAATTACAAACGGTTTTTTCCTCATAAAACTCTTGCCATTTCGTTTTATACGGAGTGAGGAGGTTGTCATTGACTTAATTTTTTTTTCGTTTCGAGGTTTAATGATCACCATGAGCAACTTGTGAAGAAAATCTTTTTGAAGAATCGCTTTTTGCTGCTGGTGAATTCGAACTTGCGCCTTCCTACTCCGGAGAGGGATATTCTTCCAACTGAACTACACCGGCAAGAGTTACCGCTGCAACTTGCCGTTTAGACTCATGCGTCACCACAGTGGTACTAACAAACTCTAAGGGTTACAAACAGCCACCCGTCCCTAATTTGGGGCCACTTGTTTCACAGTAGGGAAATAGCCAACCTCGTAAGGCAAACACACCACCCATACTTTATCAGGGATTCGAACTACGGCTCAGCTTGGACCAGATACTTTGTCCACTTGGAAACCGAGCCTTCGCTGAGAAGGGTAGACAGCTGCCGAAGGTATATTCTTTTAGCTGGAGACATTAGATATTTGTTACATAGTAATATCAACGTTTTATCGATAATGATGTGACCGAGAAAATGTTTTTTTCTCGAAAACAAAAATTGGAACTGAATATACGTAAAATGGAAAATCTAGTGCAAAGTGTAATGAGCAATCAAGTTTTCCGTTATCTTACTATATTTATTAAAGAAACACACACGCAAAACGGTATTTTCTACCTGTAGCAATCTTATAAGCACGAACAAACAGAATGGCACTTTACCAGTTATGAAAATTTATAATGAAAATACTTTTGATAAAAGATGATGTGCGAGGTATAATTTCTAATGCGATACAGATACCTGATGTTAAGAATCAAGTATCTGAGAAGCGTTGTGCCTCATATGGATCAATAATTTCTACACTGGTGTGCAAAAATTAAGGACGAAGAGGAGAAATTAGCATAACAGCGGAACGAGCAGGCAGAACGGACCGAAAGACCACTCAGGAGATAGACTACGGTACAGCACGGTAGGGCATGCGCATATATGAAGCATGACGTAGGAGGGGAGGGGGGATCAGAAGGGTATAAAACACACAGGCGGTGTACGCTCAGCAATTCGGTGAAAGCTATTGCACGGTGTACATTGGTTTGAACGACGTCGAGTTGCTGCCACCGTGTGACATGGCCAACAGGCAATCCAGTAGACGACATCTGGATAACTTTACCCGAGGTCGCGTCATTCGGAAGTTGGAAGAAGGTCGAAGTGTGACTAGTGCGGCCGAGGAGTTCGGGAGCGCTCACAACATCGTTTCACGAGCTTGGAGAGCATTTCAAACGACAGGAAAAGCTGTCCGAGAGTTTAGCAGTGGTCGTCCACGAGCAACCACGACGGCGGACGACCTTTATATTGTCCTACAGGCGAGAAGAGACAGACGGCAGACAGCAGGAGAAATCGCAAGGCACATGCAACAGACAACTGGACATCCGTTATCGCGTTTTACTGTGGCCAGGAGGCTGCACAAAGGTGGCCTATTTGCACGACGACCAGTACGGTGTGTGCTATTAACGCCTGCTCATCGGAAACGGTGCGACGGTTTCTGTGGTGCCAGAAACACAAGAACTGGACACATCAGCAATGAGGTCGAGTTCTCTTTACGGATGAGAGCCGATTTAGTCTGACGAGCGATTCTGGACGTATACAAACCTGGAGAGAGCAAGGAACACGCAATCACACCTCCAACATCATCGAAATGGACGGGTTTGGAGGTTGCGGATTTCTCGTTTAGGGAGGTATCATGCTTGGTAGCAGTACTGACCTCCACATCTTCCAAGGAGGGTCAGTCACTGGTGTCCGCTATTGTACCGAGGTTCTCATGCCTCACGTGCGTCTGTTTAGAGTTGCTGTGGGTCCTGAGTTCCTCTTCATGGACGACAACGCTACACTTCATCGTACAGTTGCTGTATGTTGCAGAGCTGTTGGAGAGTGAAGATATTCAACGCGTGGATTGGCCCGCAAAGTCTCGGGATCTAAATTCAATCGAACACGTGTAGGACCTTCTCGGGAGATGCTGAGCAGTACGTCACCAGCCGCCAGCAATGATTCCGCAGCTGTGATTGGCGCTACAAGAGGAATGGGCCGCGATGCCTCAACAGCTCCATGACAACCTCGTCCTCAGCATAGATAGACGTTGTAAATCCTGCAACGCAGTCAGGGGTGATCATATCCCCTACTAAAGACTGGATTTTTCTGGGCAGCCGCCTGTCACATGGACGTTTCTGTCTTCTGTCCAGTTGTGCTCGAAGCTACCTTTTCTACAAAGCGCCTTTGTATCCTTTGGATTCCCTGTTTGGACCGTTTTGCTCACTTGTCCCATATTCTAACATCTTGGGGATCTTATGGTATGATTTGAGTCGATGTGGAGCACATCTGCACGACGTTACATTCGAAAAACCGTCTCGTCCTTAATTTGTGCACGCCAGTGTATATCGGTTTCTGCCTCTGAAATCTCGCTTGTGGGAAAATGAACCCAGTAACGTGCATGGGAGAGTTTTAGGAAATGAACTGTCTGTGGTAAGAAAGTTTTATATCTTACGTTGTAACAAAAACCCAGTCATGCGGTTTCTTGTAAACTTTATACTTGAAATAGAACATAAGCTACGATCATCAGAAGAAGTGAAAGACACATATTCAGCAGTAATTACGCTATGAAGCTAGCCTAAAAAAATGGCTTGCCTAATTTTAATCATAACTTTCTTTAGAAGAGAGACAAGAAAACGACTCAATTCTTGATTTAATTAGACTCGAATAATTGATTAGCGCAACAGGAAAAAAATGCAAGCGCAAAATAACAAACAAACGTTTTGATAACAAGTTATAACAAGAAACAGCATAACACAAATCAAATAAAGTAGAACACATTCCGAAGAAACTAATCGCATCAAGAATGAGGACGTTTGCATTTTCACAGGGATAAAATGCGCCACAAATATTTAATCCAAAAACACACAGCATTACGTTAAAATTATATTTGATGCATCAAGAACAGAAGACGAAATTAAAATGAAAGACACACATTTTTTTATTTAAAACAACCGTTGTAATTACTAGATGCGCAGAGGATGGTCCACAGATTCTGATGCAACAAATCATATGAAAAAAAGGAACACTTTGCTAGGAGCTTGTTAATAAATGAACAGAGCGTATCACAACAATTAGTGGCTCAAAAATAAAGTTCTAATGCATAGCAAGCACCATTTTTATCTGCAGACTGGGAAAAAGGAAAATTTACAACACAGAAGTAAAAGGTATATTGTATGTTCCTGATCTAGAAACAAATTTATAGTCAGTAAGAAAAATTGCTGAAAAAAGAACATGAATTTTTATTCAGAATTAAACAATTCCTACTTGCATGTGGAGACACCATTGTAACAAAGGGCTTACTGGACAAACATAATTGCACATACGGTGAAAGCTTCCTAAGACGGAACCTGCATGAAACGGAAACTTGTCGAAAACCGAACTTTGTTTTTTGATCCCGAAATGAAATATAAAGAATTACTTACTATTTAACCTATCTAAACTATTGTGACGCGCCTGCCAGCAGGACGCACACGACATAAAGGCAGATAGCAGTCAGAACGAACGTCCGTGTAGCTCAATTGGTAGAGTGACTTATTTCGGAATGAAGGGACCCGGGTTCGAGCCCACAAGTGGACAAAAATGACGGAGAAATTTACTTCGTTACAATGGCGCCCGAACTTTCCGGATGACCCGGCCGTTCAAAATCTCGCAATGGTGTGATGTTCTTTTCACACCGCGAGAGACGAAAAATAAGAGAATCCCTTCTTCAGCGCTTCGAAGAAAATATGTGTGTGACGTTGCATTTCACACCCCAGATTGACCGGGAGTTCTCAAGTGCACGTTCTACAGCGGATGGCTGCCTGCAGCGATTCATGGTCACAGCTGACCCGTGGGCCATGCCCCCGGCCCTCTTTCGGGGGGGATGTGACGTGCACACGACATAAAAGCAGATAGCAGTCAGAACGAACGTCCGCGTAGCTCAATTGGTAGAGTGGTAGAGTGACTTATTCCGGAATGAAGGGACCAGGGTTCGAGCCCCGGCGTGGACAAAAATGACGGAGAAATTTACTTCGTTATACTATCTAAAACGGAATCTGCCTAAGGTGAAAACGGAAACGGAAATGGCAAAGCAGTTAATGAAGCTTGTAACAACGGAAACTTTGTTACAACGATAAAGTGTAATGATGAATTCACACGAAAAAAATTAATTTCCTTGAGGTTGAAGTTAACATTATTTAACAGACAGAAATTGATTTTGGGTTGTTCGTACAAACACGCACTGCAGCACGTCCACTGTTTGATCTATGATCTCCTATGATCGTCGCAGATGGCTGTTTCTTGAGGATATCAAAACAATGGTCCGATTTGATTCTCTAATATTTATTTATTGAGATGATAATTCACAGCCTTTGCTTGTTCTGAGTTGCGTTCGTTCGTTGGTTTGCCTCTTGCCATGGCTCCAGAAAAGAATGTTCTCAACTTGGATACAAAAGTTAAAGTTGTTGAAATGCACGGAACATGAAGTGTGAACGTCAAGCACTTAGCAGAGAAGTTCAATGCCGGAAAAACACAAATTCATGACATTTTAAAACGAAAAGATGAGATAACGGAGAAGTAGTGTAAAGGTAACAGTTCAACAAACCGGAAATGAAGAGTTGAATAAAGTTGTCTGGGAGTGATTTTTCAATGCATAAGCGAGAAATTTGCCAACTTCGGGCTCTATGCTGCAAATGCGAGAAAGAGATGTATACAAAAAATATGGAAAAGAGTTCCATGGGTGGTTAGCAGGCTTTCGAAAGAGAACATTTGTTCAAGGAAATCGTGGTGAAGCTTCACATGTCAACGAAAACACTGTTTTGGATTGGATGCAAAAATTATCAACACTCTTTGAAAATTATGGACCTGGAAACATGGTGGTGAAATGAATTTCTGTTCTTGGACCTTTCCGAATAATACTCAGTGTTTGAAGGGCGAAACCTGTACGGGAGGAAAACGTTCTAAGGAACGGTATGCAATTTCTCTTTGTGCATTTATGTCTAGGGGGATGGAAAAACCGTTAGAGATTGGCAAAGCCGCCAAACCACGGTGCTGTAATAACTTGGATCTGAAAAAGTTCCCGGTTGAGTCGAATCAAACAAGAAGGCCTGAATGACAGCTCAGATTACGTCCGGTGGTTAACAGATTTTAATTCAAAGATGAAAAGACAAAACATGCATGCTCTTTTGTTTCGGATACTGCAACATGCCATCCTCGTCTTGACCTATCAAATGTACAAAAATGGCGTGGCTTCCACCAATCACAACCAGCATTTGTCATCCATTGGGTGAAGGAATTATTTAATGCGATAAAATGTATTATCGGAAACTTGTTATGCAGCCGCATCTTGCGAATATGGAATCCGCATATTTTTCTAGTGAATTAACGAAATATATGACTACCCTTGAAGTTATTGGATGTCTTATAAAAGTATCAGCTGTCCTCGTGGCGCAGTGCGCTGGCTTCTGACCATTCACCCATGATGGGTCCGGGTTCGGATCCTGGTGAAGCATTTATGTTTTTATCTTACGGCACTGGCTTTTTGCCTTCACTGAAACCAGTGGCCCTAAATTAGGGATGGTCGACTGCGAGTTGCTCACGGTGGTCGTTAAACCTCCAAATTAAAAAAATAATAATAAGTACCACGCCAAGTATCACTCAAGACGATTACGTTATGTTCCAAGAAAGCAAAATTTCCTTTGAAGGACTTATTAGACGTGTGTGGTGAAAACCCCGATGACCAGCAAGCAGCACTGAACAGAGGCAGTTTTGTATAAGTTATTATGAATGATTATGTAGATATCGACAGCAACATTGAGATCGAGCCTTGTAACGAAGATCTTAACAAAATTATTGAGCGCCATAGAATTGAAGAAAAAACAGTAACAAAGAAGACGAAATAGAGGTGAATATAGAAACCACATCTAGGATAAAAGCACGTCATCAAGCATTGCACAATATTCAGGATATTCTAATACCAGTTTCGGCCTTCAAGCACTGAGTTTTATATTTTGCACTTCTTTGAGGTGACTCAATTATTTCAGTTAATGAGCAGTGCGTGTGCTTTCACTGAGCGTCAAATTGTATGTGTTACTGTACAGAAATCAGTGTTGGATTATTTAAAAACTAGAAGTTTGTAACTTTTAGTTGATTAAGATACGTACATTCCTTTAGGTAATCACTAATTCCACAGAAACTGTTATTTGCATGACAAAAATTTAAATGTTTACGATTCAGTTGCTTCCAGCGATTCACGTGTTTAAAACGGAAATTTCTTTAAGCAGCAAAATAACTCCATTCCCTTGGATTCCGTTTTAGATGAGTTTCACTGTACTTCAACAAATAAAATATAAAGCCAATTTGTAACAAACTGTGGAAATATATTTGCTTGAACTTATGGAACAAAAAATCCGGAAATCATGTACATAAGAAATAGATAAAAATCAAGCAACTTACCGGAGGATTGCACTGTCAAACGCAAGAAAAGGTAACCGTGTGAATATTGAATAGAAGATGAACCTATTCTAAACAAAAATGGGGGATCACGAAGCTACTGAACCTTGACTGCATCAATAAAATAACATTATCGTAACCTGATCCTTCAGATTTGATGAACCAAAAACCCATAAACAAAATGTAAATTCTTTGATGGCATATAACATGCAGTAAATAACACTTCAAAAGAAAGAACACTCTTCACAAAGTTTAGAGTGTCACAGAAGTAAAGACAGCAAAAGCGGAGAATTATCCATATAAAACAGATAGGAAAAACCTCCAGAACTTTTAATTTATAATAGTAGAGACGAAAAAGAAAAACAAACTACAAAATGAGAAATAAATTTAAAATGTGTACGAGATTTTTTTATGTACCAAACCTCTTACAGTGACCTTCGTACAATAGGAGTTCCTATGAAATCCATCGCACATTTCACACAAGTCCTATTGGTGCTTCACACTCATCATCTTTTTCTCGTGCAGGCATTCCCGAATCTGGTCATTTCATGATTTGCTTGGCTTTCCTTTCTTTTCAGTCACTTCAGCTGAATAATTCTCTAAGTTAGCACCTCATCACTCATTCTTTCAACATGGCCAGACCACCTCAGAATGTTTGTCTCCACTTTGCTAATAACATTTTGCTTCACATTAAATTTGCCACACATCTTTGTTCCTCAAATGACCAGAACGTGTCTTTTGCTACAAACTCCGCGTAAGTAATGCATCTCTACAAAACACAAACGACTCCAATGTCTCTTTGCAGGATTCGGGTTTCACTGACGTAATCGGAGCAGAGACAATCACACTGTCATGCAGGGCCACACAACCAGTCAGTAATGCGAAATCCTCCGAAAGTAGTTATGACCTCCAAGCTGAATTCAGTCGCCTATTGATTTCAACATACAATCTCTTTTCTCTGTTAAACGTGTTTCCTAAATATACAAATTCATTCACCTAGTCTATCTATATCCCATTTAGACTGATCTTGCTTTTAGAACTAAGTTCCTCACTCAGAAGCAAAAACTGTGGTTTTTCCCTCATTTATACTTTGTCCGAATTTCATATAAACTTTGTATATCCGTAAAAAAATATCCTGCAATTCACTTTTGCTCTGAGCCAGTAGAAATTTGTCATCAGTATACAGTAAATGGCACGCACAGGGATTTTCAAGACATAAACCAGTACCGTCGCTTTTGGTATTACGCATGCATGCATATATGATTATAGTGAACAGTCATAATATTTATTACACATCCTGAATCAATACAAAATCATTTCGAAAAAGCACCATTCTTTCGTGCGCACGTAAAATCGTTTCGATAAGCACCATTCATTCGACTACCAGCACAGATATTCTTTTACACATTCAGATTCTCAGTTATTCAAGTTCTTCTACAGAAGCACTTTGTTCACTTAGTCATTAGCTATCTCCAAATCTACAAAGGCAAATAACACCTACTTACCAACATACACACCTTTTCAATCATCGTATGTAACGCAAGTTTTGCTATTACAGCCCATACGAGATAAGAAACCAGTCAGAACATTCCCCGCCTTTTCTGATACAAGACTTTTAATCTTATCAATAATTTCCTTACAGAACACTTTTCTGGCATATTCAGCAAACTGGTAACACGATATTTCTTATACTTAGTCTAATCACCCACTCCCTTACACCAAGAGACAATTAAAGCATTTCTCCCATTCTGAGGGTCCACTCCTAATTCCCAGCGCAACTGGCAAATTTCAGTTAACTAATCAATTACAGAGCCACCACTATATTTTAACATCTCAGCAGTTATGCCATCTACTCCTGGGTCCCTACAAAACTGTAAAAATTTTATAGCTTTGCAAACCTCTTCTCTTGATATCCTCTCTGTATTGGTTCTCTCTGGGTGGAATCTTTCTACCCCAAATGATCTTTTCTATCATGTTTCAATAAATCACAGATGCATTTTCCACTATGCTTCACTTCGTTCATTAGGCTTTCATATTATTTCACCAATTCTATTCTTTGCATAACTTAGAACTTTATTTTCACTGTGATTTCTATGTCTTGCTCAGTTGCAGATCTATTTGATAAATTTTCAAAAACCCTATTCATGCCTGCCAACCTTATCTTTCCTACATTTTGCCTTACTCTGACGAACTAGCTTTGCTGCTTCACGCTTTTTACGGATGTATTCGTCCTCAGTAGCTGTACCTTTCAACATTTGTGACGTGCCTGTCCCGTAGGACGCACATGAGATAAAGGTAGTTAGCAGTGAGAGCACATGCCAGTGTAGTATAGTGGATAGCACTCGGAGCTCCGGAGCCGAGGGTAGATGTGTCGTGCCTGCCCCACAGGACACACATGAGATAAAGGCAGATAGCAGTGAGAGCACATGCCAGTGTAGTATAGTGGATAGCACTCGGAGCTCCGGAGCCGAGGGTAGATGTGTCGTGCCTGCCCCGCAGGACACACATGAGATAAAGGCAGATAGCAGTGAGAGCACATGCCAGTGTAGTATAGTGGATAGCACTCGGAGCTCCGGAGCCGAGGGTAGATGTGTCGTGCCTGCCCCGCAGGACACACATGAGATAAAGGCAGATAGCAGTGAGAGCACATGCCAGTGTAGTATAGTGGATAGCACTCGGAGCTCCGGAGCCGAGGGTAGATGTGTCGTGCCTGCCCCGCAGGACACACATGAGATAAAGGCAGATAGCAGTGAGAGCACATGCCAGTGTAGTATAGTGGATAGCACTCGGAACTCCGGAGCCGAGGGTAGATGTGTCGTGCCTGCCCCGCAGGACACACATGAGATAAAGGCAGATAGCAGTGAGAGCACATGCCAGTGTAGTATAGTGGATAGCACTCGGAACTCCGGAGCCGAGGGTAGATGTGTCGTGCCTGCCCCGCAGGACACACATGAGATAAAGGTAGATAGCAGTGAGAGCACATGCCAGTGTAGTATAGTGGATAGCACTCGGAGCTCCGGAGCCGAGGGTAGATGTGTCGTGCCTGCCCCGCAGGACACACATGAGATAAAGGTAGATAGCAGTGAGAGCACATGCCAGTGTAGTACAGTAGTAAGCACTCGGAGCTCCGGAGCCGAGGGTAGATGTGTCGTGCTTGCCCCGCAGGACACACATGTGACAAAGGTAGATAGCAGTGAGAGCACATGCCAGTGTAGTATAGTGGATAGCACTCGGAGCTCCGGAGCCGAGGGTAGATGTGTCGTGCCTGCCCCGCAGGACACACATGAGATAAAGGCAGATAGCAGTGAGGGCACATGCCAGTGCAGTATAGTGGATAGCACTCGGAGCTCCGGAGCCGAGGGTAGATGTGTCGTGCCTGCTCCGCAGGACACACATGTGACAAAGGTAGATAGCAGTGAGAGCACATGCCAGTGTAGTATAGTGGATAGCACTCGGAGCTCCGGAGCCGAGAGTTGGAGGTTTGAATTCCGCCTCTGACATAAAAATGATTTAGAAATTTACTTCGCCATACATTCGTATATATGCTTCCGTATTTCTCTTTACAGCTTCTTGAATCTCACTGTTCCACCAAGAATCACGTTTAATTCCATCCACTGTTGCCATCCAAAATCTACGACTACTGCAACTTTTTGTCCCAGAGTACGATTCTCCCAATTATACGCATGGATGTATTGTGGCTGAAAAGTGTATTAGATGCACGCTGCCATTCCCAGCGCGAACTTCGGTTAATCTTTCATTACGTAATATCATTCACACCAAGACATTAACTCCCCGTAATAAAATTAAACTTACTCGGGTAATTATTTCCTTAAATATAAATGAGATATGAACACTTGTAGATCTTTCGGAAGTAAGGAAACTTGTCCAAAATAAAATGATCTTCAAAATAACATAGAACGCAAGTAGTAAAATCAAACATTATAAATTACGACAAGTCGATAAAGATATGCTAAACACCTTGGACAAAATGTTCAAGAAACCTTTTTCCAGCTGTTAAACATATCTCAATAAGAACTCTTTCAGTTAACTAATCAATTACAGAGCCACCACTATAGAGGAAATTACGAGTTCACCACTTAGATATAAAAATAGTTTTCCTTCATGAGGGTTGGAAGAAGTGTATCTGGTTTAAGCAGAAGAATCTATGGAACTAGTGCAAAAGAAAAAATGCTGAAAAAGAGCGGGCTTGTCTGGTTTAGAGAAATCCGATAGAAATTTAAAAAGGACAATTTTTGGAATTGTGTGTGTGTGTGTGTTTCGAAGGTTCAGGTAAAAGAAGATCCATGTCTACTTTCGTTTAAACAGAAAGCTGAGCACTCGCACATACCAATTTGTGGAATTGCCACACTAGTTTTATCAAATAACATAGAGATTGTGAATAAGATACTAAAATTCTTGAAAGTAAATCTAGAATAAAACATTTAGGGTCATCATGAAATTCGAAGGTACTGAGAAGAAAACTGAAACTTTCTGCTTAACCATAGTAGGAAAGTATAAATAATTATGGTGACATTTATCCTTTCAATGATACTAATTTACAAAATTTTGTCAGAATAAAGGTCAGAAAATAATGAAAGTCATAGAATATCAAGTGTCAAGAGCTGACATCTCAGCAGCGATAGCTGGGAACTGTATATGGAAAAGCCATCACGAAAATAACACATTATCTAAATTCAACAATAAATTTCAAGTTAAAACACATTTAAAATGAACTACTTATACTGAAGGGATATGCAAATGCCAAATGAATTCTAGATAGAACTAAGGACAAATTAACCTTTGGATATATTAACATATTAGAAGAGGGTATCATCATTTGGCCAATTCAAAAATGCATAACAATTGCCATATCTGATAAAACATAATGTTAAGAATTTTTAACAAAACAATTAGTTTTTGTTTGTAAAAAGTTACTTTATATGTGTTGCGTCTTAATAACCTGTATGTGCTATGCAACGTTGTAAAACTGGATACAAAGAACGTATTGCAAATAACTACAAATTGTGAGACATTTTCTTTCTAGAATTCTTGCGTTTTGGTTTCAGCGAAGTCAGTATGCCGCCCCCCCCAGTGGCGCATTGGTCTAAGCGATGGCTTCTGATCATTCGTTCGAGATGGTTCCGGGTTCGAATCCTGTGAGGCATGGATGTTGTATTTGTCTTACGGCGCTGGCTCTCTCTCTCTGTTCCGTAGAACCAGTGACCCTAAATTAGGGACGAGTGACTGCTTATAGCCAATTGTGTTGCTCCCGGTGATCGTTAAAATTCCAATAGAAAAACAAAATAGAAAAATCAGTATATTTGAATGTGACTGAAGGCATTTAGCTGTAAACCGATGTTTGTTAGATAATATAACCAACGAAACCGACTATCTTTTATAGAAAGGAAAATTGCATTCAATATGTTTCGGAGGTCAGAAGCTCCGGAGATGAGAGTAGTAAGATACCTGAGGAAAACTGATATTATTTTAATGTTAAAATGGAATTAGTAATGTTCACATTAGAACTGAACTTCTTCGTTAGAAAACGTATTTCATGAGAACCTGTTGGTGGGGTTTGGATGCGCGTGTTGCATAAATGATAACGAGATATTTTCTAGACGGACGAATTTCACGGTACCAATAAGTTGTCAATCTGTAGAAAAAAGTGCACTGAAAACGTAAGATAAAAGATATGTCGAAACATCAGTGATTGTAAAAAGAAAGGCAGAAATTTTTGAGATAGGCAGAATCAGATGTATAGTTTTTCAAACCACTAATGGTTTTGTACCTAAATGATCTGTGTGACAGTATGTTTGGACATCGTACAAGGACGATAAACGTGAAGAATAGTAATCATAGCGAATTTGTGGTACAGCAGTGGATATTTTCTGTACAATTTGCAGGTCAAAAAGAAAGTTTCTGTTTTCCCCGTAACTAAGTGTCTGAAAATTACAGATTGCAGCCAATATTGAACATTGGAGAATCGTGTACTTTCTGCCGCATTGTTCGTAAATTATCAACTTGTTATAAACACTTCTGTAGTTTTCTTAGGCTGAATACGAGAACATTACCATGTTATTAGAGGCAGAAAATTTTAATGAGAATCACTTAATGGACACAGACACGCTTTACCAACCTAAAGCTAAAACGAACCCACAATAGTTTCTTCTTCTCACGGGCGTAAAAAGCCTGAAAAGTCTATAGGTACGTTAGGGACCTTTTAATTAAAAGTTGTAAAGCTAAGATTAAAAAATATTTCATTATATACAGATTAGTGGGAGACAAGACTTTTTGCATAAGACCGAGAACGAAACGCTATGAGAAAATGAGACTTTGAAGTTATATGGGAGTTTCTTTCTTATTTCTCTTTCCTCAAAAAAAAGTCATACTTCTAAGGGAGTTATAGAAAATGAGTTATAATAACTTCTGAATTAAGGAGACAGGTTTTCTTTATAATTGAATAAATAGGAAACCACAGAATGTTTTGCATTCAGTTTTGCTCCGACTAATATGACTGTACGTTCCCTTATTTTAATCAATATATCGAAATATGTTTAGAATTAAAAGAAGAATATCTCACCTTAATATCAACTGACTGTCAGAAGCGAGGAACCCCAGTGCAACTGCACCAGGATCATTTGATTTTTGCTGTTCTTTACCATTTCGTTTCCGCGTGCTTTGATATTTTTGTTTTATTAAAAGGTGCTGAAAAGAAAATCTGCATTTAACTGAACTAAAGAAAATGTATCTCATCATCTTCAAAACAGATATGAAAGAAACTTCTGATTTGACTATATCAATAGTGAAAATTTAAGACTCCTTACAACTGCAAATGTATCGGTTCCTTAGTTCTCTTTTTTCTGTATTACGTGAACAACATTTCTTGAAAAATTGCATTCTAGAGTATTAGGTCTATTTTTTATGTTCTTTGCAGACTCGAACTCTTCGCTGAGCATTTTTGAAAGCAGCAATGGAAATATATGCATGGAAACCCTGACAAAGGGGTTGGTTGCCCCATTGATGGGGAACAACAATTTTCCTCCTGCTTATTACGAAAACTTTTCGCCTCGGAATAGGAACGATTTTTCTAACGAAAACGAAGAACTTTTGCCTGATGCTATATTTGAAGCTCTCTCCAGATTCGAAGGGTAAGTTCAATTCCTGTCTCCGCAACGACTTTTTTTCATGTTTTAACGTTAGTAAAGTTTAATTTAGCATCTCAGTTGCAGGCTCAAATGAAAGAAGTGTAGTTTTGACCAGTTATTGCTAATCGATTGCGGTCGAGTTCATTAACAGGTATTTCCAGGTAAAGGTATCTGAACTACTTGTTTTCAACCGTTTCACTATAAAACAGGCAGATCTTTATGCAGACTATCAGGCAGATCTTTATGTACTCTAACCAAAACTCAACGTTTTCCTGCTTAGTAAAATTAGTCACGCACTTTGAGAGAGTTCTTTTAAAGAGTATCCTAAATTCGGAACTTCTCAACAAAACTCCTTCATACGTTTCAGATCACACAAACTGATGCCCTGCGTTCTGGAAGTGTTTTACTGTACTTTTGTAATTTCTCTCGCGTAACAGTAAATCGCATAGCACAGCTGTAATTCCGATAGTGTTATTCTTCAGTAACAGAAAAGTTCTGAATGCTCTGCAAATACCACTTGTCTCTAGATTCCTGTAGCGACGACGACGACGAAGATTCCCTATCTTAGGTTTAGTACCTGAACCCACAGCGCACTGCGTCTATTGGCAGGTGAAAAAATATAAGTAATTTAGAAGCGGGAGTAGTGTGTCCTGATAGTACAGTAAAAAAAGAGAAAGTGCAGAAATATTGGAGTTTTAGGATTACATGGTTTCCCGTCAAGTACTGAAGTTATAAGCAAACCTACATACTTACCTGAGTCAATTCAGCAGTCAACCGGTTCATCTCGCCGACATCCCGCCGCAGCAAACGCAGAAGGGTACAGGGGAAGCAGGAGCCTGCAAAGAGAAAAGAAAAATAAAAAGGAAAAAGCATGCACAGAAAACGAAACAGAGAAAAACGTCCAACATTCATACCAGCTATACATTAATTTCTACCAATTCCTAAAAAATGCCACTTGCTCAGTGTTCGGCTAGGAGCGGACATTTGCCTTGTTTTTCTGGAACCTATCAGAAAAAGGCTTTTACCCTTTTAGAAGAGTAGGTGCAATTAACCATATCTAAGGTGGTGCAGCCAAAATTACTTTACCCCATAAAATACAGTAGTCCCCATAAAATACAGTAGTCTTTTATTAATGCAAGCTTAGTTAAAATAAGAGTATTCTTATATAGTTGTTACCATAGCTAAGGTGGTCCACACGTGTGAAGAATAAACCATCTCTCTTTTCACTGTTTACAAAATTTTGCTTCATATGTGTGAATAATATTTCTTTCATTCTCATTTTGGTAACGAAAACACAGAAAAACAAAACGGCCAATTATTTTCAAGTTAAACCCTCTATTTATTTAACAGAGGGCCAAACAATTTTATTATATATATACTGTATATATATATATATATATATCATCATCATCATCATCATTGTCAACCATTATCAATCCACTGCTGGACGAAGGTCTCCCCAAGTTTCCTCCACAACGGTCTGTCTTGTGCCAGTCTCCTCCATGTCACCCCTGCATACTTTCGAATTTCATCCACCCATCTCCCATGTGGTCTTCTTCTGGGTCTTTTCCTGTCCCTTGGAATCCAATCTAAAATTTCGGCTGTCCATCGATGATCTGTCCTTCTGGCAGTATGTCCAGCCCATTGCCATTTCAGGGATTTAACTCTGATCATGATGTCTTCCACTCTTGTCATTTTTCGGATCCACGAGTTCCTCTTCTTATCTCTCCTGGTTACACCAAGTATGCACCTCTCCATGCTTCTTTGAGTTGTCTGCAGTCTTTGTATGTCTCTTTTAGTTAAGGTCCACGTCTCTGCACCATACGTAAGCACTGGAAGGATGCATTGATCAAACACTTTTCTTTTAAGACATAATGGCATATTGCTCTTGAAAATTATGCTGTTTCTTCCAAAAGCTCTCCAGGCAAGTTTTGTACGCCGATTAATTTCTTCATCAATGTGACCCTCACTTGATATCTGCTGTCCAAGATAAACATACGTGTCTGTTATCTCCAGCTTTTCTCCATCAATCGATAAATCTTCATTTCTTGTAAAAGCATTGAACATCACTTTTGTCTTCTGAAAGTTCATTTTTAATCCCACTTCTTTACTCTTGTCAGCAAGTTCCTGGATCATACTCTGCAGCTCTGATGGGGTAGTTGCAAAAATGACTACGTCATCAGCAAAACGAAGGTGGGTTAGATAATCTCCATTAATCTTTATCCCCTTGTTTTCCCAGCTCAGCGACTGAAAAACACCCTCCAATGTGGCATTAAAGAGCTTCGGAGATATGGTGTCACCTTGTCTCACTCCCTTTCCAATTTTTACGTGTGTTGTATTTTCAAACAGCCTAATCTTTGCACTTGCATTTTCATAGATGTTATTAATAATATTAATGTATGCATCTTCAATACCGCAGGTTTTCAGAGCCATTGTAACTGCTGATGGTTTCACCGAATCAAAGCCTTTTTCATAATCGATAAAAGCCATGCACAATGGAAGCTCATATTCCCTCGCTCTTTCAATTAGTTCTCTCAGCACGTGGATATGATCTATTGTGCTGTAGCCACTCCTGAATCCAGCTTGTTCTCTCGGTTGAGCCATGTCCAGTGTTACCTTCAAGCGGTGTGAAAGAACTTTAGTGAAGATTTTATAAACTACTGATAGGAGGCTGATAGGTCTGTAGTTTCCGAGATCCTCAATGTCACCTTTCTTATGTAGCAGGATCATTGTAGCGGTGTTCCAATCCTCAGGAATCTTTCCTTCATTAAGGCATCGAGTGAAAATTTGGGCGAGTACTGTTTCGATTTCTCCACTTGCTTCTTGTATGATGTCTACAGTAATTCCATCTTCTCCTGGAGCTTTTCCTCGCTTCATGTTCTTGATTGCATGTGCAAGCAACTTCTGCTGGAAGGACTGGAGGAACTCTGGTACTGGTATCTTTCATGATGTCTGGAGTGCATATATCATCCCTTTCATATAATTTGGAGTAGAAATCTTTCACTCTTGTCAAAATTTCGCCTCTATTTCTTGTTACAGAACCATCTTCTTTTCTCAGTGCCATAATCTGTTTTCTTCCCTTGCTGAGATGTCCCTTTGCTATCTTTAGGCTTTGGTTGTTTTCAATTGCTTTCCTCACTAGTTCACAGTTGAATTTTCTTACGTCTTCAGTGATACTTTTTCTTACTGTCTTGCATAGCTCTATATATTCCACTTTGGAAGTCACATCTTCTTTAGTTGTCCTCATCTCTCTTCTTTTTTGCATCAACATTTTGGTTTTTCCTGATAATTTGTTCACATGCAACTTGTTCTTAGACCCAGCTAATTTTGTTGCTGTTTCCATAAGAGCTTTGGTTACTTTTCTGTTAACTTCAGAGATGTCCACTTCTTCCGATGTTAGGCCTTCTAAAGCAGAGAACCTGTTCTTCAGTTCTAACTTGAAGGTATTATGGTGTTTTTTAAGGTTTGTTATGTCAATAGATTTTGTTTGTCTTATGAGCTTGCCACGTTCAAGTTTAGTGTTGAGGTGCATCTTACATCTCACCAATCTATGGTCACTACCTGTGTTGAACTTGTTCAGCACACTGCAGTCTTCTATGACGAATTTTTTGTTACACATAATAAAATCAATTTCACTTGTCGTCCCATTTGGATGTCTCCATGTCCATTTCCTGTGTGGCTTTTTCTTGAAGAAGGAGTTCAAGATGAAAAACCCTTCTGCCTCTGCAAACTCGACGAGAGTATTTCCACGCTGGTTTCTGTTGCCGTGACCGAATTTACCTACTGAAGTTTCATTCTGTTGCCGTTGCCCTATTTTTGCATTGAAATCTCCCATAATTATTTTCAAGTGCTGCTTACCTTTATTATTTAGATGACAAATTTCCTCATAAAATTCTTCAATTTCTTCTTCAGGATGACTTGTGGTGGGTGCATAAGTTTGAATAATCTGAGCCTGGTATCTTTTCGAGAGTTGGATAACAAGTCGTGCAGCTCTGTCAGAGGAACTTTCAACTTCTACAACTTTATCCTTCAGTTTCTTGTTTATTATAAATCCAACACCACTAGTTCTGCCAGTATCTGTCCCACGATAGTAGAAGAGATGTCCACTTTTCAGTTCGATGAGATCTTCTCCTTTTCTCCTTACCTCACTTAGCCCCACGATGTCCCACTTGATCCTTTGTAGTTCCTCTTCCAATTCAAGAAGCCTTGAATCAGAAGATAGGGAGCGTCCATTGTAAGTAGCCAAGGTCAGCATCAGATGGCAGCCTAGTCCGGTCCTCCGGGGATTCTTAGCACCCTCTGCCTTCATGTCGCACTGGCCGCTGCCTTGGCCAGGTACATTCCAGCTGCCGGAGACTGAGGGCCAAGATTTAAGTTGTGGAATCATTTTGGAGTGGTTTGGCCATAACTCACCACGCTGGCCAAGCGGGTTGGTGAGTGTGGGATAGCATTTCCTCTGATCCCGATGGTATAGTTATACCGCTATTGGCGGTCGTCAGAGCCCCTTTAGTGGGAACAGGATGCACCACGAGAAGGCGGGGTTGACATTTGTCAAGGAGAGGCTGTGATGTTACGCATCACCTGACCTTACATCCCATATATATATATATATATATATATATATATTTTCTTAAGTTGGTTGACACTTGCTACGTATTTGGTCGGGAGTCAGCTTTTTGGTCAATGCTTAGCAGGCCAGTCAGAGAAAAGATTTTATCCTATTGGCTTGAGTAATTGTTCCTTTTTTTTTCCACGAGTTGACTTTTGTTGATTTTTACCATTTCTAGTGCGGTAGAGCCAAAGCAGCCTTACATCAGCCAGCAACTCCGCTGCTGCAGTAATTTCTCTCAGCTAAAATTAGCAAGAGGGCAATTAAAATGAAAACCTCTGTTTTATCTTGAAATTGAAGCTACAATTTATTTATAAAGGGCCAATCAAATTTCACTGTGATTATTATTTCCAGAAATGTGCTTTATTACAAGGGTAACTATGTAAAGGATTTTTTTCTGGAATTTTATAAAGTATTGTTTTCGGTCTCTTGTATCTGTCCTCTTTATTGATAACATAATTGAGTGTTTCTTTTACAAGAGGGTTGGGGTGCTCCTTTGCTTTATCATAATATCTTTTTGCAAGCTCATATATTGTGTAACGAATGAGTTGATATTATGGATACTTCTTATAGCATTGTTTGATGTTGTTCCATCCAACCCTACCATCATTCTCAGTGTTTCAGTTTGAAAGGAGATGATATGTTGTTTTTGTTTCTTTCTGCAGTTGCCCCAAATAGCACATCCATATGTAATTACTGGGCTGAAGTATGCTTTCCATAGCAGTGCTTTATTTATTTTTTTGCTAAGCTGTTTGTTTTTTATTAGGGGTTGAAGACATCCTCCGAGCTTTAGGGATTTAGCTAGAGTTTCCTTGATGTGCTTGTTCCAGTTTAAGTTATGGTCCATAATAAGACTTAGGCATTTTACATCTTTTGCCCATGGAATTTTTTTTCCATACAGCTCGATTTCGAAGTCTAGGTTGTAATTCAGGGTTCTGCGAGAGAACATGATAGCTTGCGTTTTATCAGTATTGATTTTTACTTTCTAATCAATAAAATATTTTTCCAATTTTTTCTCGTAGATTAATTTCTACATTAATTAGGAGCATAAAAGCTTCTTGATTTTTGTTTTTTGACGTGTAGGCAATTATAGTGTCATCATGTTTAGGGGTTTAACTACCACCGTGAGCAACCTGAATCTTTTCATCATCTTTGAAATATACCTTCCCTGTGGCGCAGTGGTCTAAGCGATGGCTACTGACCATTCGTCCGAGATGGGGTTCGGGTTCGTTCCCGGTGAAGCATGGGTGTTGTGTATGTCCTACGGCACTGGCTGTTTCCATTTCCTGGTGTCGGTGACCCTAAATTAGGGACGAGCAACTGCTTATAGCCCAGTGAGTTGCTCACGGTGGCCGTTAAACCCCTAAACACACACACACACACACACACACACAAATCTTTGAAATATACTGTATCAACGTTGCAGGCTTTAAAAGCATCCGTTTTCGTTACCTAGAAGTATATAGATTTCATTCCAAATGATTTCATGAAATAAAATTCACAATTATTTCCTGAATTTTTTATGAACTTAAAGATAACTTATCCTAAGTCCTTTTCGCAGGCAG
The DNA here is from genome assembly GCA_039090855.1 of Macrothele yani. Lineage (NCBI taxonomy): Eukaryota > Metazoa > Arthropoda > Arachnida > Araneae > Macrothelidae > Macrothele > Macrothele yani. Next base: position 70,834,428 of record CM077013.1, read on the forward strand.
CGCGCCCTCTATCGGCACTTAAGTTTTAAAAACCCATCCTTAACGGCTCTGAAGCCACATTATGTTTCTCCATACTAGTGAAACTTCATTCCGTTTGTATTAATAAGTAAATACAAGTACAGAACTGATGCTTTTTTGTGTTAAAAAGTGTTTCTTTTTCAACTCGTGCGCCATGGTTTTCCATAGTTGTAGAATGAACCCTGCTGGCATGCATCGTTGACGATGTAATATGTCTAAAACTCCAAGTCTCAATAAATGTTTTAATTTATCCGCTCCAATATAATTTTGAGAAATGTAAGTCAAGATAAATTTCTACAAACGGCCTATGCAAAAATGAAATTCTTTTTCAAATACGTGCATGATTTCCATCAATTTGGGGTTTTTTTTATGCATCGTAAAAGATAGGTACAGTGTGCCATATAATGTATATCCAAGTATAACATCATTTAAAACCTTACAGGTGGTACCAGTAAGACAACCGGGTTAGTTTTGGTTTTGGGGAATAATCCTGCATCTCTTGTGTGATACAACAGCTCTTTAGCAGACAGTATTAAATGTCTTTTTTCTCGAAGACGAACTTCCTCTCTCTTTAGTCTGTTTCATGAAATTCTGTAGTTTTTCTGAGTCAGCACTGGGACCAGGACACATTCAGTTATATGTTTACTTCAGGCATACGGGTGTTCTAACACATTCCACCTTCGAAAATCAGCGTAGGAAGGAGCCAAGTGATGCGATAAACGGAGAATGCAATAGCTTAGAAGACACACGCGGAAGAACTTTTCAGAGAAGTGAGCACAGAGTTCTATCTTACTGAAATCGTCAATTTCTTTCATTTTATCAAAGGATAAGTATAAATTGAGTCAAAGGTTATGGCAAAGACTTCCATTAATTGTCTTCTCAAAATAAAAGTAGTTATAAAATTCCTCCCTGGAAAGCTACGTGTGCACGTCAACTCTAGTGAATACAAGGGATTTTCACCTATTACTTGTGCATTTTCAATACTCCGTAGTCGGGTGTTATGGCTTTTACTGCAAGCTGAAGAGTGGCTGCATACGAAAAAAAAAGGAACAGTTGCCCAAAGTATGAACCCTTTCACAGGCAAACGGCAAAAGTAGTAAAAATAATATTTCTTTAATCGCTCATATGAAATTGCTCACAAATTAACCAAATGTAAAAATTATATCACTCAATAAAACTAAAATACTTTCCCCCGCTTAAAATTGGTGCCGACGTAATTTTAGCATTTTGTTAAGTCAAATGGGATTTTGCAGAATTAATTATGTTTTCAATAACAAGACTCACAGAGATTTCGGCAGCAGTATTACTTCGTTCTGTCAGAGCCCGGTCGGCAAAATACTTAACAGTTTTTTGTTAGAAACAGTTAAAATGACCCGAAATGTTTATACCATTCATTACATGCTCTCTGCCACTTCCTTTCTTAGGAATGTACCGCGTTCGCAGACCCCGCCTGATTGCTCAGATGGAGTCGGCAGCAGCGTAGTGACAAGGCTGTTATTTTGTTCGAGTGTCTTGAGCAAAGCATAATCTATAGGCACCGGGTCTGGTACGATTCGTCCAACGACGATTGGTCCAATGCCGATTCGTCCAAAGGGACAATTGGTCCAATGGGACGATTGGTCCAATGCCGATTCGTCCAATGGGACGATTGGCCCAATGCCGATTCGTCCAATGGACGATTGGTCCAATTCCGTCCTATCTGTCCGATGCTATAAAAGTCTCATCTGTTCTGATTCTATCTCCGGTGTTATACGAAAGTACCGGTAGTCCAAAGAATGTAAAATAATGTTACATTTCATGCGTAATATTGTGGTTACATATTTCTTTTTTTCTTTTTTGAAATCGCGTTTTCTTGTTATACTGTCCTTGCTGCCGTATGAAGTTACTGATGTACGAGCCGTTCTATCAACTTCAATGTTTCTCTTTTGCGTGAAATAATATAAACTACTAGTGTTCTGTTTCTGTTTGTAGAATGCAGTAGGGTTTTCCACCAACTGCCCAATGGAAACAACTGGTCGGGGTTTGGACAGGGGCCTTTTCAACAGTTTTATTCCAGCAATGTCATATTCATAACGTGTACATATTAAATCCAGTTAATAATATTGCGCTTTTATTTAAACACGAAATATTAATTCATAGGCCAGAGGCCTAGGTGCCTAGCAAAGACCTCAAAAATGATACGTTCAGTGCCTTTTATAAAGTTTTATAAAATGTTTACAAATACCAAATATCTAGGTTGTAACTTAAAATCTTCTAAAATGGCCCGCGGCCTAGGTGCCTTGCAAAGACCTCAGAAATGATACGATGAATGCCTTTTATAAAGTTTTATAAAATGTTTACAAATATCTAGGTTGTAACTTAAAATCTTTTAAAAAGGCCCGAGGCCTAGGTGCCTTGTAAAGACCTGAGAAAGGATACGATGAGTGCCTTTTACTAGGTTTTATAGAATGTTTACAAATACCAAATATCTAGGTAGTAACTCAAAATCTTCTAAAAAGGCCCGTGCCTAGGTGCCTCGTAAAGACCTGAGAAATGATAGGATGAGTGCCTTTTATTAGGTTTTATAACATATTTACAAATACCAAATATCTAGATTGTAATTTAAAATCTTCAAAAAATGCCCGCGGCCTAGGTGCACTGCAAACCGCTGAGAAATGGTAAAAGGCACTCAATGTGCCTTTTACCAGGTTTATGTAAAATGTTTGCAATTACTAAATATACGGAAATTATCTTTCAAAAGGATATAAAGAAGAGAATAATTTAAATTATTATTCCCTTCTGGAAAATAAAAAAGTTTACCATTGGTAAGATAATAGCATTGGGCGAATCGGCGTTGAACCAATCTTACCATTGGACGAATCGGTATTGGGCCAATCGTACCATTGGACGAATCGGTATTGGGCCAATCGTACCATTGGACGAATCGGACATTGGACAAATCGGCATTGGACCAATCGTCGTTGGACGAATCGTTCGGGACCGATAGGCACCATTCTTAAAAGGGGGAAATTGCATGGCTAATGGTTTCATCTTCTGCTATGGTTCATGATTGTAGCTTGGGGTTTGTTTCAAATGACACACTGTGGATTTGTGAACATGTGTAGTATCGATTAACGTTTTCAGTGTTGCCTTGTCTACAGTGAGGTGAAACCAAAAAGGTCTAGGGGTTGCTGTTACATCCACTAATATACTTCTCATCAAAAATTGACTCACCCAAAAGGAATGTCGTGAGCGAGATAAAAGCGGAAAGCTGAAAGTACCAGTGTGAGGAATAAGTGAGCACACCTGAGCCTGTTTAGTGATGTGAATACATGAGTATCAGGATAGCATCAGAAAGACTTGTAGCTACCTTTCTTTTCACGGCAGTGAAAGCACTATTACCCTTAGGAAATCGAAGCGGTCTCTAATAATATCCTGGTGTATAGTTTTCAAAGCATTCTGCACTTGAATATGCATCATGTTATGCGCTGGAGGCAGTTCTGTTCTCCTCGGTGATGGAGTAGTTAACAAGGGATGGCAATGATAGCCCAGGAACTGCCTGAAAACACTGTTGAGAAATGCATGCGGTATGTGATGTGACATTGTCTGGCTGGAATGTGGCGTTCAACATTGTTTGAAGGAGTTGTAAGACCACAGGGCGGAGAAATAGTTGTCATATACCTCTGGGCAGTTAAATTGCTCTCGATAATTATTAGAGATGACCCACTGTTGTGAGAAATGGCACACGCAAACCATGATACGATCAGAGAGTGCATTGTGGAGCTTAATGATACACGGCGTTCAAACTATATTACCAGCACGGCGTCACAAGCGAGTGAGCCCATCGTTTTATCCCAGACAGAAGCAAATCTTATATTCGAAGGTGATATACCTCCATTCGCCTCAATTATTTAGCCCGTTCGTTGCACCAATGTAATGCGTCATGATTGTAACATCAAGTGGGCGCCATACAGAGAAACGGGCGGTTTTTAATATCAGATTTTCGCATTCGTCGATGAATAGTGCAGCCGTTTTGTAACTGGATACCTGTCAGGCAGCCGGGGTTTTAGCACTGACGGCTATTCTTAAGACCACTGGAAGGTAACCGGATCCTGAACGATATAGTGAAATATCTTTCCATTTTCGTTTGTACCAGCAGAGGCCAACTGTTCGCGCATCCTGCACTGAATGCTTTAATTTGTAGGGTAGGCCACCATACTTCACCTGGGCCTATGAATCAACCTCACTCATTCTCGCCGAGTCCGTTTATGACGTACAGACGGCATCACCCGTCCCTGGTAAGCAGATTTACAGGTTAGGTTCGGTTTCTTTAATCTATGCACGGACTTCACCCAGGCCTGCGATTTCCCGTCATTTGTGAATGTATGCCCATGTCCGGTTCTTAAATACCAATTTAAACGAACGTAGTTCAACACCTGCCGGGCTAGGCGATATTTTTGTTGAGCAGCGTACATCGCAGTTAGTCGAGAAACCAACTTGGAAATCAAATAAGCCATGAACACATGTTCCTGACTGTTTTTTCATAATGCCTCTTAGGTGCGATGTTGATGTTTCCTTTTTTACAGGATTTATTATCCATTCTGTTGTTATGGCCGCTTTACAACACATGGTCCAAATTCCTACACTGGTAACTGGCGCCATGTGTTGATTCATCAATCTGCTCAACCGAGTGACCTCAATAATGTGTTTTTTAGTTTTCGTTACTGATGGCCATTTTATGTCAGCTACGTAGAAAATGCTATGATTTAGCCTTTTCGAAATTTTTCTCGATCATGAATTGTTGTCACTATTCTTTCTCGAAAAAACAAAGAGTTACTTTCTTCTTGTTTATTCTGTTCTGGAGAAGTGAGTGTATTTCGTACATCAAACATTTAAAACATTTAATGGAAATAATGTCTACAAAAAATGTGCCACAGATTAATCACTTTAATGTGACTAAGGTTGCACTGAAATCAAGGATATTCCATTGCTAGTAACATAGCGCGTTAATATGAGATGTATAGCGGTCTCCATCTTTAAGAGGTTGCCAAAATGAAACGTGGAAAATTCATGCTCGATCTTTTTCATTAATTCTGAACTGTCAGTGTTTTAGAAAATATTGCAGCAGATAATTCCATATCTTTGATAGGTTTGGCTATTTTGATTTGTTTCCGATAAATCCTTGTGAATATCTGCTTAACTGACTGATCTACTTAGAAATATTCAAGTATATACTGTGTTATCTATCACAAGGATGACACTGAGAGATGGAAGAGTGGAGATTATCTGTATCAACTTCATTTTTTGGTAATAATAAAAGCATTAATTTCCTATTCTGAAAGTCCCTCATGAGCATCAACATTATGATCACCTGCTTAATGGCTTGCCGGGCTGCTTTTCTCATCGATAACAATCACGTGCGCTCTGCGTGGCGTCGACAGGTATTCTGAACCAATCAGACATAATGACTTCCCAGATTTCGGCGGCGGAGTGAGGCACTGGTATGGACTTGCGGATGTTGGGTCCCACTGTATCCCACAAATGTCCAATGCAATTGAAGTTGGGGGAAACTTGGCGGTGAGGAGCCCAAGAAATGCTTGGACATGATCCTTAAACCATCCCTACTCAATGAAATGCTTTGTGACATAAAGTGTTTTCTTGCTAAAGAATTTCAGTGCCATCCAGATGTACAGTCACCAAGCAGGGCAACGCTTTGTTCGAAAGTGTGTCTAGCTTGGATCTTTTGATGGGTGTGTTCAACAGGGCCGAAGATAACCCAGTGATGTCAATGAAAACAATCTGAATAACGTAAAACTGCCTACAGCTTGAATGTGTCCAGTCATGCAGTGTGACTGAGGCTGTTCACCGGCGAATTGTCGAATACAAATCTACCCATTAGTATGGACTTGGAACCTAGACTCATCGGAGGAAACGACTCTTTCTCATTCATCCAATGTTCAGTCAAGGGACTCCCGCTGACACTGAAAGAGGAGCTGTTGATAACGATCGATCAACATGGGCACATGAACTGCCTACCAACTCCTTTGGCCCGTCCGCCAGAGCGTTTACTCGATTGTGGTGTCCAAAAAATTCCGTGACCCCTGGTTGAAGTCTGCCGTTAATTGAGGGATCGTGAGCCATCTATGGTCCCGAAAAGCGCTGGAAACTTTCACCTGGACTGTCAACCAGTGGAACGTTGACACATGGGTTGCATGAGTGTCCTTCTTCGGACATTGTTACCACTCCTTCACTATCGTAGCCCTCCAACAGCCAACAATACTTGCGGTTGCGGATATGTTGGCATCCGTCTTACTTGCGTCGATAGTTATCCCCGTGAAAACTCTGATGAATTTTCTTTCCCAATTGCACAGGCGAACCGACACCCCGTGCCAGTGCAGTCTATACCATCCGCTGCAGTTGGTGACGTCACTGTTACATTCCATAAAGACCCGTCCACTCGTGAAAACAGAAGTGGTCATAATGATCTAGCTCATGAGTGTTTCTCGGAAATCTGTAGAAAATCTGTTTAATGAGATAAGTTGCATGATGGTAGAAAGCATTTACTGGAAATAAAAAGACAGGAATGTACAAAAAAGAAAACCGTTAAGAGCAGTGGCAGGACAAAGAAGTATGATAAGTATGGAGGACAGAAATTGGTAGTTCTACATAAAAAAAATACCTTTCTCAACCAGAAGATAAATTTTCATGAGAATTACAATCTGCTTTTCCTGTAGGACGAATTAATACCAAATACATGCCGTGGAAATAAAGACACAGTGAAATATTTCAAATATAAATTATGTTTACTCATAATTATATTTGAAATATTTGATTGCATGGCGCGCTATGAGAAACAAAAGCAAACGCGAGGTTGTTAATACGCTTAAATTGATTTTCGAACATCCTGCAGTCGATTAGGATAAGACGCTGATAACCAATAAGATTCAAATATTGCCTTTACCTCTCTTCTGTGCACGTGCTAAAATGACATGTATCCGATATCGTGAAGCGTTTACGGTGGTGCTACAAAGAAGACAAAGAATGTCAGATACGATGATAACAAAACGTTAATTTACAGACACGAGAGATGAAGTTTCAAAAAACGTTTTCTTCAAATTAAGATAAAGAATTACTGATAAATTTTAGCCAACCTAAAAATATGGTAGTTGGAATGCCTGTAACTCCCTAATAAAATTATTGTGAGTATACAATACAAAAAGTAGAAAAATTAAAGAATTCTAACTACAGAAGATCAAGAGTCAGTAAACATGATTTTTCTTTCAAATGAAGTGGTCAGTAAGCACACCGTAGAGAAAATGTTTTCTCTAATTTACCTAAGTCATGGAAGTATAAAGTTTTTCCCATCAAGATACGTAGATGTGAGATTTTGTATTTAATTATCGTCCCAGTAGCTACTTTCGAGCACTACATACTTGTAGCCATTAATGGGAGTGGAAGACTTCGTGTCAGAAATACAACTGCGCTCATTATTTATCTTATTTATAGTTGTGGCCAACACAGATGATATTAGAACGAAAAGTGATTTTCTGAGAAACAGATTCAGTTGTTTGATTGAGGAATTGGCTGAACATGAGAAAATATTCAACGTCTTGGAAACAACAGCTAGAAAATGTGCTATGCAACAGTTGAAAGTTCTGGTACGCCAGAACCATAGCACTTGTGGCACTGATTAGAGGCTTATTCTTTTTTGAAATCTGGAATGTCCTACACGTACGACAATTGTGTAATACAATTCCAGTAATGATGACAAATTTGAAGCATTTAAAGTGAAGTTTATCATCAAAGCATGTTTCCCAAAACCATGCTAACTTTATTTACAATTAAGTGGTACTGAACCTCTCTTTATTAAGGTCCTGTACTGACATTTCATAAAATGCTTCCAATAATACGACGTAAATACATGCCATAATGCACGTATGAAAGTATAATTTATTTTATGTTAACTGTTGCGCAGTTATGTGAAATCGCTTAATTCATTGGATATCGTTTGTTTTTAAAACTAAATATATTTTTTTCTAGGGTTTCTTGAAAACTTGTTCGTACTGCTGGAGAAGATGAAATTTGAGTTCCACCGAATCATCTCGTAGTTGCTACAGTTGAGGAAATTCGGGACACAGAGCTCGGTGTGGATCTTGCCATGCCTATAGAGCACATATGGAAGCTCATAATGCATAAGAATGAAGTTGAACATCTTGTGGAAGTAATCAGTAACTACTCTGACTTGTAACTGCAAGACACGACGAAAGTTACTGAAATGACAACACGATGTACGCTGTGTGGGCTCTTACGTCAAGTGAAACAATATACGTCCGAATTTCAACTTATGCACTGTTCCGAAAAATAAAACATGAAAGTAGTAGAAGTACAAAACGAACTGGACATATGAACGTGAAATTAAGTAGAATGGATTATTTGTAAATTTTAAGTAGACTGGTTTCGTCCCAAGCCTGTTATGCTACGTACCTTAGCCAATCAGGTCAAGCAAATATCTTTAAATTTTATACAGAAATCCTAACTTATTTTCGCAGTGTCAAGATATTTTGCATTTCTCCTTCAGCACAGAGTTTTTATCCAAATAAATTAGTATTCCATTTTAAAGATAACCCAAAATAAATGTTTAAATTGCGTAGTCTTTTTTCCTTTGCTCGAATACTCGTAATTTTATTTCTACTTTTATTCTCTTGTTTCATACTTTATCGATACTCGGTAAATTTTAATTTATATTACTACGTTATTAATTTTATAATTATCGGATGATCTGGCTGGTGTGGTTAAAACATGAAAGCATTTAATATGGATTTCAATATCAACTATTTTCATGTTTTATCAATTTCAGTGTAACGTGCCCTTGGCTTTTTCTGGCTTCCCTGCTTAATCTGACTTTATGACTGAAGCCATTGTCTGATATCGACTGTTCAGAATTGTTTGAGCCAGTCTTCGGTCTGATCTTAGCTGACAATATTTTGAATTGGCGGATCATTCGATTAGAAGGATAGCGTAAATTCTTAGACTTGAGACAATTAAAAACACTAAAATGTTGAAATCTATATACATATGGAAAAAGGGTAGGAGTGGTATTATATGTAATTTATACTGATCTTAGCTGACAATATTTTGAATTGGCGGATCATTCGGTTAGAAGGATACCGTAGATTCTTAGACTTGAGACAATTAAAAACACTAAAATGTTGGAATCTATATACATATGGAAAAAAGGTAGGAGCGGTATTATATGTAATTTATACTGATCTTAGCTGACAATATTTTGAATTGGCGGATCATTGAATTAGAAGGATGGTGTATATGATATTATAGATCATCGAATGTAGATCATTCGATCAGAAGGATAGCGCATATGGGTAAAAGGGTAGGAACAATCATGATTCAACTGAGCGTAGCAAAATTTCATACAATTTTGAAGTAGAAACGACACAGGATATCTTTTTGATAAATGTTGAGTGGGTATGTTTAGCGATGGATGTCTGTGACTCAGGCTTCTTCTTTGCTGCAAGTAAAATTAACGATAAATTGTGGTTCGACTATGTTGTGAAATTAAAATGGTGACTGCTCTGCATCCGTCACATCTGAAACTGTTCGCTATATCGTCACATGAGCGCCTCAAAGTCTCTCTGCACTCACCAATCTCGAAATATGTATAGTGTTACTGATGTAAGGTGTACTTGTTTATTATGACATCGTGGACGGAAATGCGAAGCCACTGGGTGTGCCTTTTCTATGCCCGCTCATTCACCGTTCCCCTTTGCAAGAGTTACCAACAAGTAATTGCACACCTGTGATAGCAAAGGAAAATGAAGTTTATTCACCTTCAATAGTTGGTGGAGCGTCCACGAGCGGCGATTACAGCTGCGACCCTCCGGGGCATACTCTCAACCAGGCGTTGTACGACGGCTAGCGGTATTTTCTTCCACTCGGCTTGGAGAAGACAGGTCAGTTCCTTCACCGATTTAGGACGGTGGGGGCACCCCTTAAGTCGACGCTCCAACTCGTCCCAGAGGTGCTCGATAGGGTTAAGGTCCGGGCTCTGCGCAGGCCAGTCCATTCGATTAACCCCATTGTCACCATACCAAGCCATGGTGGACCTCGCAACATGACAGGTGGCATTGTCATCCTGAAAGTAACATGGGTCCACCCCGTAAAACTGCCACAACGTAGGAAGCGCATGGTCATCCAAACTGGTGCATTAGGTCTCGGAGTTGAGTCTACCAAGATTGCGACCAAGGGTCCCGTGCCATACCAGGAAAAACACCCCCATAGCATAATTCCACCGCTGCCGAACTTCACATTTGGCACAATACATTCCGGCAGGAGGCATTCTCCAGGCAGACGCCAAACACAGACCCTGCTATCTGAACGGTAAAGAGTGAACCTTGATTCGTCGCTCCAGAGAACCTGTTTCCACTGTACAACGGTCCACTGCCGACGTTCTTTGCACCACGTTTGCCGAGCAGCGCTATTGGACTTGGTGATCAAAGGCTTGTGGGCGGCAGCACGTTCATGATAACCGAGCAGATGGGCTTCCTTACGGATGGTATTCATATAAAGAACACTCCCGGATGCCTGTTGTAACTCCTCGCGGATGTAGCCTGTCGATTTGGTGGGGTTCTTCCGAATTTCTCAGGCCAGCACCCGTCGGTCTCTAACTTCCAGTTTTGTGGGTCTGCCGGGTCGGGGCACATTTCGACAGTCACCTCTCATCTTCCACTTGCCAATCACGTAGGCCACTGTTGATTATGGGTACTTCAACTCGCTGGATATGTCACGTATGGATCAGCCATTTCTGTGATACCCGACGGTTACACCTTTCTCGAAATCAGAGAGCTCCGAACTGCGTGGCATCTTGCATACGACTGGTTGCGTTGTTGTTTCCCACACGATATTTAACGGCGGCGGCCGTGACGTGTATCAGGACCGCAGATATCGTCGATTGCAGGGGTGTCCAATTACTTGTTGGTAGATAGTGTATATTTCTACGCCATTTTAACCTCGCGAATAGATGTTCATGGCACATCGACATTTAACCGAGAACAATGTTCTTTTGGTCTGTCTCATGTGGCAGCACATGACACTGGAATCGGACACTTTCCTTGATATGTTCACCAGATGTTTTTAACCCATTAAACGTCTAACACCAACGGTAGAAAAGTCATGAATGTTTTTGTAAAAAGTACAGTTTTTATTCTCCGAAACATTCCTGCGAGATTCAAACAGAAGTTTTATAGGAAGAAAGAATTTTTTCGCAGGGTAAACTAATAACAAATCCTAAATATGAACAAAAAATCAAAGCAATGGAAATACTATGAGTGCAAGTCATGTGATGACTAGGGACAATGGGCAAACTGCATGAGAGAGAAATTTGTTTTCCTAATAACGCATATTTATTACACCACTATGACTATGGAAAATGTGTGCTTGTGCAACGCATATCCAAGCGATTTGCTTTATTTTGAAATTAAATTATTCCAGTCCTTCTGAGAAAGTTGGGAATTTTCTTACTTTCTTTCCGGGTGCTTTCTTTTTAGCATTTTCTTTGAATTTTAGTATATCTTTTGACAGAACATGAAAGGTGAGTCACACTGTGACAAAAGACATGCTAATGTGCTAGCCTACTTATTGATATGGTATACAGTATTATGTTAATGATTTATTAAAAATGGGTTTATGCTGTCCTTGTGTTCTTCCGTTTGTCTCTTAGACACAAAAGAATACAGAATAACATAAGCGACGGTATTTATACTTCTAAAATCCCGACTTCAAAATTACTTTTTGAATCGGATGAAAGTGATCGTGGTAAATATTTCCAGTGCCGTTTCTCTGTTTTTCCTTCGTTCAGGCCGTAAATGCACTCCAAAAAAAAGTTCAGAAATAAATTTTTGCTTATTCTTGGGTTCGTAAGAGAGCTAAAGCTCACAGACAAATGTTTTTAGTTTCGGAATTTGGAAACTTTGAACCGCGCAATCACTATTTCACAAGCGCATGTTGAAAAAAAAGCAACTGTTGGATTCTACTGTACTTGGAAAATTTAAAAACAGGCAGTCTGTTTATTTTGAGATCCCGTGTCCGAACTGTTGATATTGAGCTTAATTTAATTCAAACGGACTGTTGTAGAAATGTTTCCACCAATGTAAAGTGCATCACTACGATGCGAAAATGAGAATGGTTGTCTCGGTGGCTGAGCAGCCAGAAGTGCTGGTCTCATGCTAATCGTTCGAGCTGGGAGGAGACTTTGCGTAGAAACTATGATTCCAAATTAGGGATGGACGACTACTTATAGCCTATTACAGTTGCTCATGGTAGTAGAAAGAAAATGAAGATGAAGTTAATTGTTCGGGTTCTATCGCTTAGATTTTCCTGTATCAAATTCTGTGTCCATGTTTTTATTTTTTGTTAAGGCTTCTATTTGGATTATTCTTCCCATCACTGAAAAAGTAACTTTTCTTAAATCGCATGTGATTTATATTCCTTAACCATAAATAACTGGATAGTAATTACTTCTGCTCTGCTACTTAGACACCACTCTTTTTGCTAATTCCAAGGAACTTCCGGTGAAAATATTTGCATTGCAACATGAATGAATATGCATGCTATGAGCTTGAACTAAAGTCGATGTCGATTGTTTATATAAAATCATCGCACAAGGTTGAGCACCACACACATTGCAGTTTTTTCTTTATTCTTTCTTATCTTTCTTACATGGGCTGTTAACGATGTAAAAAGAAAAGTCACGAGCATTAAAGACACTGACTCCAAAGTGGAACAGAACCAGCGCCGTAAGGCAAGTACATCGTCAATACTTTATCCGGAATGCGAACTTGGACAAATGGAAAGAAGCCTGCGCCTTGACCCCAAGGCCAACCGGGCAACTCCGACATGAAACGCAGTCAGTTACATTGGACATAGAAACGGAGATGCGAACAACCTTCTGCCACGTTTAGGCACAATGCTGTAGAATGTAGTGACGATAGCGCAAGTTGTAAGAAATTTAGCATCGAGGAGACCGTGGATCTGAGGAACTATGAAAAAGGTTTAATGGCCAGCGCTCGACTGAATGAGACTTTTTCTGTAATGAAGGCCATGAAAGTCAGTAATGGAAGGAAACTGTCACCAAGATGTATCCCCACATAGGAATGACTCCTGAAACGAAGTACAACGAAATTAAGATGACAAAATGGTTAGTTTATGGATTCCCGTAAATTTACAGAACTGTAAAGTAGCTTAGAGAGTTCAGCAGTTTGTCGACATGACTACTGAATGTTCTGTTGCAACAATTTTAATAAGCACTGTGTTCAGGAAATTTCATGGTATGAACCTTGAAAACAGCCAAATTCCTATCATGGTAATACACAACCGATCAGAAGTACTTAAGTTTTGTAAGTAAAGAACATCATAAATCTAATGGAACTGGAAATATATATGCGTGATATAATGAATCACATTGAACATTATGTTCTAAGTCTCAGCAGCTTAAGATTGAGGCGGCAACCATACGAAATAATGGATCTATTTGTACGCAGAGCTCCATTTTTTTCAAGGGGTTCAATTCCTTTAACCCCTGTGAACTTTTTCGGGGTGTATTGGCATGGTTATACATAACTCGCGGAGTTTTGAGAGTAGGGCACCGCGGTTTGCGTAGAAATGATCAGAATGACGTCGAGTTTTTTATGAAATCACATAAATTTTTACTTATTTTACTTACATTTTTCATCGCCACATGGCGCCATAGGCGAACAGGTATGGGATATTGGGTATAAAAGCAGCAGCTAGGAAGCAACCACAAGTCACAGCGGTTCGTTTCAGTATGCTGTCATTACCGGACAAAGCACTCATGGTGAAATTGTTCTATTGCAACGCTGAATGTGCGAGTGCTGCGTTGAGAGCCTACCGGTCACTGAAAAGTGATCGCAGTGGGAAAGGACCGATGGAAAGTACTGCGCTGCGGCAAATGGTAAAAAAATTCGAGAAAACTGGATCTATGACAGCACGCCCACGAAGCGGTAGACCACGAACACGTGCTGCTGCAGCAGAGACGATTACACAGGAAATGGATGTGATTGCAATGTAATCCGCACATGGCGACTTCAGTGCTCGCCATGTTTCTCGGCAAACAGGCATTCCATACGGGACTGTATGGCAAACACTACGACGGATTTTGCACAGATACCCGTACAAACTGCAACTGCATCACGAACGGCATCACGAACTGCAAGTTGGCGATTACATGCAGCGTCAGGAGCTTGCAGCACGGTTTTTTTGAGAAATAGATGTCGACGAGAACTGGCTGATGAACGTTTTATGGACTGATGAGACAAACTTTTCCCTAAACGGAGCGGTAAGCACGCACAACTGCCGCATTTGGACCACGGAACATCCCCGAGCAGTCGTTGAAGCGCCACTTCATCAGCCGAAAGTGACAGTGTGGTGTGGATTCACGGCTTCCTTCATTATTGGTCCTTTTATTTTTGAAGAGGTCCGCGGCACCTCCTTCGAAACCGTTTCAGTGACAGGTGCACGTTATGCGAACATGTTACAAACGTACGTTATCCCTAGCTTACAAGAGCGGGATGCAATGAATCTGTGCACATTTATGCAGGATGGAGCGCCACTCCACATTGCACGTTCCGTTAAGCAACTGCTGCAAGAGATGTTTGGAGCAAATCGTGTGTTGAGCCGACACTTTCTAAAGGCCTGGCCTCCTCGGTCACCAGACCTGACACCCTGCGATTTCTGGCTCTGGGGTTACCTAAAATCACAAGTATACAGATGCCGCTCCACTTCATTGGCCATGCTGAAAGATGCCATTCGACACCATGTGGCAGCTATACCACTGGACATGCTCTTCAATGCCGTCCATGGTGTTTTCTCTCGTCTGCAGGCAGTGCTGGAACAGGACGGCCATCACATTGAACACCTGGTACAATCAGGTGTTTATTTTTCTCGACTCTTCCAACCTGTGATTTCTGCGCCATCTGACGATGAAAAATGTAAGTAAAATGAGTAAAAGTTTATGTGATTTCATAAAAAACCCGATGTCATTCTGATCACTTCTACGCAAACCGCGTTGCCCTACTCTCAAAACTCCGCGAGTTATGTATAACCATGCCAATACACCCCCAAAAAGTTCACAGGGGTTAAAGGAATACGTTTTTGTCCGGGGATCCAAAAGTCTTGCCCCTTTACGTTTTCAAACGTGCAAGACGTTTGGATCACCGGACAAACAAATAGTCACCACTAACAGAAATGACAGTAGGAAGTTACCGGTTGCACAGAGGATGCCGTGGTAGCATTGTTGGGAGATAAATAGCACTGGCGTGGTCTACAGCGTCATTTTTTCTCATATAGTGGTGAAAAGCAACGTGTGTGTTGAATGTAGTCTGCAATACGAGTCGTAAGACAGATGTTACTGAGTGGCAAAAAGGAGCCATCGTGTTTGGTCGTGCCCATGGACACAAAGTTAATGAAGTCGCCCAGTTTGTTGGTGTGTCGGAGCGTACTCTCCAGCTGGTCTACAATCAGTGGTGTAGTTTGTAGTCAACTAAAAATCTGCGACGTAACTGCATCCGGAAAACGATTCTCACCAACAGGGACCGCCGCCATGTTTCACGCGTAGTAACTGCAAATCGGTTTCAAACCAGACAAAAATTGCTCCAAAGAGTCAATGAAAGTCCACTCCAACCAATGTCCGAAAGAACATTGCGACGAAAACTGCATGCGATGGACATCTGGAGCAGAGTACCCCGGAAGATCCCTCTTTTAACAGCAAGTCACAAAGTTGCACAATATCAATGAGCTCAGAACAAAACTTTACTGTGGAAGATTGGAATCGAGTAATTTGGTCTGATGAGTCTCGTTTTTGTTTGCACTCCAATGATGGGAGGCGACGAGTGCATCGCAGGCCAAACGAAGTCTTTAATCCTGATTGAGTCGAAGATGTTGTTCAAGCTGGAGGGTTCTGTGATGTTTCGGGGATGTTTCTCGTACCACGAAATGGGCCCTGTCGTTACAGTGACGATGAATTTGAATTAACATGCGTACCTCCGCATTCTGAATGACGAAGTGTTGCCCTTTGCCCTACATCTCCAGGAGCAGCATCACATTCCCACTCCTGTTTTCCAAGACGACAATTGACGTGTGCACAGGGCTAAAACTGTGTCGGAGTGGCACGACGAACAATCAGCAACACGGTATCACCTCGACTGGCCTGCCAAATCCCCAGATTTAAATCCTATTAAAAATCTGTGGGATCATTTAGAACAGAAGTTGAAACGCCGGAATAGACACAAACTTACTCTGGCGGACCTTCGGGACCAACTGACGCACGAGTGGTTGAAATCGATGTTCAATACATCCACAACCTCGTGGAGTCTCTACCACACCGGATTCATGCTGTTATCGAGGCAAGAGACGCCGTCACCCGTTATTACGTAAGTTCTGCCAAGGGTGACTAATATTTTGTCCTGTGTGCTTATACATATATATTTCGGGCCACTGTTTCCAGGGTGCGGAGATGGCCAGTGCCAACGAATACACCACCCATACCTCATCCAGGACTCGAACGCGGAACTAACTTTGTTTGACGACTGGCCAGAAATAAGCTCATCTGACCTCTGACCACTCGGCCGCCCATACGGCACCGTGGGAATTCAACCGATGGCAAATCTGAAAGACGAGATACTCACTCTTGTGAATGTCACTGCCAGCATCAGCTGTAAAAATATTTCCTTGATGGGAAGACCTCCGTCTTACCATAATATGGTCTGTGTATAAGTGAAATGCATTTTCAAAGCCATATCCATGGTCAAACAAATTATTTGCCTTGTGTTCACAATAAATTTGACAGACAGTGAATTTTACCGAAATGTCTGATAAATTTCAATTTTATTTCTGATAAAGGTTTGTCAAGAAACTGCAGGTTCCGATTGCGTTTAAATTATCAGGCATAAACCCTTGCTGTATTTCAGTAGCACGCTGTGTGTATGTGTGTGAGCTTGTGTCTGTGTGACGACAACAATGCATAGCCCAATCTTTTTTGGTTGCCAGAATTCTAAATGAGTTCACTTAAACATATCCGGGTTCCCAAGCAAGCATCATAGCGTTCTCCTTGAACCTTGACTTATTATGATGACCGGAACCATCTGAAATAATAAGATGTGATTAAACTGTGAAAGAGGTTACACGGTAAAACAGCAACGCGTTAATTTAACGTGGAGAATTTGACAACACCGAGGCGATGTTTCATTTGATGCGTCCCGAGATCTGAGGGCAGAAATTTCTCTGTCTGCATTTTCCCGTTCCTCTTAAGTTCGTTACGTAAGGATAACAAGGCAGTCATGGCGAATAATGGCCTTTTTCTGGCTTTCATCGGAGTAATTGTTTGGGAATCAACGTGCCAAAGTCATGGTGAGTACTAAAATAAATTTCATCATGATGATATTTGCTAGTATTTATGATTTTAAAATGCATATTGGTAAACAGATATTCGCTTCTCATGAAGGGAAAACAGAGCTCCTGCAATTAACACAGACACGGTTTTTGTTCAATAATGCACTTTCTATCATTATCTGGAAAACATCGAAACATTAAGTGAACATAATGAATGAAGACGTTGCAAAGGCAAAATGATGTGTCGAAATAGGTTTTATTCACGTTTTCTGCATAAGAGAAAAATAATTGTAAATTATTTTTTCTTGGGACGTAAGCAAAGGCAGACTAAGGTTCGCAAAGTCGATTGTTAAGAGGGAACGAAGTTCATTTTCACTAATATAAACCCCTCCCCAGTAAACGTCATAACTATCTCAAAGCAAATATTGGGAAAATATTTTTGAAGTAATGGGAAGGAGGGTGTGTGTGCGTGTGTGTACTTGCTATATAAAGAAACAGTTTTTGCTTTGAGATACTTACGACGTTTACTGAGAAGGCGTTTATATTAGTGAAAATGAACTTCGTTCTCCCTTAAAAATCGACTTTGCGAATCCTAGTTTGCCTTTGCTATGTCGTATGCCACAGTGCGACTCTTACTGTAGATTTCATACATACACACCAAAGTACGCAGATGAACGCAACAACGAAAAAGGGTGACCTCAACGTTTTTATGCGTGAAATACTGAAACTCATAAGTAGTCTAGCGGACGAGTGGTGAGAGGGGTAGGCTTCTGGCCAGTCATTCGAACAGGGTTTGTGGCCCGGTTGAGCCATGGTTGGTGAGCCCGCTTTATGGAGCAAATGGCCAGAGGGGTAGAGAAAGCGACTACCTTGGGTAACAACACAGACGATTGAGAAAGTGATGTCGGAAAGTGACTTGGGTATCGGTAAACATCTACGCGAGAAAACTTTGTACTACATCTCTGTTGTACACATTCTGAAGGTTTATTCAAAACAAATCTACTTTCACATTGTAATACTCTTCAAAATGAACTTTAACCTATGTTTTACAGCCAAAACAACGTGTAAATGCTATGAATCAGTACTGGGCCGAATCATGGTGCACCGAAAACGCCCTAAGGTAATGGCAAATTAAAAACAAAATTAAAATTTATCGCCACCTCAGCGTTCGAGAGGTCTCAGGCTTTGGCTTCTGATCATTCGTTCTAGATGGGATCCCGAAGACGCATGGGTACTGCGTTTGCCTGATGTCTCTAGCACTTTCACTTCCCTGGAACCAATGGTTCGGAAAGAGTGATATAGGTTTTTGTTGTATGAATTTGTGTAGGAGATGGTGTGTTTAAACATATAGTCCGAGAGCTAGAACGGATTTATTTACCCCAGCGAGTGCAAAGGCTTTGTTAATATTTTTTGTTTATTTATGACATAAGTGTCTCAGAAAAGTGAGTCTTGCAAAATTCCAGTGGTGGGTTGTTGCGTGATGACGTCATCAATATGGTTTCCGGCTATTACGTAGTTGCCACATTTAAATATGCATAACTTCTCACCCGTTTATGTCACAGAGATGAATTTTTTTCTGAAATATTTCAAATTTAATCGCAAGTATTTTTTGTAATTACACATGTTTGTTTACTCTATTAGTTTTGGAGATAATTGCATTTGAACGTGCAAAGTCGGTGTTCACATTGGCTATATGTGACATTTCACCATGATTTACTCAAAAACTATACGACTTTCGAAAAAATACTCCGGAACAAAAAAGTTGCATTTTTTAAGGAGGATTCCGAAAATGTATAAAACCATGGGGTTTACCCCAACGATTAGAGAATTATGAGTGATAATTCGTTATAAGCCCACTTTTCCATTAATACGGCTAACGTGCTATTATGTAGTTGCCCCATTTAAATATGCAAATCTTCTCACCAATTTATGCTACGGAGATGATATTTTTGAACGAAATGTTTCAGATTTAATAACAAATACTTTCAGCAATTACATATTTTTTTCTGTTTTGTATCAAGTTAGCGTATTTGTACTTGAAATTCAAAATGACTACGGAGGAAAATTCTTATATCATCCAATATCATCCACACAGGAAATATTTAAGGATCCATCTTCGGATTAACTTAGCCGACATGGAAGAAAATATTAGATGCATCTCCTGCAAGATTAAGAACTTATCCAAGTACAATAATATTTGTAAATTCCTCCCAAAAGAGTTTGATGTAAGCAAACATGGCTGTTACCAAGCTTGCAGAAAAATTTCACCGCAGTCCAGAAGACAGGAGATACTGAAACTTGTGACGTGCCTGCCCCGCAGGACGCACACGACATAAAGGCAGATAGCAGCGAGAACAAACGTCCGCGTAGCTCAGTTGGTAGAGCGACTTGTTCCGGAATAAGTGGACTCGGGTTAGATCCCCGGCGTGAACCAAAAATGATGGAGAAATTTACTTCGTTATAAACTCCCAAAGCAAAAACTTCAGGATACGATATTTTTAGAGAAGCGTCAGCTGATCGTTTGCGATCAAACGATCCAGCTGACGCTTCTCTAAAAATATCAAAAAACACAGGTGTTGTTGAAAAAATTTGTATTTTTTGTGGAATTAAAAGGAAAAAAAAGTTAAAGGGAAAGAAGAAGCGCTGGGCAAATGTCAAACCAAGGACGCCTAGAAGGGTACCAAAGATGCAGAAAAATTTCTTCAAGATCAGAATTTATTGTTAAAACTTGGTGATGAAAATTTCATAGCATGCCGCAAACAGTACCGTAAGACTCATCGTCTTGAAAGACAGAGAATAAAAGAGAAACAATCACTGAAACATCTAGAAAAACTTATTAAGTAAAACACGACAGAGCATTTAGTAAATAGTAGACTATGTCAATGAATACATAATTATATCAAATAAGGTCCAAAAATGACTTCGGTTCATTCCTGACATTGTGTTTACTTTTCTGAAGAAGAAATTGAGGGTCCTATGTATTCAGTTCAAATGTTAGTCGACAAACTGATGAGACACTTTGGTCCTGCCTTAAAAACAACGAAATTGAGCGACAAATAAGGAATAATACTATATTCGAACCGTATTTCATCAATTGAAGCTGAATCAATAGCCAATGATTATGCATCTCAAATTGAGGCACAGATTGAAGAAGTGGCTTTATATTTGCACAGGCAGATTTTCAAACATTCAGTGTTTCTAAAATTTGATCACTTTCTTAATGTTCACGATATTATTTCAAGAGAAAATAAAATCCCGAACCTTCTTGAAGTATTTTTTAGAACTCATCACCAACAATTCTCAAAAAGATGAAACCTATCTAGAAAGGTAATACACGGTTCTGTTAAAAAATGAATGTCTTAACAGGTGAGCGCTAAATAGAGTGGTTCAACTTCACAAGCTATCTCCCCACCCCACTTGTCAATAAAATAAAAATGATTCACCATTTCTTAATACAACCTACTGTGAAGTGCTTGTTCTTTCTTTCTGCCCTGCTATTTTACTATTTAGGAGTGCTATCCACTAAGACTATGAATGGAGTAAGGTGTTCGGAACATACGTACATGTCGTAATCGGACGCTACAGCCAAATTTTCCCCCGGAGAAAATGGAAGGTAAGGAGATGCCGAATGCAACAGTAGCACTACTGAGGCTGATCTTTTTTTTTTTTTTTGATTGGAGGTTTAACGACCACCGTGAGCAACTCAATGGGCTATAAGCAGTCGCCCGTCCCTAATTTGGTGTCACTGGTTCCAGGGAAGGGAGAGAGCCAGTGCCGTAAGACAAACACAACATCCATGCCTCACCGGGATTCGAACCCGGACCCCTTTCGGAAGAATGATCAGAGGCCAACGCCTTAGACCACTGCGCCACCGGGGCGGCTAGAGGCTGATCTTTGAAGCCACTTCCACTCAACCTACCTTTCTCTTTCTGAAAGTCAGAAATGCGTTCTTTTGCCATCTGGAGAAGACAATCTAGCCTGCTCTAACAATACAGCAGCTATTGAGAGAGCTAAGTTTGTCGGTAAGAGGGAGATGAACTCCTCCGTGGGCTTCACGCTCTCATTTGGATCAGTTAAACATCGAACACGCGTACCCTAAGAATCCATGCCGTCTGCAAGCAAAATTTTAAGAACTTTACTGACCCCACGGACCACCCGCCCTTTACAATCTCGTGAAGGGTAACAACAGAGAGAGCGAGAGAAAGATAAAGAGAAACGGGTCTTTCGTATTAACTGGCAGCCTTTTCATTATATTTGTAGAATTTCCTAAACAACAATGTTCGTGACAGTGAAATGCAGACATATTCTCTCAAAAATGGCTGCGGGTGGATGCCTCATACCGGTGAATACGCCATACCGGTGGCTGCCAATAAAGATCTCCTAGTCATTGTTTCTATTGGTGATAACATCCGTGTCGGGCAAAATTACCAGCTTTGGTATTTGACCTAGGAATGCGAGTTACCTCCAGCACAGGTTTCACTGTAATTGAAATTATTCCTAACTAATTCTCGGGCAGTTATTTCATGTTATTTGAAAGCATTTTAGTGTAATTCGCAATCGCTCTAAAGCTGCTCGCGACCTACCAGAAGATCAAACTCCTGGGAGTAAGTACAACAACTTTACGAGGAAATGAGTTTAAGCCATCCGTTAGTAGATCATTACAGTTCAGAGGCCTGTTGCATCGAGGAAGAACAATATTCTATCATTTACGTTTAGTTTTATGGTACTGAAATACTATAAGAGTTGCACTTATAAATTCTGTAAGTTTGTTATAATTTTATATATGGATGGCATGAGGTGATAAAACAGCAGACCCCAGCCCCAATTCGAAAAAAATTGGAATAAACTAATTTCCGAATAATCCAAGATCATTAATATTTTTCACGTTCTACATTTTCACGTTTCTCAGAAGAGCCAGGTGTTGCATGCATGTAATTCAGATCAGTTCGACTGAGTAGCTATGATAAGGGCTATGGAGAACAGAAGAACTTGAGCACCAGTGAAATGCCGAACTCTCATTAGGAAGTTCCGGTGTTATTTTATGTTCATGGTCTCTTGATTAATATCCTTGACAGCCATTAATGGACAAATAATTCATACTTCATTCCAGTGGCGGCTCGTGGTTGTAAAAATAGGTGAAGAGGTACAAGAGCAGTATGAAAAGCTATGTACTGTCTACAATGAAAATCACTTAATGAGAACTTACCTACTTTTTGTACATTAAATCAATTTTTCTTCCTTTTAAAGCTGCAAATTTGTCGATTATATCGTCATACGATGGTTGTTTCTTCGTGAGCATCAATAAAAAGTCTTTCTAAATCGAAATATTTGCCAAAGAAGCAAGTATATCTTAGGAACTAGTGTTTCTTGAGCAAGTTTGTATTCTTTCAAGAAAACTTCTTTCCACTGACACACTTGTACGTAGATGGAATTGTTGAAATGAATAAAACCAATTTAGAATCTTTTGTGAAAATGTCTTTGTCTCCGTGAAACACTCGAAGAAGTTCTTGAGTTAATATATTCCTTAATTTTTCATAGGCATATACAAGACTCAGTTCACTTTTAAGGCGCTGGTGTTTAGTAAATATGTTTCCGTAAAAATGTAGATTTTCAAGAGCGCGAGAAGGAAAGCATGCATTAAATTATTCGATTTAGTTGTGTCAGCAAGTCAGACAAATTGAAGTTTCTTACAGTCTTGAAATCTTATATCCATTTCCATAAGAATGTTGTCCAAAATTTCAAAATACAATTGTTTATAATTTTGAAATATTGTTTCCTGTGTAAGAGCAGCATGTTCCCGTGCTGATTTCTGTAATTTTGCTAGCTTTTCCAAACTGTGTCTCAAATACCATATCGTTCCTTTTATGGCTCAAAATTTCACGAGTTTTTTTTTTAATTTGAGTTACACGGTAGTATCGGTGGAGCCAAAAATGTAAATTCAAAAGTGTTCATATCATTCAAAAAACCCCTTGGCAAGATGAATTGTTTTTTTGTCTGATTGTTCGCTATTCGTCAGAAATACGTACACTTTCTTCAATTTATCCCAACCTTCAACAAGTACACTTACTAATTTCGAAGTGGAGGACCATCGAGTGTCTGTTATGGTTGGTATGTGTCTTGCGGTTGTTGATGTAAGTGTATAAGCCCGATTCGCAGAATGGTGAAAAAACGAAGCAATTCCACTGAGGCTTGCAAAAAGTATTCGACACTTAGAAATTCTAGAAAAACTCTGCTGTAATACAAGATTCAAACGATGAACTAAGCAATGAACAAAAACAGCTTGATAAGCTTTATCCTTGACTTTTTTTCTGTAGCCCATTTAAGTGCCCAGACATTACCCCATCGTAATATTGTCCTATTTATTTGCGCTGGTAATCAAACTGTTCCAAAATTTTGTCTAGAGTTTTGTATAAAGCTCCTGACGATCTATCTTTACTCACATCATGGAAACCCAAATATCCCTCAACCGATACACCTTCCGAATCAACAATAAAAAATTATTTAATTTCTGACATGATTGTTTATATATTCAGGAATACATTCAATTAATTCATTTTAAATAGTTTTCGAGTTCCCAGTGAAGACATTTTTTATCCTTTCGTATTGATTTTGAATTTCTAAAGGACTTCTTGATATCAACAATGAAAGTAATTCAATGAAATTTCCACGATTTATCGAGTCCATGCTTTCGTAATGGCCACAGAATTCTAGTTCTTGTTTGCTCAAATACAGTATAGACTAATACTGCATCAATCACTGTCTGCAGGAAAAGTCTATTTAAGCTAACGTTTTCGTTAAAATGCATTTTCAAAAGCCTAGCATTTCTTCCTCAGGGCATCGGCAATGTGT
The DNA here is from genome assembly GCA_039090855.1 of Macrothele yani. NCBI lineage: Eukaryota > Metazoa > Arthropoda > Arachnida > Araneae > Macrothelidae > Macrothele > Macrothele yani. The sequence goes on from CM077013.1 coordinate 70,858,692, forward strand.
TTTGATTTTTTACAAAATTCCTTAACATTAATTCGCATTTCAGGTGTTCGCTAGAATCACGATGTTTATGAAGTCACCGTGTTATGCTTAATAAATCTGAGAATCCGTCTTTATGCCACGCCAAATGTTTATTACTAAAAAGTAGGCAAGAACAAAAACAATTAATGCAGAAGTGCTGCAAATCCATTTAAATTCAGTAAAACAATAATTTTTAATATTAATATTATTAGATTTACCGGTCTTCTTGATTTCTTTCTTGGCAGCAATTGTCAGTGAATCCGTCGGTCGTCCTTGAAGCAAAATGTCTCTTTTATCTTCTTTCCACCGATTAAATTGAGTTCGCAATAAATTACAATGTCGTCCATAGGAAAAACTATTACTCTCAGTTAAATTGTACACAAATCTAAAATATCAGCTAAACCTTTCAACAAATAATCACAAAGCACGAAAGAACAAATTCCTTTCGGAAAATAATGTACCACAGCACCACAAGGAAAAAGCTCTAGTAGATTGCAAGGTACCCTGGTAGTCCGCCCGCTCCACCGGGATCTTTCACGAATTCACGCTCAAAAACTGAGGTGCCTGAAGCTGAAACACTTCACTTGAGCAAGCAGATTGGGGAGGGTGACGTCACGGTTACCATGATAACTCGGCCGAAAATGCAGACTTCCAAGCATTCTCATTTTGGCTCTTCCCTTGCACTGTTTTGCGTATAAGGTTTGTTTTCCGTATTGAGCATACCATGTGAATTAATATTTATTCAAAATTTTGAATATTTTGGAACTGAATAAAGGCAAAAAAGAATATATTATAAAAAATTACTGAATAAAACTTTATTTTAAGTAAATTAGGTGAAGAAGCACTTCACCTTTTTCACCTGAAAAGCCGCCACTGCTTCATTCCAAAGAGCACATTACACCAATAGTGAATGAAACCTCCAGTATAATAAAAGAAATCGGGATCTCGGTTGACATTATGTCTGCTTCTACTTCAATGACAACAAGTGAGATGCCTCTATGTATTCAGTGCAATGAACAAATGAGTTGATCAAAGGCTTAACAGTTAGTACGCTGAAAATATTTGAAGACGCATGATCAGCAGAAGTTTCTATAACGTAAAGTTCCTTTCGTACTGAAATCTTGTCGTTCTTACGTTATGTCTATATCATTAGGTATGAATACGATGGAACACTTCCTTAATTAAACCTTTACGGCCAGACGAAACATTTAAACAAAAGTCAAACTTACGGAAATTGGCTTTATTCCAGCACTATATCAATAGATCAGATATCACATTTCAACATAATTCAAATATCACATCTCCAACACACATTCAACATCCCACCCCCGCAACTATTGCATCCCAGTTTTTATCTATCGTTCTTATCTCACACAGTCATACGTCACGTTCACTATGACCTCAAATGTGTTGTCAACAGTATTCGTTTGAGAGAGAAGATGTCACGTTAAGTGTGAAGTATAACTGAGAACAAACTCTAAATTTACATAGTGAAAGAAACTAAAAAGGAAAGTTAGTTTAGAATATACGTCACATAATTTTCCTCGTAATTTTTTGTTGTTAGTCTTAGTTGTGCCAAGAACCTATCAATTTTGTAGAGGTCTCCTTTCAAAACATAATCTGATCACTCATTCAACTCTTTCAGATAAGAACTTACAAAATACATGAAGACATTCGTTGACCAGTTGCTAACAGCTGACTTCAAATCAGTACACAAAGTCTCTAGACATCAGTAGTTCAATATCACTAACTTCATTGCAAAAAACAAACTTTCCGTACGATATCAAATCTCCATGTTATAGGCACAAGTCGTGCTAAATATTTTGTCACAACAATACGTGCGAAGAACGTTCATTAATATACATGTAAGAAATAACATAGTAGTAAAAAATGCAGAAAAAAAAAACTACAACATTTTTAACGTGGAGTTAATTTACACATTCGTCCACACCTGATAACTCCTCAGGGAAGACAAAACATTCAAACTAAGTTAATTGAATCGTAGAACATTTTAACACAGAAAACATGGTTTAAATTTAGTTTGTTGAAAAAAATTGCACTTGCAGAAAATAATACAACAACACACAACAAGTGTCAAGCACAAATATAGTTAATCATAGAACAACACAAAAACCTTTAATTGAGCACTTTGCGGCCAGGGCCGTCTTCTAACTACTCCCATGCATTCGCACATCGAGTTTCAGATGGGATAGGGAAACCCTGGAAAACCATACCCTGGGAGTGAAACATCTATAGCAGGGGTGGCCAGCTACACTACCTTTGGAAGCCACATTTCAGGAAAGAATATTTGAAAGAGCCATTTATTTATTTTTGATAACAAAACAAACAATGACAAACTGAAAATTAGTTCAATGTTTTAAAGTTTACCCACAGATCCCCCCCGCTCAGCCTGATTCATAGCTGAAACACAAAACTGTAACTGTGTTGCTTTCTTAGCTGAGACAACTTTGACTCAAAGCAAAAGATTCAGCATAAGAAATGTGTGAAAAATATCACAATATCGGTTTGCTGACTGAGCGCAGGTTTGACAACGTAAGCCGCACGAGTTTCGCACGCAACAAAGCTCACAAACGTAAGCAATTGTTGTTTTGTAATATATTTTCCTTGCTTTAATATGAGTGTAAAAGAAAAGGGCAACTTTGATTTTGAAAGTTGTTTTGTTTTTTCATTTCCTCCTCAAAAGAGAATAGCCAACGAAAAACACTGCTGTTGGTGCGCTCTCAAAGCGGTTGCCGTAAGGGTGTTGTAAACGAGGAAAGCAACGCAGTTTTGTGTTTCGGCTATCAGCCTCTCGCAGATGCCTCCCTCGGACGCTTGGAGCCAATCAGACGAGTGTTCAGCACACGTGATTCAGCACGCCATTTCGTGTCTAAGAGTACACATACGACCGCAACGGTAAAATTCAGTAGTACATCAGTGCGTGCCGTAGATTAATAGGCGTATGGCTTAATAGTACTTTTTTACATTCCGTGAGTTAACTTGTGTGAAAAAGAAAATTTTAAGTTTTTTAAAAAGATTCCCATCTAATAGAAAAATCATGCTATCCAGATAGAAAAATCATGCTATCTGAAAAACGCAAATATGAAGACGAGAACAGGAGATTTAAAGCGGAGTTGGAAGAATAATTTGTTTTTGTGGAGAGGAACGGGAACCAATGTGTCATTTACGTGAAGTAACACTGTTACAGTTCAAGGCCAGTAATCTTAAGCGACATTATGAATCAAATCACTGTTCTTTCAGTAAACAATTTCCTGCTGGTTGCGAGTTAAGACGAAATAAAATATTGTCTTTAAAAGCAAAACTAAATAACCAAGCCAAGGTTATGTCAATGTTTATTAAAAAAGCAGATGTAACAACGGAGGCCGGATTTATTATGGCCTTCAATATTGCTCGGGCAAAACGCCCCTACACAGAAGGAGAGTTCATAAAAAGAAATATTGCTGAAGTAATTTCTGCTTTAGATCCAGAAAATAAAAAATTGCTCAAATTGATTTAACAAATACCTGCATCTAGACATACTGTGGAAAGGCGAGTTTCTGTTATTTCCGATGACGTTATAAGTAACTTGCAATAGGATTTGACGAACTGCTCAGCACTGAGTCTGGCCTTAGACGAATCCACGGACATTGAAGATAAACCACAACTAGCTATATTTGTTCGCTATGTAACAAATAATGTAGAAGTGAAAGAAAAACTATTGGACCTTATTGCCCTAAAGGATACGACTCGAGTTTCAGATATAAAACACGCCCTTGATGCTGTACTTGGAAAACATTCTGTACCGATTCAAAAGATAGTCAGCGTCACAACTGACCGTGCTCCAGCAATGAGAGGTCCTACTAAAAGGCTTTTTGCGACTTTTAAATGCCAACGCATTGTATCCCAATTTTATCCCTGTCAATTGCATTATTCATAGGGAGCACCTAGTAGCTAAATATTTTAAATACACTCACGGAAAAAAATCCCAACACCACGAAAAAATTGTTGTAGAGGAATGAAATGGCGGCAATACATTTGTATAGGTAACATATTTAATCGATTAAGGTTTCAAGATCACAGCTTATTGTAAGCGCGAGAAGAGCCATTTTAAATGTGAAATGCTGGTACATTAATAACCGGTGTAACCGCCAGAATGTTGAATGCAAGCACGCAAACGTTCATGCATTGTGTCGTACAGGTGCTGGATGTCAGTTTGTGGGATGGAGTTCCATGCCTGTTGCACTTGGTCGGTCAATACAGGGACGGTTAATGCTGGTTGGGGGTGACGCTGGAGTTGTCGTCCAATGATGTCCCATACGTGCTCGATTGGTGAAGGATCTGGTGATCTAGCAGGCCACGGCAACATGTCGACACTCTGTAGAGCATGTTGGGTTACAACAGCGGTATGCGGGCGAGCGTTATCCTGTTGGAAAACACCCCCTGGAATGCTGTTCATGAATGGCAGCACAATAGGTTGAATTACCAGACCGACGTACAACTGTGCCTTCAGGGTGCGTGGGATAACCACGAGAGTGCTCCTGCTGTCATAGGAAATTGCTCTTCAGACCATAACTCCAGGTGTAGGTCCAGTGTGTCTCGGCCGCAGACAGGTTGGTTGCATGCGCTCACCTGGCCTCCTTCTAACCAACACACGGCCATCACTGGCACCCAGGCAGAACCGGCTTTCATCAGAAAACACAACAGATCTTCACTCCTTCCTCCAATGAGCTCTAGCTTGACACCACTGACGTCGCAAACGGCAGTGGTTTGGAGTAAGTGGAATGCACGCTACAGGGCGTCTGGCTCGGAGCTGTCCTTCAAGTAACCGATTTGTAATAGTTCGTTGTGTCACTGTGGTGGCAAATGCAGCTCGAATTGCTGCCGCAGACGCGGTACGATGCGCCACGGCCATACGCCGTACACGGCGGTCTTCCCTCTCAGTAGTGCCACGTGGCCATCCGGAACCCGGTCTTCTTGAGGCAGTACGTTCCCTTGACCACCGCTGCCAACAATCATGCACGGTGGCTACATTCCTGCCAAGTCGTTTTGCAATATTGCGGAAAGAAAATCCACCTTCTCGTAGCACTATTACACGACCTCGTTCAAACTCTGTGAGCTGTTGATAATGGCTTCTTCGTCTTCTTAAAGGCATTCGTGACTAACATCAACACACTACGTCGAATCTCAACGATAACTAACGCTCACGAACGTTACAGCGCGTATTTACAGCAACCCTGCTTTGCATGTTCCGAGGGGCGCTTCCAGCGCCACTCGTATGCGCCGAGCGCGAAATTTGCATAGACGTCATCTTACAGATGTACTCTCACCGCCTACCAACTGTCGTTTATCTAACACAACCCCTTCTTGGTGTTGGGATTTTTTCCCGACAGTGTAACCACATTATGGTAGTAGTTTTAAAAATTGTCAACTATATACGCTCAAGCGCTAAAACTCATCGACAGTTTAAATCCTTCATACAAGAAATAGAAAACGATGAGCTTCCAGATGATGTATCGTGGTTTTGTTTAGTAAGATGGCTCTCAGTAAGCAATGTTCGAACAAAATTCTTTAATTTGAGAACTAATCAAACACATTGTCATTGAAAATGAGAAATCTTTCCCAGAACTTGAAGATGCCAACTGGTTAATAGATATGGCGTTTTTCACAGATGTAGTGAAGCACTTACAATCATTAAATTTATCGCTGCAAGGAAATGGTAAACTTTTTCGGATTTAGCAGAGAGTGTCTTCAGCTTCCATAATAAACTTAAACTCTTCGAGAAAGACCTGGTTTTTAAAACCTTCACTCACTTCACATGTCTTACTAAAATGCTTGAAACTTTACCCGGGTATGAAATTGTAGCTACAGATTATATATATGCAAGCTGCACAGACGGGCAGAAGATACTACTGATAAATTTAGTGATTTAAGAGGAATGAAGTCATCATTTACATTTTTATAAAACCCTTTTCTTGTTTACATTTTGAAAAATGGCTGTCCAGTCTCACCGCCAATTGCTGGGAATATAGCGGCTTTAGAGTTGGAGCTACTAGAGCTTCAAGAAGATGAAGGATTGAAACAGGTAAAACAAAATGGTTGTTCAACTATTGAGTTTTGGAAACAGGTTCCGGAACAAAAATATCCTAAAACAAAAGAGGGTGCGCTGAGACTAATATCAATTTTTGGTACTTCATATTGTTGTGTCTTTGTATTCAACACTTAAATTTATTAAAAATAAGCATAAGTCAGTTTTAACTGATCAGCACTTAACTGAGCTTGTGTGAACTGCCCTAACAAGTCTTCAACCAAACTTTCGTCAGCTAACTGCTGAGATGGACAACATTCGTAAAGCATCCACAAGCAAATTACAAAATTGTCTGATAGAATCAGAACAAATTTTTTTTTGAATAACATTTTTATTTTTATTTTTATCTTTTTTAATAGCTTTGTAACTTTTATGTTTTTGAATAACTTTGTAACAAGAAATGAAATCAAATAATTACTTTTGGACATTGATCAGTTTTAGTTTACCATATTTCATAGATACATTTTATTTGCATAAGAGCCGCACCACTCGCCTAGGAGAGCCGCGCTATGGCCACCCTAGATCTATAGATATCAAAAAAGGCAATGGCTGATATCAATTTCATGCCGAAAAGGCAACATTTACAATATGATTTGACAAGCATTTTAGTACACTTGAATTTGCTATTGCAAAAAGACTTTTTGTGTGGCGCCAGACCAAAAAAACTTAAATAGTACCTGTAATATTTACACATGGTCCGTGACAGTAGGGAAACTTAACTGACTGCCAAGGGGACAAGTTATCTGATATAATTTTTGCCATGCTGGCAGCAAAAACAAGATTTGATGAATGCTGTTGAAGTGAAAATAACTTTGAACACTAGCATAAAAAGTTGTCTAATATCAAGGCAAAGTTTCTGTCGTAAAAAAAGTTCTGTGGTACATTTTGTGTACAGAGAAAAGTTCAAATAAATAGTCTTTCTATAGAGCAAGGCTCTGTGCAGCAAAAGTTCCCTTGAGCTTGAAGGTCAATTGTAATAACAACAACAAAAACATTTTAACAATACCTTTTACTGGCAAAGAAGGCCCGTGTCCGGACACGCTTACTTTGTTGTCGGGGCGACAACGGCACTCTCGAAGCTTCACGCTTCACCGGCTCCCGCAGAAAATCACTGGATCGGAAGGATGTCTCATGATTCCTTGTTGAACGGGCAAGTTGACCAGAAGAAGCGGGGTCATCAGGCTGGGGTGAAGAGGTTCTAGGCTGAAGTGCAGACAAACCAGGAGCCGGAGACGACTGAAGATCCGAGGCTTCACGCTTTACAGGCTTAGGTGGAAGGCCACTGTATCGCAGGACGTGCCAGGTTTCCTTGTTGACAAGGCAAGTTGACCGGCAGAAGCGGGATCATCAGGCTATCGCAAGGAGGTTCCAGGCTGAATTAGAGACGAACTACGAATCGGAGACGACTGTACATCAGGCCGTTTCTTTGGCGTGCAGAGAAGCGGCGTAAAAATTGAAGGACGCTTCCGTGAACGACGAAGAATGGTTGAGGAAGGTACTGGCTACGTCCGTCTAGAGCTAAGATTCCAAGGACGATATCCAGGCGGATACAAGGACTGGACTCGATGTCTGGATTGTAGTTCAACGCTAGAAGTTGCACTGTACGATTGTGGAACAGGAGGGGAAAATTCAGGCGGCGGACGCTTGCTAGGTTTTGAGGGCACAGATGGGGAAACAGGACGGTTTTGCCCTGCTGTAGATTGATTAAATGTTCCTAAAGTAGGCAACTGCCCAATGGAAACAGAAGCAGGGATTTTCTCACTTGGAAACTGAAGTACCTCTACTGTATTGTCCAATGATTCAGTATCAAAAAGAGATACGGCTCTTTTGGCCATAGGAGAGATAGAACTACCTGAAGAAGATGATCTGTCAGTTATTCTTCTTAGTGTCTTAAATGTAGGACCAAACGGAGGCAGCATGCGTGAAGAAGTATATGTAGCAATTGATTTAGGAAAAGCAGATGAAAATGAACCACGTTGCACATTACGAGAATATCCAGAGGAACTAGAAGTATTTGAAAATAAACTCTCGTCTTTTGAGAAGGCAAAAGACGGAGGAGTAGAAATAATTGCAGCACCCCGAGTGAATGGTAGAATGTCAGAATGAGAACCTTGAAAAGAAGTAGAAGCAAAGACCCGCTCAGACGAAGGTAGAGAACTGGACAGGACAGGGGTGGGGTCAATAATTCCATCATCAACAGTACAGACTTGTGAAGAAGTCCCACCCTCTGGCTGAGGATTCGTACGAGATTTAGGGTCGGTAATTGCATCATTATTTCTAACAATCCATTTCCTACATTGCTGCACATGGGCAGAATGTAGGGAGCCACCAGGCTACTTTAATACGACATTATTATTGTACAATTCCACCAATTCAAAGGGGCCTTCATATAAGGGTGCAAATTTGTTCACAAATGTATGTGCAACGAAGGATTGAAAATGAGTTTCTAACAATACCAGATCCCCAACTGCGGGATCTAGTTCTTTCCTTTTTGCATTATAGTGTCGAGCTTGGCTTAACTGAGCTCGACTGATAGCAGCTTGTGCTAGTTGTTTTACAGACTCAGGTGTTGGTCTTTGGTTAATTTCATCGAAAATGCCAGTTAAATTTTCAAAGGGGGTGCCGATTTTGCGCCCTAGAAAAATTTCAGTGGGCGTAAGCCGCGTTGACTCATGAAATGATGAGCGAAGGGCGAAGAAAAACATTTCAACATATTCGTCCCAACGCTCATGATTATTGCCAATAAAAGTTGAGATCATCTTTAGTAAGGTTCGATTAACACGCTCAGCAGGATTGGCTTGAGGCTGACAAATTTGTGTTTTATCTGGAGCCTCGCACACAATCGCTCGAATAACTCAGAAATGAACTGAACCCCGTGGTCCGAGACTACGGTACGGGGACAGCCAAAACGAGTAAAAGTATTTATGTATAAGAGTATCACATATTACATCAGCAGTAGCTGCTTTCATGGGGAATGCTTCCACCCATTTAGAAAAATTATCTGTAACAACTAGAATATAACGAGACTTAGTTTTAGTTGATAATGGATAAGGGCCCAATAAATCTATAGAGATGGTTTCAAATACATAATTATTTGAACTACAAATAAGGTGACCGGCCGGTCGTTTATTATCATAATTGTACTTCTGACAGTACTCACAAGAGCGAATGTATGCGATTATATAGATATTATCGTACATACCCGGCCAGTAGGCTACGTCTCGAAGCTTAGTACGAGTTTTTCGTATGCCTAAGTATCCGGCAAGAGGAATATTATGAAATTCATGTAATAAACCATGCGAAGAGACAGGTATTGCAGGGCGGTACTCAGCTCTCGAATTCACAATTTTTTTGTAATACAAAATACAATCGATGATCTCATAATTTTGACTACGACCCGCTAAAGAAGGGTCACTAGGAGCAGAAGAACCAGCGAGTAAGAAATTATAGATTTCCCTAAAATCTGGATAATTTGGCAGCTCAGAAATTATCTGCTCCCTTGAAGTGATTTCCGAGATGATAAGAAATAGGGAGGGAGTTTCAGTATCCACCTGGCTACCAGAACTGACCAGACAGCGAGACAGTGCGTCAGGCAGTTGATTAGATTTGCCATGGCGATACTGAATCCGTACATTAAACTGTTGAAGTTTAAGTGTCCATTTTAACAATTTTCGAGAACGATTCTTAGCAGTGTTTAAATATTGTAATGCTGAATGATCTGTGGTGATATTGACAGTTAAATGATTGAGATAGCCTTTAAATTTGGTAACTGCAAAAAAAAAAAAAATAGCTAAGCATTCTCCCTCAGTAGCAGAGTAATTACGTTCTGCGTTGTTAAGTGTTCGAGAGGCATATGCAATAGGATGCCCTCGTTGAGCTAATACAGAACCTAGACCAACACCTGACGCATCAGTATAAATGTCAAACATTTCTGCAGGGTTAGGAAAGACTAACACAGGTGGTGAAACTAAAGCATGTTTAAGAGCATTAAAAGCAGTGTCTGGCTCCGTGGACCAAACAAAGTGTCTATACTTTCGTTTTAATGCAAATAAGGGTTCGCATAGAGTAGCGTAACCCGAAACGAACTGTTGATACCACCCGGTCATGTCCAAGAATCTAGACAACTCCTTCGCAGACTTAGGCCAAGGGAATTCGGAAATCGGCTTGACCTTTAAGTCATCAGTTAGAAGACCATTGGGGGTAATTTTAAGTCCCAAATATACCAGTTCATCCCGTCCAATTTGACATTTGGCAGGCGTTAATGTCAAACCCGCATTATATAAAAGTTCGAAAACTTGGTCCAATAGAGACAGGTGCTCCTCAAAAGTCTCAGAAGAGATAATATCATCCACATAGACATGGACATTGGGTCCGAGCACAGGACGTTAGACTGAGTCCATAAGGCGCTGAAAGGTTGCGGGAGTATATGCCAATCCAAAGGGCATTTTCAGGAACTCATACGCTCCAAACGGGGTAATGAATCTAATTTTCTCTACTGAATTTGGGAGGGACAGCAACCTGCAAATAGCCGCTAACCAAATCTAAAGTTGATAGCCAGTTTGTTGATGATAAATCTTGAAGAATATCGCTTATTATGGGTAACGGATAATTGATAGCTTTAGTCACCGCATTAAGTTTCCGATAGTCGATCACAAAACGATACTCTCCAGATTTTCTTAGGAACAAGAAAAGCAGGTGCTGCCCATGACTTAGTGATTCCTTAATAATTCCCGAATGGAACATGTGCTGAATTTGTTTTTGGAACTCCGTTTTTTCTGGTTCGGACATGGATAAGGCTTACATGCTATGGGATTAGCCCCCTACGAATCAATGGTGTGATACACCACCTGTGTGAACCTTGACTTGTCTGAAAGTAACCCTGGTCGGATGTTTAAAACCTGACTAAGTTGGCTCTTGTGCCCAGGTAACCATCTCTCGCTCGCAAGAACTGCAAAGAAATCAATAGGCTCTTCTGGGGTGGGAGGATTAACCTCAGGCATTAAGATTAGCCCAGGCTCAAAATCAAGCGTAAGTTTAAATATTTTAATAAAATCCACCCGCAGAAGGCAATCAACGGGTAACTCTTGGATCACGAAGAAAGTGTGTGAAAGTTGAATTTTACCAGTCTAACTGTTTCCGGATCTTGACAAGTAAATGAACTGAGCCAGAGATTGAAAATATATTATTGTCGGCATCTCGCTGACATTGCTGGTAAGGCTCGACACAAGCATTGGGAAAGGTTGTAGCACAGAAATCAAAGTTTAAAGCTGAAATGTCAGACCCAGAGTCTATTTTAGTGGATACTACTACTTTACCCAAGGTGACAAGAATATCAGGCAACTGCGGAGCTTGAATGGGTAAAAAAGAGACTTGAGGTCTTTAGAGACACAAGGAGATAGAATCGACCCATCTACCTCCTGTGGAAGTTTAAATTGGAGTGAATTTGATAACCCTGTCTTGGTTGACTTTGAAAATTTGCAGAAGCACCAGAACGTGCTGAGTTGTAATAATGTGCGGGAGAGGCAGCATTAGTATCACTAGGACTGACGGTGTTTTGAATATGTCTGGTCAACCAGGTAGTAATTATCCCGGGGACGAGAAACTTGGTTGTTATCTTGGTTCCCATAAAAGTCAGGATGTCGCACCTCTAGTGCCCGATGATGCGGTGGCACGTATCCAGACTGCTGATAGGCATTTTCCACTCTTGACTGATAAGCAGCCTGTCTGGGCTGATTAAAACATTGTCCTTTTTGAGGTACGTTCTGTTTAGGCTGCTGATATTTATGACTTTGAAGAGGAGGTTCTTGGAACTGCCTAGGTTGGCGGCACTCTTAGACCTGAGGTAATGGGTTTTGTGAAGATTGCCCTTTGCTCTGTCGTTCCTCAAAAACTCAGATGAGTTTCAGGCACTCGTGAACAGAGACAGGATGTCGAACTTCCAAAACAACCTTCAGGAAGAAGTTCAGCTGCTGTAGTAAAGTATCAATAACATCAGACAGTACTGCAGCGTAATCCCATAATTTATAAAGTCTAACTGTTTCCAGAGCGAACGAGACGGGACTATCTGACACCAGCTGTCGCCTGGAAAACAGTTGTTGGGCAATGCCGGCCTTATTTGTGCCAAATGGAAATAATTCCAAAACTTCAGCTCTAAATTGCTGATAAGAGCCCTCTGGTTTCATCCGACGCCACTATCTGTACCAGACCTTGGCAGTGTCTTGCAAACATGTGCTCGCAATAGGTATTTGACAATCTTCAGGAACATTGTACAAATCGAAGTGATCTTCGAGATCTCCAAGAAACCTAAGCGATCCGCCGTTTCCCCTGAATACAACGGAACCCGCATGGGATACGTAATGAGCAAGGATTTTGCTCCTTCTGACGGGGGGTGGTGGGGTAAATTGCTGTTGAGGTACTGCAGTTTAAGTACGCGGCACATGATTTTCGTACCTTACGTATTCACTATCCGACAAATCTGAACCGCAGGCCTCGTACAGAGCGACAGGAGAATTAGGTGTATAACGAAGTAAATTTCTAAGTCATTTTTGGTCTACGCCGGGATTCGAACCCGAGTCCGCTTATTCCGGAACAAGTCGCTCTACCAACTGAGCTACGCAGACGTTCATTCTGATTGCTATGTGCCTTTATGTCGTGTGGGTCCTGCTGGCAGGTACGTCACATCTTCCCCCCCCGAAAGAGGGCCGGGGGCATGGCCCACGGGTCAGCCGTGACCATGAATCGTTGCAGGCAGCCATCCACTGTAGAACATGCACTTGAGAACTCCCAATCAATCTGGTGTGTGGAATGCAACGTCACACACATTTATTATTTTTCGAAGCGCTGGAGAAGGAATTCTCTGATTTTTCCTATCTCGCGGTGTGGAAATAACATCACACCATTGCGAGATTTTGAACGGTCGGGTCATCCGGATAGTTGGGGCGCCATTATAACGAAGTAAATTTCTTCGTCATTTTTGGTCTACGCCGGGATTCGAACCCGAGTCCGCTTATTCCGGAACAAGTCGCTCTACCAACTGAGCTACGCAGACGTTCATTCTGATTGCTATGTGCCTTTATGTCGTGTGGGTCCTGCTGGCAGGTACGTCACAGGTGGTACCCTATAATGCTGAGTGCGTGGAGTATTTGTTGAAGAATCATTATGCACAACATTATGTCTATAGTAGTCAGAAAAGAGACCGATAGGATCCGTGATATTTGCCATTTTTTCTTACTTCCTGTATAATTCTGTTCAATGGAGGTTCGGGCGCCAATATAACGTAAAGTTCCTTCCGTACTGAAATCTTGTCGCTCTTACGTTATATCTATATCATTAGGTATGAATACGATGGGACACTTCCTTAATTAAACCTTTACGGCCAGACGAAACTTTCAAACAGAAGTCAAACTTACGGAAATTGGCTTTATTCCAGCACTATATTAATAGATCAGATATACCATTTCAACATAATTCACATATCACATCTCCAACACACAGCCAACATCTCACCCAAGCAACTGTTGTATCCTAGTTTTTATCTATCGTTCTTATCTCGTACAGTCATACGTCACGTTCACTCTGACCTCAAAAAATGTGTTGCCAACAGTATTCGTTTAAGTGTGAAGTATAACTGAGAACAAACTCAAAATTTACATAGGGAAAGAAACTAAAAAGTGAAGTTCATTTAAAATATACGTCACATTTCACAGAAAGTTAAAATTTCTGGTAACTTTTTTCTCCTTTGTTTTCGAAAATTACGTTTCCCTACATACAAATATTCAGTAGCCGAATGTCACGGCAAAATAGTGCATGGAAAAAACTTAAACTTATATCGGTAATTTTGAGTTTTTTATCACAGCTGTTATATGCAAGAAAGAAGTTTTTCCGGAATAGTTAATGGAAGCGATGCTATCGTAGATAAAGGCAAGAGTACATATAAGTTTTGATAATCCTCGAAGAGATCTGTGGCTGAAAAACGAATCACAACAAATGTGTAGATCTTGATAATATCCACATGTATCTGATACCAAAGGAATTTTCACTTGCTCAACGCGTAGTAAAACATTTTGTTGTTTCGAACTGAATCGCATTCATACACCATCTACCAGGAAAATTTTGCATAGAAAGCTGTGGAAATGCGTTTAAACTTTAGTCTGTTGTAACAGACTTAGAAAGAAGAAAAATTTCTCTTTTCATTCTCAAAAAAGTGCAGATATTTTTTTAAAACAAATGAAAATGCACCTTTACCCAATCTATACTGAAAATCTTTCCTAAAGCCGAAATTATGGGGCTAACTTTGGTCATACTTTTTTCACACCTAACCTTCTTTAAGCGCAAATATCATGTCAAATATAAATATACATACTATATACACGGTCGAGTCACATTATTGTGACCACCAGCTAAAATCCAGAGTAACCACCGTGTGCAGCGCTGACACCAGCTAGACGGGCTGGGAGTGGCTCAATGAGGTGCTGGAAGATGTGCACAGGTATGTGAATCCATGCTGACTGCAGTACATCCGACAGCTGCTGGATGGTGCGTGGGGGAGGATTCATAGAGCGAACAACGCGATCGAGGTGGTCTCACAGATGCTCAATTGGGTTTACGTCTGGTAAATTAGGGGGCCAGGGAAGTACTTTGAAGTCTTCATCGTGCTCTTCCAACCACTCTCGGACATTTCTAGCTGTGACACGTCACATTGTCGTGCTGGAAGATCCCATCCACCACAGGGAAGACAATCATCATGTATGAGTGTACTTGGTCTGCAAGGATGGATTCATAACGAATTCGGCCCATAGTGCCTTCCACAGGTATGAGTGGACCCAGAGAATGCCACGAAAACATTCCCCAGACCATAACGTCCCTACAGTTTGTGCTCTTCCAGCAATGGTTGAAGAGTGTTTGTTCTCCGATGTTTCTCGCCTTATACGCCAACGTCCATGCGTTCGATGAAACAGAAAACATGATTCATCGGTAAAAACAAACTTTTATCAATCAGCGGAGGTCCAATTCCGTTATTGCCGTGCAAATATCAACCTTTTCTGCCGATGCACCTTCGTTAGCGTAGGTGCAGCGACCATCCGTCTGCATCGGAGCCCCATACACAGCAGTGTTCGCTTAACTGTCGCTTTAGACACACTTCCGGTAGTTCCTTGGTTCATTCGGTTAGTGAGTTGCTCTAGTGTAGCGTGTCAATCGGCTCTCACGCACCTTCGCAGTCGACGTTCACCTCTCACATCAGTGGCTCGTGGTGCTCCGCAGTTTGCACGTAGCTTGTTCTCAATTTCTCCAATCACGATGCATTTTAAGCACAGCATCACGAAAGCCGATAATCATCGATTTTTGCAAATCTGATAAATCGCTCCTTTTATCCATGATAGCAACGAATGATATGTTTTCAGAATGCATACAGCAGACCTTATATACCCTCCAAGTCAGCTCTCGACATGTGCCTTCATTCATTGGCTACACGCTGTTGACGTCGAGTCACATTGTTGGTGGTCACATAATGTGGCTCGGCAGTGTATGAAAACAAACTTGAATCCGCCTTTTGCTATCCGCGAGAACTATTCGTTAAGGGATTGTACTAGAGTATTAAAAACTGCAAAAGAACAGTTCACTTTGAATATTTTTATGATTCAAGATAAATTCGTCGTCGATTTCATCTGATGTTTAGTTCTTTCTCTCAAATAGGTCAATGTAGAGCAAACATTTTTTGGTGTTTTTACCTGCTTAGCAAGTTACCCTGCTTCTACCAGTACATTCAGAAATCTTCCTTCGAGCTACTATTTAAAAGAAACTAATGTCATTTCTTCTATCAGAATTATTACTAGTTCTTTCTCTTAAAGAATTATTTTGTAAAACTGATTTTGAAAAAAATATTGTATCACACAACAAGAGAAACCACAAATTTTAAAATAGAAGAAATTAAAAGTGCGTGGGACAAGGTGCTACACATCTATTCAAGTGGTATTCGTATTTCAGGAGGTGCTAAAGCAGTGTCACCAGTGACTTCAATTAAAGCGTAATAAATATCTTTAGAAAAATTACAAAGTGGTTGTGCATCATTGATTTGATTTCCCCATTTTGTTTCACTCAATGATTTCATAGTTGTATTGAGATATTATCACAAAAAATCCTATTTGGATAAGTAAAACGATTCTGTTTCCTCAAGTGAACACGGGATACTTAATCATTTTTGACCAAATTCAAGGAATGTGCACATGCAAAAAAAAAAATAAGGATCGTCGACAGGCTTAAGAATTCTCCGTTGCACGCAATTTTCAACCCCTTTTATGCATACATCCTTATATAAAGGATCGAAACAAAAATTCAAAGAATTGAACACAGCTTTGTGGCCGAAATGCCCGACGACTAAGCAAATCCACATATCGAACTGAGCTATCCTTTTCTCAGAAAAAGAGAGAACCGATGACGCGTTTGTAGTTGGTGAGCTTTGTAGATAAACATATTTTGTTTTGTGTGAGTGAAATATTCTAGGGCCTTCCCGGCGGCAGAGTGGTTAGAGGAGTAAGTTTATTGCTAATCGTCCTAGCTGGACATGGGTTCTAGCACAGAATGAGGCATGGATGGTATGCTTGATTAACGCGCTGACTTTCTCCCCTTTCTAGAACCAGTGACCCCAAATTAGGGACGTGCGATTATTTATGCCCCCTAATAGTAGTAAGACCCCCAAACCAAAAAGTATTCGTGAGCTAAAGCCCTTTATTTTCTTCATACAGTGCACCTCCATCGTGCCACCGAATATATTATGTTTTCAATAGTACAATAAATGTAATGGATTCTTGGTAAAATTATTGAATAAAAAATGATGGTGAAATTTTTGTTCTCTTAAATTTATTGCCTTCTTTTTTTGTTTTGTTTTTTTATTGAGTAGGAATATTGTACTGCTACCGAGAACATTTGTTTTTTGTTGTAGACATTTGATGTTCACTATTCATTACAACCAACACATCTAAGTTTGTAAAGATTCGCTCATCTGTAATTTACGGTCACTGATCCCAAGGAAAGGACAGAACCATCTCTGAAAGAACGAATTGAAACTCCATCTCTTCGCCGCGAATTTAAATCCAGACTAAGCAGTACAAGAACTCAGATTCTTGGGCGTTAGGCCACTCGATCACTGGGTGAACGTTTCGCACATGAGCTGTAATGATACCTTTCACTACATTGGTTTACATTCTTTTCACTTATGTAAATACAATAACGGGGTTCATCCCCTTCCAACTGAAAAAAAAACAAAAACAGAATGTCTAATATGCATGTAGCACCAGGGTCCCTTTCAGTCCGGTCCCGGATGATTCGTCCAACGACGATTGGTCCAATGCCGATTCGTCCAAAGGGACAATTGGTCCAATGCCGATTCGTCCAATGGTACGATTGGTCCAATGCCGATTTGTCCAATGGGACGATTGGTCCAACGCCGATTCGTCCAATGGTATCATCTTACCAACGCTAAACTTTTTCATTTTCCAGAAAGGAATAACAATTTAAATTATTCTTCTCTTTATATCCTTTTGAAAAATAATTTCCGTATATTTGGTAATTGTAAACATTTTACATAAACCTAGTAAAAGACACTCAACGGAGCATTTTTCATCTGTTTTGCAAAGCACCTAGGTCGCGGGCCTTTTTAGAAGGTTTTAAGTTACAACCTAGATTTTGGCATTTGTAAACCTTTTATGAAACCTTATAAAAGGCACTCATCGTATCATTTCTCAGGTCTTTGCAAGGCACATAGGCCGTGGGCCTTTTTAGAAGATTTTAAGTTACAACCTAGATATTTGGTATTTGTAAACATTTCATAAAACCTTATAAAAGGCACTCATCGTCTCCTTTATCAGGTCTTTACAAGGAACCTAGGCCGCAGGCCTTTTTAGAAGATTTTAAGTTACAACTTAGATATTTGTTATGCAACTTAGATATTCTTGTAAACAGTTTATTAAACTTTATAAAAGGCACTCAACAGATTATTTCGCGGCTCTTTACAAAGCACCTTGGCCGCGAGCCTTTTTAGATTTCAAGTTATAACGTAGATATAGTTTGAGCTTTTAGAGCCCATGAAAAAGATTATGTATGTTAGTTTACGTTTAGGGGTTAACACCCCCTAAATTCAAACTTTTCAAAATTTTCAAATGTGTTGTTCGTCTATTGATAGCGTTGTCTAATGATTTAAGTTTGAGCTTTTTGTACCCATAAGAAATGTGATATACAGTGTATTAGTTTAGGTTTGGGGGTAACCCCTTAAATTTCAACATTTCTAAAACGAAGTGAAATTTTAT
Organism: Macrothele yani; assembly: GCA_039090855.1. Lineage (NCBI taxonomy): Eukaryota > Metazoa > Arthropoda > Arachnida > Araneae > Macrothelidae > Macrothele > Macrothele yani. Next base: position 70,877,097 of record CM077013.1, read on the forward strand.
AAAGTCCGTAAATATTTATGTGATCAGTTTTCTTACACTAGATGGGAGACGACCTCCGACGTTACGTATTATCTACAAATTATCCATAGTGGGCATATGTCCGGTGGGCTTTAGTCCGGACCTCCCTCTTTTTATACTTCCCAGTTATGCCAATATTATAAACTTGATACGTAAATGTTATGAATATGACATCGGTAGAATAAAAACTGTTAAAAAGGCCTAGGCCTAGACCTTATGAATTAATATTTCGTGCCTAAGTAAAAGCTCAATGTTATTAACTTGATTTGATATGTAAACATTATGAATCTGACATCGATATACTTAAAACTGTTAAAAAGGCCTAGGCCTAGAGCCTATGAATAAATATTTCTTGCTTAAGTAAAAGCGCAATATTATTAACTTGATTTAATATGTAAACATTACTAATCTGACATTGGTAGAATAAAAACTGTTAAAAAGGCCTAGGCCTAGGCTTTAGGAATTATTATTTCGTGCTTAAATAAAAGCGCAATATTATTAACTTGATTTAATATGTAAACTTTATGAATATGACATCGGTAGAATAAAAAGTACTAAAAAGGCCTAGACCTAGAGCCTATGAAATAATATTTCGTGCTTAAGTAAAAGCGCAATATTATTAACTTGATTTGATATGTAAACGTTATGAATATGACATTGCTAGAATAAAAAATGTTGAAAAGCCTCTGTCCAAACCGCGACCAGTTGTTTCCATTGGCCAGTTGGCGGAACCCCACTGCATGCTACAAACAGAAACGGAAAACTAGTATTTTATATCATTTCATGCAAAAGAGAAACATTCCAGTTGATTGAACAGCTCGTACTCGTAACTTTACACAGGAGCAAGAAAAGTATAACAAGAAAACGCGACTCCGAAAAAAAGAAAATCTGTAACCACAATATTACGCATGAAATGTAACATTATTTTACATTTTTTGGACTACCGGTACTTTCTTATAACATCGGAGATAAAATCAGAACAGCTGAGATTTTTACAGCACGAGTAGCACTTCGGACAGATAGGACGGAATTGGACCAATCGTCCATTGGACGAATCGGCATTGGACCAATCGTACCATTGGACGAATCGTACCTTTGGACCAGTTGTCCATTTGACGAATCATCCCTTTGGACGAATCGGCATTGGACCAATCGTCGTTGGACGAATCGTACCAGACCCCTTTCAGTCATGTAAATCCACAAAAGTCTTTCTTTATGCTAACTGGTTGCTCATCATCATAAGTTAACTTACGAGGAGAGGAATCATTTGGCATTTTCGACTGAACAGTATTTAGCACCCCAAGCGGCTGACAGAGCTATTTACTTGATGGTATTCGGCAAAGGATGAATTGACTTATGTGGTATACTGTATATTTTCAACGCGGAAAATATCTATCCCCCTGCTTTTTGTTCTTCATAATTGCCAGAATTTTTATTTGTGACTCTATAAAGACGACCGCACTGAAAAGCCACTTAAGTAATTCACAAATTTGAGAAACTATCTAGTGCAAAATAAATGCACTTTTTCACGTGCTCCCAGAAAGACCGAATTTTGTAAATCAAGAACTTTCAAAATTTCACTTTACATTCTGAAACTTTCTGCCAACCTTTGTTACTATTTATTTTTGTGTAAGGCTTATTTTCTTTTATCAAGAATTCTCTTGTTTCAATGTAGAGTAGATTCTTTTTTTAGCTATGAAAATGTTCTTCAGCCATGTCCTCCTAAAACAGCAGAAACATGTTCCTTAACTATTGTTCCTTCTTCATGAAGATGTAATGTTTAATTTACCCTTCGAGAAAACAACCTTCATCAAAATCAAAACACAGAGATCTTTTTTATGGAATGTTGAAGCCTTTTGTCCACGATTACTACAATAATTGCATCGATATCCAGAAATGTAAAAAAGTTTTTAGAGAGCTGTTTCAGTTTTCATAACTGATTTGACATAATTCTAGGCTATTGATTATGAAACTGACATTCATTTTTCTGTATAGGGAAGCATTTTCTACAGATCAGGAAGAAAAAATAAATATATGCAATAGAAACTTTAGTACACACCAAAATTTTGGCTTCGAAACCTTCCATGTGAATGTAATACTTAAAATATAAGCAAAAGTGAATTAAAACAAGGACATAAAAATTGCGTTATTTCCTTGAGTGAAACCTTTGCTCCTTGTATAGAGAACTCAGCAGACATGTTTGGCTTTTATGCATTTGAGGTTCCTCACATTACGACATCCAGAAGTAATGCGCTACCATAAACGTCCTGCGTGTCGCCTTTACATCGCTTTGATGTCTTTGTGTAACATTTCATCCTGTCCTATACTGATTGCTCCAAGATTCTCTGGGAACCAGTCCAAGTGGAAGGAAAGGAAATGCATTTTGAAATTTATGTTACATCAAAGAACTTTATACGTTTCTAACATACTAATTGTAATCTACTCATAGTTCGGATTTTTGCTATTTTCCGAGAACTTGACAGCTACATCTTTGAATATGGTCCATTATCTTTTTAGCAGAATCATACAATTTACTAGCAATGTATCATTAGCCAGTATTCTTATTTTTTAGCCCTATTAAGATTTCTTCCTCTAAGTTTGATTCGGAACGAGATGGACGCTTGCTGTACAAGTATTTATAAGTTTTTACTTTTGTCTATAGCCTTTACGAATCGCTTCATTATAACCGGGTTTATACACAGAGGTGGCAAAAAATGTTATCTGAGTCCACAGTGTTGATTTTCTGTACATTCTTGGGGCCTGGCGTAACGCCGGTTTTTCGAAGTCATTTCTTTTCTGCCAAACTCGTTGTCCCGTTTGTAGATGTAACATGGCCTGATTTTGCTCAAACAGCATACACAGTTTCCTTAAATCCCCCAGTGTCCATTGGTTTTCTTTATATTTTATCTAAAAATAATTCAAAATTTTTATACGTTTCCTTTGAATATATGGAATAGACAATCTGAACTAAAAAAGACTGTTGCCATTATGCAGTGGAACACCTTTCCATTATATCTCATTGAAATAATTAAACAGTCTCCATTTGTATGCTACATATACACTACCGGACAATTGCTAAGGACGGATGACAATAGCAACGATACCAACAATAAAATGGAAGGCAGGAAAATGTGTAAATTAGCATAAGTGCGGGATACAGTAAGACGTGTTGTGCGTATGCAAATTTTGGATTGCCAAACTTGTTCGTGACGTCATAGCGCTGATAAGAGATATAAAGGATTTGACGCGTATTGACCGTTGTTGTTCAAACGCAAAGTTGAAAGGGAAAGAATCAATTGACGAACTTGCAATTTTCAGTATGTCTTCCCGACATCACCTAGATGATTTTACGCGTGGCCGTATTATTGGCAAGATTGAAGAAGGGCGAAAAATAACAGATGTTGCCAGGGCGTTCGACGTCAGCCACAGTGTTGTTTCAAGGCTTTGGAAATCATTTCAAACAAATGGAGAGTGTAGCAAACGTCACAGGGTAGGTCGTGTTCGCAGTACGACACCTGCAGAAGATCGGTACATAGCGCTATCAACAAAAAGACACCGGCGCAGCACAGCTAGTGAGGTGGCAAATTAGTTTATGGCTGCTACTGGCAAGCGGATCTCCCGAAAAACTGTCGCCAGACGTTTGCATGAAGGAGGACTATACGCCCGCCGTCCTGTTGTGTGCATCCCATTGTCCAGACGTCACCGTACCGCCCGTTTGCAATGGTGCCATCAGCATTGCAATTGGACTGGTAACGACTGGTCTGCTGTCCTCTTCTCAGATGAGAGTAGATACAGTCTATCGTCTGATTGTCGACGACAACTGATCTGGAGTGATAGTGGTACTGCATATTGTCCAGCAAACATACAGGAAAGGGACCGATATCCGACATGTAGAGTCATGGTATGTGCTGGCATCATGATCAATGGCCGTACGTCCCTCTATGTGCTTCCAACTGGGATAATGACTGGCCAACGATACATTAATGATGTTCTGCTACATCATGTTTGCATGTTCCGTGGTGCTGTCGGTGATAGATTCATTTTCATGGAAGACAACGCAACATGTCATCGAACAGTCGCTGTCCAGGAGTGTCTTGAGAGCGAGGATATTCAACGCCTCGTATGGCCAGCACGTTCTCCAGATCTGAATCCCATTGAAAATGTGTGGGATGCTTTGGGGAGGAGTCTTGCTGGTCGCCAATGCCCTCCAATAAACAAGGACACCCTCATCCGTGCACTGACAAAGGAATGGGATAACTTACCCCAACAGCTGCTTGATAATGTTGTGCAAAGCATGACACGACGTGTGGAATCTTGCATCGCCCTCCATGGTGGCCATATCCCGTATTGACATCTTACGCCGGAACGCCTGCGGACGGTAATTGCATTTTTTTCCCGTTACGTATTCTGCACAAAATGGCCTGTTTGTCCCTTGAACACGTTCCAAAGCCTTCTGGATTTCAGAGCACAATAAATTGTCTTTCTTGTAATGTCCTGGCATTGTGACATTATGTTATTTCACTTGGCATCCAACCACACTTACTTTTTTATGCGCTATATAGCCGTTTATGATCCGTCCTTAGCAATTGTCCAGCAGTGTATAATTTACAGTTCCTACTTTACTTATAAATTCTGGAATACCATTCCAGAATACCAGAGATTCTTCTTGAGTAAAATACTTCATGAAGTTTTTTTCACGATGTGTAAATAAAAATAATGATGTTCGTGTAGCTAGTAAGTTATTTTCGAAAGCCTTGATACCAGAAGTTCTAAAGCATCTATGGGAATGTTTAACTATTATACTAAATCATTCAATTCGCTGTGAGCAGAAAGTACAGGTTTATTTGCTTTTTCTGAGTTGAAATCAGAGTTACTCAGTTCAGTGCTACGTGAACCAAACTCCAATGTTTAATTTTGTTTTGGAGGATACACTGAAGAGCAATTGAATTAGAGACAGCTGGAGTTATGCAAATGTGGCGCTGTGGGCGGCCCTGTAAACGGAAACGACATGACGTATTCAGCGATACGACAATATAAGGAGTGATGCGACGGGAATCAGTAAGAGTCGAACGCAGTATGGGTAAGACGAAGGATCTAAGCGCATTTGATCGTGGAAAAATTGTCGGGGCCCGACGAATGGGCCACTCCATCTCGGAAGTCGTGCAGGCAATGGGATTTTCACGAGCCACTGTGTCACGGGTGCACCGTGAGTACATCGAATCCGGTAAAACCATCCCTGCTAGGGCCAACTGCCGTGGGCAACAGCGTGTAGATGAGCGGGGTCATCGTCGGTTAGCTGGCATTGTTACAGCGGATAGACGGGCCACAGTGCAAGAAATCATTCGGCAATTTAACGCTGGTGCACAAAAACGTGTAAGCAGCCACACCATCCAGAACCATCTTCTTGCTGTGGGGTACAGACGCCATCGTCCCACGAGGGTGCCACTGCTGACCGCACATCACAATGTGCAAAGATTAGCATGGGTGCGGAAACATCGCCATTGGACCCTAGACATGTGGGAAAATGTTGCCTGGACTGATGAGTCGAATTCACGTTGGTACATGCGGATGGCAGGATATGAGTACGGTGCACACTACATGAAGTGATGGATCCTTCTTGCCAGCAGGGTACTCTTTAAGCTGGTGGGGGTGGCATTCTCGTCTGGGGACTGTTTACGTGGACTGAAATGGGACTCCGGGTACGTGTGACATCGTCCCTCACAGGTCAACGTTACGACCATTTGTTACCGTTTGTGCGTCTTCAACATCCCACTCGGGATCTCATCCTGCAAGCAGACAATGCACCGTGCCATCGCTCCCGAATTGTATCCGAACGGTTGGATGAACACTCCACCGACGTGACCTCGTTTCCTTGGCCAGCTAGGTCACCAGACCTCAATCCCATCGAGCACATCTGGGATGCCATCGAGAGAGATGTTAGAGGCTCTGACCTCCTCTATCAAATCTTCGTGAACTGTGGGTGCTTGTTCAGGGGTCGTGGATCCGTATGGCTTCCCAACCCTTCCGGTGTCTTGTCGAGTTCATGCCGAGACGAAACGCCGCCGTCATCAGGACGAAAGGTTACTAGACAGGTATCTCTAATATCGTTACTAGACAGGTATCTCTCAGGTATCTCGTCATCAGGACGAAAGGTTACTACACGTTACTAGACAGGTATCTCTAATTCGATTGCTCTTCAGTGTAGGTACTTGTAGCTCAAGACCATGACACATAGGTCTGAGAGAAAACTGAGGATTGGAGTAAACATTTCGTTTCTTGTTTTCTGCAATGAAGATACATGAACAAAAATGAAAATCGCCTCCATGATTTTTAGGTTCCCTTCAAATAACACACAAATCGCAATGCTTCCTTCTTTCCTGTCGCCCAATTTCTAAAACAAAACACTGCACACTGGGAGAAGTGCCCGTAATTTGTCTTCCTCTCCAAGCATAATTTCAAAAAAATGCAAAGTACGACCTTTTTACAAAACAGGTTATGATTTTCTTTGCTTCTTACAATAAAATTGACATGGATATACCAAACAAATTTGGATTATTCATACAGCTTCTTCTTTCTATTGTGTTTAAAATAGCGTATGCACAATAATACAAACAAAAATCAGCAAGCTAATCCAGTGCTTACCCCGTGCTTGTTTTCATGTGAACCTCATACAGTGCTGCAAACTAAATAGACGCGCAGAGTTGTCACTTCACGAGTAAATAAAAACAGTTTTGCTACCTTACGTGTAAACGACACATCGTTGTCAGTTGCCTTGCATGTTCTGCAAAGTAATAAAACAAAGCTCCACAATAATCCAAAAGTAATACTTATCTGACACGGTCAACATTGTTATCAAAGCGAAAGTATACTTAATCTTATTTATTTTTGGGTGCCAAGTACGAAAATATTAAAAAATGTGAATTGGCTCTTGCTTTCAGGTTACAGAAGGGATTCTATATCAAGTTACCATCCTTGTCACATTTACATCAAAAATCGGATTATCATCTTCAGAATTTATATCAAGTTACACCTGCATAATTGGTTACGGCTCTCGGAACTGTGGTGATAGAACACTGAATATCAAAATCATGACATTTTTAGCATCACGTGGTCAGCTACCTTTGTTTTAGATTCTCCTGTTTTACAGCGTTTCATTGGAATTCTGGGAGTCTGACCTGAGATGAATAATGGCTGAAGATTTTACGACACGTTTTAGCCATTAACGAATATTTAATGCGAAACTATGAACATTACATAAAAAAAAACGTCTCAACGTCACTTCTATTACTATGATCACAAACATTTAAAGCCTAACGGTCACAATTTAATTCTATGTCTGTGCTTATCGTGTAGATTCATACGATAATGAGCACTGCAACCTTAACAACAATGCCTGCGCTGATGTGCTCGCAATGTTGGCTTTTACGAAATATTTCTCCCGGTGGCAGAGTTCAATGCGATCCCTTGACATAAGAAATCAATATTAAGAAACAAAATATTGAATTTCATTAACTTCCTTGATTTTCTGTTAGCTATTGTTCTAGGTGGGTTGTTCTCGGTGAGGCTTTGTGAGCAGCTGTTAGCTTTTATTTTAGGCAGTTTAAAGTATCCCGTAAGTGTTTGAACAGTGTTGATAACTTCTGCTGCATGTGTGAAGTCACGTTTGTTTCAAAGAAGTGTACTTTAAACCCATCGATAGGAAAGCACTGCTTTCTGTGCTTTGCTAAAGTAAGTAACCAGTAAAAGGGCTGAGCTCGGCACCTGTGCTGCACCCCTCTTCAAAACACATCAGCGCGTGAGTTAATCGCAAAGAACATTCCATGCCTTTTGTAGTGCCCGTGATATGCTGGAAGTAGATGGATTATGCAACACTTTGTTACTTCTGTGTTTAATAAGAAGATAAAGTGGGCAGTGCTGCACACGAATGTACCATCTGTTCAGCGCCCAGGACCGCACATGTAACGGCTGTACATTCCCGAAACCTTCGACAATTTTTACATAGATTGCGATGAGGAACTGCATTGCATACCTGAAGAAACACAGCAACCATCTGCTTCAACAGATCCAGAATTTCATCCAAACGTGACTTCTGCTAAACAGCAAACTTTGTGATCTCATCACAAATCTGGAGCTCTCAAATAAGTAGACAGAACTATTGACCCAAAGGCTGTAGCAGAGAAATCTTCTTGAGGACATTATGAAAGTGACTTAATTTCGGTCCTGGCAAAAATATATGCACCCGTTTTTCAAAACAGAAGATAAACTCACTGTGGAGATGACGATAACGAATGGAAGAAATAACCAGGGGCAATCCGGAAGAATGAAGACTATTCATAGACTTTTCTAAGTTTTGTATAAAAGCCGTGTAGTTGCATAACGGAAATGTATAATGGAAATGTGTTTGGGCCGCGAGTAGCCTAATGGGTAACGTTCATGACTGCCACAGAAAGGGCCCCAGGTTCGATCCCAGGCAGGTACGAGCGCTCGATCCACTAAATATCCGCCGTGCGTCGGATAGGCACGTTAAGCCGTCGGACCCCGAGTACTGCCCCCCCCAGTAATAAATAAGAGCGTCTTCCTCCCCCTTTCTACTTTGCTTCCGTGTCACTTTCCTATCGGGCGCTCTAGCCCAAATCTCCTAGTTTCCTATTTCTAAGGGTTGTTTAAGACCTGGGGTCAGACACTCCCTTCCTAAAATTCTTTACATATGATCAAAAAAAAAAAAAAATTGATGATCAAAAACGCATATGTGCTGTCTTCAATTTCTGTTGCTCATACCGTTCACACAAAGGAAACGTATGACGTATGTAAATATGAAGAACATTCTCAGGTGCATAAACTACAAAAAGTATTAATGATTGATTTGTTGTGATTTTAAGTTTAATTCCATTTTGCTGGGACAACAAATAATTTACACGAAGTTCTGTTGCTTTCTGTGTGAATGAAAGAGCCGATCAAAGGGTTATCCACCATAAGAAAAAGAACTGGCTTAACCGTAAATCACTTACATTTGGAACGAAGAACGTAGCTTTTGAGCAGCTAATATATTCCAGTAGAGATTTGTTTAAATCTCTGTATATTAGGTGTAAAAAAAAGTTTTAAATCGTTTTAAGACAACGCAACATGTAATTTAACAGAAAACAACAATACCTTTAAGAATCAAAATATGCGCCGTCATTATTTATCACCCCTTCCGCCATCGGTGGGGCAGCTGACGGATTCCAGCCGTGAAGAATACGTCATTGTGTGACGCGATGAAGTCGTCAACACATTTTTACACTTCGTCACATGTCCGGAACCGTACAGCGGACAAACCATGCTTTATCGATCGGAACAAATGATAATCTGAAGGGGCTATGTCGGGATTATACGCCGAGTGCTCCAAAACTTCTTAGCCAAGCGTCAATAACGTTTTCTTGACCGATTTCGCGACATGCGGCCTAGCGTTGTCAAGTAGTAATTTCACGAGACGCAATCTTTTGCCTGTGAATGGACGTTTCAGACAGAGTTCCTGGTTCAATCGCAGCAATTGTTGCTTGTAGCGATCAGCAGTAATAGTTTGACCCTGTTCCAATAGTTACAGCACGCCCTTCATATCCACCAGATGTACATCAGAACTTTCTTGGAGTGAATATTGCGTTTCGGTGTCGAAGTTGTTGCTTCAGCGGGGTGTACCCAGTGTTTTTTGTGTTTGTGATTGTCGCACCATATCCACTTTTCATCACCCGTAACGATTTTCCACAGGAAAAACTTTCTGTGTTGTTTATTCAACAGATTTCAAAACTTCATGACACGCTCTTCCTTGTTCCTCTGGCTCAAGTCATATGGCACCAATTTTCCTTCCTTCTGAATCTTTCCAATTGCGCGCAAACGATTGGAAATGGTTTGTTGAGTTACTCCCAGTTGTTCAGCTAGTTCCTTTTGCGTTTGAGAAGAATCTTCATCCAGCAATGTTGCAGTTCCTCAGGTGCAACCTTCTGCGGGGCGCCGCTACGTTCGCGATCGCTAACATCAAAATCACATGCTTTAAACCGTCTGAACCAAAACTCACACGTGCTTTGCGATACAACATTCTCCCCAGAACAGATCGATGCACATACTTTTGCAGCATTTTTTTCTTGATGAAATTCGTAAGGAATGCAGTGTGGAATAAATGCAGTATGGCTTGCCATGTTTCACCTACCGATGTGCAAGTGAGTTTCACAGTTGGGCTAATTTCTGTGTCACATTTTATACTCCGGTTAGTTACGGTCACATGACAACAACGCGGGGAATGTCGGATATGTAAATTAGCGGTATACGTCACACAAAAAACGTTTTAAAACTTATTTGTACACCTAATACATATTAAACTGGGCCTGAAGAAAGGTTTTGTAAAGTCACTGGACAGGAATGGACCAGCATTTATGTGCTTTTGTGGGAATTCCCAAAGCTCAGTATGAAGAAGATCGATGCGGGAGTATTCATTGGTCCACAAATACTTCAACTCTTCAAAGACCAGCAGTTTGATCTCGTCCTCAGAAATGACGAGGAAGCCGCCTCAAATGTCTTTCCGGAGTGTTTCGATTTTTTCCTAGGAAACGCAAATGTCGATCATCTTAGAAAGTTTGGGGAAGACCTAAAGATTTCGTACAAAAAACTTGGATGCGATATGCCACTAAATATAGATTTCCTCCACAGGCGACGAACATGGGCGAGTTTCGATCAGGATAACTCGGCGATATAACATAGATTCAAAGGCAACTGGTGTGATGGCATGCTTGCTGATTATTGCAGGATGGAAGGATTCTTTCAGAAGTTTAGTACAAGCAACAAGCGAAAAGTCGCTCTGTTAAACGCAGGCACTTTCATTGTAATATTACGCTCATGTGTCACAATAAGACAAAAGTGTAAATGTGAGGAAGTTACAGTTTTTAAAAACTAGAGGAAAATAATGAGTTTAAGCTCTATATTCGTGATCAGTCCCCCACAGTTTACAGAGTAAACTTATTTTTTTCTATAACAGGTTACAACCCCACATTTGTTGAACAAAAAATTGTATGAAAAAAGAATCAATATTTTGATATTTTTGGAATCGGTGAAAACAAATCGTTATAAAATGTGTATAAAATATGAAACAGCTATTTTATCACAGATCTATGATATTTCTGAGCAGGCGTTATCGTGTGTAACAGGAGATGGAGAATTTCTTCCACAAATATCGTGGTGAAACTGAAGCGTTGAAATTCTTCTGAATAAAGTTCCATTTAATTTGTTCGAAATATTAGTCCAAATTGCAGGATCAATACAGTTCATTTGAAATTGTAGTCATTGTAGCATTTTCAGACACACACTGAGCTTCAGTTTTCGATTCCAACGTATACTTCATTTGCTCATGGAAATGTTCTGGAAATGTAGGAAATGTGCTCAGCAAATGTTCTGCAAATTCTCCAGTTTTTGAGACAGTACCTGAAGCTGCATTTTTTCCAGCATCAGTCTCTTTTAATCTATGAAAATGCTTTCATTCGGTTGAAGTTAGAAGTGTTTTGGAAGATAACGCTCTTCTTTGCTTTTTTTATTTTTCCTTTATAACATTTCTTTTCCTTATTAAGAACCGGGCAATTGTCGCATGTTCACTATTAAATCCAGGACCAGGCAATGTTCACTATAAAGAAATAGGCAATTGTCGCATGCTAGTTTGTAGCACGCTGATATAGTGTGTTAAATTTAATAAACCAAACTGCATAAAAATAGTGACCTCAGCAAAATTTACACAAGCAGGGAAGAAATAATGCGTGCCACTGCAATTTACAGAACTCTTACAGAATTCGAAGTCACTCTCTTTTTCTTCGAGGAAAAAACTAATGTTCAACCAGTGCACCTATATTACCAGCGAGAATCCAGTCCATTCTGCATACAATTCTAATTCCATCTAGACGAGAAAAGCGTGGAAGCCAAAAAATGGTGTAATTTGTCATTGAATAACGTGTCAATGTGACAGAAACATCAAGACTATACAATCGGATGCACATATGTTCCTAATATCTGTACCCCAAAAGGTATTTTCCTCTTACGCAAGACAATAACACTTTTGCGACGCTTCATAAAACAGCCAGAGGCTTATCGCGCGCCTATGAATTCCAGAAACCTGAAGTTTGATGTCCTAATTTTTCGTCGTAAATTTCTGCGCTCGCTTATTGGTTGGACCAGACCTGGCAAATTAGCACAGAAAGACTAGTAACATCAACTATCAGTTTTGGAAATTCAAAATACAAACGCGATATGCATAGTGTAATTTCATTCTGAACACTAAAGATAATAATCACAATAAAGGCGTGAGAATGTACTGAAACAAATACAGGTATCCCTCGTATTAGGCGATTAATCTATTTAGAGAAACAGCCGCGTAAAGCGAATTGATTTCAAAGTGGGTAAAATGAGAACGCCGTCGTAAACAGGATAGAAACTATGTATCTAAAATTTGTAACGAAATGAATTTGCTTAGTTTTCTCTTCAGTACTTTACTTTCTGGATAAAAATGCGCCTGAACCCTCAAACATTAGTTGTTTCAAAGGGCGAGGGGTGGAGGTGGTTCAATAAAAAGCAGTTCAGTTTCTTGAACGTTGTTCTTTAAGCCTTATCATTGTTGTATGGTATAAACTACAAAAACATAATTTACATGGTCATATTAAATTAAATTATTACATTAATAACAACTAGTAATACGCAACAGTTTTGCAGTACTTGGAAAATAGTTAGTTAATTACGTTATCATAATTAAATAATTACATACTTCAAAACTCAAAACCAAACATTTTGTGTTAATACTGTTTCGGTGCGTTCCACCAAAACAAAACATAACAAAACAAAAACCAGCGCTGGTTATAACATTGAAAATGTAATTAATTCATTCGGTTGATGAATAAGCTGATACAAGCGAGTCCGGATCGTAATTTGCTCGTTCTCTTGAAGGCTCTGAGTTGGTGGACTGATGATAATAACCAGCTATGTTAAAAAATTGTCAAGAGAGATTTGAGGGGCAACGTTTTTATCTTAACCCGCAGAGTTTCTTGTAACAAACCAAAGGGCTCAGTGATGCTAATGCCAGTGGCAGTGTCAATGTGCTTCAAACATTCAGCAGTTATCAGAATCCGTTTACCACCTTTTAATAAAAAGGAAGTTAATAGATTCAACACCAAGTTCATCATATTTTAGTCCTTCCCCAGTTCAAGAATTTGTTCCCTGCTGAACTTACATTTGTGGTATCAAAGCAACTCACATATATACACGGAGGAGTCACATTATTGTGACCACCAGATAATTTCCAGAGTAACAGCCCCAGAGTAACACCCTTGCGCAGCGTGGACAGCAACTAGACGGGATAGGAGTTACTCAATAAGGTGCTGGAAGGTATTCGCGGGTATGTCGAGCCATGCTGACTGCAGTGTATCTGACAGCTGCTGGAGGGTGCGTGGTGGAGGATCCAGAAAGAAAACAACACGATCGAGGTGGTCCCACAGATGCTCGATTGTGTTTAATTCTGGGGAATTAGGGGGCCAGGGAAGTACTTAGAAGTCTTCATTATGCTCTTCCAACCACTCTCGGATATTTCTAGCTGTGTGACACGTCGCATCGTCCTGCTGGAAGACCCCATCCGCATCAGGGAAGACAATTAGCATGTATGGATGTACGTGGTCTGCAAGGATGGATTCATAACGAATTAGGTTCATGTTGCCGTCCACAGATATGAGGAGACCCGAAGAATGCCACGAAAACATTCCACAGACCACAACGCTGCCCCCCCCCGGCTTGTGTTCTGTGAACAATGGTTGAAGAGTGTTCTCCGATGTTTCTCACCTTATACACCAACGTACATCTGTTCGATGAAGAAGAAAACGTGGCTTATAGAAGGCAATCCTTTGCCAATCAGTGGAGGTCCACTTCTGATACTGCCGTGCAAATGTAAGACGTTTCTGCCGATGCACTTTCGTTAGCATAGGTGCAGTGGCCATCCGTCTGCATCAGAGCCCCATACGCAGCAGGGTCCACTGAAATGTAGTTTTAAACACAATTCCGGTAGCCCCCTGGTTCAATAGGCCAGTGAGTTGCTCCACTGTAGCGTGTCGATCGGTCCCCCCGCACCTTCGAAGCCGACGTTCACCTCTTACATCAATGGTACGTGGCGCTCCGCAGTTTGCACGTCGCGTATTCGCAATGGTGTCATTTCTCCAATCACGATACACTTTAACCACAGCAGCACGCGAACAGTTCACAAACTGCTCTGTTTTAGAAATACTGCCACCCTTTCCCCGAAAGCCAATAATCGTTCCTTTTTGAAAATCTGAAAAATCGCTCCTTTTATCCATAACAGGTTGCTGTGATAACAGCCCCAGAGTAACACTTGCTGTTATAACAGCCCCAGAGTAATGTTTTCAGATTACCTACAGCAGACCTTATAGACCCATCAAGCCAGTTCACGACAAGTGCCTTCTTTCCTTGGCTACGCGCTGTAGAGGTGAAAAATACACTGGCGTGCAAAATTTAAGGACGAGACGGTTTTTCGAATGTAACGTCGTGCAGAAGTGCTCAACATCAACTCAAATCACACCATAAGATCCCCAAGATGTAAGAATATGGGACAAGTGAACAAAACCTACCAAACAAGGAATCCAAAGGATACAAAGGTACTTTATTGAAAAGGTAGCTTCGAGCACAACTGGGCAGAAGACAAAAACGTCCATGTGACAGGCGGCTGCCAAGAAAAACCCAGTCTTTAGTAGGGGATATGATCACCCCTGACTGCGTTGCAGGATTTAGAACGTCTGTCCATGCTGAGGACGAGGCTGTCAAGAAGTTGTTGAGACATCGCGGACAATTCCGCTTGTAGCGCCAATCGCAGCTGCGGAATCGTTGCTGGCGGCTGGTGACGTGTTGCCAAACGTCTCTCGAGAAGGCCCCACACGTGTTCGATTGGATTTAGGTCCGAGGACCTTGCGGGCCAATCCATGCGTTGAATATCTTCACTCTCCAACATCTCTGCAACAGCTACTGTACGATGAGGTGAAGCGTTGTCGTCCATGAAGAGGAACTCAGGACACACATCACCTCTAAACAGACGCACGTGAGGCAGGAGAACCTCGGTACAATAGCGGACACCAGTGACTGAACCTTCTTGGAAGATGTGGAGGTCAGTACGGCGACCAAGCATGATACCGGCCCAAACGAGAACTCCGCCACCTCCAAACCGGTCACTTTCGATGATGTTGGAGGTGTGATTGCGTGTTCCCTGCTCTCTCCAGATGTGTAAACGTCCAGAATCACTCGTCAGACTAAATCGGCTCTCATCCTTAAATAGAACTCGACCCCATTGCTGATGTGTCCAGTTCTCTTGTTCCTGGCACCATAGAAACCGCCGTCTCCGATGAGCAGGCGTTCATGGCACACACCGTACTGGTCGTCGTGCAAATACACCACCTTTGTGCAGCCTCCTGGACCCGGTAAAACGCGATAGCGGACGTCCAGTTGTCTGTTGCATGTGCCTTGCGATTTCTCCCGCTGTCTGCCGTCTGTTTCTTCTAGCCTGTAGGACAATATACCGATCGTTCGCCGCCGTGGTTGCTCGTGGACGACCACTGCTAAACTCTTGGACAGCTGTTCCTCTCGTTTGAAATGCTCTCCAAGCTCGTGAAACGATGCTATGAGCGATCCCGAACACCTCGGCCACACTAGTCACACTTCGACCTTCTTCCAACTTCCCAATGACGCGACCTCGGGTAAAGACATCTAGGTGTCGTCTACTGGATTGCCTGTTAGCCATATCACACGGTGTCAGCAACTCGACGTCATTCAAACCGATGTACACCGTGCAATAGCTTTCACCGAATTGCCGAGCGTTCACCGCCCGTGTGCTTTATACCCTTCCGACACTACCCCCCCCCTACGTCATGCTGAATATATGCGCATGCCGTACCGTACCGGACCTTAGTCTATCTCCTGAGTGGTCTTTCGGTCTGTTCTGCCTGCTCGTTCCGCCTGCTCGTTCCGCTGTTATGCTAATTTCTCCTCTTCGTCGTTTATTTTTGCACACTAGTGTATGTGGTGGTCACAATAATGTGACTCGGCCGTGTATATAGGCCTCATGTATGTCGTGAAATCCAACTGTCCTTGCAGTGAAAATAATGTCCCGACTTGAATTGAAAAGCTCAACTTGAGGATCAGAGTCATGAGAGATAGTAACATCAGGCTATGTCTTTTTCCAGCTCCGTTCGACCAGGCTGTTAAACTTTTAACCATGCGTCCTCAATACCGTGTTAATACGTTATAATAATTAAATAATTACTGCAAAACTCCAAACCAAACATTGTGTGTTAAAAAAGTATTTATTTACTTAATGTTATTTATTTACTTATTTTCTAGTTTTAATTCTTTCACCGAAAGTTGATTTTTGCCATCGGCATCTTTAACCATCTCAGTATATATTTCATGAAGATGACAGCTTTTCTAAGCTGTCATATTTATCTATAGCATTTTATAACCAATGCTGGGTTGGTAGAAGGAACATAGCATTAATGTTCTCAGCGCAATAAACCATTCTAGGGGAATGTTCAGGATATTTTGAAGGTCACATTTATGCTCTCACCTGCAGTTCTCCGCAGAGGTCATCATAGAAGCAGAATTCAAACACAGATGCAATCCAAACATTTTTGTTAGGCTTCCACTCAACGGGAAAGTTCTCTTTCGAATAATCCTTCCGTGCTCGTGGGTTTTCCGAGTGTTAAAACATCAAGATCTTGGTTTTATGATCAGCAGATGTAGTTTCTCCTGCCAGCAATGTAAAATGATATTTGAGGACCTTAAAATCCGAAAGGGTCTTCTCTTCCTATGAAACAAATGTCTTGTTTAACATATACTTTCCAAACCACTCATTTTCATCAAAATTGTACATTTGCTCCATATTAAATTGTTGCTCCATGTTGAAATTCAAAGTTATGAGCAGTAAATTAATCAGCTGCGACTGTTCACTTGGGACTATGAAATCCCTGCTTCCCCTTAGAACGTTCAAACCATACAGCCCTTACAGCAAAGGATAACACTTTCATATCGAGATCAAGAGCATTCAGATTTTCAAAGTTTTCGCTCTGGCGTGGATAATATCAGTGGAAATAGAAATATCACGTTGATTTTTATGCTCTGTCTATTGAGCCAAACTAATGTTCTGTCTATTGAGTCAAGTTCTACAAATTTGGCTGTCTCAATGGACAATACGTCTACACCAAAGTGTTGTTTCTACTGCATATCCCTCATTATGTTCCACGTAAAAGCAAAATCTTTGAGAATCTTAACACTCGTGAGTATAGGTATAAAAACGTTTGCCGTCATGTAATTCATCTCTCGATGAAATGCAAGTGTTACGTGGGAACAATGTCACCACGTAACGTTAGTTACTAATAGTGTGATCGTGTGCATAGGAATAACACTAATGGTCTAAGGTAAAGAGTCAGCATGAAGCCACTTACTTTTCACAGTCCATGCTTTATTCGTTCTTCAGTGGCCCATCATCACAGAACAACGTTGACTTTAAATCATATTAGAACATGAAATGCTTCTATCAAAAGGCACTTCTATCTACCAAGTCGTTATCTCAAAAATACGCGCTTTGTAAAGACTGAGGTAGAGGACGAAACAAATATATCAACACTGCTCTCTGCTCAACTAATCGTCATCACAAACTGCACTGCTTACAAATTGTTACCTCAACTTGCATTGCGCTTAAAAAGTCGTTAGTTAGATCTATACACTTACTGCATTCAATGATTACACTATTGACCTCTGATTCACTGCCAGTTCTTCTAAATTGGTAAAATTCACCATAACACCCATGCAGTGGGAGATGTGAATAAATAATGACCTAGGTCACTGGCTGCTGTGCGGCATAGCAAATACGAGTTGTACCCAAGAGTTCTTCCTTCCTCTACCAGATTTGTAGTTCAGCAATATCACGAGTTGTCCCTTCTCTACATGAGTACCCCAGATTTGTAGTTCAGTGTGCATCGTACTATCCGAACGTGCTAGCAATATCATGACAGGCGAAGCATTTCTGTCGGCTAACGGGCAAATATAAAAACTGTATAACGGGCTTCAAGCTGAAAGTGATTGCATTTATTCCACCTTTTAATTCAATCTGCACATGATGATTCAGCCTCATTTTTCGCGAAAAACTAAGGCATTTAATCTGCGACGATTATGTGAGAAATCACGGTACATTTTACATGTCGTTAAATCGACGATGCCCGTACACGGAGATTTGGGTTATAGATTTAGCATGAAGAGTTAACCAACCTTACTTTTACCTACTGCGTCATACCCATATCAAATTGGGTTGCTTCAGTTACGCTGGTTTGGCAGTTTTTAGCACGTCTTTTGTAAAAAAGATTGTGCTTATGTTATCGGTTTGTCCGTCCGCCCATCCATCCGTCTGTAGACACGATATCTCTGCAACTATTAGTCCGATTCGAAAAATTCTTTTTGCATTGCGAAGCTTGAAATATGAGAATGATGATCCTTCATTTCGTTTTTACGATGTACAATTTTGCCGCTAGAGGGCGTAAATGCACATGATGTCGAATTCAAAAATACGTTTTATTCCACATATTTGCTTCTAAACATCCGATTGAAAAAATTATTTTATATTTCGATTCCATTTATGTCGAAGAGTATTTTAGGTATAGCTACTCTTTCAAATTACGCATAGATTTTCCGCTAAGAAGCGTGAAAGTAAATTAGGTTTTCCCCGATAACACATCTTCTAAAACTCCGATTTGAAAATTTTTTTCTTCAGCGGATACAGCTCCTGATGGAAAATCTTTTACATATAATTTCTAATTTTTGGTAAAGAATACTTTGGCTACCAGGAGGCGTAAGTGTCAATTTTTGCTTCTGATGTATTTGCCATAAAATCTGAGTTCCTAAAATCTCGATTGGAAAAACTCTTTCGTGGACTGATGCCACTCACGTCGATAAACCTTTTCGGAATATTTTCTTCTTAAGATATTCCACGGTTTCTTCGCCAGGGGGCGTAGACGTATATCTTATTTTTGTCAATATCTCTACTTCTAGGAGTCCGATTTGAAAAATTCCTTTTTTGTTGCATAGTGTTTTCAGTGTGACATGCTTTTTGCATAATTTCGAAATTTTTAAGTAATTCATAGGCTTTCCGCTAGGGAGCGTAAAGGTAAATTGCGTTTCCTTCTATATCTCTGCTTCTAAATCTCCGATTTGAAAAATTATTTCTGCACCGGGTACAGCTCCTGATAGAAAATTCTTCGCACATAATTTCTAATTTTTGCAAAAAAAATGGTTTGGCCTTCAAGTCTTAATTTCAGCTTCTGATGTATTTGCAGCAAAATATGAGCTTCTAAATTCTCGATTGAAAAAAATTCGCTAGGAGACCGATACTACTCATGTCGACAAACCTTTTAGGAATATTTTCTACTTAAAATTATGCATGGTTTCTACGCCAGGGGGCTTAGATGTATATCTTATTTTTGTCAATATCTCTGTTTCTAAGAGTCCGATTTGAAAATTTTCTTCCACTCGGCTTGGAGAAGACAGGTCAGTTCCTTCACCGATTTAGGACGGTGGGGGCACCCCTTAAGTCGACGCTCCAACTCGTCCCAGAGGTGCTCGATAGGGTTAAGGTCCAGGCTCTGCGCAGGCCAGTCCATTCGATTAACCTCATTGTCACCATACCAAGCCATGGTGGACCTCGCAACATGACAGGTGGCATTGTCATCCTGAAAGTAACATGGGTCCACCCCGTAAAACTGCCACAACGTAGAAAGCGCATGGTCATCCAAAATGGTGCAGTAGGTCTCGGCGTTGAGTCTACCAGGAATTGCGACCAAGGATCCCGTGCCATACCACGAGAAACACCCCCATAGCATAATTCCACCGCCGCCGAACTTCACAGTTGGCACAATACATTCCGGCAGGAGGTGTTCTACAGGCAGACGTCAAACCCAGACCCTGCCATCCAAACGGTAGAGGGTGAACCTTGATTCATCGCTCCAGAGAAGCTGTTTCCACTGTTCAACGGTCCACTGTCGACGTTCTTTGCACCACGTTAGCCGAGCAGCGCTATTGGACTTGGTGATCAAAGGCTTGTGGGCGGCAGCACGTCCATGATAACCGAGCAGATGGGCTTCCTTACGGATTGTATTCATTGAAAGAACACTCCCCCGGATGCCTATTGAAACTCCTCGCGGATGTGGCCCATCGATTTGGTGCGGTTCTTCCGAATTTCTCTGGCCAGCACCCGTCGGTCTCTAACTCACAGTTTTGTGGGTCTGCCGGGTCGAGGAACATTCCGACAGTCACCTCTCATCTTCCACTTGCCAATCACGTAGGCCACCGTCGATTTTGGGTACTTCAACTCGCTGGATATGTCACGTATGGATCGGCCATTTCTGTGATACCCGACGATTACACCTTTCAAGAAATCAGAGAGCTCCGAACTGCGTGGCATCTTGCATGCGACTGGTTGCGTTGTTGTTTCCCACACGATATTTAACGGCGGCGGCCGTGACGTGTATCAGGACCGCATATATCGTCGATTGCAGGGGTGTCCAAATTACTTGTTGGTAGGTAGTGTATATACGATATAGGTCCTATATACGAAGCGCCACATTCACATGGAATTTGATAAATTGCCCACGAGTCTTTAACACAGTCCTTTGATCCTAAAAATCTCATTTTGCTTATGGGTTTGAAAACCACCTTAAAATTAAAGGTTTTGAAAATTTTTATAATTTTGAAGGCAATGTCACGGGAAAATGGAATAATTGCAAAATTCTCTCACAATGGGCACATCAGAGGAATTAATGTGGAGATACGCTTCGGTTTCAAGAATTTTGTTAGAGCCTTGTCTATAATGGAAGGGTTGTATCCTCGCTCTATTGCAACACGTTTGAGGAAATAAAGTTCTTTTTCCAAACTGTCTTTATCTGAACATACAGTATATGTATCGCGCGATATACGCAAGTGTAAAAGGCGCTGAGTTGTTGTTGATAAGGGTGATTGAACTTGGCATGTGGAGGAGAAAAAATAGCGAAAGGCTTCCGATAAATTGTGGTTGCGAGTGATCCATTTAAGCCAGTTACCAGGACGTCAATTAATGGCGCTTCGTATATAGGACAGACCCGTAGAGCCTTGCGTTGTCGATTGAAGGAGTACAAGACCTACATTCGGAATTGTGACCTAAAAAAGTCATCGATGGCTAAACACTGTTACGAAAAGGACCACAAATTTCTCTTCGAAGAAGCAAAATTAATTGACAAGCCAGATTCAAACACCAAACTTGATGTTTTGGAAGCTATCCATATATATCAGAAGTCTTTGCAACTTGTTAATGACATGGCATCCACGCCATTTCTATCAAGCGCGAGGAAGCATCTAACCAAAACACGTGACTGTAAACACCATTTATGATGTCATATACAATTTGAATATTTACGTGCCATTCGCCCAGCGAAACCATGGTCGGCTTGAAAAAATAAATAATTGTGACAAAAACGTTTTATTACCTTAATATACATATATAAGTGTCACAAGACTGTAGTCTTTGAGATCAAGAATATCTATTTTTGTCTGAGATCGTTCCTTCGTTTCTTTAAGTCTTACCAAATTCTGTCCCATGGTTGTGTAGCCCAGGTTTTTTCTCCATATTTATGATTTCTTCTATATTGTAGATATATATTTATACTTGCTTTAGAGTGGTAGTTTAACGTAGCATGTAGTTCTCATTTTCTCTGTTCGTTTCTTTTTTTTTTTTTTTTTTTTTGTTGGAGGTTTAACAACTACCATGATCAACTCAATAGGCTATAAACAGTCACCCGTCCCTAATTTAGAGTCACTGGTTCCCTAAGACAAACACAACATTCATGCCTCACCGGGATTCGAACCCGGACCCCTCTCGGACGAATGGTCACAGGCCTGCGCTTAGACCACTGCGCCACAGGGGCGGCTCTGTCTGTTTCCATCAATAAAATAAAAATCACGAAGATTAAGATCATTTACTTCCATGCCTTTTCATTACCTTGATATTTTCCAGCTTTTCTTTTCTGACTGGATAAATACATCACCAACATATATAAAATAAATAGCGCATTCATTTTACCTGTGCTTGAAGTAACATGGATCTTCTTTGCCCTGATTGTTTGAATCCACAGCTAAACTTCTTTACTTTTGTACACACTATTTTCATTTTTTATACCCTTCATCCAGGGTTATATATATGCATTTTTGACATCAAGATGATGTATTTAGATCCCTTGATGCAATTGCAAACAAAATACGTTTTGTACTGCTTTTCATCACTAGTGAGGAAGTTTCTTCAATATCTTGACTTGACTTCTGTCTGCACAGTTTCACTACTAAACGTGCTTTTCATCGATCAGCTGTGTTGTTTGAATGATATTTGACTTTGAACATTCGTGTGCGTCTGATTGCCTTCTTTCTATTCATTTGGAACGTCAACAGTTCGAAAATGTTAGGTTTTTTTTGTAACTGATTTCTTCATCGGTTGCTACAAAGAACTTTTTTTTTTGAGTACAGGGTTTTCCGCATTTCTTCCTAGCTTCCCTGTTCTGCTATTAGTTCTGATTTGGCCATGTGTGCCAATCTCTCTCATTTCTTACCCTTCGTCAATGTAGTAGATTTTGAGGTTTGTTATTGATTTGGTTTGGCTGAATTTAACGTTATTAATTGATTTCTGATTTGTTCTTTAACGAGCAAGGTTTTGATGGTCTTTCTTTCTTTTCTTAACTATGCATTTATATTTTTCTTGAGATCTCGCTTCCTTCAAATGTTGCACTCCTATTGAAAATGTCCCTGTTGTGATTAGGAAGAGAAATATTCTGTATTTAGTTTTGGAAGCTCAGAGTGTCTCAACAATATTCCAGTTTGGGGACTAGGATTCTACTTTTCTCCTAATTTTTGCTCTGTTTCGCGATGATTTAACCATCACACGAGCACACGATCCGCAGGAGTTGCTTGTCTCTTGTTTTAGTGCCACTGAATCCAAGAAAGGAATCGAACCAGCTCCGTATGACAAAAAAAATGGTCCTTGTCTCATATGGGATTCTAATGAGGGCAAAGCGATTATACTCATGCTAGCTGCTACGACCACTCTGTCCCAAGGGTGGTCCTCTCACTTTCCTTGATGAGCTTGCAGCCAGATCTGTGATATGTCCTATATATGGTTTGGATCCACTATGTAATTCTAATGGTTTTGGGTTTTAAATATTATTGGTATCCTGTTTCGTTGGTTCCTAGCGAAGATGACTGCTTCAGAACTAGTATCTGTTAATTACATTTGTTCATGGTAACATTGGTTTACACATTTGCTGCAAATACCTTTTTTTTTTTTTTCATTTCTCAGTAACATTTATTGGTACATAAGTTTTGGTTTTAAATCCTTCATTTTGCTGGAAACTTTTCGAATTGAACTCTTACTGATTACCATTTCTCAGTACTAAGGATTTCAGAGATTTTCATATATTTATCATTAACGGAGGCAATATAATCCGACATTATTTTAACTATTTCTTCTTTACATTATAAAATATTGTTTCCCAGCTGGTTTGACAATTGTATGATTTCTACAATTGGTTTACTGTTTCTTCTTTATCGCAGTTGAAAAGTTTCAACATTTCCCTTGATTTATGACCACATGCATTTGGATAAGGAATTTTGTTCTAAGTTCACTTTTTATGAAGTTTTCACAGTTGTCAACTTTCTTGTTGTTAGGAAGTTCCACTGGAGATGCCTAACCATTTTTCCCAATTTCTTTTAAAACATTTGCAGTCAGGGCCGGTTGCATAATTTGCGGGGCCCAGTGCAAAACGAAATTGCGGGGCTCTTTTCCCAGCGAATTCTTCATCTACTAAATGAGCTTAGACGTTGGAACGTTTTTGAAAGAAAGGCGGGGTCAGGTACAGAACCACATTTTTTTTCATTTCCTCATGTTGCTTAATAAAGCATGGTGGTGCTAAGGAATATTATTCATGAGTTTACAATAAACTGTTATTATTATTCATGAAAAAATAAAAAGAAACATTTTAAAATTACGCTGTATTAATTTACATTGCCAGATCAAATTGAAGTTGATTGAATTGAAGCGACAGAATATAATTCCCGCACCTCGTCGAAATACCTGCTGATGGCAAAAATTTAAGTAATTTATCCAAAATAAAAAAAATTGCTATCGTTTAAACAAGATAGGATCATAGGAAATGTATTTTTCAATATTCATGGTTGAAATATTCAGGTTCTGAAGACGTACCGTCGGTACAATAATACTAAATGAGTAATGCAATTTTCAGAAAACTCTTCTTACCTTATCACTCTGTCTCTTTACTTCTAGGAAGAAAGATTCTTTTGCTGGCCATGTTCTACAGTTCATTGTAATTTATTTTAGTGGGTAGTAGGAGCTTTCAGCTTTGTAGCTCAAATGAGGTGAGTGCGATAGCAGTTTAAAGCAGTGTTTCCCAAACACAACCGGTCCGTCACGAGGTTTCCGCCGGTCCACGGAAACGGATTAAAACTTGAGAAATGGTAGAGATTTCCGAATTTGACCAGTAAAAACAGTGCAACCGTCCTAAACGGTTGTTTCTAAACTTTAAATAAATGCTAAAATATAGGGGATGTTGCCCGTCCCAGGACAGGGTGAAATTTTTAATTGAAGCAGATTGAAAGCAAATCAAATAGACGCCGGATTCATGTTTTTCAAAAGATCTCGCGATATACAGTATAACATTCTGTGTAAAATGTTTGCTGTTGCCCAACAATTTTCCTTGCAGTCCAGTTGTTTTCGAGTAAAATTTCACCTGATTGGGGTTTCGATTATCGGCAATGTGCTTTTGGTGCGACACGTGTTTTTAGATGCAATTTTGCTCACTTTGGTTACATTGAATCAGGGCTGTGCATGAAAAAAACACAAAAACTAATTTTGCGAAATCTTAACGAAACGGGCTGAAATTGTGATCAAGACCAGGAATTGGCAATAGGAAGAGTCCCTCAAATTTTCACCGAAATCGATTAAAAACTTTTTAAAATAGGCATGGAACTTTTAATTCAACGCTGAACAGAAATATATACACAGAAACGGTTAATTAAAAATTTGACGGCTAATTTAAAAAGTTTTTAACCGATTCAGGCGAAATTTGGAGGTCATGTTCCTATGAGCGATTTATGGTATTTATTAAAATTTCAGCCAGTTTCATTAAAAATTCGCAAAGATAAATTTTTCACTTTTTTCATTGATGAACCATCTGCCTGAGATTTGCTGCCCACGCACCTGAAAAACTGACTGCGTGTGATTGCCGCCGAATGCCGACGTACTGTGACGTCAGCATTCCAGAGAGATATGGGTGATCATATATATGATGTCATTAATGCAAATTCTCTCTCGGTGATACGGTGAATCATCCCAAGATACTTGAATTCTGTTTATTAAGGCAATAAAGTGTAATGATAATTTTTTTTTAAATGTCACTTTTACATCGTTAAATGTCATTTATTTTTAATACAAGAAAACAATTATAAAAAATTCAAAAACATCACACAAACGCGGAGCCCCTTCAGGCGTGGGGCCATGTGCAGCAGTCGCACACCCAAGAAGCCGGTCCTATTTGCAGTATAATGTCCTAAATGTCCATGTAATAATTTTTCACGGTTCTTATCTTTACATTGTGTTCTTATTTTCTGAATTTACTTATCATTGTGTTCTTATTTTCTGAATTTACTTATTAGCAGCTTGTAATCTGCATTTACTATGTTTAAATCCGTTATTATTCTGAATGAAATAAATGTCCTTAAAAATACATTGTTTTTCCTATAATATGCTTTCTCATAAAAAAAACTGACTTATTTCAAGCTGAAGGAAGTACATTACATTTGGCAATGTAAATTCGTTAACATTTTGAGTGCCCGTGCCCTGTACCTTCTGTCGACAGTTTTGCATTTCTTGTTGTGGTGGTTTGTGTTGAATGCTTTTCTTAGTGAGCCATAAGCAGTCGCTCGTTCCTAATTTGAAACCACTGGGTTCAGCGAGGAAGGAGAGCCAATACTGTAAGCCAAGGATCCAGAATTCAAATCCTGACTCATATCAGATAATGGTTAGAAACCAACGCTTTGTTTTGTTTCACGCGGCCAAGGGAAGGGAGGGGCATTCTTAATGTTTAATTTAGCTGTTATGAACAGTGTCGTGTCCTATGCTCTGTTGCTTTACATTGTAATCCGAACTCTAAATGTACAATGTCTGTGTTTTATCTAAATATGTTAGCAAGCTATTATCCTTTTCATCATTTTTTTCTGGAAAAAGAATGTCTTCTTCAGAAAATCGAACGGACACCTAACTATTTCAATCACATAATCTTTTTCTTGTTGGTTGGAGAAAAATGGCAGACGGAAAAGAACTCGCTAGATATTAGAAACAATTTGTTATATTCCCTTAATGGAAAAAAAAAACTGTTATATTCCATTCCACAAAGAAAAAACTGTGTCCGCTTTTAATTCGCTGAAGAATAAAAGACACGCACATGAACATTTCCTTCGCCAAAGCCATCCGCTTATGGGGGAGGGTTCGGAATTCTCATAAACTTAACATTAATAATTTTTAAAAAGTTTGAAAACTAGATCAAATCAAACTGATAATATGATATACTTAGCTACAAAACAAGAAATACGAAACACACTTCCTCAGTATAATGATTAATATTCACGGTCTTCGCCGTATTATTGGTGGAAGCTCTCTTCATGTGTTAAGGATAGAAAACTCACCTGAAAATATCTGGGATTTTTTTGTATTACGGAATCACGACAGCTCATCTTCTCCGTTTAAGGAACCCATACATAGACAGAAATCCAATGATATTGCACCACTTAGAAATTCCCTTGGATACCTTTGCCTCTTGAGGATGGAACTTAAATTTACTCATTGACCCCCAATTTTGATAACCGATTTGTAGCTAATGAATGATGCTCTCCAGATTTGTAATTGATGTTTTTGCTCTATCTATCATGTTTTTGGAGTTCTGTGAGTTAAGTTCACGAATTCGACGCCATGAGTGCTGAAGACGAGCTCATGAGATCGCCCACTGGCACTTACCGTACTTCCGTTGGTTCTATATATAGTTATAAGACTCCGTTCGCCTGTGAAGCGGCTAATAACTATATATTGAGTTGATGCAAAAGTTCATGCTGTTTTATTTCACGAGTGTTCCCAAGGTCAGTAGTGACGGTGCAGATGGCCAGTTGTATATCAAAATGTAGTTAGTAATATCGTGCATCTAAATCATATTCCGTTGTGTGATTGTGACTAACGGTTTTTTGATTTTCAGGTCCGGAAGAATGGATTGTCAAGTAGAGAGGAATGAACATTTCCGGCATCTGCTCCTCTACAGGTTTAACAAGGGATCCACAGCCGTCGAAGCCACTCGACAAATTTGTGCTGTGTGTGGGGATGATGCAATTGCTCCGAGGACAGCCCGCAAATGGTTTGAGAGGTTCTGAGGTGACAATTTTGACCTCAACGACTCTCTACGCTCAGGTCGTCCATCTCACTTTGATGAGGATCGTTTGAACTATCTCATCCATTTGGATCCGCGTCAAACCACACGAGACTTGGCCACTGAGATGGAATGTGATCAGGCTACAGTGGTGCGGCACCTGGAACGTATGGGAAAGATCCAGAAATTGGGATCTTGGGTGCCTCACACTCTCACCGAGGGCAACAAGAATCAACGTGTTGCCATATGTGGTTCCTTGCTCGCCCGTTGTCGACAATGTTATCAGCAACACAAGCCCTTTGTGTCACGCATTGTTACTGGAGATGAAAAGTGGTGCCTGTACGTGAATTTCAGGCATCGGAGGGAATGGTAAAGCCCAAAACAAGACGCCCACACCACGTCCAAAACATGACCTTCATCCTGCGAAGATCATGTTGTGTGTCTGGTGGGACATAGAAGGCATTATTCACTGGAAAATGCTGCAGAGAAATCGGGCCATCAACGCTTCACCCTATTGTGAGCAACTCCGCCGTGTGGAGCGAGCAATTCGGCAGAAACTCCCACATAGGCGCCGTGGTGTCCTTCTCCAACATGATAACGCACTCCCTTACAGTTCAAACATGACCAAAATGGCCATTCAGGACATGAAATGGGAGATTCGTCTACATCCGGCCAATTCCTCAAATGTCGCCCCTTCAGACTATCATCTGTTCCGGTCTCTGTCGAATGCACTCCGTGACAGATTGTTCAACAATGATGTTGATCTCCAGAATCTCCTTGATGATTTCTTTGCAGAAAAACCTGCACGTTTGTTGAAGAATGGTATTGCAGACCTATCCAGATGTTGGAACACCATCGTAAACAATGTGTGTGTGTGTGTGGGGGGGGGGGGGGTACATAGTTGACTGGCTCCGTTTTCCCTTCTGATGTAATACGTTCTTGTAGTGCGGTGAAAAGAACGGCATGAACTTGTGTATCAACTAATAGAACCAACGGGATTAGGGTAAGCTTTGTTACATATTCTGTATAGACTGCTGTACCATTAACTACAGGACAGCGGCATGTCTACAAATAATCTTTACTTAAAGAAGATTTAATATTGTGTGCTGAAACCTTTTGCCCTTATGACGGCCTACTGTCTTCGTGGATGACTCTCCACCATTTTTTGTAAATACCCGCAGATATGTTCCGCCGTTCGGCTTTCGTAGCAGTGACCAATTCAGCTGTGTTTATTGTTCTATCTCTTTTTCTACCCACCACATGATTCAATTCGTTCCAGAGATTCTCTATAAGGTTCAGGTCAGTGTTCTGACCAGTTCAACTTTTCGACGCCCGTATCCTGAAACCAATCTGTAAAGTACGGAAGCAACATGCTATGGTGTGTTGTCCTGTTATATGGGTCTTCCCCAAAGTGCTATCATAGCGTTGGTAATGTATAGTTATCCAAGACTTCTAGGTAGAGGTTAGCATTCAGGATGTTGCCCAGCACGACTAAAGTTCCGTAGCCGAACCGCAAAGAACCTGTCTATATCATCACGTCGCCTCCACCAAACTGTATTAACGCTAAGGTACAGTCCTGAAGGTGTCTTTTTCCCGGAATCTACCACACCCAAGAACGACTACCAGACTGGCAAACTGTGTACCGCGACTCGTCATTCCAAAGTACAGTTTTCCATTAGCCTACATTACAAGATTGGCATGTGGCATTAGTCGAAATGATTAGCGGTTTGTGGATGGATGAGAGACCTTGGTAATTCATGTTGTGCACCTTCCTGAGCCCGGTACTGAGGCTGACATCAGTCTCAATTGTCTCATATAGGGACTGCGTGATTTTAGATAGTGTTGGTTTGCATTCTGAGTGGATAGTCTACTGCAGATCTCGCCTATTATGTTCTGTTAGCTTCGGAGGTTTACCGGGTCGTTTTCTGGCATATTTAGATCTCATCCTCCTCCACTTGCATATCACACCACTAACCGTCGACCTAGGAATCTTCAATGCTGCTGGAGTGTCACGAACAGAGCGATAGCTCATGTGGCACCTATTACCAATACCCGCTGGAATAATTTATTTCCGTCGATCGATGCAAATTGCGTTCACAGTAGTGCTATTGGGGCATCATGCAGTCCTAAGAGCATATACCGATGAGCCATTATATTATGACCACCTACCTAATAAGTTTTAGGATCCCCTTTAGCCTGCAAATTAGCGGCCACTCGGCGAGGCGTCGATTCGATGAGGTGACGATAGGTGTCCTGGGGTATCTGGTACCATAATATCAGCAACAGTTCCTCCAGTTCCCGTACATTTCGGGGTGGTGGTGATTTAATGCGAACTCACTTTTCCAAGTAGAACCACAAATGTTTGATTGTGTTCACGTCAGGTGAATTTGGAGGCAAGGGCATTAACAGAAAGCCACCAGCATGTTCCTCGAACCACTCCTTCACTATTCTGGCACTGTGGCATGGCGCATTATCCTGTTGGTAATGGCCATCACCCGCAGGGAACACAGTTGCCATGAATGGGTGAACTTGGTCCGCAACGATGTTCAGATACCTAACAGCTGTCAGGGATTGTGCTATAGGTATAATGGGGTCTAAAATGTCCCAAGAAAAGATCGCCCACAGCATCACACCGCCGCCGTCGGTTTGTTTTCGTCCAACAGGGCATCCAAGTGCCATAGCCTCCATTGGTAATCGGAGTATCCGCACTCGGCCGTCTATGTGATGCACCAGGAATCTTGATTCGTCAGACCAGACCACTTTCTTCCAATCACCCACGGTCCAATCTCGATGATCTTGGGCCATCGTGCGTTGTTGGCGATGACGTGCAGTGAGCATGGAGACCCGCCGGAGTCTTCGGCTACGCAGGCCCATTCTCAGAAGCCTGCGACGAACCGTGTGCTGTTACGCATTGCCCTGATCTCTACTCTTGTAGCTGCGGGTGATTTGCCGCACTGTGGCACTGCGGTCGCTGTGAACAATGCGCGACAGTCTCCGCTCCTCTCTGGCATCAATGTGCTGCGGACGACACACGACTGGACGACGGTTTGTCGTTTGGCCCTCTGTGCACCACGTTTGATACCTACTCGCTACAGGGGCACTTAAACAACATACAAGATGCGCCGTTTCCGAGATCGTAGTTCCGAAGCGTCGTGTCATCACAATTTGTCCTTTATCAAACTCCGAAAAATCAGCAGCTTTTCCCAACACTCCCGACACCCTCCTAACTGAAGGCCGGTCCTCGGGTTGTATATACTGTATACTTCTCTGTGAACTTCACCTGCGCTACCGTTCGGTCTCCAGGCGTGCTCAGTTTTCTATGCTGCGGGGGTCGTAATGTAATGGCTCATCGGTACATTTACAGTCGTGTCCCTGACGTGAAGTTTGTGAAAGACCGAATTCACTATTAGTAGAGTGGTGTCCGGATATTAATGGTAGGATAGTGTATTTCTGTGGGAAAGTGTTTTCTGCCCTAAGTTCTTATCACTTTTTCGCGTCAGAATCGGCTGTAGATCAAGTTCAAAGATTTGGCCAAACATTTTGAAAACAGCCGATGTATGTAAATGTATGCATATATGTCTAATTTTCATTCTTTATTTTCCTCAATAAACTGTTCCTAACTTCTAGTCCTCCGACAGAAGCACATGAGAGAAGCCGGGGATTAAATTCCTGTTGCCCACAGGATTTTAACAGCTTGGCTATAATATTTTCTGATATTATGATAAAATAAGTAAAGGCTGTACCTCGTACATAATGGGCTGCATGGTCGTAGACTGAATGATGACCATGGGTTTGTTTTAAGTAAGTGACACTGTGATGGCGCCTTTGTTAATTATGAAGCTGACTGATAAGCATGTTGTCTTCAAGGTCACATCCAACGAAGTGGAACTGATGGGAGGCTGAACGAACTGTGTAAGCCAATGCTGTTAAACCTAGGCGTGGTTCTTGCTACTTAAATCTCTTATTCTGATCCTTAGCAGTTTGGTCCATAACTCATTCGGCACTACATATGCATTTGGTTTTTGACTCCAAACGGGAGTGAATCCTGTTCCTAATAAACTAATGGAGCTTCTATCTCTTCTCTTGAAATCTCAATGTAAAAGATACAATGTACATAATGTGAGAGGTGTCAGTATCGAGGTTAAAAGAAAAGCTATACACGCAAAACAGAGTCATATCTGTTCACTATTGTCCTTTTTTTAATTTCCCTTTTTAAGTCTCAATAATGCACTTTAAAACAGGTTTATCCATTACCTAAATCTTTCAAGTCAATGGCAAGAACAAGAGAGATGCCACCAAATATTTAGATACGAGCTTGATGAAGTAGAAAATGCGTGAAAATTGTTCTTCACGTGAAATGAGAAACAGCTCGAAAACAACTTTTTCTGTCCCAGAAGCGAATATGCGGTTCGCAATGCAAAATTTAATTACCATAGCAACACAGTTGTGCTTTATGAAATGGGAAATATGTAGAAATATTCCATTCAAAATTTAATACAAATTGTTTGTAATAGCGAACGGAATCCGACAAAAATAAATTTTTAATCCGATATTCAAAGGCAGTGAGTGAGACTGAAAACAATAATAAATAGTAAAAGGCTATGTGTATTTATGTCATTTCTCACATATACTAAGAATTGCCAAAAAAATGCTCATTGTTACACGGCACTAGCAGTGTTCTTGCCGAGTCGGCCGGTAACGGTGCTTAGAAACTGTCGTACAATTTAGTTGGCCGCGGCACCAGGTGTGAATCTCAGGTGCACCGCTGCACTCAATGATTCACACCAGAAGATAAAAAAATGAAACTTGGAAGAATGACTCGAAGCATGAGGCTTGGGTGAATCCACCGTGTGAACAAAAATAACAACAATAGAAAAAAATAAAAAAATAAAAAACGATACTTTGGGATCAGAGAGTTGTGATGAGGTTCACTCACAATCACCAATTCGTGACTGAGTGTAGTGGTCCGGATCTTACTCCGGTACATTCAATCCCCAACCAGCCAGTACAACACTCACTTTCGCAAATAACACATGATTCACAAATGCACCACACAACATTTAATTACGTTCTGTGAGATTTAAACAGATACGGAGCTCTCGACAATTGCCCCTCTTATCTCTCGAATTTAATTACGTTCTGTGAGATTTAAACAGATACGGAGCGTATAGACAATTGCCCCTCTTATGTGGGCAGCATACGTTGTCACACTTTACTGTCGGAAGACACAAGCCGACTGAGTCTCCACCGGACTATCTGAACAAGAGATACTGCTCGTTAACACACTAAATAGAGCAGGAGGTGATATTCATATACAATTGCTTAGAGAATGAAAACAAATTATATGCAAACGATCACATTAAAAATACTCGCGACACAAAATACACAAGCACGTTAATTTGCGGTTTACGATTATAGGTGCGAAATACTGCCAAAGTTAATTAACTAAATCTAATAAGCATGCACATGCAGATCCCTTCCCCGCTCGCTTTGGCCTTGAACCAAAGTTAAAAGAAACTGACCCGCCCAGCGGAATTTGTGGCCACCCCTCTCCCTTATTCATGTAAAAAAAAAATCAGGAATGGGCCCTGTAAGAAATTGAAATCTGTATGTGCAGGTATTTCCTCTGAGGTTCAGTCACTCGGCATTACTGCATCTATGTCCATGCAGCTTTGGGTGTCGGGATGGCACAAGTTCGCAGATGTGCGAAGAAAAAAAAAAGGAAATATTCATCTACTTACAGTTTCGTGACTTTGCTGTGCAAATCCAGTGTGCATCACATAATATAACACGACAAAAAACACACACACAGACACTTGCACCATGTGGCAGCACCGATGATTCAACACTTCACTTTGACGCTTGATGTAAATGAAGCACACAATTAAAATGATGATATCACGCCGCACTTTGTTGCAATGATTAGAGTGCACACTGATCTACTCTCGTGACGATTTGAAGGTGGCCGTTAAACAAAATAGGCCCTTTCACATCTGCTGTTGCGGTTTCCAAGACTGATTTTCTGTGTTCCTGGGAAATTATTTCAGTTGTCGTGAAGAAATGATTCTGACCGTCAGCTGTTTGGAGAGTGGGACCCCCTTACTAATTTTTATGTTTCACTTCAGGGCTATGTGTGAGGTCTAGCAATTCAAAATGGCAAAATATTGCGTTTCTTGCCTTCAAGAGCATTGGAGCGACTTCCTAATTATCCCGCAATTTTGTTAAATAATTTTAGAGAACGAAAGAAAAAACAACGTAAATGAGAAATAAATAAAAAAAGTGAACTGTAAAAGAACATGTGAGCCTGCCGGACTGTGATTCCTAGCTGCCTCATACCATACGCGACATGGCGGACAAATTTTAGAGTTTTCTTCAGGTTTTAGGAGGGGGGGGGGTCCACTGTAACATTATCTACACATATTTCTTTTGAAATGAACGTAAAATTTAGGAATAGGAATACCACTTATGAAACTCTTGGATTTTCTTACTACACTTAAATCATTTCAATTTACTTATGCATTTTAGAACAAGAAGCGTTTTAAACATTTCTTATAGGGTCCAAAAGCAAACGGCTGCTGTGATGACGTAGTGGTCTAAGCATGGGCTTCTGGCCATTCTTCCGAGGTAAGTCTGAGTTCGAATCCCGGTGAGGCGTGGATGTTGTGTTTGTGTTATTCCCTTCCCTGGAGCTAGTGGCACTAAATTAGGGACGGGCGACTGCTTATAGGCCATCGAGTTGGTCACGCTGGTTATTAAACCCCCAAAACAAAAAAATGTTAATGCCTTATGATCATGTAGAACCCATGTAGATACTTTTCAAATTACTTTGCTTTTTTTTATCAATTAACAAATTTATTCTCCTTTTATCAGTTTTATTTATATAAAACTGTATTTTCTTGTGAAGTTAACTATTCTGAACTAAACGTGATCGATATATGATATTAAATGCAAGATATCAATGAGTGCCAAGAACGCTAATCTTTTGATCTAATATCATTAAATTCGAAACGGTAAAACTTCACACAAATTTTACAAATTGATGCTCCTCATCATTCGAATAAACTTCATAAATCTTGGACTAAAATTATTTAAGTTATTGGCATTTTGATTTTGGATAAAACTGGCTCATCTCTCGCAGCCAAAAATATTTCACCATTTTACCAGCTGAAATCTCTTTATTCATTGGCTGATGCTGGTAACACACTACTGTGCTGTCATTGGCCTTTCCGTTCCATTCCATTATTCTTAAGGACGAGAAATGTAGTTAAGGAATGTTGAGATAGTTTAATATATACACTATATTGACTAAAGTCACCGGACACCTAGAAGAGAAACACACCATAGCATTTATTGGCATCCATTAGTACGGTGTCGGTCCACCTTTAGCCTTAATGCATGCACTGACCCTGTGTGAAAACTGACCCTTCGAGTCATACTCTCGACAAGGTTTTGGAACACAGCGATAGGTATGCGCTTCCGTTCAGCACATAATGCTGCCGCTAACTGTTGCTTAGTAGTAGGCCTTGGTTCCAAACTTCTTATGCGGCGCTCTAATTCCTCCCATAGGTACTCTATGGGATTTAGATCAAGGCTCTGCGCTGGACAACCCGCACACGATAAGGAATTATCGTAAAACCACGCCGTAATAGTCCTTGCTTTATGGCTCGGTGCATTATTCTGTGGCACCAACTAGGCTCGGTTCCATAGTATTGCCACAGAGTTGGTAGGGCATAATTGTCCAGAATATCGAGGTAGACGTGCTGGTTAACAGGTTTGTCCACGATAACCAATGGGCCTCGACCATACCACGAAAAACACCCCCACACGAGTACACTGCCATCTAAAAATTTGACCGTAGCAACAGTACACTGTGGTAAATAGCGTGCCCCCGGCTGCCGCCGTACCCCTTACGGACATCCGACTGATGGATCGTGTAATTGGATTCATCAGTCCATAGGGCCAGTTTCCATTGATCTACAGTCCACGATAAATGTTCTTTACACCATGCTAAACGACGAGTATCATTCCGAGTGGAAATGAAAGGCTTATGAGCAGTCGCACGACCACGGTAACCCATGGAATGAAGTTCTGTGCGAATGGTGGATGTACATACTGAATTTCCAGCATTTGTACTCACCTGTACACTGTGAAGTACTCCGTCGATTAGCTGTAACGACTCTTCTGGAGCTTCGACGTCCTCTATCACTGATTTTGTTTGGTCTGCCGGTACGCTTTGCTGCTTCAGGCACGCCATGTGTCTACCACTTATTAAATACATCCAAACCAGTTGACTTGGGTATGTTAAAACGCCTCTCGGTATCTCTTATGGACAACCCGCTAATATAACACCCAACAATCTTTCCTTTCTCAAAGTCAGTTCTCTCCAGCCGCGACATTTTCACTCAACCTCACAGTGCGATATGATCGCGGTCAGCTGCAGGCTTGTTTTATACCGTTTGCAGCTGTACCACGCATCTTAACAACGCAGCGGATCTGTTCATTTCTTTTTATGATACTTTTGTCAATATAGTGTATTTTCCGAATTGGTTTACGAAACATCATGCTAGTTCGTTTTTGTAACTGCTATATCTTGTTCTTTTTTCTATAAATTGTTCTCCTGATCAGATTTCGTTCCCCCAACCCCGCCCCATTCTGCCAAATCTAACTCTCGCTTTGGAACATTCCTGAATTTTCTACGAAACGTTTTCCATTTATTTCATTTGATAAGGAGATCCTTAACCCTGCCACAATCAAAGATTTAAAATACTGTTGCACGTCTGGAGGAGGTATTAAGAGTTTGTTCATTTTGATAGGCATTTCCCCACTTTTCCTCCTTTTCCTGCCTTGTTGTTGCGCGTCAGTTATTATTTTTTTTTTAGGTAAAATTATTTGTCTTTTTAGGTTTTGATAGCCCTCGTTTTGTAGTTACTTGAGATTTTCTGAGCTTACCCCTGATTTGTGGGCTTCTATTTTGAGTCGTCTTGATTAATTTCTTCTTCTTTCTCGGCACTACAGTTCGGAGTGAACTTTGGCCGTCTCAACTAGTTTTTGCCCGTGTTCTCTGTTTCTGGGCATTATTTTCCAGTTCTGGCAACTCAGGCATTTTGTGTCTTCGGCTACCATATCCGTCCAATTGGTCTTTTGTCGTCCTCGTCTTCTGCGCTCTTCAGGATGTTCGAATAATACTTTCTTAAGAGCTTCATTTCCCTCCATTCGCACTACATGGCCAACCCACCTCAGTCTTGATAACCTAATCATATTAGAAACACTAGAGTCTTTATAAATGAAATAGAAAAAATAATCTGCATTTGTTAAAAAATTTCAGGGGATGTTTTAACGCTGAGGAAAAGCTTTGTGTGTGTGTGGGGGGGGGGGGGGGGGCATTAATTTACCTTAAAGAAACTCAAGTAAATTTCACTAATTTACATACGCTGAGGAAAAGCTTTGTGTGTGTGGGGAGGGGGGCATTAATTTACCTTAAAGAAGCTCAAGTAAATTTCACTAATTTACATTAAAATCCATTTTACTCTTTTTTAGAGCATGAAATGCTCTCAGAAAATAAAATTAAAATGTCAAAGAGAACAGGAAAGTCTCTCCATTGTTTTCGTGACTAAAATCTTACATTTAAAACTCAAAAATCTTTCTTGGGTTTAAGCCTCTTCTGGATGCTAATCACAGGATTACAGGTTGTTTGTGTGCATTATGTGTATTCTACTTGTTTAACACATCATGGACGAGAATTACAGTTTTATAGCAAATAATTGTAACGTATATTCTAATATAACTTTCCTTTTTAGTTCCTCTCTGTGTGCAAATTTGGTTTGTTCTCCTAAAGCAATTTTCAAACTTAACATTTCCTCTCTCGCTCGAATCTTTTTATTTAAAATGGAAATAAAGCTTCATGTAAGGTGGTGTTCTAACTAAACTGATTTTTCACATAAATTGATACGCTTTAGAGCCTAGGAACTCTACAGAATCGACACATGTGCATTCTCCGTAACGAGCAGTTTAATTAAGCACGTCCATCCTGATGAGTTTTGATTTAGCGTGCTCCCTGTGCTATTCGTCCTGTTGGGCCCAACAAATCTACCGAGTCAATCTTAAAAAATTAAGAAAAACGTTATGTAAAATAATGTAAATAATGTCTTAGGAAGAAGCAGATAATTTTTTTTTTTTTTTGCTCTATAAAAATTTAAGTTTTAAATTTATAAAAAAAGAGTGACCGTGTTCATGTAATTAAAAATGTCCAAAACTGCACGACGCAATTAGATTTTCCCTTTCTCCATGATGTACTTTATATTCATATTTGATTCTTCGTCCATATACAGTATCTTACCGGTCATAGAGAAGCTGGGAGCTTCTGACTAATAATTATATTTTTATCTGAGTATTTATCGTTTTTTTGTTTTTTTGTGTGTGTTGAAACTTTACATAATATAACTAACTGCGTGTTGGTTTCCCTTAATTTTTAAAAAAATATTTTCATTTTTGTCTAATTTTTCCAGTTGTTCCAAGACCACCAGAAGATGTTCATGTATCAGATATTTCTAATACGTCTTTGCAATTGTCTTGGACACCTATTACTGATGAGCCAGAAAGAATTTTATTTTATGTGATCAGGTACAAGCCCAAAGAAT
Source organism: Macrothele yani (assembly GCA_039090855.1). Taxonomy (NCBI): domain Eukaryota; kingdom Metazoa; phylum Arthropoda; class Arachnida; order Araneae; family Macrothelidae; genus Macrothele; species Macrothele yani. The sequence goes on from CM077013.1 coordinate 70,915,297, forward strand.
CGGATGACTCCTATAAAGAAGAAATTGGCAATATGGCTGAAACACTCAGGGTTAGAGACTTAAGACCAGGCACTGAATATGAATTTTCCGTTGTTGGGCATAACTCAAAAGCTCGTGGAATTCCTAGCGTGCCTATATTTGCGAAAACACTTGATGGGACTGGTAAGTTTTCCATACTGGTGAAACAGCTTTTACGATGTTAATTTTAATCGAGTGAAAACTGCATTTTACGAATTCTGTAACAATAAAACATCACCATCCAGAAGGTGTGGTTAGATCTTTATGCACAATAGCAAGGGGCAGGAAAAACCAATGATTTATGATGAGAATCCGAGGAAAGGGCAGGTTATAAAGTTTCTTTATATAATTTTATTCTTATATGGCGCCAACACGACTAAAGGCTCCGTGTGCTAGCGTCTAATCGAATATTTAGAGATACCACAGAACGAATTCTATAGAAGCACACGTAATGAACTACGCCACAACATGTACTTCATTCACATAGCCAGCTTATGACACTTTTCAGAGAGACATGCAGTTTGACTAAATACAAATGAGGGCTGAAATCGAAGTATTGCCAAGCAAGGCGGCTTTATTCATTAAAGATTCCTCTGATGGTTGCAGACAGTTATTGGCAGAAGACACGCAGAGTAGTCAGCAAGGGTGCTTTGCACAACGGCGAAAGACATCATGGGAAGAGCAAGTAGTTTTTCTAGAGGTACGCACCTCATCAACGGACATATCGACCACCAGCACATGGAGTCTTGCTTTACACCATTACAAAATGAACCGTTCCCGGTGACTTTCAGAGACAGGATCGCATCCACTTTGCACACTGGGTCGCCATCCATTGGCTAAAATACATTAACAAAACGACCTCAAACAACTTATAGTGCGAAATAGCTTCTTACAGTCTTTGGTAAGCACTTTTGACTTTTCCTCGGGGTCGATGCGCGGTATGCAAAAGAGTGAAACCCACGAGGTCGACACTGTTGCCCAACTTCACGGTTGAACGGCACACTCCCCAAGTAATAAATGCTATGGTGATAAGTTGCAATTGCTGGTCGTTTCTCGTGTATGTACAAGAAACGGTTCTAATATTACATCGCACTAAACCCATGACGTTCTGTAAAACATAGGGCTCTCTTTCACCGCAGCCGCGCATGGTTACCTGCTACGACAAGATCACGGCATAACGACATACAGTTAAAATCCTTAGAATACAGGTTACCTGTCGACATTCGTCCGTGACCATCCCGCTTTCTAGATTTGTTGCCTACCAAAGGTCCATGGAACTTGATGAAGCGTCATTTACAGAATAACTCACTGCGGGAGCAGAAGGTAGCTGGCAAAAAGAAGCATCTGCGGTAGGCTAGGTAGGCTGGAAATCAGGATTCTATTATGTCGTACTTATCTCATAGTGCCTTCTCTCTGATTTTAATTTAATTCTAGCCACTTATTTAAGGTGGTAAAATTTCAAAGTCAAATAGTACACATATATGGCCGTTTTCTGCAGTGTTTTATTTTCCTTTAAACATGAACTTCATTTCATTTACACAAAACATGCATTTCATCGTTGTAATCAATTACAACTTCTGAATTTATTGGTTTTAAATAGAAGGTGACCTACCAGTATATACGACAAAGTAAATATTTCATTAAGGTAAAAGGGACTTGTCTAGTTGTAGATGAAATTTCTTTACGATAATTTCTAAAGCTGAAATTTGAACTCCTAAAATTATGTTAATGTAAATAATGTTGAACCCTTAAAATGATTTCTCTTGCGGAGGAATTCTTTTTATAGAAGCTTATGTAAACCGTTAATAAAGTGATTTGCGTCTCATTTCGTCAGTGTGATTTGATGGCATTTTATATGTGATTAAGTAAAAAGGTCAAAAGTTGCGATTTCAAGTTGAAAATCTTTGGAGTATCCAGACAAGAAATAAGCAAAGTCCACGGAGAACGTAGGTGGCCCTGAACAAAGTTAACAGACATGCCGGAAGACCAATGAGGGCAACAAGAATAATGTGTATTTTTGGTCCAAGAAAATGCATCTGAAGAGAAAAGTAAACAAACAAACAAAAAGTAACAAATGAGATGAAGTGCTGAAAGGATTAAAACATTGTCCTCCGTGATGGAGAAGATTTTACATTTATGTTCAAATGTTTGAAAACGTCGCTTCAGTTTGGACTACAGCTATTGGAAATATATTAAACTTTTACTTTCCGTGTATTCCATGAAATAACAGCAACCTCTAGTAGCTCGGCAGTTCAGTATCTTTTACACACACTCACACACACACACACACACACACATATTCACGATACTTTACAAAATCAACCTCGAGAGTTTCAGCTATATTGCTGATACTTTTTTCTCTTGTACTCATACATGATCGACAATACGTAGACAGTTTCAAAAGTTTAGCCTCAAAGTAAAAGCAGATTAAGTTGAAAAGATTAACTTAATCTTTTGAAAAGATTATTAATAAATTTTGAAAAGATTATTTAGTGTTGTCTACGAACAACATATTCGGTTATTTTTGCAGCCAGGTATACACAGATCCTTTCCCTTTTTCATTTTGAAAAGAGGCTACAGTACATGGCTTTTCCAGAGTTTCAAAAAATGCCGTTTTGACTTTCGACTAAATCAGAAACTTACGTTCGATGTTTACGAGCCTCAGATGTTGTGTTCGGATACGCTGTTAAGATCAATTTCTCCGAACACGACATATGGCGCAAAATTAAAAATGAATTTTTCAATGGCAATATTTAGCGTTTACTGTGAATATAAGGCTACATCCAGCATCACTTTAACGTATAATGTTACTCTATCGTCAGCCTATCCATATTCTTGGTAATGTTCAAAGGCCCACCTACTTATATCACAAAACTAAATTTGAGAGTGTGAATGTTTTTGCCCACCAAATTTGTTCAGCCGCTTTTGAAACTTTCTATTTACGATTGCAGTTTTCTTCGACTTGTGTATGTAAATTTACCTCTCATTTTTCGTATGCGGCACTCTTATGTAAATCTGGAAGTTTTAATTCCATCTGATCACAAAAATTAATTTACAGTATTTGGTATCTTAACCGTGTAATCGGATGCACATATTTACTAAACCTGATGCTGCGCGTCCTTCGCGAAGCACGAACTGAGATATCGTGTTTTTTCAGACTTTCGTCGCTGATTGGATGGCTTTGATGTTAGTGTAGAATAGTTGTTAGATACTCTAAAAGCGTAACTTTTAAGTTTCAGTAATTGTTGTTTTATTGGAACACAAATGTAATAACAGCTGATCCTTTTGCTTTCGTTGTAACGTAAGGTTTACACCACGTCGAGAGTAATTTTGTCATATTCCTTACCCTTTGTCAATATTATGGTGGAGCACGCTTAAGTGTAATTCACATTTTTGACACTCTCGTAAACAAACTTCACATTTATTCCGTGGCTATGCATGGATTGAGATTAAATATTTTATAACGAGCGTTACTGCAAAGTTTGCGCTATTATATTTATCATGCTGCAATGTTGTTTGCTAAATTCTAGCATTTTTTGCGCCTTTCCTTATTTGCGAAATTTATTATATGCATTTTGAGGTTACGAATGGGATGTTATTTTTGACGCAGACGTTTTCATGCTGTCCATCTGCAGACAGAACTATTCCTCTCAGACGCTGGTACGGACACACATTTGCGTGTTTGTTGGTCACCTCAAGCGAAGAGGTGTTTGACAAGGGATATCATGTATTGTTCGCGTTTTCTTTTCTTCCTTTTCATCCCTGATTTCTCTTTTTGAGTTTGGAGGCGCCTTGATCTGAGTCATGATAATAATTCAGTTCTCGTTTATTTTAATTTCCCTTCTTTTCCCTCTAAGAGCCTCCAAACAGCGAGGTTCTTCCGATAATGCTCTCTGGAACTGGCTGAATTTCCACACCACTTTTGAATTATAAGGTAAACCCTTTCTACCCTTTGTGCTCATGTGCATAATGTGTGTTTATATGCAATCGATGAACCATCACTCACAGTCACAACAGCTGGACGGCTGGCCTTTAATATATGTAGTAGTTTTTTTCAGTGGAACAGTGTGCAGTCTTGTGGTGCACAGTATCTCACTACCAGACTTAATTCTTCCAGTGCTAGATACAAAACACAGGGAAGGGGAAGACAGATCAACAATATGCTGCCATATCAAAGTAATCGCGTTTCTATGAATTGACTTTGTGGTAATTGCGATGATCCTCAGATCAGGGCCTGACATTACATGTTATACTTGTAAAAATCATGCAAACTACGTAATACCGAAATTCCAGTTATCTTATTCAAACTTTATGATGCTCCAACTTTCGGTTTTTAACTTTTTTTTCCAGGTGGGTGGAAGGCAACATAACCAATATAATGTGCTTTTCAGAGCAATAAGTAAGTCATATTTTGGATTTGTGTATGGGAATTACACTGCGATTTCAACCACATTATTGAAACAATAAAACAGAGTGTGTGAAGAAGTTTATCCAGTCGATTAAAGTATTACTTCTAACGCACCATCTTATGGGGTGCTAAAACTGTTCGATCAGCTCAAGACGAAAATGTTTTTTATTCATATCGGTCATAGCCGTTGTCTTATAAAATTTCCAATTGGCATACCATATACTTCATTTGCGATCCGTACTCTTTACAAATGAATTAAGATTTTTTTTAATTCAAAAAACCAGCTTTTGATTCCAATTGAAGTCACGCCACGAAACCAAGTGTGTTGTGGTGGCATGAATATGTATTTTACGATGTTTCTGTATGATCAGTGGAATAGGTATTTAATCTCGTGCAATACCTTTTCATCTTCATCCTAGAGTAATTTACAATCAACAAAATTATACGCATTTATTCGCACTATGGATAATTTTTAATACTAAAAATTTCGGAACTGATTTTAATTCGTTAGAAAGACGTTTTTTTTTCACACGTTTTTCTTAATTTTACGCTTGATTCCTGATGAAGGAACACTTATGGCCAACTATCCAGTAAAGAAAGCCTTTTGAAGCATTTTAATGAAAACTGTATGACAACTCATTTATTTACTTCCTTCACATTTATTTCATTCACTGTATGACATCACATTTATTCCCATTTATTTCATTCACTGTATGACATCACATTTATTTACATTTATTCATTTATTCAACATATTTATTCACAGTATTAACATTTTTATCAACATTTATTCACGTCAGCTTCGTTCATGACGACGGCATCTCAGTAGTTGCAGCTAACTTGCGCTTGTTATGATATACACTGTTAGCTGGAATTTAGATGGCAAGCAAAGAAGGGCATTAAACATTTCTTTGGAGCTAATTTGTTTTAAGGATGGACTGGTTTCAAAACTTTTCTCTAGATTTGGGCTCAGCGTTTTCCGGGAAAGTTTAAGAATGCCACTGATCAGTAGAAATGTGTGATAAGGAAATTAGGTGATGTACATGAATCAAGAAATAAGTCAGTAATGATCTTTAAAGCAAAGCTATGCCGCTAATAGAGCTTTATTTGTTAAATTGGCTGCAACAAGTTGGCTGACAGTATGTTGCGGGGACAAAGTTTTCATTGAATCAAATTTCGCACCACAGACATTCAAACTACAGCTGTGCAACTGCAAAACTACCAGTGTCAGTATTCGTTCTAGTCCTGTCACAATCTTTGAACTCAAATAATTATAGCTTCGACGGCAAATATAAAGCAGCTAGTTAAATCGCTACCGCGTCAAATACTTTTTTGGCCTTTAAAAATTTTAGCCTTACCAACAGAAAAAGTTACAATGAAGCATAGAAGAAAGGGTTTATCACTTGTGAAAGGGCGTGTTTAATTTCAACTTCCTGATTAACCAGAGGGATTTTCTGTTGCAGTTTGATATACGAATCTTCCGTGAAACTTTATTTAAAAATAGCCTAATATGGGCCACAGAAAATTCCGACGCCTGGGACATTTTCAGTGCCATCTTGATCTACCAATTAATCGATTACATTTGTTGCTGGACTGAAAAGAATTCAATGCTCTTTTCATAACTATTGTTCGTAAGTCACAGACTCTCCAAAATCACCTGTGTGAATATTTCGCACTTCGTTGCAAAACTTGAAGCACGTAGCTCCAGGATAAAACAATTCTGAATGCATAATAAAAAATGTCAAACTTTAAAACGTACCACAAAAGACAGCTAGTAGAATGATCAGAGAAAAAGGCTCTTATATGCAGTAACAGTTCAGTACAAATTCATTGAAACCGAGTACACCGCAGTTCCTTTCACTGAAAACATGAATTTTGTCTTAATTTCATTTGGCCGAATGTCTGGTTTGCATGCATCATTGCCAGAAACATGTTGGGTTTCTCCGCTCAGAAGCGAAACACAAATTGGAAGAATTTTGAGTCATGGTGAATTTTGATGAAATAAAAAAATAACAATAAAATAATATAACAAGATTTATGAGGGATTTCATTATATAGACGCACAACCACTAGTATTTGCTATTTTAATATCAAGTGGTACTTGTGACATATTCTGATTTAACTTTTACTTTGTAGTTCCTTTTCCTATGTAAATTTGAGTTTGTTCTCTTTTACACTTTCCCAACTTAAATGTTCCCTCAAACGAGAATAATGTTGGCAACATACTGAGGTCGGAACAAGAGTGATGTATGCGTGGCCGGATAAGAATGATAGATAAAAAGGCAATGCAGCGGTTGCTTAAAGGGGGATTTTTAATGTGAATGTTAATGCCCCTTTATTATCGATATAGTATCATCGTTAAAGTATTGTTGAAGGCTGCGTGTCCTAATTTAATGAAAAGTGTTGTGTTTCGTAATTAAGTATTATGGTGGATATTAACTCACGTTCCAGTGTTATGTTTAATAGTTAATTATCATTGTGGAAATTAACCCACGTTTAGTTGAGTTTACCGTGTTGAAGTGAACATGTTGAAGTGAACAGCAATAAAGAATTAGCTGTAAGTAAAAGCTCTTGAACTTTATTTCAGTGACTCGCATTTCACTGTAGGTGAAGTTTTGATTTATGTAGTGTTCTAGTAAGTCTTTTACACACAAACGCAATATCTTGCCATTCATCCTTCGCCATGTTCGTCAGATATTGTCACATAAAAGAAAGACGCTCTTATTTTACTACATATAATAATGCGTAATTTGTTCTTTTCCTTATTTACGTTAATATATGTTATACCCTTATTATGTTGTAGATGCACCAGATCCACCTGCGGATGTACGAATATTAGATGTCACTGACACAACTGTGCAATTATTCTGGTCTCCTCCTCACATGGAATCTGGCAATATTCTGTATTACAACGTCATGTACAAGCCTAAAGCGTCGAACCAAAATTACAGCGTAATAACTGGCATCTCCACCCACGTTTACACGATTGAAAACTTGATTCCATATACTGTATATGAATTTTCCGTTGTCGCTGTTAACTCCATAGGATCAGGAGCTCCAAGCGCACCTGTGTTTGCCGAACTTTACGGGGCTGGTAAGTTCTGTTTAGCTTAAATCCCTCTCACACTTTTCTATTCTCTCGGAGTTTTCACATGCTACTTTTCGGGAAAATAAAAGAATGAATTTTAGAAATCACTCACTTATTGCAAATAATTACATATTTATATTTTCGAAAGAAAAGATTTATCAAATGACACGAATTTTTTCACAGGTATTAAAAAAAGCGTTCCTTACATGTGCACAGCCGATTATGCATGCACTTGTATGTATGTGTACATGAAGGACTTTACATTTCATGGAATTACAGAAGCGGGCGTCACTATGCGTCACTATCCTAGGAGGTAATAATCAAACGAAGATATACAGTAGCATCGAATAGGTTGAGAACAAAACTACGCTGCAAAGGAAAGATCACAATGTGAGGCAGACTTTACTTCTCTACCTGCAAACCTTTTAAATTCTTGTGAAACATTGCTTTCGAATTACTGCAAAATATTGCTGACTAAGGGCCACTAAAAACTTAAGACACTGTTTTGACACTTCAAATGAAAGGAGAATTTTACTTGGAAAATACTCTTCCCTAAACCAAAATTAGCAGTTTAAAGGGTAGTTTCTCCGATTCTTACCATATTCATTTAACCGATTACTTTCAGCTTTCCCTGGCTGTTTGCAAATAGGTTAATTATGCACCGCTAGTAGCATTTCTTGACGGCTAAAACATTTCTTTTCCCAGTCCAAGATAAAAGAATGTGTCTGAATAAATTGGTTTGAGAATTTATTAAGAGGGCATACTTTACTTGTCCGCATTCTCTTGCTTTACAATGAGTTTTCCATAATTTTTTATTAGAAGATTTAACGACCACCGATAATTTTTTACTAGAATCATACTATACTGAATCTCTATTCTAAATCCAGCAGCCTCACCTTATAATAGTATTTCGCGCTTCAGCCCCTAGTCTTTGGTGTTTTTTGTCAATGTGAGTTTTGGGTAACTGAATCACATGGCTTCCCTGCAGTTTCTTCTCCTTCCATCTGTGCTAGCGGTCCTCTAGAGCTAAGGATTTGTTTTGCTTACGATTAGTGCAGCGCTGCGTTTGTCATTTAGACGTGACGTATACCTCTCATTTACCTTCCTTTTCAGTTTCTGTGTTCTCAGTAAATTTAGGTTTTTCCTCATTAAATATTTTCTCATTTAATGCCACATTAATTTTCTCCACGATTTCAAAGTTGGCGACCTGACAGTGGGTCGAAATTTAAAGCATTGATCAAAAGTTAAGCGCAACTTCAAAGTTGGCAACCTGACAGTGGTGTATTGGTCAAAAGTTAAGCGCAACAGAAGGTTATGAATTTATAACATATTTATAACGAAGAACAGTACACAAATTAAGTAGTAATACTAGTGATCCGATTTATTGGCATAGGAAATAAACACATGCGTTTCCAAGCTAGAAGGTAATGAGCTGAATATGATATGTCATGAGCGGATTACAATATGCTGTATGAATAATATTTCGTGAACGCGGGCTATAATTGTTAATAATGTCATGTTAAAAAATAGCTAGCAGTTTGATGTATTTTCCTCTTACTGTTACAAGCGGAATACTATCGACGTGCTGCAAACTCGAAGTTTTTAGAGAGTGCATATTGAAATTATAAGTACAGAATTTTGTGATTACTGAATCCTGGACCGCATTAATTTTAAAGTGTGTCTTGACATTGTTTAATTACTTTAACAGTTTAAATTTTTACAGAAACAATACGAACTAGAATATAAGTAGTTTTGTTTATCAAATATCTTTAAACCAACATTTCTTTCAGTCATCAAACTCTAATTATTTTACACATGTAACATCTCCCATGCCATTTCCATCGCCTTCATTGTGAAAGTACTGCAACAGCGAGCTCATTTAACTTGCTGATATAAAGAAAGCTCATTCCTCATTTATTTTTTGTGGGAACCTAATGGTCATGCTTTACTTCCCTTTTCTGCGGATGTCCTTGAATGCTGCAAGTGGTGTTTCGTCATGTCTATTCTCACGACTGTCTTCGCTTCTGGAAATCATCTTTTAGCTTATTGTTCATATCTGATGTTATCTCGGAAAAAATCCAGATATCCATTTCAGCATTTTCCTCAGCAAAAGTCTGATATCGGTAAAGTTTCCGATATGTGTTACTTCTCTAGCTCTAGAAAAACTAACTTTACTTGTCCGCATTTTAATCCACATCGACAAATATGCTGAATATATAACCCACAAGAACTTATTCAGTTTTGTGCTACAGTTGGTATTTAACTGGGCGTTTAAGGTATTTTGCATAGAACGAATGAATAATAGTACGGGTGTATCCTGGATCCTTCATATTAAATATTTATTCCATGCTGTGTAGTATGTGCTGAGAGAGAATATTGAGACTAACGTAAATCCAAAGTTCATTGAAGGAATTCCCTAAAACATATCTCCTCTGATGATCCTAGAAATAAGCGTCCTCATTCTATGTGAATCTCTAGTCTCTTGAAATCGGTACATAGGTTATCGGAGGAATGACTGAAAATAAATCAAATATGTATTATTTCAAAATTTCTGTCTGATGCCCATGAGGAATTCAGTTCAATGTCTTCCAATGTTCCGTATGGACTGTGGTCAGATTTCTTTGCTCCTTGAGAGCCAAACCACACTATCAATGAAATCTTGCCTTCAGTGTTCCGTCCGTTACTCTGTCATCGTTCCATTATCTGTTGCATAGCCTTAGATCTCCGTGGCTAAACTGGATGACACCAGCTTAAATACAGTAATCACGTCAAATGGGCCATAGCTTTGCATTTAGATGGGTTTTATCTATTATTTTCATGAAGTTAAATGAATATTTTTCTTTTGACAAGAAAATTGCGATGCGAACACTTCACTGAGTCAGTGAAATACAGAGGGTGAGTCGAACGTTTTGTAAAATTTGGATCACTTTGTCTTCATACGTGCCTTTACAACAAAAGCTGACTAGCATTCAAAGTATCGGCCATCGTGCTGCCCTGTTTTTAGCCATCTGTCTGCCAGTTCTTCGATTCCGCGGCGGTACCAGTTCTTGTCCTTCGAGGCGAAGAACACCTTCACCCCAGCTGCCACCTCCTCCTGGTTGTTTAATTGCCGCCCGAGAAGGAAGTGGGCCTTGGACCGGAACAGATAATGATCCGACGGGGCAAGGTCCGGACTATATGCTGGATATGGCATCAGTTCGATGCCCTGAAGTTCCTGAAGTTTTGCCCTGGTCGTTCGGTGGTATGAGGCAGAGCGTTTTCCTTCTGTAGGAGAGCGCACTTTCTGTTCCCCAGTGCCGGGTACTTATCCTCCAAAACGGTAGACATCCGCTCCAGATGTTCAGAGTAGAGGTTAGCGTTGAGGATCCGACCGTCTGGAACAAATTCGTAATGGATTTTCCCCTCGAAATTCCACCAGATGCAGAGCATCACCTTGTGTTCGAAGTGCCCACGTTTAGCAACAGGTTCAGGAAGATGGCCCGGGCTCAACAACTGCCCTTTTATGCTAGGATTATGGAAATAGACCTACTTTTCATCGCACGTAACAATTCTCTTGATGAAACGTACGCGCGTTTCGCGTATACTTCCACTCGGCGGTTTGTTTTAGCTAGCGTCGGTTCGTGAAGGACAATGCAGCAGGTCCTGTCGACCTTGTCAAGGCCCTGAAGGTGACGGACCACGGTGGTCTGTAATATGCCGAGTTCGCCTGTTAATCTCCGAGTCCTAGTTGTCGGATTTGCTCCTACGGCCTCCGAATCCACGGTTCGCGGCCTACCTGAGCTTGGCTGGTCGAAGTTTCTGTCACCTGAGCGAAATTTCTTGAACCACCTGGTTGTGGTGCTGTGGTCCACGGAACCTTCTCCTTTCTCATGAAACATATTTTCTGTCTCTTGAGCAGCGTTGTGGCCGAGTTCAAAATCGTAAAGCAAAAGTTCCCTAATTCGCCGGTTCGTGGCTGTTCATCTTTTAGGCGTCCCAACCGCAGACAGAACGATGACATGCAATGCTGTTCACAGCAACGACTACCACTTTATATCCCTTTCGACTGACTACAGTGCGCGACTTGAACTAGTTTAAACACGTGACATACCCGCCGCAGTACATGCGTTTATGCAAATATTGCACAACGTTGGACTCATCCTCTGTATAAGACCATACTCAGCAGGCAGTTGTGGATCCAGTCAAGTCCTGAAGTCATACAACTGCTACTGATTCAGAGCTTCATCCATACCATTCACTGATATAACGATAAGAGGTATGTTTAAATTTTTTTTAGATCAATGTTGTTGTTTATTTTTGTTTTTTGTATTTTTGTGTTGTCCCACTGGCACTCGTATTATATTTATCTTCTTTCTTCCCGTTTACTGACCCAAAATTATATCAGCTATAACCGGCATCATTCTTTGTAATTTTCTTTTGCCGTTCATATTTCTTTTTGAGAAATTGGGAGGGGTGGGGCAGTAACGGCCACCGTGAAAAGCTCGATGGGATGTAAGCAGTCGCACGTCCCTAATTTAGGGCGACTGGTTTCATGGAAGAGAGAGATAGAGAGAGAGAGAGAGAGAAACAAATTTGCCAGCAAACACAACATCCATGTTTCACCCGAGATTCAAAATCGGACCCATCTCGGACATATGGTCAGGAGAAAGCATTTAAACCATTGCGTCATCGGGGAAGCCTAGTCCATGTTCCTATAAAAAAAATTCCTCTGATTATTGTAAAATTGCCCATCATGGGATTTATGCTCGTTCATTCCTTTTACTTCCTGAAGCGTCTTTAATGCACTAAAATTTGTTGCTTTTTTGCCTCAGTTTATGTCAGTTCAATAATCCATTATTCTTATTATTGCTATGGATTTACTTTAATGGCATACATCGATATTGATTTAAGTGTTGACTCTGTACAAATCTCAGTTAGAATACCAATTGTAATATTTTATTTATTTTTTTAAAGATCCTGCAACTCCGCCAGGGAACATACAAGCAAGGCCTTTGAGTTCTACGAGTGTTGTAATTCAGTGGGATCCACCAAAAGAGCTAATAGGAAAAATTCTGGTAAACAAAGTTCTTTTTATTTATGTTTTTCAATTTTTGTTCTCAAAGTAATGGAAGCAAATTTTTAACAGGTATTTGACATATTTTCTTACTGGAGAGAGCACGCTGTTATATGCAGAGTATGCGGCTAACCATTCGATTAAATAAGGTCGTCGTTGTACGCAGTACATATCGTTCTTTATTCAGTGAAGTAAGGTAACTTTTGTGGATCTCCATTTTTCTCGCAGTTCTCTCTTGTGTAACAACGATCTTTGAGCACTTCTCCTTCGTATTGTTGCTCACACAGTTCCTGTATCGCATCTCATGTCAGCCTCCATTCCTCTTGCCTATAAATTCAGCTGACATAATTTTAAAACACCGTTTCGTTCTTTCTCAGTATGTGTCGATATCATGCCAGCGCAAAGTTTAGCCTCCTGGATATTTTTTGAAATTTCTACCATCTTTACTCTTGGTTTTAATCTCTAAATCTAAATTCTATTAATCCTGAACTCATCGTGCATCTACCATACCACCTTCATTTTTTTGTACCATTCTGCTCTTTTTTCTTCTTCACATATCTTCCCGTTGGTAAAGTCTCAGCTTTGTGCAATACTAATCGTGTCTCTACAGTCCTCAAAACATTTGCTTTTCAAGTTCGTTAGCAGCAAAATGTGTACTACAGTGCTGGAAAAAATGGTAAGGTCGTGTAAAGAAATGCGAAAATGCAGACAATAGATGACTAAGTTAATGGGGCGAACTGTTTAAATAGGGCTAAAGAAAGTTTCAAACCCTTCTAAAATAATAATGCGATAAAAATGTTTGCGGAAATAAAATAAAAAGAAGAAAACCGAATTAACTACATTTGCAGCTGGAAAAAATGATAAGGTCAGGAACGTTTCCCGAAGAGTATGTAAATTACGTTGTTTCATGCATGTGTAGGAACAAGCACCTTGATAGGCAGAGCACATGGCAACGTCAATGTTGGCTCTGAGAAGAGTATTGCTATGGCGAAGGGCAAAAAGTTGTCGAATTTTGAACGCGGTAAAATACAAGGATTGCATGCGAGTGGGAAGAGTGGTGCGGAAATTGCAAAGACTGTAGGCCGATCCAAGACCGTAGTGAACAAATATTTGCGAAATCCATCTTCTTATGGACTAAAGAAATCAACAGGTAGGCCAAAATCCATTTCAAATCGCATGAAACGTAAAGTTTGTAAACTTGCATGTGCTAACAAAAAGTCGTCCAGTGAAATTGTTCGTGAGCTGAACTTGTCCTGCAGTGGCCGAACTGTACGAAATGTTTTAGCCAGCAATTCGAACATCCAATACATTAAGCTAAAGACAAAACCCTACCTGAATGCTAAACATGTATATGTGCTCGAGTAGAGTTTGCAAAAAGGCATATTACTTTCGGAGATAAGTGGAAAGACGTGGTCTTTTTCGATGAAAACAAATGTACTTTGGACGGGCCTGACGGTTTCGCTAAATATTGGCATGATCTGCGGAAAGAAAAACCCTATTTCCCAAAGCGCAAATTGGGCGGATTCACGGTCATAGTTTGGGGGGCATTTTCTGCTTCTGGAAAAACTTCACTTGTGATTATTGACACAAAAATTAATTCCGACAAGTACCAAGATATGCTGGCGGATAATTTACTACCTGTTGCTCTCCTTATGGCATCGGGAGATCGGAATTTTCAGCAAGACAGTGTCAGCATACACAACTCTCGGTCTACTAAAGCGTTGTTTGAAGCCAATGACGTTCGTGTTTTGGACTGGCCTTCACAGAGCCCCGACCTCAATCCGATGGAAAACCTTTGGGGTATAATGGTGCGCTCTGTCTACAAGGATTTCAAACATTTCCAGACAAAAGCGGACCTTATTGCAGCCATGCAGACAGCATGGGCAAACATCGAAATTCCGACACTATCGCAACTTGCAAACTCTATGACTGATAGATTGATTGCAGTCATTGAAAATAAAGGCAAACTATTAGACTATTAAGTGCTAAATTTCTCAAACATGTATGCTGACCTTATATTTTTGTCCAAAATGAAAATGGTCTAATTATAATTACAATGCTATATTTAATTGTTAATTATGCAACATTTGCATAAATATTTTGTCTGTACTCCGATTATACATTGCTTTGATACTGTGTTAAATTTTAGGACCTCTAGAATTGTAGTACTTATGTAATAAACTGTTTTGTGTGCGACCTTATGTTTTTTTCCAGGGCTGTATACATTTTGTTGCACTTTCTCCACCCCATCTCTATTCCGCCATTAACTTTTTCATTCGTATTTTCACCTCCGTCGAACATCCGCTTCAGATACTTAATTTCTATTTTTCCATTATTTCTTCCTGAATATTAAAGCCATCAGTGGGATTCTCTCATTTGAAGCACTTGCATTCTATTCTTGTTTTAGTCTCAATCTAGGCAAGCATGATGGTACATGCTATTTCTTACCTCATTAGGCTGCTACCACATCTACAGCAATAGTGAATAATAATTAGTTTAACGCTAACCTTAGTGCACTGCAATCATTATAAATTTCTACGGCTGCTCTACATTCCTTTATCCACATGCGTGGGACTACCGGCACTTCTCTTCTAGCAACTGCACGATTTCTTCTGCACTGTTTCTTCGACTTAGGCAATTTATATTTTCTTCCTGGGTGCTCAACTGTACTCTTATTGAAGATATATAAACATCATGTGCAAAGCTGCTTTTCTTTCTGTATTCCTTGCCATAAGTATCTCAAATCAAGTAAGGGACCTTCATGCTTCTTTCGGGAATGAATCCAAATTATGTATTGACCTTTTCTGCGAGTAATGTAAAATTTTCCACAGCTAGATAGGGCAGCAGTCTTTCCTTCCCCCTCTTTGTTTTCATTTCGAAATATATCTATGTTTTTGGAATTCCTATTTATAAAAAGCTCTTCGCGTCTGATTCATTATTTATTGTACCACCACCATTAACCTTGTTATTCCAGTTTATATTTCCGGCGTTATCTTTGATGTTTTGTTGGACGATAACTCAGCACCGCCCCGGGGGCGTAGTGGTCTGAGCGATGGCTTCTGATCATTCGTCCGAGATGGGTCCGGTTTCGAATCCCGGTGAGGTATGGATGCTTTGTTTGTTTTACGGCGCTGGCTCTTACCATTCCCTGGAACCAGTGACCCTAAATTGGGGACGGGCGACTTCTTATACCCCACTGAGTTGCTCACCGTAGCCGTTAAACTTCCAAAGAAAAAAATACCACAGCTTCTATCAATGTCGTCGGATGTCGCTTTGGGCCGCCCCGGTGGCGCAGTGGTCTAAGGCGTTGGCCTCTGATCATTCGTCCGTAAGGGGTCCGGGTTCGAATCCCGCTCAGGCATGGATGTTGTGTTTGTCTTACGGCACTGGCTCTCTCCCTTCCCTGGAACCAGTGACCCTAAATTAGGGACGGGCGACTGCTTATAGCCCATTGAGTTGCTCACGGTGGTCGTTAAACCTCCAATCAAAAAAAAAAAAAAAAAAATGTCGCTTTGGCTACCTCTAACTGCTTTCAGTATTATCTACTTGAATTCTGTTTGCCACGTGTCTTACTAAGGGGCGGGACAGGATTGAGATTTCATCTGTGCCTCCAAATGTCTTATCTTAAAAACACTTTTTGCATCAGAGTGCCGTTGCCTCGAGCCAGAAATTCCGTTCGTTCTTCAATTTTTGAAACGAAGATTCCCCCTGTACGTGATGTTAAGATTTTGCCGTTTTTAAAAGATAACTGACCACTCAGTTTAGAATTCTTTTCGCGTTCATACGCTAAAAATATTTTTAAAACAAAGCTTACGGGTTTTTCTACAAAGACGTGCTCTGCGCACCCAAAAACTAGTCGGCACTCTTCGTCAGATTTTTTGAAAAACTAGCCGAAATACAGATGAAGCAACAGAAAGATCGGAAACCTTGTATCATGTCGAGCTCTTTTTAAAGTAATGCATACGTGCAGATCAGCAGTTAAATAATTGTTGAGGGACAAATGTTAATATACAGGCGGAAGGCGGTATTTTCATTACTTAATATGGCATTGGGCCAGTATGTGCCGGTAACACTGCCTGCATCTGAGGTGGAGTGCAAATAAATCCTGACCAGGTGCGTGGGAAAACGTCACTAAGGTAGGTCTAGAAAATATAAAGGTTGAAAAATCCGATAAACTACAGACTTTCGAAAAGCCATCTGAGAAACATTAATTAGAACTGTCATCGTTACATTTCTTGACTCAGAATCCTACAATGTTTTTTTTAAATTTCCCGTCTGAATTTAACTAACATGTTTACATGATATGCTCATTATATTTTGTGTTTATAGGCAGTTAGATTCAACTCTGCTGTATCCCACATACTAAACTGGTGTCCAGAATTAACAGATACAAATTCGAGAATATATCCAAAACGGGATGACCGATTGTAAAGATTTTTCACAGACATGCGCAAAGAGAAACGCTACGTACCCAAGCAACACCGTGGTAGCTCCCATGGAAATATTAAAATGATGACCGTACGTCATCGAGCTGGCAGGCACGTGGCCTTGATAAACGTTGTTCGGAGCGGTGTGGGACAATTGAAGCTTGAGTTTGGACTGTTAGTGGAAGAATGACTCCTCATTATCGCTCAGAAGATCTTTTAAAGCGAAGAGCAATCGATAGATTGGAAGCAGAGCTATCTTAAGCTGAGGCAACAAGATGGCGAAATGTGCCGAGGTAAGTGATCTCGAATATCTCTGGAGAGAATTTCAAGAAAGCGAAACAATAACCAGAAGGCCTGGACAAGGACACTCACGAGGCAGAACAAGTCAAGGCGGCCGGTATTTGTTTCTAACAGCTCACCGCCATAGGAAAGGGACAGACAGGCAACACTCGCAGGAGCACTCCTCTGCTATGGGAACCGCGATATCGAGACAAACAGTTTACACGAGAAAGTCTATGTGCAAGAAAGCCAATGGAGTGTGCCTCAGTCGCCGTATCGCTCAGAAGGGTCAGTCTGAATTGGGCCCGACAACATCACACCCTGTGCCCCATCAATGGTTCTGTGTTCACTTCAGTTACGAGTCACCATACGCCAAAATACGGATTCTTTACGTCTGAAGATTTTGAGAGCGGCGGAAAACCAAAATCTTCTATCCAGCTTTAAAGAAACTGACCACTACGTTGGTGGATGACTCCTGGTTTGGTTTGGCATCATGTTGGATGCACGCATGCCGCTTCACGTGTTTCCCGGAGGCACCTTGGCCGCTGGACGCTACAGAGATGGCATCTTAGTGCTCTACGTACGGCTTTTTCAGGACAGCTATTGGCTCCTAGTCCGTTTATATGGACAGCAACTCCGGACCTCCTACAGAGCTCTGCAAGTCGACAAATACCTGGAGAGGAAGGATATTCATGGTATGGAGTGGCCAACGACATCTTCGTTGTTCACATGCTTGCCATTCTTTTCAGTGAACTGTTAATGACAGATTCAATTCCTATCTACGTTACCACGTATGACGGTGGTGAGGAAGCTATCTTCACGTGTCGATACCTGCGTTTGAGTTCTGCACGATATGTGGGTGTCGTACGTTGGCTTAGGTTCTGGTTTCTTGACATTCCTGGAGGTACTTAACAGGAACTCAGGTTGGGAGACAGCTTTTCTTCTTTATTGTTCTAAGTGAAAAGGAGAGGAAGGAAAATACAAAGCAAACAGTAAAGATGTGCCGGAAATAAATTATTTCTTGAGCTGAAGCTGATAAAATAGCAAATCTATATTCATCAAAGATTAAGGGAATTCATCAGAATATTGGTTAATGAACCAAGACTTTCATGGAATGGGGTGATGGTCTTCTACAATAGTTTCACTAAGAATTTAATGTTGATATTATTCTAGCAATGTATCATCTATTTCTTTGGAAAAGATCAAAGCTCTCCTTTAGTAAAATAATTAGTTGCATCACAAAAGAAATTAATCTGGAAAGCTGCATTATGCAATAAAGCTCATCATCATGAGCGGTCCATCAGTTTTGCGGAGTGTCATTTCTGCAAAACTAATTACCATTACTGATTACTCATTACCGCAATGTTGTAAAAATAAAAGTCTCATATTCGAAAAACATAAAACAATAAAAATTAAAAAAAACCTCTTTCAAAGCACATGCTTTAAAGAGTTTTTTCTCTTCCAAAGAAGTAATTTATGACAAATTTAGTGCGATTTAAAACAGAAATTCAGTGTCGAGAATGAATAGTTAATTATTTCACAATTTCGATAACCTTGGAATATTTCTCTTTATTTAGGCATACCAAGTTTATTTCTCAAAGCATCTCAATTCTCCTATTGCTGAATGGAACATGCAGCGTGTTGGAAATAATCATTTGACGACTATGACAGGTTTGGCCCCTCGTACTGTGTACGCAGTTATAATACAAGCTTTCAGCAATCGTGGACAAGGACCTTATTCGTCTCCTGTTCAAGTCAAAACACAAAGAGGAGGTATATTTTTAGTCCCTTTTACTAAGTTTTTGATATAAACTAAGCGTGAGTTAAATAACAAATAACTAATCCGTTTAATCGACGTATATTGCTAAACTAGCAAGCTTTCGCCATCCCGTAAGGCTTCATTTTCCCATTGTATTGTGCAACTGTATGTTTTAATATTAGACGCTTGTTTTAAGCCCGACGAAGCATCCGGAATGGCGAAAGCTTGCTAGTTTAGCATATATCTATGTAATATACGCCGATTAAACGGATTAGTTCTCTATTAGTTTTATTATTAGCGTAGCCTTTATTCCTTTATGTACGTTTAAACATGAGTTGTGTGATATAATTTTTCTAGTGTTCATGTTTCAGTGAATTACAAGCATTTTGATGGAAGTTAAGAAAAAAAGAGGAGCATTAAAGGTAAAGAGTTTTGAATAATTACCAGAGATGGCTGCTACAACAAAACACGTGTATAGGTTGAATATATCTGAAAGGCAACTAAATGGAAAATTAATTACTTCCACATAATATATAAAAGCCTGTAGAAAAACTCTCCCGAAAGTTGCAATGGAGAATGATTTTCAGCTTCTTTTTCGAACTGTTAAATCTTAACTGTAAGGTAATCACGACTAAATTCCAGCGACTGTTCACAAAACACTAAATTTCTTATTGAGTGAAATTTAAATTAATTCACAATATTTCATATTCTTTGAAGTAAACCTTTGCCTTTAATGTATCTTTTAGTTTTTTCATGCTGATCACTGAATTTTAAGATTTTTCATTTCTAAAGTAAACTTTTAGCTATGCTAGCGTAATTAGTTTAAAATTTTCTGTTAATCACCAAAAATTTATTAAGGTGTTTGGCAGATATGAGAGAAAGTGAAAGATGTATCAAGTTTGTAACTAAAATATTTGGAAGGCAGAATAATTGAGATTACTAAATGTGTTATTTTTTAACGTTTGAATTTGTTAGCAACACAATTGTGTAAAACAAAATGATTGTTATATAGGCTTTTTGTTTTTTAAAGAAGGAATAATTTTCGAAAAGTGAAAGTGGGAGCAATTATTTTGATGAACGGTCTACCAGGTTGCTGGTTAAATTATTACAATTTCCGTGCTCTGAATATCAGTGGCTCTGCAGAAGATCAGTCAGTCTCAAACTGAAAGGAGACACAGATGCTGAACTCCAACAAAATGTGTGGAATCGTCCTGACTTGTCTCCAATGATCCTGCCGCCATCATCATGGTGCAGTGAATCGGAACATTTGGTACAAAACAGCTGGCGTACTGGTGTGGGTAAACTTAGATTAAGATACAGTATGGTATCGAATCACATCTGGGTAGAAGTGCACAGCTTCGGGACAAGAGCGGGATAGCACTGAACTAAACGGCGACATGAGCACAATCTTTTTAGATGAAGCATTTCATGAGCTTCCGCAATGAAAGAGTAGTGGCATTTAGTTGCAGGGCAGGATGTGTAATGCAAACAGTAAAACTGAGCTGGATACTTCATCCTAACATATAAAATGCTAAGTTGCGACGACGTGGATCACTTTTTAAGTCGTCCTAGCAACAACCGAGAAACAAATGTTTGTGACATCATGCTTAGCTTTTCGTGTTTTCGTGCAGGTGACCCCATCACCTACATGAGCACAGTACAAGCGTATACCACTCTGTTTTGTTGTCATAGCAACAAATAACACAGCTGCTGGTGTGACGTCATCTCATCCAAATCATTCTCATATGACGTCAGAGATGCGTTACGGCACATGGTCAACTCTTTAGAAATAGTAAAACTACGTCAGAAATTTGGTTCTACTTTACATATTCTTGATATGCTTTATTTCGCTTTTTAACAGAAAAAGACGAACATTTATATTTCGCTGTTCATACCGTGTTATCCGTAACCGTTCCTGTTTAATGTTTTGTTTACATCTTTGTTTCTTTCTTTCGAAGTTAGAGTTGTTGTTTTTTTCGAGTGCAATAGAAGTGGAAGAATACAGTTCTAGGTTGTAAGATGTTTTACAAGATTATTATTTTTTCATGCATTTTTCTCTTAAAAATATGTAATGGCCGTTAATATTTATTAAATTTATTAATTTTAACACGTACTTGCGACGACGTGGATCACTTTTTCAGCAAGGCAAAGACGAACGTTAGTGTCCTTCACGAACTTCACTGTTGTTTTAAACCTTGCCTATGCCGCGTCAAAAAAGGAAGTTTACCTCTTTCATTAGATGAAGAGATTGAAGATAAATGCCGCAAAACTTACGATCGAGCAAGGCGCGAACAACACACTGCAGTCGAAAGACAAGAGGTTAACTGCCGGAATGCCGAACATGCCAGAAAAAAGAGGGAAAATGCAGTGCAGTTGAAATAAATTCCGAAATTTGACGTTTGTGTGATCACCGTACTAATATGACGTCGGAACATATTGAAGATGAATCTCAGCGCATGAAAAATGTTCCTATTACAAAGGCACAAAATATGACCCCCTCCGAACAAAGGAATGAACGCTGCGCTCGAGAGGTTCAGAGAAAATTAACGAACCGACAACAACAAACAAATGCTACACGTCATATGGCTTTAAACGTTATAGACGATTAACGATGAGAAGACTGTAGAGAGACACTATGTGGCACTCTTGAGCAAATTTGTGAAATTTGTAAAGCCAAAACTTTGCCGGAGAGAGACCTTCAGATGGTAAATTTTCTAAATGTTGCTCAAAAGGAGCAGTAAAATTAGATCCCATTCACACTTCCCAATTAATTGAACAACTTATGAAATCTCAGAATAAGCATTAAAATAACTTTATGGTTAACATACGATCGATTAATAATTGTGTTGCATTTGCATCGATGGAAGCACAAATGGCTCCTCCACCAGGTTATGGGCCTTATTGTTTTAGAATAAATGGATCAATATATCATCGTGCAGGAGCATTGCATCTTGATAATGGTGAACAGCGGAAATACGCGCAATTGTACATATTGGATCCTGATGAAGCTGCTGCCCAAAGAGTGCAAATGCGAGAAAATAGGGGTGCAATAAAGGTCTGTTACAAACGCTGAGAACATTCATGACAAAAAATAATCCATTTTTTTTGGAAGCATCTAAAATGCTTTATGAAGTCGAGCAAGAGGGTATTCAAGATGCTGATATGAATAAAGCTGTTCTCTCTAATGTATCAATGGCTATTATTCAAGATCGTAGAATGATCAAACTCCAATATCTAATGAGGCTGCCATTATATTTGAAAATGCAGATGGTGAACCTCCACTCAAGCGTGACTTACTGATTCATTGCCGTGCAAGTACAAGCACCAACAGTTGTAAAACAGGAAGAAACAGCATTCTCGATCCAAATTTAGAGCCTTTGTTTTATCCTCTTCTTTTCCCATATGGCGATCAAAGTTGGGGCCTCGCCGGTGTCGCAGTTGTCTAAGCGCTGATTTCTGACCATTTGTCCGTGAAGAGTCCGGGTTCGAATCCCGGTGAGGCATTCATGTTGTGTTTGTCTTACGGCACTGGCTGTCCACCTTTCCTGGAACCAGTGACTCTAAATTATAGACGGATAGCCCATTGAGTTGCTCACGGTGGTCATTCAGCCTTCAATCTGAAAAAATGAAAAAAAAAACAGTTGGGCCATTGACATTCCATTGCAACAAAGACCAACGTCTTTACTAAGTGTTGTTAACCAATGTACAAAGCCACGGTCAAGGGTTACACAAATGCAGTACTGTCAACATCGACTTTCGATCCGTGACGAATTCAATCCAGCGCAGGAAAGCTTACGCAGAAATACATTGTTGATGCGTATATAAAAATGGAAGCTACTAGACTGAATTACATACGAAAAAATCAGTCTCAGTTAAGGGTCGAAAAGTATAAAGGTCTGATGGATCAAATTCAGAATGCTGGAGATAATGAGTTTCTTCCTGGAAAAGCTCTTATTTTGCGATAATCGTTTCAAGGTAGTCCACGAAATATGATGCAAAATTATCAGGATGCAATGGCGATAGTCAGAAAGTATGGCAAGCCTGATCTTTTCCTTACTATGACTTGCAACCCGAAATGGGAAGAAATTATTGAAAACTTGAACGGTCAATCTGTCTAAAACTATCCAGATTTAGTTGCAACAGTCTTCTAACTAAAGTTGAGCGAATTAATGGATGATATAACCGAAAAGCGTATTTTTGGAGTTCCGGTGGGCAAAGTTAATGAAATCGAATTCCAAAATAGAGGGCTTCCTCATGCTTATATGCTCTTGATTTTAAAAGAAGACGACAAACCAACATCGACTAAGAAAATTGACCAAATTGTATTGGTAGAACTTCCAGATAAAGATCATTTACCAGCTTTACATGCAACTGTTGCGAAACACATGGTTCATGGCCCGTGTGGTGAAAGTAATCACAATTCACTCTGTATGGAAGATGACAAATGTACCAAGCAATTTCCGGTCTTTCCAAATGAAACAGTAGTTAACAAAGGCGGATATCCTTTATATCGCTGTAGAAAGAATGGTGCAACCACAACTGTACGGGGTAAAATTATTGATAACAGCTGGATCGTCTCTTATAATTCGTTTTATAGCCACATTAATGTCAAGGTGTGCGCTACTGTGAAAAGCATGAAATACCTTTTAAAGTACGTATACAAGTCATGATTGCAAATGTGCATATAACAGAGCACAACAGCAAATACGACGAAGTAAAAAGTCATGTTGATTCGCGATACGTTAGCGCACCTGAGGCAATGTGGCGAATATTTGGTTATGATATGCATCAGCAATCTCATACAATAGTTAGATTATCTGTTCACCTTTCTGAAAAAGGAAACATTACCTTTGATCCGGAGCGTTTTAACAATGATCGAAATGCAGTTGTTCATAATGCTCAAAGTGATACAAAAAATGCTGACTATATGGTTCAAACTAAATGAGGGCAATGAAGATGCGCAATCCATTTCATATAGCGACATGCCAAGACATTATGTGTTCAATCAAAAAGAAAAACAATGGGTCCATCGAAAACGTGGTGGAGATAATGTGATTGAAAGAATGTATTCAGTCAACCTTGGCTCTGATCCAGAAAGATATTGTTTGAGACTACTGCTACTTCATGTGTCTGGAGTGAAAAGCTTTACAGATTTAAGAACAGTCAATGGAATTCCATATGATACCTTCCAAGAAGCTGCATTGCAGAAAGGTTTAATTAAGGATGATAAAATATGGGAGAAAATCTTAGATGAAGCATCAGTTTGCAGCATGCCTCGACAACTACGAAATTTTTTTGGATACATTCTTATCTTTGTTTCACCACCCAATGCACAAGAATAATTGTTTGAAAAATATGAATCCCATCTTTGGGAAGATTTTAGATTTTGCACACAGACATAACATTGAACATACTGAGGATTGTTAACATTACTTGAATTTGACCCTTCAAGAGATTAATGAGACTCTCAAAGCTAACAACTGCTCATGCAATAAATATAATCTTCCAATTCCATCAAGTAACATTCCTCGAAATCCAGATGTTTATTTAGACAGTGCTGCAGAACGATAAAAGGCTACAGAAATGGCGAGTAATTTATATGCAGAGTGAAAAGCAGCATATGACAGTATTATGTCAGCAACCACTGATGATGATGTTCCTCATAGACAAAAGCTCCTTGTTGTCAAACATGGTTACAGAACCAAAACACTCGGAGCCGGCATTAAATTTAACCAATTATGGGAGAAGTTTGAGATTTTAAGACTCAAAAGTAATGTTCGATCTGTTGATTCATCATTAAGTGAATGGCTTTTACGACTTGGTGATCGTGCCCATGAAACAGCTCATGGCCTACCAGAGGAAATGATTGAGATACCTACACATATTTTATATGATGGAGATATAGCCAAACAAATATTTGGTGAGTACTTGAAAATTTCTGATTTTAAAACATTTGCAAAGAAAGCCATTTTGTGTCCCAAAAATTCTGATGTTGACAGTTAAATGATAGTTTTCATGATCTCTTAGAGGGGACAGCAAGCACATACTTAAGCTTTTCTGGTTCAATTGATGCCGATGGTGAAGAAATTACTGAACAGTATTATACTATAAAGCTTTTAAATGAGCAAACTCCATCAGGAATACCACTTCAGACTGAAGTTGGAGATTGGAGCTATTGTTATGCGCCTGAAAAACCTCAATACACAACTAAGTTTATGCAATGGAACAAGACTGATAATTAAAGAACTAAAACCCAATTTGATCATTGCAGAAGTACTAACTGGCTCAGCATGTTGTAAAATTGATTTTATTCCGCGAATTGACCACGCACCTACTGATATAGACTTCCCAGTCACATTAAGACGACCACAATTACACTAGAAAAAGTAGGTATCTACCTTCCTGAATCCGTGTTTAGCCATGGACATCTTTATGTTGCATTTTCAAGAGCTCGATATTTTGATGATGTCACAGTTAAAGTAGTCCATGAACCAGAACAAGGAAAATTACTTCCAGATTCCGAAAAAATATTAACAAAAATATTGTGTACAAAGATATTTTCCAGCGTCGTTAATAAATGCTTGAATAGCAATAAGTGATTTCTAGAACCCGTTGTATTCTTATCTCAATGGGCTTTACAGCTAGTCAGTAAAGAAAAGGCTAATTACAGCATATTGAGATTTCTTAGTCACATGTGTCGCATGGGAAATGATCAATTACTTAGACTAAGGTACAATGAATGATGTCCTGAACAACAAGGTCACACCAAGATTACAAAGATTTATGTTAAACTATACAGAATTTGTAAAATGAGCTGTTGCTGTTCTAGAAAAGCAGATCTTGCAGTGGAGCAGATCAAAATGAAAAAATTTGTTTTAGATTGGAATTAATTTTGTAAATGTTTCTTGAGCCCCAGTAATGTTCCTGAACACAGTATTAATGCAGGTGTGAGATGAAAATGCTACTTCTAGAACAGTTTCATGTGTACATTTATATCTCTTCGATTTTTCTGATAAACAAAAGACATCAAAATGTGAACATACTAGGCCAGTGTAAAAGATATGAATGCATCCTTGAAATACGAGAGGCTGCCCAGGTGGCGCAGTGGTCTAATGGCTGGATTTGGACCATTCGTCTGAGAACGGTCCGGGTTCGAATCCCGATGGGGCATGGATGTTGTGTTTGTCTAACGGCACTAGAACTCGCCCTTTCTTAAAACAACTGACGCTAAATTAGGGACAGGCGACTGCTTATTACTCATAGAGTTGCTCACGGTGGTCGTTAAACCTCCAAACCAATAAAAATAAATACAAAAAGGCAGTAAATAAAGAAAATTGGTCCCCTACTTGTGACAAAGTTCATAGCTCTAGCCCCGATATACCGCGGGAATTGCAAAAAAAAAAAAAAAAAAAGCACCTGCTCTCTGTGTTGCCAGTCTGTGTGTGTCATCGAATGACCATCGACTGAGTTGTATGCACAAACTTCATCACGCACCATGGCAGACACTCAGCAGAATTTTTAATTTCTAACATTTTAACATGCAAATCAGTCATTCCCAATTTTAATTAAGGACTGCCGACGACCTCTTCTTTCTCGAAGACCAAACCATGGACCACCTACTTTTGAAAATTTTGATATCTGTATACCTATGTGAAGCAGTCTTTTGGAGAAAATATGAGGTATCTCTTAATAAGAAAATGATTTTAGGCATTTTTTTTAAATTTGTGATTTTACCACGCAAAAATGAAAATGATTTGGTAAGGGGGAAGCAAAACGCAAATTTACTGACTTCCATTACAAGTGAACAAAATACGGCATATCCAGGATACACTCAACCTAAAAGTGATGTGAGAAATCTTGCCTCTTTTTGTTATGGACAATACCTTCCACATCCGTTTCAATATTACGTTCTTTTAGTCTCAATCTACATCAACATCGATCCAAATTCTGTGCTTTTTCTTCACATTAGAAAATGTCGAAAATGTTTGTTCACCAAGATATACAGTATAGAACAAACGGGAAGCAAATGTTTTAAAACTTTTCATTTAGCTTCTTATAATAAAAAAAATCTTCACCCAGGATTGGGCAAGTGCATAGGCGTCACTGCTTTCTGTCTGATTATTGGGGGGGGGGGGGCAGATATATCTTCCCTTACCTTCCCAACTCTCTTGTTCTTCTCACTTTAAAACAATGTTTTTTTTTACTTAAGGTTTTCCTTTCCCCCACCCTGTCAATATATCCACCTTTAGATACTTCATGATGCAATAACCAGAATTTATGTCAACTGTATTGTACGATTAATTAGGGGTAAAATCATTACTTTGAACTCTTTCAAAGGCGAGTGTCAACAATTTATTTATTCAGTTAAAGTAAATTTCTTCACCTATACTTTAATGACATTTCATATGTAAACCTAGTTTATAGAAAAAAGTCTTGTTCTACACAACCTTGATTTAGAAGCAGGAACTTAATAAGTCTATAGTTTCCATTTAATCACAAACTGATCCAAAAACGCTCCTCCTCCCGTCACTGTTTGATATGAAAATCTTTGTCGCTTTGTCCAGGTCAACAGTATCGACTATGTTCTGGTGGACACAGCACAACACTACGGGGTTAAGCCGTATTTTTTAATTTTTTTAATTAGAAGTTTAATGACCACTATGGGCAACTGAATGGGCTATAAGCAGTCGCCCGTTCCTAATTCAGGGCCACTGACTCTAAGGAAGGGAGAGAGTGCCGTAAGCAAACACAACACCTCACCGGGATTCGAACCCGCACTCTTCTCGCACCAATGGTCAGTTGCCAGCGCTTAGACCACTACGCAACAGGGGTGGCGAACCGTATGAGTGTATTTAGTACAGTAATAAGAAAGTCTCAAGGTTTTAATTGATTTGTAAAAAAAAAAAGAAAAACTCTTACGTCAATATAGCCTGTCCGTTGGTTCGCCATTTGGCAAAATATTGGGGGGGATATACGTCCCCGAATCCCCATAGGCCGTGACGCTAATGGTCCAGCATACATTCTTGGAAAAATAATTTCAACGAACCGTCACAAGTCACGCCAAAAAGTGCATCTTTCTCTTCCGAACATAGAGTTGTTAGTTGTACATCATCACATTAAAAAACAAATACTTATTTATAAGTTTTCAGGATTTGGCGCACGGAAGCAATCTCTGAAGCTAGTATCTAAATCACGGAGGTGCCCAGGGATGTTATATTCAGCATCTGGTAGCAGCTCTACAGCAGTGGACTCCACAGATGTCCCAAGTGTTTGAGATGTTAGTGAGGCTGCCACTTTCAATTCAGCCTGCCCCTAACCGTAACTTTTTAACCACTGCCTCAATCTTATCTTCCACGTAAGACACATTCACATCATTACCTTAAAGGCTTATGTTGAGGGTGTTCAAGTATGCTGAAACGTCCACTAAGCAACTTACCATACACACAACTACGCAAAATTGTTCATCTGACCACATGGACATTTTGAATCTGTAAGACAGTCATACTGCATCACGTAACTAGAAGAACCGCTTCAATGTTTTCCCCTTGACAGCCAACGCATTTCAGTATGCAAAAGTAGCTACGAATGCTGGCTTCCCATTTCTTCACAGAAGTTTGAGAAGATCCTGGAATTTAAAGCTCGAAATTTGATAAAATCAATAATCGAGACTGTTTCATCAAGTACCTTTTTTAATGAGTCAGGCATCTTCTTCATGGCCAAAGCTTCTCAGTGTATCCCGCAGTGAGTCCATTTCATTAAAGGTGCTGCAGTCCCCATCCGAGCAACAAGTCCACTGATTTTCCCTCATAGAGCACGAGAACCATCTGTTGTCAGACCCACATATTTCTCTCTTGAAATGTAGTTCTCGGCAGAAAACTCATTCAAGTATTTAAATATAAACTTTGCTGTAGTGTGTAAAAGTTTACATGAAAATAAAAAGTTTTCTTAATATTTTCGTTCCATACATAGCGTGCAATATCAGTGCTTTCACCAACTTAAAATGAAAAGAATTTGCAAGTCTGGACCCTTAAAATGAGAGTCTGTTTTACATCATGAGACATATTACATATTCTCCGTTTCAGAGTGTTTTTCCGAATAAGCCATTGTGTTGATTTCCCTAGCCACCGACTCACCAAGTACTCGTTTGCATATACATACACATGCAGGAAGTATCATTATTTTCTTGCCTATGCTGCTTTGGCAATTATTTTTGCCACATCATAAGAAGGTAAGATTACTCGTACATTCTCCTAAGCACTCACAATTAAAGTTTTTTTCTATGGCTTTTTTGCTCCTTCTTCAGCTCCGCAAGTTTGGTCTTGAAAAACTCTATCGATTTATTTCTGTTGTGCGTGTGTTTTGTCTCCAAGCGGATGCTAAAATTAGCCGCCTTCACAGATTCATTAGGCAGAATTTCACAACATAAGGAACTCTTGGGAATTTCACAACATAAATACACCTCAGATCCTTTAGCTCAACTAAGTCCACATACTGAAGATAGTCATCGCCGTACTTATGGCTTTTTTCTGTGATTATCATTTAACACAAGTGGATGTGCTGACCGTAGGCCTAGAATTAGCTTCAGAATCAACAATACTAACAGATGACACAGAGCCTTTTGTTTTGCTGTTGTGCATCACTTCTTGGTCTTTTCTAAGATATCGTCTGCAACTACGCTTTCATTTTTTACAGGTTTTTCTTTAAAACGTTACCCAAAACATATCTACAACTACACTGCTGACTACCCAAAATGCAACACTAAGGAGGACACGAGATATCAAAGACAGATTTACTAGACACATAACAACATATACAAAGATGAAACGATTGAGCTTACAGGCCCGTGCGACTTGAGGAACACGCAGACATCAGTAGTTCGTGTGGCCCCCATGGCTGGCAGTAACGGCCGCTACACGCCGCGGCATCGAACGAAAGAGGCTTTGAATGTTGGCTTCGGGTATGGTGGTTCGGGCTGCTTCCACACGTTGCCACAGTTCAACAGGCGTAGCCGCGGGTGGTGCTAGCCGGGCCACTCGGTTGCCGATCAGCGACCAGACGTGTTCGATGGGCGACATATCGGGAGAACAGGCGGGCCACGGCAGCAGTGACACCTGCTGGGCCGTGAAGAATTGTTGCACGATGCGTGCCACATGCGGGCGCGCATTGTCGTGTTGAAACGTGGCCGCTGGAAGGTCCTGCAAATAAGGGAGGACTACAGGCTCCAAAACGTCGGAGATGTAGCGATGGATATTGAGTGCATCGGCGATGCGTACCAGAAGGATGCGGGTGTCATATGCAATTGCGCCCCAAACCATAACGCCAGGCAACGGACCGGTATGGCGATGCATAATGCAGGCGTCATACAGTCTCTCGCCGCGGTGCCGCCACACGCGGATCCGACCATCATGGTGTTGCAGGTAGGAGCGGGATTCGTCGGAGAAAACAATGTCGTGCCATTCCGTAGTCCAGGTGCGGCGTTCAACGGCCCACTGCCGCCTCACTCGCCGGTGGTGTAACGTCAATGGTAATCGGAGCAATGTGCGCCGTGCGACAATTCCCCGCTCCTGCAGAAGACGTCAAACGGTACGTGCTGACACAGGTTGTAACGCAACACACCCTAATTCCTGCGCTAACGTTCGTGATGTGGTGGTGCGAGCCGTTAAAGCCCGCTGTACAACATGCCTGTCCTTTCGTTCGGTGGTGTACAGCGGTTGCGGCAATCGCTCACGTCGGTCCGTCCGTTCCTCCTGCACCCATCGAATCTATCCTCGCCCCACTGTGGCTGGATGTCGTCCCACACGTGCGCCGATGTCTCGGTACGATAGACCGCTGTCGCGATAAGCCACAATTCGTCCTCTTTCGAACTCCGAAACGTGCTGGAATGACTGCCGTATTCTGCGACGAGGCATCAGGAAGCTTCCCACGCAGAGGTCCGGCAGCAAAGCACACTTCCACTACTTACACCTCGCCTTTGTGTGCCCTCTTCTTATAGTGCTTCTCGGTGGCGTGCTGGGCGCACATGATTTACAATGATTTACATGACCTGCAATGCTAATCGTTTGCATGTCCTCTCGCGGGCGACGCATGCTGCGAATTTCAGGCCAATCGAATGCTTCCTTCTCGGTGTTGCATTATGGGTGGCCAGCAGTGTATATCGGCATGTGACACGAAATTGAAACAAGCCTATCTCCAGTGTTACGCTACGAAGTCCAACAAGAGCATTTTTTATAAGGGTGTTTAACGATCACCGTGAGCAACTCAGTGCGCTATCAGCAGTCGCCCGTCCCTAATTTAGGACCACTTGTTCCAGAGAAGGACACAACACCCATGCCTCACGGGAGTTGAAGCCGGACCTATCGTGAATGAACCGTCAGTAGCCATCGTTTAGGCCACTGCGCCACTGGGGTGGCACATACAAGAGCACTCAGTCAAAGTAACAATTTAATTTATCACACACAAAGATGAACAACCCGGAAACATTCTGAGTCACTCTGTTTGTATATCACTTTAAGAAATGATTTCGCAATCGCTGCCCAAATAAGATTAACTCTGTCGTTTAAAGTCACCATCGATAAAGGATTTGATCAGACGATCGGGCTAGTTCTCGAAACTTCCGGCGGCTTCCACAAAATCTCAAAGCGCTACTTTTCAAGCACCGCCATCCTAGTTCGTTCGTAGTTTCTCTGACAGATGGCTCACGTAGCAGTACTACTCCCTAAGAGTTGTTCATTATGAAGACTACAAAACAAATGGCGCACATTTTGAAATGGTAAACAAAATTGTTTCTCCCATAATGCGATTATTAGATATCTCAGATTTAAAAGAAAAATACGAAAATCGAGTTTTTTCACGGGAAAAGTGCCACGGACTCCCTAGATGGGTTATGTGGATTGTGGACCTCTGAGAGTCCGTGGACCACCAACTGAGAGCCACTGTCATAGAGTTTCGCAAGAGGCGCCTGTCGTGATGTGCATGAGTACTTGCCTGTGTGTGTGCGTGCGTGCGTGCGCACGTGCGCGAGCACCCTCACGCGTCCCTTTTACCTATGCTTGCGAAAAATGACTATTCAGAAATGGACACGACTTATTTGAACTGCATTGGTTGAATGTATCATCATCATCATTGTCAACCATTATCAATCCACTGCTGGACGAAGGTCTCCCCAAGTTTCCTCCACAACGGTCTGTCTTGTGCCAGTCTCCTCCATGTCACCCCTGCATACTTTCGAATTTCATCAACCCACCTCCCATGTGGTCTTCTTCTGGGTCTTTTGGTTGAATGTATATCATCTGCTATTTTGTATTTCTAAGCATTTTACGAGCTCTTCAATATTATCAATGTATAGTTCATACCCCTCTTTTGACGAAAATAGTAAGCGAAACATTAAGCCTAACTGTAAGCGAAACATTGAATGCCTGACTAATTACGTAAGCACGAATTCAATGACGACCGACGAGGTCTAATAAGAATGTTTGGTGCTAATGAAGATATAAAATTAATCAGATGTATCAGTTTTCTTACTTTGGAGCACGGAACAATTAATGTTTTGAAAATTTCTTTGTAGTTCCTTCTCAACCAAGCAGGATAGTAGTTACGGAAATTTCTCGTTCTGAGGTTTCGCTGTATTGGTCTGACCCATCTCGTGCAGGAGAGGAAATCATGAACTACGAGCTATACTGGGAAGACAACTACACCAACGAATTCTATCACGAAAGCCTAAACAATACGGATACATACAAAATCACTGGCCTGCATCCGGATACCATTTACAGTGTGTGGGTTGCAGCCCGGAACGTGTACGGAGAAGGAGCACCTACTCCTCCTATACAGGTCAAGACAGAGGAATTCTGTAAGTATTCTGAAAACATCTGGTTTAGTAAATTTCTTACTCTGAAATTACTTTCTTTACATGATTTCATCATTAAAGAACGATTTCATACTTATTTCACTACAAATATAAATTTTTTCTTGAAAAAATTTAAAATATGAAAAAATATAATTTTTTTTATCGTTGGCATAGAGCCATTGGGAGGTGGCCCTGAAAATGTGCATAGGAAGAAATAAATAGTCTGAATAAAGTTTTGAAACAGGATTTTCTATACCATTACGGTGGAACATGAGTTTTAGACATGTACGAAAAACAATAACCGATCCAATTAAAATTCTGCAAGGCCTGCAACTCTTTCAGAAGAGCATACGAAAAATTAGACACCAAGCCGATGTTATTGTTGAGCAAATCGAAAAATGGATGAGAAGCATGAAAAGAGATGAAGATTAGCTCTTAAGACTCCGTGTACAGTGCTCAATAAAAAGTTTATTCCAAGCTTTCACCGACTAACCAGGTGGCTTTATCAAGGAGACAAGTAAACAGAATACAAATTCTAAATGCGATTCTGAATACAGATTCTAAACACAGCTTCTAATTATGCAGTTAGAACATAATTGAAATAACGTGAAAGTGTGGCATGGTCTAATACATGTCATCACCATTATCTGTTTTCTCTTAGCTTCAGAGATATCTTCTCCTGACGTTAGAACTTCTGGAGCAGAGGTTCTCAACCAGATAGAAATTTTACGGTTTCGGGATGGTGGGGGAACTACATACTCAAACTGTTGGAATATTGATCGTACATTAAATTAAAAATAAAGATAAATATTTCACTTTTTATCTATGTAAATATTTCACTTATGGTTATATTTGACCTTTTTTTTGTATTTTATTCATAGATTTTATGAGTCCATTATGAGTGTCGAGAAAAGAGGGTACGATGATTCATATATTCAATATGGATTCACATCCATCATCATCAAAGGAAAAGAAAAGCCTCCATGTGTTATTTGTAACAAAGCTTTGTCAAATGATTCTACGAAACCAACGAAGTGGATGCAACATTTGCAGAATATCCAATCTCAATA
Organism: Macrothele yani; assembly: GCA_039090855.1. Taxonomy (NCBI): domain Eukaryota; kingdom Metazoa; phylum Arthropoda; class Arachnida; order Araneae; family Macrothelidae; genus Macrothele; species Macrothele yani. The sequence goes on from CM077013.1 coordinate 70,949,245, forward strand.
CAAGGACAGGGACAAAAGCCTTTTTGGAAGTCATGGGAGTGGTCTCAAAATGATAAAGCTGGATTGAACTGAAACATTCCAAAAAATGAACCACAAGGTTACTAAAGTTTCTTATATCGTAACACTGCGATAGCAAAGCATAAAAAAGCACGTACAATTAGGGAAACTTTAATCAAATCTTGCGCTCTCAAAATGATGGGAATTGTGTTGGGGAATGGATTCGAGTAAAAACCTGCAGCAGTTTCATCATCAAACAGCACTGTTCAAAGAAGAATCAGCGACATGACTATTGACATCAAGGAGCAAGTTGTGCAGGAGACCAAATCTGCAGCATTTGTTTTATTTTTAATTCAACTTGATGAATCGACTGATGTGGCATCGTGTTCCCAGCTGCTGGTATTTGCAAAACATGTTCACTCACGTTCGTTTAAACAGGAGTTACTCTTTTGTTCTCCTCTTGAAACAACTCCCAAGACCTCGGATATCTTGGAAAAGGTTTCGTCTTCTTTGAATAAGAAAATCTTTTCTAGCATAATGTATATGTGTGCTGTACAGATGGAACATTATCTATGTTGTAGACAAACTCTCGATTCCAAGTTAATATGGAAAAGTGAGCTTCAAACGTGAAAGGCATTCGTTGTGTGATCCATCGTTAAGCACTGACCTGAAAAACACATTCAGCTCTACTAGCGAAGGTTTTGAATCAAACAATTCAAATTGTGAAATTTGTCAAAGGAGGAGCTCTCAATTCACGACTTTTCAAGCAGTTATGTATTAACGTGGATACAGGCCATCATTTGCTTCTTTTCCACACGAATGTTCTAGGGGAAAGGTAACTGAGAAAGTATTTTAGCTTAGAGATGAGCTCAAATTATTTCTTGAAGTTCTGGGTAAGTTGAAAATTTTCGTCTTGTTGGATGATGAGGAATGGGTCATGCGTCTGGTCTATTTGGTTGAACAGCTAAATGAACTGAATCTTCAGATGCAAGGAAAGATACAAACATCATAAAATTCATTGATTCCTTGAAAGATTTCACGAGCAAGCTGAAAAAGTGGCAGAGAAAAGTCAAGATAAAAATGTTGCAATGTTTGAGAAACTGTCGCCAGTTCTTGTTGCTGGTGGTGATGACTAAGTGCTTCCATAATTTACAAAAAATTACATTTTGCTCCTTTTGATAGCACAGAAAAATGAATTCGGCCGATATTTTCCTAAACTCAGTGATGAGGAGTTGGCTTTAATGCAAAATTCATTCAAATCGTTAGTTGAAAAGGTTCTTGGTGATTGCCAAGATAAATTTCTGGAGCTGAAGACTGATTCGAGAGCAAAAGATATGTTCAATGAGAAATCAGTCACAGAATTTTGCCCCTTGGTGTACGATTCCTACCTAAAAGTGGCAGAAAGAGCTATAGATGCTTGCTTCCATTTGTGTGGGCGTATTTTTGTGAGTCAGACTCTTCAACTCTGTTGTAAGTGAAAACGAAGCATATTGGAGGTTGAAAATGTCTGCGTTGTGCCCTTTCAAGAATTCCTCCGCATATCCAAGAATTGGCGAAGAAAAAACAATCCCAGGTTTCTCATTGACTGTAATCTTCATTTGAATACTTAATTACAATACCCTAGCATTCTACTGAACTTTTTGTTTCTTGAAGTATGTTTCAGTTTAGTTTGCTAAGAGGTAAGTAATTATTTATAAATATAAAAAATACTATTTGAAGATCCAAATTTTGATACAATACAAATTTTTCCATTCATGAAAAATACTTTTATTCAGTTTTAAGGCAATCAAAGTGAAACTTTATGCGCAACTCTTACGTGAAATTTTCTGAAATTCAACAGCCCCTCATAAGCACCCAAGTCTTTGAGGAGTATCTAATTTAAAGGTAGATACAGTCATGGGAGAAAAACACTGCTATGAAAAGAAACTGACCACGCAGTTCATGTCTTATCCCGGATTTTAATCTGCACGCACAAGACTATCAAAATTAAAAAGAAAATCAGCAGGACAATTTGCTGAACATAACGGGGCCTTGACCAGATCTAATACGACTAACCAATTTCTCGTTCTATAACGGATATCGAGAGTGTAAAACTTTTTTTCATTCACTGCAGCGTAAGTGTTCTGTCTGATTTAGTATAATGCAACATATGTACAGCATAAAATATCAGTTTGTTTCCGTTTCGCTTAAAGATTACAAAAGCATATTATCTGTTTCGACCAAATTTACAAACAAGTTATTCTGATGAACAAAATGTATCTCCTATCTGATATGAGATACCGACAAGCGGTCCAATACGAAATATGAGTTGCCGTTTTTCCTTATTGACGTGGAGACCGAGAAAATGAATTATAAGCTTCTTTTTCATAACATACATGTACAGTATGTTCTATTTCCTGCAAGAACTACAACTGTCAGGTAGAATGAAGGCCTATATCTTCCTTGATGATTTTCGTGAAGAAACACAATAATTATTATTAATGTTCATGAGTAAAGACAATTATTATTTTTATGTAGATCAGCAGCTTATAGAATTCATAGTTCCCGCACTTGGCTTATTATTTATTGCCTTACGTTGAAATCATATGACACCCTTGTGTTCGGAAGATTCAAAATCCGCTGCCAAATGTAGAAAAGCGATTGAAAAGTGTAATGCTGTAAGGCGGTGAACACAACAAATAACGTACCTAGGATTTCACATAAATGCCATCATTCTGTAGGACCTCTTGTCATCTGTCTATGAGTAGGTGAATCCCACGCCGGAAAACTCTTGTTTTAGAGTAAAAAATGTCATGTAATGCCGTTTTCACATCGTCAACATCATCTAAGGTTTGGAGAGCAAAGGCGTTCTGTAACGATCGAAAAAGGTGGTAGTCCGTAGTTGCCAGATAAGGGAAATAAGCCGGGCTAGGTAACATTTCCCAACCAAAGTCCAGTAATTTTTACTGAGTGATTAAAACAGCATGAGGTCTGGCGTTATCATAATGAAGGATTACGCCTTTGCGATTGACGAGTGCTGGCCACTTCGATGTCAGTTGTTCTCGCAATGTGTCCAACTGTTGGCAGTAGTGGTCAGCATTTATCGTTCGCTTAGGTGCCAACACCTCCCAGTGGATTATTCTCTGGACATCCCACCAAACACTCAACAAAATTTTTTGGGATGCAGAAAAAGGTTTTGCTGAGTGTTTTTGACGTCGATGGAGCAGGCTTTGCACCTTGGCACATAGTCCGTCGGCGCTTTATATAACGACACAGTACCCATTTCTCCTCACCCGTTACAATTCGTCCCAAAACAGGTTCATTTCTGCGACGAGAAAGCAATGAAACACAAGTACGGATTCTCTCCTCTCGTTGCTCTGCAGAAAGCTGGTGCGGAACCCAAGTGTATCGAACTTGATAATGAACCCAAGCGCATGCATCCGTCTTTCGAGAGTTTTTCTGTGTACCGACAACGTTTCCGCTAATTCCTGAACGGTTGTATATGGGTCATTTGTTATGGCTTGGTCCACATCCCTGTCAGAAGCCACGGATGGACTTCCAGGATGTGGTTGATCTTTACAGCTTCTGTCTTCGTTCCGGAATTTCCGAAACCAACGGCGACATGTGCTATCATCAACTGCCTCCTACCCATACATTTGACAAAATGTTGCGGCAAGCCGCGGCTGCAGAACTGCTTTTATCGAACTCGTATAGCAAACAATGTCTAATGTGCTCCTTATGGCATGCCATGTTACACCGTCCGTAATTTCCGTTACGAATGACTTACTCGGACAAACCTAGTGCCTCTATATGCTATACTGCTCCACGCTTTATTGACCGAAAATTTGGCATTGCAGAGTCATCTGTGACTTAACTACTCCGATCGCAATTTGCATCTATTACAAAAACGGGTAGAACTTTTGCACATACCCAATATACTCTTGGACTCGTCAGAATTTCCGTACTTTTTCTGACGATCAGAAAACACCCGTTCGAGAAACTATGGAAATTTTCATCATAGCTTCTGCAGGAAACGGTTGTTAGAGATACGATGAAAATTTATATGATTGCTTCCACGGAAAGCAATCTTTAGAGAAATTATGGAAATTTTCCTGATTGTTTCCATAACAAAGCGTAGAAATTTTGAAAAGGCCATGAGTACGAACAAGCGAGCTGCCAAGAGTTTAGAGTAATTTTAAAGACACAAGAAACAGTATGACGTAATACCTCTCAGCACACTCGTTCCTCGTCACATGGAACTGAAAATACGTGACATCTGTTATACATCAAATGCACTAATTTTAAATTTTGTAAATACCTAAAACGGCTTTTATTTGTTTCTCTGCATTGTTTTAAACAGTTCCGGAAAGTCGGTTTAACGCCCAAAAGCCTGGTGTTCATATCTATTTTTGCTGCTGTACCATTAAATTCAAGTTCCGTATGACTTCTTTTTTTTTTGTGATGAATGTTTCTGTTGATGTAAATTACAGGTTTCTTAATTTAAGTTTCGATACTTTTTGGTCAGACTTCCAATTGGATTCGCTAAACACTCACAATATTCGTTTTTCACTACTTATTGTAATTCCTGTTTAGAAATGTTTTGCAAGTGTTTCTATTGTAAATAATCTTAAAATTTTCCGTTTCTTTTGAAGCACCCAGTCGGCCGAAAAAAGTATCAGCTAAAGCAATCAGCTCCACAGCGATAAAAGTTAAGTGGAAGCGCCCGTCCAAAACTTTGCAGAAAGGATTAATTGAAGGATATCGTATATACGTTGAGGAGCATCACAACCAACAAAATACTGGAAGTGCGCTTAAAATGTTTTATGTAGAAGATGAGGAGACTAAGGAATTTAATGTAACTGGACTACAACCAGACACTTATTATTCTATCCAAGTAGCCGCAACTACCAGGAAGGGAGATGGAGCTTTGGGCGAACAAGTCAGTGTGATAACTACTGGTGGAGGTATGTAGATTCATCTGTTATTTCTTATGCTTTACTAGCTGTTTTGCATCTCCCTTCTGCTCATAAACAGATTTCAGAAACTTTATTGCACCAAAGTCCACAACACAGAAAAAATTTTGACGGATCACAGATTCTATTTACAAAACTCAAACATACTTTGAAATTTTGAAATTGGTAGGTGTATCCAGGTCTATACAATAAAGTGGTGTTGAAAAAGGATCACTTAATGGTAACACTTAGAAAGAAACACTTGAGTGATGTTGTTGCATCCAAACTGCCCTGAGAAATTAGAAAGTTAAGGTTCCTTATTTATTCCTTGTTTATTCCCATACTGCAGACAATTAAATTTTAGAAATTTTGCTGAAAGTCAGTGAATCAAATGCTACTGTAATAAGGAAATTTACACCGGAAGAAGTGCGATTAATAATCCGTTTTCGTGGGTTTAAGAGTATCCAGCTTATTGAAATTCATCGTGAATTGATGGCAGTCTATGGTACCAGTGTAATGACAAACCAACATGTGCTAGTTCAAACACAAAGCATTGCTACGAGTTCGGGTATAGTCAGGTAAGCGTAAACGACGAACACAGGATTGGGTGATAATTCACATCAGCTAGCATACTGCTGACATCGAAAATAACATTATGAAAGTTAGACATGTCTCTGTCAACATTGGAACACCAATTCAACCTTCTATACGGTACAGTGTGGGATATTCTTCGTGAGCGTCTTGGATAGCGAAAGGTCTGCAGCTGATGAGTTCGTAGGCAACTGACACATGGCCACGAAAAGATATTCGTAGTAACATTTCCGACACTTCTTCAGCGATACGTGGGTGTTCTGTTGATGTTCGGAGAGTAAAGCCAAAACAATTACCTGGAAGTATCCTGGTTCACCTGTTACAAAGGAATTCAAGACACTGGCCAGGTTCGAAAAGATGACAGCGACAGGAACTTGGGATACGCAAAGCATCGTCTTGGTGGAATTCGTTCCTCGCGATGCAACGATCTATGCAGCTTATTATCAGGACACACTAACCGCAGTAAAGGAGGCTATTCACTGCTGAAGTCCTGGATTGTTGGCAAAGGGAGTACTGCTGTTACACGATAATGCCCAGCCGAACACAACCGAAACTACGGTGGATTCTTTTCAGCGCTAACCACAAAAAAAATTTCCTATGCCCTGATTTGAAACAACCGGACTTTCGCCTTTTTCCAACACCTTCGCAGTCAACGCTTTCAATCTGCTGATGATGTCTATGAGGTTAAATAATGGTAACGCCTGAAGGATGCATCTTTTTACCACCAAGGCTTTGCCCAGTTTATCTTCCCTGCTATGAATCGTGCCTCAACATACCTGGAAACTATGTCCAAAAATGTACTGCATTAGGGTGAAGCTTAAAAGTTAAAAAAAAAAGAAAAATATTTCTTTTTTGCACGTCTTACCCCCCCCTCCCAATTTGTTCCTTTTCATATAAAAACACTATATGAAAAGTTTAAGCTATATAAATTCTTATGTTTAAGGGTAGCTCAAGTGACTCAAAGATTACAAAAATTATGAAAATTCAACAAATTATGAGTATATTTTAATTTATTATAAACAACTCAGTATATATTTAAATACATTAATAATGGATAATTTGTTCAATTTATTGTTCATGTTATCAATCTGACAGTAGCAAACTCTAAATTTGTTGCTTTCACAGAGGCTCAGACAGAGACTGTTTCCTGCTGTTAGGGTACATTCTACAATGGTCCTCAACAACTTGCAGCAGGAATTGTAGCTGCATTTCATCATGGGTTATTAATCCACTGTACTCCTGAATGAGTGCCACTTCACGTTAAGCATGGCCATTAACAACTTTTAGAGACTTGATTGTTTCTATAGCCTGCTTCTAATCATCTCTGATCTCCCACAAGTCTGGATCAACCGCGAGAAATCCATCTGGAAGTTCCAACATTCGGAACAATGCCATTGACCTGGCTGTAACGAAATCTTCCAAGTTTTTGTTTTTGCAAGTTCTTCAAGTTACAAAATCGTCCAAATTTTTGTCTTGCAATCTTCTAAGTTTTAGTGATTGGCTTGGAATTATTTTAATCTTCTTGGTCTCCTTCATTCTGCATGGCACTCACCATCAGTCTTTTGGCTGACGAACTGAACCGACTGTCGAAGGAAGCTAAACCAACAAGTTCTTATGACAAATACCACAAGTGATTGGAAAATGTACTCGATGTTGACTTTGAGTTGGATGAATGGATGGATGAGTATCCACTTGACGACTTCAACAGCAACAGGTCATTGTAAGGAGCACTTGAAGCTTAAGGTGCAGAGATCCAGGCTTTCAGGTAGATACATACTGCGCAAACACACACACACATCACGCAGTCCTTCCTCTTCTTTTTAAAAGTCAGTTTGAATTGAGCTTTGAACATCCAGATCTGGAGGTTGTATGTCACTTTTGACATAGAGCTGGCATGGTGCATCGCTCCGGTGACATAAATCGCACACCTCTGGCAGGAGCAGCACCAAGAAAGATAATCACAAGTTCTAAGAATTCTTTATAACTAGTTCAAGCCGCCAGCTGTAACTGATAACTCTGATACAGTTGGCAAATTTTGAGTGAAGCATTGCAAAATCTAAGCTCATTAAGGAGTCTATTATAACAAATTCTAAATAACGAACGCAGAAAATTTCTGACTTTCAGAACAAAAGGACGAAACATTCTAAAAAAGCAATGCCTAAAATTTATCATGAACTACTTTCCTTCACGCCTACACGTTGGTTGTGATCAGGTTGCATGTAAACAAAGCGGAAAGTCACACTCAGATCGGAAACCACGTTTTTCATTTTGTATCGCGAAGGACACACACATGCACACACACATACACAAACTTTCTTTTATTATTGAGCAAAGTGAGGCCGAAGGCCGAGCTGAGCTTTCTTTACGAGACTCGATACACTTAGCTGTTCGGGCATAGGTACGAGATGAAACATCCGATCACAGTGATTTTTTGTATGCGATTGGATATCGTCAATGGTCAGGTTTTGATGCCTTCCTATTCTTGAAATTCCGTGTCATTGAGGAATAATCATCCAAAAACTTGCATTTTTAGGGGGTTTGAGAAGGAGTCGTTTGTTACCTATCTACTCCAAAGATCTTCAGCCGATCCGTATAGCCAAGTGGTTAGCACGCCTAGTTCCTAAACTAAAAGTCTCAGGTTCGAATCGCTCAGTGTGAGTTTTTTTGCTGGCTCTGAAAAAATTTCCTCGTGACGTAACACCATTAAATTTGTTTAAAGTACCACTAGAAAGTAAATACGTCGGGGGGAAGATGGTGGGGAAAATGGCGGACACCCAGGGTCGAAGGGCAACGCCTAAAATTATAGCACCTGCAAAGTGGCGGCCCCGCTACATAACTCTAAATTTTGTTGGAGCAAGAAATTACTGTGTCACGATAACAAGGTTTGGTTGCAGCAACAAAACGTTTTATCACGATAACAATACATATTGTTGGATCAAAGAAATTCCCCAAAATCGACAAAATTATTTTGTTAAATGAACAAAACTTTTTGTCATGATAATAATAAATTTTGTAGAATCAACAATCATTTTCAACAAAATAAATTTGTAAGTTCAACAAACATTTTTGTTTACTGTATATCGACAAAATGTTTTATTTGATTCAACATTTTTTTTGCTAAATTAACAAAACGTTTTTCTCAGTGTTGCTACAGAGAAAGGGAAGGAAATGGTGAGTGACATGGGATTAGTATCGTGGTGATTGGTCGTGTCGTATAAAAATGATGACCGTAAAAAGACTGACCAATTTCAATAATTGAAAAAATCCGCTCTCTACACAAGAATTGGGACAATTAGTTGTTCAGGCATAATTACGGCATGACACATCTGATTACCGTGATTTTTGGCATGCGATTGGACATCGTCCATGGTGAGGTTTTGACGCCTTCCGATTCCCGAAATTCCGTGTCATTGAGGAATTTCAATTAAAACTAGATGGGTTTTTACTTGAACCATTTCATGAAAGTCGGCTCACTAACTTAATTTGAAAAACAAAAACAAAAAACGTTTGAATTGAAAAACGAAGAAATGGAAAGAATCGGTCTGTTAGCTCAACACTTGCTTACTCTATAATAATAAACGGAAGTTTGTGTATGCGTGTATGTGTCTGTCTTTCGCGATACAAAATGAAAAACGTGGTTCCCGATCTGAGTGTGTCTTTCCGCTTTGTTTACATGCAACCTAATCACAACCAACGTGAAGGCGTGAAGGAAAGTAGTTCATAATACATTTTAGGCATTTCTTTTTTAGAACGTTTCGTAGTTTTGTTCGGGAAGTCATACATTTTACGCGCTCGTTTTTTACGCTTTCCAACCGTAGGTTGAAGAAGCATATATGCTCCAACTTTGTCTGTCTATCTGTCCGTCAGTCCGCACGATAACTCGCGTTAAAATGGGTCGATTTCAATAAAATATTAGTATGTGGTAGGGGACCACCTGGGGACGAACCCTATTGAAAATTGAAGAAATGGGGACAAAGGTCAGGACATAGGAGCGGGATCCATTCCATTACCCTTATGTGTCATAACTTACGTACAAATGCTTCGATTGCGACAAAACCATAACATGTTGTTCCGGAGGTACGCTGAACCGGTTCTGTTGAACATCATCGAATTGGGGCAAAAGGTCAGGACACAGGAGCGAGATTTATTCCACAGCCATTATAACTTGACTAAAAATGCTTCTATTGCGACCAAACTTTAGTATGTTGTTTCGGAGGTATACTGAACCGGTTCTGTTTAATATAACTGAAATTGGGTCAAAGGTCAGGGCACAGGAGCGAGATTTATTTCACAGCCATTATCCTCATAACTTGAGAAATGATTTCTGGTATGTTGGAAAGCGTATCATAATCAATGCATTGCATGATTTTACTAACTTGCTTAGAATCTGTTATAATAGACGCCTTAATGAGCTTAGATTTTGCAATAGCTTTGTTCAAAATTGGCCAACTGTACCCAAGTAATCGGTTACCGTTGGCGGCTTGTCCTAGTCATAGATTAAGCAAATGCTTAGCTAACAGAAGGAGTCTTTCCATTTCTTTGTTTTTCAATTCAAACGATTTTTTTAAATTAATGATAGTGAGCGGTAAAAAGCCATCTAGTTTTAATTGAAATTCCTAAATAACGCGGAATTTCGGGAATCGAAAGGCGTCAAAACCCGACAAAGGACAATGTCCAATCGCATGCCAAAAATCACAGTGATCGGAAGTGTCATGTCGTAGCTGTGCCCGAACAACTAATTGTCCCGAGTCTCGTACAGTGAGCGGATTTTTTAAATTATTATTAAAATTGGTCAGTTTTTAATGGTCATTATTTTTATACGACGAGACCAATCATCATGATACCAACCCCATGTCACTCACCATGTCCTTCCCTCTCTCTGTGGCAAGTGTCACCGGATCGGCTGAAGATCTTTGGAGTAGATAGGTAACAAACGGCCCCTTCTCAAAACCCCGAAAATCCCCTAAAAATGTAAGTTTTTGCACGATTATTCTTCAATGACAAGGAATTTCGGGAGTCGGAAGGCGTCAAAACCTGACCATGGACGATGTCCAATCGCATACAAAAAATCACGGTGATCGGATGTTTCATCTCGTACTTATGCCTGAACAACAAATTGTGTCGAGTCTCGTAAAGAGAGCTCCGCTCGGCCTTCGGCGTCGCTTCGCTCAATCACCCTTTGGGTGACTTTGTTCTGGATGCTTGTTTGCATAATCGATGGCACCTTGCTTTATATCTTCTACTAGATTTGCGGCATCAGCTGCAATCCCTGGTTCATACTTGTCAGTATCTTTGAATCCCCAGTATTCCAGGAAGCGTTTGAACAGTGCAACCTCGGGAGAAGATGCTGCTCCCATAAACACTTCGAACACCGCACTAATTATCAGTTCCATAATATGATGCCTGCACGCCAGTGGCAAGAGCTCCTTCTCAACCTTTTGCTCTAGGAGGACACAGGCACCAGCAATATGACCAGTGTTTGAGCTGGTCGTGTCAAAGCACATGGAACGGATGCTGTTGACTATACCTCAGTCATTAATAGCCTCAAAGTCAGCAGCAGCTTGCGCCTCGCCTGTTCTGGATGGAAGCTTGGTAACTGTGAGTAACTGAGAAACTCTTCCTTTCCCAAAAACTAATATTGGCAGGCGACCGTCTTTCTCTTTTCCAATTAGTTCATGAGTCAGTTTTGCTATCCAGTGAACAACAAGGGAAACGTTACCTTGAAACTTGGCCTTTATGCTTGCAGATCTCTGGACTCTGTGTTATACTATTTGTCGGCAAACTGAGTCTGTATTTAGAGCAAGTACATCAATGTTTTGTCCTAAGCTTTTGTCAGTTTCTGCTGTAAGAAAAACGGCTTTTCGGTCTGACACTTTTGTTCGGTTTAGAGCGGCTGTGAGTTCTGAAGTAACTACAATTTTTCGCCCCCGTGTTCTTCTTTGTACCTCAAATTTGATGTATCCAGCAGTTTCTTCAATCGCATTGTCCTGAGTTTCCATCTTTTCATCACCATCTACTGAGCTATTTTCAGAATCAGTAGATGAAACTAGTTCAGCTTTAAATTTTACTTCGAAGAGCTCAAAACATGACATCTACACAAAATGGCTGATCTAGCTTTTGCATGTATCTTTGCACGTTGCACAAACAGTCTAGTACTGCCATCTATGATCCTTGATGCGAAGATTAAAGAAATTAAAAATGGGCGGGGCTAGTCTAGTGTTGTTTTTTTTTTTTGATTGGAGGTTTAACGACCACCGTGAGCAACTCAATGGGCTAAAAGCAGTTGCCCGTCCCTAATTTAGGGCCACTGGTTCCAGGGAAGGGGAAGAGCCAGTGCCGTAAGACAAACACAACATCCATGCCTCACCGGGATTCGAACTCTGACCCCTAACGGACGAATGATCAGAGGCCATCGCTTAGGCCTCTGCGCCACCGGGGCGGCGGTCTAGTGTTTCAAGCCCTATATTTATCATGTACATTAGAAACTTTACCATCATTGAGCTACCCCTAAATATTATTCAATTGTGCTCATATTTTGCCTGAATTTTTTTCATAAAAAGGAACAAAATGAGATAGTAAGATCATATTTCATAGTTGAAAAATAAGCTCCACCCTAATGCTGCATATGTTTCTATATGTGACACATGTGTTAAATTTTGTACCTTGGTTTTTTTCCGAAATAAAAAAGCAGGGAACCTAACTTTCACACTTTGCCCAGTAGCAAATTCTATGAAGGATGTCTGTGCAAGTGTTGCCCATTATTTTGTTTTGTTGTTTAATTGCACTGGCCGAACATGTGATATTATCGAAAACAAAAAAAATGTGTTTTAGTTTAAATTTGAAAACTGGTTTTTCGTAGAAAGAGAATCCAGCCTACATCCCCTTATTTTCTGGAAATTTGAATACACGGAAGAAATTCTCTCTCCAAAACGATGCAGTTGTTAACTTTTCTGATGAGATCTCCATGCAGTTGATGATGGCGTCATTATTCTTAAAAACAGTGATCTTATGCGATTTTCGCGTAGGTTGGAAATTGAGTGTTTCATAGTTTCTGCTACGTTTCTTACTGAAGATCTTAGGTATTTACGTAACGTAGCCAATGTTATAGGGCTAACAATTGGTTCCTTCTTTTACTCAGCATTCAAAATGAGAGCCAAGTTTTAGAGTTCTCATATTCGTAAGCTGCTCTAGGTTCGTCATCTATGCTGTAAATATTCGTTAAAATCCTGAACCAGAGTCTGACGCGGTTGCGAAATATTTTGAAAATGTCTTTATCACTGAACAATAATTGCATTTTAAAATGAACTTAAAACAACCATTTTTCGAAAGGAAACTTTTTTAAATTTTATTAAATCGCGCCGAACTGAAGTGCAGTTGATTCATTCGAGCATCACGGAATCAGTGCAAAACTATTGCAAATTGCGGAAGAAGGATATGCAATTTCGGCTCACCTACGCTCAGGCATGGCAGACCTTTGGTCCATATTTCTTCTACTTATGCTTACATCATCATTTGCATTCGACATCTTGGCCAACTTCGGCAGTTATTGTTTTTTTTATTTTTATAAGAATCTTTCTCGAATTTAATTTTTTGCTATTAATCAAGGAACCCCCAAATATTTTCGCATTATATCTCATCAGACAATTTAATACGGAATTTCAGTATCGTAAATTTGAACTCTCTACCCTCCAACCTTTTCATTTTTATCTCTAGAGGCAATTTAATTTTCACCCGCATTTGTACAAAAAGCTAAATAGTTAATTCTCGTTCAAGAATTTGTAATGTTCAGGGGAGAATTTTTCCAAAACAAAGTAAAAGAAATCCCACGAAAAATGATTTTCTGTATTAGATATTTCCAATGTATTAACGTTTTATATTTGTTTACAGGTTGAACCACATGTACAAACACAAGTGTGTGTAGGAGTCTAGATCGAAACGCTGACATATAATATTTTATGCAATTTACTTTTTCCAGTGCAAGAGTTTAAACACCACAAATCTTTTATTTTGTTGCTCTGATGATATTCACCTGTAATAAGGCATCAGAAGTCATCGATGAGGCTCATACATAACTATCGTTAAAGTGGATATTTTTTGAAAGATCATTTTGTTCCTTTTTCCATATCACAAAAGTTTTAATGATGTTTTCCATTATGATAATTAATATTCTAAATAACGTGGACACTTGAGGGAGTTAGGTTGATCGGGATGCATACCTTAATATTAAAATGAACATTTCTTTATATTCTGAATAGCACAACCTCAACTTTTTCCATTGAAATCACACATCGGATATCTACTTCACATGTTAGTGAACAAATAAGTGATTACGTATTACTTTTACACATCGGTAAAAGAGAATGAGCTTGGAAACTAAAAGTAAACCTTTAAAATAAATCTAAAATGGGCTCTTACAAATATTCAATCTCCCAGCTTTAGAAGTTGAAAGAGGCCTGACTATTTATCGGTTGGAGCATGCAATTTACAGAAAAAAGACATAAAAGCGTCTATGGACCTATATCAAACAGTATAATTTTAAATTCTTAAGTGCACTACAACGGCCGTTCCATAAAAACGGAGAGTAAAAACACACAAAATGAAGAAATATAGGTTCAGCAAAATATATGTTATTCTTTCTCAAAGTATCTTCCCTCGGATGACATGCAACGGTCTCATCGTTTAGTCCACTTTTCAAAGCATGGGACGAAGGCATTTTGCCGAAGTTGCTTTAGCGACCCCTCTACAACTTTAACAACGTCAGCATCTGTGCTGAATTTTGCGCCACTGAACTTCTCCTTCATAGTTGGAAACAACCAGAAACCGAACGGGGCGAGTTCAGGACTGTTTGCAGACTGTGGCATGATTTCAATACTGCATTTCATAAGAAACTGTTGAACACAAGCAGCCACATGTGGGCGGGCATTATCATGGTGTAGGGTCCATTTGCCCACCAGTTCCGGTCACTTAATAGATATGTGTCGTCGCTGACGCTTCAAGACTGAAATGTAATCAGCATTGACATTAATTTGTGGAGGAACGGCATGCTGGTAGACTACACCTTTATGATGAAAGAAAACTATCATCATCACCTTCCCATCTGATTTGGTTTGGCGGACTTTTTTCGGAGGTGAGCCTGTTTGTTTCTAGCCACTTGTTGCGCACTTCGTGATGAGGGGGGTCGAAATAGTGGACCCATGTTTTCATCGGCAGTTATAACTGTGTATAGAAAGTTTGGATCCTTTGCAATCATTTGTTTCTACTCATGATAGACCTGAACTCTGGCTAACAATTGTTCTCTCGTCATGTGATGAAGTAATCATCTGGAACACACACGATGCAGCAGTAATTTGTCACGTAAAATGCGGAATACTAACGTTTTAGAAATATTAGTTGACGCTGCAAATGTCTTCACTCGTCCTTCGTCGATCTTATTGCGGGATTTCCCAAAAACTGCTAACAATGGGCTCCGTAACAACACTTTCAGGTCGACCAGACCTAGGAGCGCGTTTTGCCGACAAATGCCCTTTTTTGAAATTATGGTGCCATCTAAAAATAGTTCACTCACCCAAACATTTTTCTTTGTAAGCTTTTTTCATTAAATCCACTGCTTTTTGTGCCGTTTTACCCAAACGATAGCAAATTTTATCGCACAAAGCATTTCACTTCTTAACGGTCCCCAGCACTTCTGGCCGCGAAGCGAAGCTCGATCTGTCGGTGGATTTCAAATGTGTCTGTATTAGGACATCATCATTTTTTTATTTTTATTTATTTTTTTTTTTTTGATAAAGTGGACTACAGATGAGGTAGAAGGTGCGGAAAATTCTTCAGGGTTCGCTTTGCATGTAAAATACAAAACGTTGTCTATGAAATTTCGTCTACTCTGGATGTTAGAAATTTCGAATTTAGTAATTCTTTGGGTCCAGGAAGTTATAAAACTTAAGTTAATTTACTAAATTCAAGAACCTTAAACGTTGGTGGATTCCACCTCCTAAAAGACTAAATTTCGTTTTGCTTTTTTCTTACTAGCAGAGAGGCATTAAAGATGAAACTTGCACATGTGTGTGTAGCTGAAGAAAATTCCTAACTTTTAGCTAGCGTTTTACCATATCGGTATTCGTCCTTTCTTTTCTGAATTCTATGCATAAGTTGTGTCATTCAGAACATAAGAAATAGACGTTTTTTAAATTTTAGTTATGCATCCCCATCACTAAAGAGTTCTTTTGTGCCCGTTTTCGGCCTGGTGATATTTTGGCTATTGCTGTTCTGTCAAGCAACGTGCTTGTTGATGTAGTTAAGCACAAAAGGTTTGGTTCTTGCTTACGAAATATTGGTATATGTAGATGCATTATCTAAAATGTAGCTCAATGCCAGTCTTGTATGCTGATTTCAAATCGATTGCAAGACACAGCATCCAAATTGGCTGAGATATTTATCCGAAATGCCCTTTTATTTGTTTTATGCAACGATTTTTCACACGAAGAAATGCTGGTATGCAAAATTCTTTCTGTTTTTGGATGTGGATATAAAAGCAACATATGCAAAAATTCCCGGCCATACTCACTGTTAAAAGTTTTGTGGCTTACCGCACCCAAAAAGAATGCAGCTGGTGTAGCACCAGTTTTTGGTGCAACATTTACACCATTGTTGTATGAAACACACAAAAACAGGATGCAATAATGCACCATGTTATGGTATCCACCCAAATTTGTGTAACTTTGCACCAACTGCACTATGTTTGTTGTGCGAAACGTGAACCCCACCATAAAGGGGTAAAGCTGGTGTAGCACCACGTTTTAGTGCAACATACCATAGAGTTTTTAACAATGTAGTGCGATATTTCTAAAGACTACAAGGAAAGCTACTGAAAATTAGTTCAATGTTGTTTGTTGAATAATGGTATAAAAAGGGAAAAATGCGTATAAAAAAAGCATATCTTACGAGCATTTTGTAGAGAAATAAGTTCAAATGAAAATGAACAAAATGGGAACTTCACTCTCTTTATCTTTGTAAGCCTTGTACTGGAAAGTCCAATGGAATTCACGAATAAATATAGCATTTGGTTTTGTCAAGAATTCGGCTGGTAGTTACGAAATAATTCGTTTCGTTTGTGGATACTAGTACGATCTTCTGTACACCAAATATCAAGTAATATTTCTGCACACTTGACTCCGATCACTTCAAGTTCCTCGTAAATAATGGAAAACGTAATTGTCATTCATAGACTTTGTACAAAATTGAGGAAATTGAATCGATCTGTTTACTCAAATGTTTGGGTAAGATGTCCGTACAATTTTGTATACAATTTTTATTTCATCTCCGAGGTTTGCTCATGTCTTCATCTATCTCAAATATTTATGTAACACGAGTATTCCACATAACTACTTACAATGGTATTTTATTTCATTCCGAAAATTTATGTTCAAGTGCTGTAAAACTTCTTTTCACTAGAACTTCGGCTAAAGTAATCAGTTCACATTCTTCAAATTTGGTTTAGCGAAATTTAAAGAAAATTTAGGAACTTCAATTACCAGTACTCTGTGACGTGCCTGCCCCGCAGGACGCACACGACATAAAGGCAGATAGCAGAGAGACGAACGTCTCAGTTGGTAGAGCGACTTGTTCCGGAATAAGAGGACTCGGGTTCGATCCCCGGCGTGGTCTAAAATGACGGAGAAATTTACTTCGTTATAACTCTTCTGCACATTCAGTATGATCCGTAGCACTGATATTCTATTAAACTTCTTTCCTGAATAACTTCACTTCACCAGTCTCTTTCTTCATTTGAAATATTTAATTTTAGCGAAAGTTTCTCGTTTCAGTCTTGCGTTCATTTACGTTCCACTCGTTCGTCTCCAGTGTGACCACTATCAGATAAAATAGTAAACTCACGGCTGTACCGGGAAAATGTTTTGTCATGGTGTGTGTTGTTATATGCGTGCCAGCTGTTGTTACCACATGCAGGTCATTAAGAAAACTACTGTAAAGTTCCTTATATATATATATATATATATATAGGCAAATTTGTTCGATGGTTTTTGTTGTTTAACATTATTTGCTTTTGCTATATATATATATATATATATAGTCAGAGAAATAATTCGTAATTTCTTTACATATCTTATAGTAAAGTTCCTATTAATTTCATTTCCACGGTAAAAAAATTGGCAATTGTTCTTCTTCTGGCTCTGCGGATGCAGCTTGTTGTCAGTTTCTTAGGGAAAAACATTTTCACGTCGTGAGCTAAAAACGTTGCTAATCGTTTGGTTATACTTTGGTTTCATTTCATTCAGGTTCCGCATGAGGAGCTTTCGGTACACATGTGGAATGTGTACC
Source organism: Macrothele yani (assembly GCA_039090855.1). Classification (NCBI taxonomy): domain Eukaryota; kingdom Metazoa; phylum Arthropoda; class Arachnida; order Araneae; family Macrothelidae; genus Macrothele; species Macrothele yani. The sequence goes on from CM077013.1 coordinate 70,967,097, forward strand.
ATTCCACACCAAACCAGCTTTCCCTGTATCATATTCCTTTTACGAACTTATTTTACTTCCCACATAAAATGCCGTGCGGTGATTTTCGTCTCGAATGAAAAATTATCAATAAATTATTTCATTTAGTAAACACATGAGCATATCTGTGCCCTACTGAGAGCTGCCTGATCATGATTTCCAGATCATCATTTGTATGAATTCGAAAGATCATCTTTTGGAAGAGAAAATTAAAAATAGGACAGGCCTGGTTTCTCAGCAAACTGACGGTCGTGTTCACGTAATTCCTGAAAATACATGTGGTTTCCTTGTAAGAAAAGAATATTAGTTCCTTTCCTATCGCAAAACGGAACTATGCATTTATTTAATTTAATTTAATTTTATTTTATTTTTTGGCGCATCTTATGAGAATATCTTATAGGACAATTTCTCTTTCGAAATTGATTTTTAGTTCCAACTAAACCCGAGTTGAGAGTTCGACTGACAGATGACAAGCCTCATTTTGTAGCAGATGCCACTTGGCATCCACCAGTGTACATCCATGGCAACTTAAGAAGCTATCGAATGATACATGGCCGCACCGACATCTTGGAAAAGGAACAGATGGAAGTTCAGATACTAGATCCTAGTACTGAAAGACTAACTATTCACAACTTAGGTAAGTCTGGAAAAACTTAAATTTCTTCCTGTTAAAACTCTAATGAGTATTTGCATTTTTCTACCTGAGGTACACGTAATTTTAATGCTCTGTAAATTGTATCGGAACTTAAAATAAATACTTTGCTTTTTATATGGCGCAGGATAATCAGATTTACGGCGACCTTTGACACTAACGTGTGACAAATTTTGTATTGATAATTTTGCAAAATGGTCAGACTTGACACTAGATTGTAAAACTGCAGAAGATAAGTTTCATTTTAGTGCTTGGCAGAACATCCAGATTAAACGTGAGGGAAAACGAAATTCCTCTTTGAAACTTTATAAAATAACCAGCGTGAATCGACTAAGGAAAATGGTCATTTGCAAGGGGATCAGATGTGACTTAAGCTGAAATAAAGTAAGCTTTTGACATTTTTGTAGGACGATGATATTTGACGCAATTTTAAAGACGATTGTGTTTTATATTTTACAAAATGATCAGCTTTGACGTAAAATTAAAGAAAGTACTTAACATTTTGTAGGGTGGTCATATACGACAAGAGAAAAATTCCTGATATTTTGTATAGTTTTAAGCTTTAAAATAAAGTTAAAAAAATTACCTTTTGGAACTTTCTCGGTGATAAATTTTATTTCGAAACCAGAAAATATTTTGCCGTTAATTTCTGTTATGATCAGATACAGGAAAAATCAAAAAATGTTTTGATTTATGCAGGACGATCTAATTTGTTTTAAAATTAAGAAAAAATATATATATTTCAGACTGATAAAATTAGATACGGAACTAACTAAAAAATACACAGAATGTTATATTACTTTAATATCGACATTATATGCTTCAATATCAATAAAATATACACTTCAATATGTTACTTTAATATACGAAATTATATTACTTTAATATCAAAGTTTATGCCGTTTAAAATGAGGAAACGGCTATCTGATCAAAGCCTTGAAATTCTTCTTGTTATTGCTGTTATGGTTATAAATGTTTGAAATTCTAAGTCAGCCTTAGGTTTTCGTTTTCTTTCTCCCTCTTTCTTATTTTTGTTTACCTTTCAAGCGTGTATGTTTCTGTCGCTTTCTACTTTCGTTCTATTAATCTGTTTTCTGATATTTCTTAACAATTTGTGAGCTCCGGTCAGATTTATATGATTTAGCAGGACCTATGGTATCTTCCTATCATCAAATGAAAATATATCGATTTATATTTAGTTTGATATTACAGTGGGGTAAAAGGAGAGAAACTTTCGAGAAGGAAATTAAACTTTAGTTCTTTTGGAAGACTGATACGGGTTTTAAGCTGAAAATAGAAACACTCTTTCACCGTTGTTTGTGTATATTATGAATATGGACAGCTTTCGTGCTCACGTCCATGCTCCCACAACGTAAGAGTGAAAACGTCTGAGATTTCTTGAGGTTTCCTTAACAAATGACGCCCGTGAACATGAACGAGCAGATATACCTTACTGGAGTACACAAATTGTGTATAAATATCACCAAAGTGATAGATAGACCATCCCTAATTTAGGGATGGTGGACTGGAAATGAACATTACGAATATGAGCAGTTTGACTCACAACTTGAGCATGAGAACTTAGCTTCTTAACAACTTTGTCAGAGTTAAACAGTTTCGAAACTGCAGCGCTAAGAGGAACACTGAATTCAATCTTTCGAGTTGCAAGCATCTTTGTTCAGGGTCTTTGCGTCTTTTAAATTCAAAACAAAATCAAGTTGCAAATCTCTTTGGAAAATAATTGCGTATTTGTGTATGACAAAACAGGAGAAATTGCTTGTATGGAAATAGAAGTGGTTGATGAAAAGAAGAAAATAAAATCATACCGTTTTAAGAAAGCAATCGGAACCTGAGAAAGAAGAAACTGGTGTCAAGGAATCTATTAGTTCTGTAGAATAACATCAAGAATAAATTTAATAAAATTAATTTGTCTTAGATTTAACAAAGCTGTTGGTTGGGAACGCAGGTCACTTATCTGCTAAATCGCTGCTGAATATTGATATGATCTTACGAAAAGCTAATGCTGCATGAAGGTTTCTGACCTAAGCTTTCATCCTTGACAAGGCAGAACAGGCTGATTCACAGAAATTAGTTGACGACAAAGGAGCTTGAATGTTTTGATTGTCCTCTACCTAGTTTTGGATATTTTTGTTTTCATCAACCAGAACGTTGGTAGTTTGATGTGAGAATTTTATTTTGCAGATTTAGACCACTGGTGAGTTCAATGAAACTATCTTTCGAAATGCAGAACGCTTGTTTTCTGGACTCTTTCAGTAGGCAAAGAGGTCGAACGTACACACCAATATGTTCATGAATCGTCGTTTGGTGGGTAGCAGTCTTTTAATGTGAAAGCCATTTGTCGGTGGTGGAAATTGAACCGTCATCCTTGTCTGGAGCCGAATGCTTTCCCATTTAAGCTACACCAACGGAGTTTGCCGCTTCAACTTTGCCGTTTTGACATTTACGTCACCTCTGAGGTAAGTACGTCATATATATCTCCCCGTGAGAAAGGTTTGGGACGGAATCGTGGGTTTCCGAGTCAGCCGGAAAACCACGTGTTGTGACGTGGAGTGATATGAAAAAATAGAGAAAAAAAAACTGCTTGGTGGCAGAAAAATCAGTGGTAATGTTGAATTCCAAAAAAAAAAAAAAAAAAAAAAAAATAGTAAAGGGAAAAAACTCGGAACTCGGGTAAATTGGACGCCATTATGTCAAGAACGAAGGAAGGAAGAAACTGTAACCATTTTTTGTGACAAGGTCACAAGAGTCAGATAGAGGTTGCGACTTTCTAGGAATTATCATACAAGGTTCACACACAGACCTGCACAGCTCACTACAAATTGCAGATACCAGCCAGCCATTCCTGGAAAGCCAAATAATTCCTAGCAAAATAATTCTTTGGACGTGTAAATTCGACGCTGGTATGCGCACTTTACTGCCATCGGTGATTAACCCCTGCGGAGGGATTTGAACCCCAAATACATACGTTCACTACATCCAAAGCTACATTTAGTAAACTTTGTAAGGCCAGAATCACATAATAGCTCGAAACCTTGATCCAGTACCTTGACATGTCCGTCACAGTTGTAACTAAATTTTATCTAAATAAACAAAAACATTCCGTCCCACTACTGATTGTAAGACAGTGTGCATTAAGCGTTGGAAGGTGACAGAGGCGGTATCAAGACCGAAAGGCATCTGAAAAGTGAATATACCCGAACGGCGTAAAACTGCCTGTCTTGTCTACGGAATCCAGATGGATCCTCACTCACCAATATCCTAATGCTATATAAATACTGGACACCCGTCTAGTAGATGACAATCTTTCGAAATATCACTTAGGACTGGCAAAGATTAGTTGATGAGTTTAGTTACTCGATTTAATTTGCGAAAATCAATAACTAACCAAAAGCTCCATCCTTCATGAGCACAAGGTAGGCTGCGATTCAGCAGGCAGCATTTCCTCAATTTGTCTTTTCAACATTTTTTGAGGTGCACAAGGATAAGGTTAAAAATTTATTGGTGAGGCATTTTTTATATCAATAGTGTGATGATCCACTTGTATGAAGCCAGTCTTACTAGAGAAAAGTCTTGAACGCCGATGAAAAAAAAGTTTATTCTTTCTGTTTACTTGGCATTCGCTTACTATTATTAGTAAAGTCAACACACTCTGAAGAAGCTGCGGGACGGTTTCGGGCATATTTAACATATTTCATTCGAAACTTAAGGTAATGGAGCATTTTCTGATAAAGTGCAAACCCAACAGCCCCTCGATAGAAATATTATCTATTATCAGGAATCATTGCATCTTGATAGGCAGCATTAATTAACCAGAAACTTCACGACGTATTAGAGGCACTACGCAAGCTTTGAGACGCACTTTCCTTCGGGCACATCGGGAAAGTGTCTTGATACAAAACATGATAAGTAACTGGGAAATATTAAACTTACGGAGACAAGGGTGTTTTCCAGTGTGAAAAGCACATCGGAGAGGTCGGGTCTTTTATATGCTTAAGAAGAGCTTGCAGAAAATGTGGTGATGTAGACGTTTTTCTCTCCCCTTCGGTACTTTAAATTCAAGTTATTTGTGGACCTCCGATTAATATTGTCATTATTCTTAGGTTAATACTCTTATTTGCAGCAGCACTGAAGTTTTTATTACTAGAATAAAATATTCTACATTCGAACTTCCATCCGACTTCAATATACAGTGGCGTGCAAAAATTTTTGACGAGACGGTTTTTCGAATGTAACGTCGTGCAGAAGTGTTCCACATCGACTCAAATCATACCATAAGATCCCCAAGATGTAAGAATATGGAACAAGTGAGCAAAACCTTCCAAACAAGGAATCCAAAGGATACAAAGGCACTTTATTTAAAAGGTAGCTTCGAGCACAACTGGACAGAAAACAGAAACGTCCATGTGACAGGCGGCTGCCAAGAAAAATCCAGTTTTTAGTAGGGGATATGATCAGCCCTGACTGCGTTGCAGGATTTACAACGTCTGTCCATGCTGAGAACGAGGTTTTCAAGGAGCTGTTGAGGCATCGTGGCCCATTCTTCTTGTAGCGCCAATCGCAGCTGCGGAATCGTTGCTGGCGGCTGGTGACGTGCTGCCAAGCGTTTCCCGAGAAAGTCCCACACGTGTTCGATTGGATTTAGGTCCGAGGACCTTGCGGGCCAATCCATGCGTTGAATATCTTCACTCCCCAACAGCTCTGCGACAGCCACTGTACGATGAGGTGTAGCGTTGTGGTCCATGAAGAGGAACACAGGACCCACAGCACCTCTAAACAGAAGCACGTGAGGCAGGAGAATCTCCGTACAATAGCGGACACCAGTGACTGAACCTCCTTGGAAGATGTGGAGGTCAGTATGGCTACCAAGCATGATACCGCCCCAAACGAGAACTCTGCCACCTCCAAACCTGTCCCTTTTGATGATGTTGGAGGTGTGATTGCGTGTTCCCTGCTCTCTCCTGATGTGTATACGTCTAGAATCGCTCGTTAGACTAAATCGGCTCTTATCCGTAAAGAGAACTCGACCCGATTGCTGATGTCTCCAGTTCTTGTGTTCCTGGCACCACAGAAACCGTCGTCTCCGATGAGCAGGCGTTAATGGCACACACCGTACTGGTCGTCGTGCAAATAGACCACCTTTGTGCAGCCTCCTGGCCACGGTAAAACGCGATAACAGACGTCCAGTTGTCTGTTGCATGTGCCTTGCGATTTCTCCCGCTGTCTGCCGTCTGTCTCTTCTCGCCTGTAATACAATATACCGGTCGCCCGCCGCCGTGGTTGCTCGTGGACGACCACTGCTAAACTCTCTGACAGCTGTTCCTCTCGTTTGAAATGCTCTCCAAGCTCATGAAACGATGCTGTGAGCGATGCCGAACTCCTCGGGCACACTAGTCACACTTCGACCTTCTTCCAACTTCCCAATGACGCGACATCGGGTAAAATCATCCAGATGTCGTCTACTGGATTGCCTGTTGGCCATATCACACGGTGGCAGCAACTCGACGTCGTTCAAACCGAAGTACACCGTGCAATAGCTTTCACCGAATTGCTGAGAGTACACCGCCCGTGTGCTTTATACCCTTCCGACACCAATCCCCCTCCTTACGTCATGCTGCATATATGCGCATGCCCTGCCGTACCGGACCCTAGTCTATCTCCTGAGTGATCTTTCGGTCCGTTCTGCCTGCTCGTTCCGCTGTTATGCTAATTTCTCCTCTTCGTCCTTAATTTTTGCAAACCAGTGTACTATTGGGCAGGCCGTTGATGGGAATACGTTATGATATGTCAACTCGGAAAGTTGGGCTGTTCCATGGAAAGCCTTGACGATAAGACGGCACATAGCATTGAGGTGCCGTGGTTTGGTGGGAAGGAATTTCATAACAACATAACTTTCTACATACAAACGCATTATTCTTAAACACTAGTTCACCGGTCGCGATTGCCTGATTTCGAGTAAATATATACCATAAGATCCCCAAGATGGGTGGCTAGGATTTCAGCAGTTGAAACGTAGGGGTCCAGCATCCGACAAAGACGAGTTGTTTCCAGGATGAAGAATACAGAACTATGAGGTGGACGTTGTTTGTGGGAAAACAATTGTTATAATATTTTATTCCTGGTCAACCCGTCGGGGAATCGTCATCATCATCATCATCATCATCAACCATCGGTACAATACCCGTAGGTGTATGTTGCTATTTTAACTATATTGCCCCATTGGAGTCTGTTCATTGAAGAGTAGCTCAGTTCTTGAAGAGTTCCACCTCACCAGTCTTTAATACCGTCATCCCACGCACGGTGAGGGCGTCCTCTTGCATTTCTTCCGTTCATTAAGCCAAACAACAATGTCTTTATCTTTCTGTCATTTTTCATTCTGCAGATGTGTCCAAAGAGTCTTAGTTTTCTCTGTGTGATTTTTTGGAACAGGGTCTCTTTTTTTGTTGTATTCATATGTACACTTTTTCCGCCGGGGAATGTCTCCTAGAAATCAGCACAAAAGGTTTGATAGAAATCCCCCTCACTGGTAGACCGCCAATGACGGTAGTATGTCTATGCAGCATTGCTGAGACAAATGCCGACAATTTGGACTTTGCAGTCGTCAGGGATATTATAAAGTTCAAAGTGGTCCTGTATATCCTCCAGGAAGTGAATGGAACTCCCCCCCCCCTATTGTTTCGGATCGTACCAGCTTGAGGTACAAAATATTTAACTCAATCATGGTGAGCGTAAAGATATTACGTTTGATGGTGGTAACGCACTGAACTGTGAATATGAAGATAGGTTGGTCCAAGTCTCTGTCACAGTCTGTGTAGGGTAAAGGAGTGTGAATGGCCTATTCCATAAAGATACAGGTACTCTATCAAACTTATTCGGCACCAATTACAGTGTTTCCTATTGTTCGCTTTGCCACTAATAGAACAACCACACACACACACACACACACACACAAAATCACGAGCAGATCTTCAGAGGAACTGTTTGTTCCTTTTTGATGTCTAAGTCGATATGACACTATATTGAACAATGGCATCGTAGACAGATATCTCTAAATACAGCGGACAACTTAGTGGAACTAGACGACAATAACATTTGAAAAATCACATAATCACATAAATCAGGATAACGCTGACGTAACACAGGGAAAAGCTGTGTGCTCGGTCTCTATATTTTTATTAGTAATCTTGACTTGACTGACTGCCAATCGTGTCCCAGGTAAGGAATTCTTGAGTGTTCAGACATGACGTTCAGTATGAAAAGTATAATGACAAGCAACCTAAATTTTCATAAGTCAACAAAATTGGGCCCTCTCCGGTGGGCGAGTGACCTGAGACGATTGCTTCTGACCATTCACCCAAGATGGGCCCGTGTTTGAATCCCAAATGAGACGTGCGCGTATGTTTGTTTGATGGCACTAGTTATGTTCCTTCCCAGGAACAAATGGACCTGAATTAGGAACGGGCGATTGCTGACAACTCTTAGAGTTGATCGTGGGGGTATTTTAACTCCGAAACAAAAGGAAATGAGAGGTTAAATACGTAGTGTATGTCACAATTGGGAAAAGTGTTCGTAGAACGGATTCTAGTCTGCACTGTATTATTGTAAAATGAACTTTTCAAAACAAAGGAAGTGGTGGTCTAGTAAAATGAAAAAGTGTGTTCTTGGTAAAGAGTTCTGGAGGCCATCAGCAGCAGACATCTTGTCAATTTTATTCTATAAGGTCATTTGTATATGGTTCCTCTTTGGCCCTACTGGGATTTCCATAGCTGACTGGATGACCGCGGAATCAAAGTGGAAATCCACTTCTCTTCCATTAAGCTATAGGAAGATACGTTCAGTTTAAAGACCCCTTATATGGTTGCCATTCAAAATGTAGTAAGTTCGGGCAGAATACTGTGTAAATACTTTCATCGGCGGACAGTATGATCAGAATTAAACTTTGCATACATCAGTGATAAGGACGTTGAACAATTGGTAATGCCATTTTGCAATGTGTGCTGAAATAAGGAAAGCCATTCTTTTCATTATGCTTTAACTGTTTTTTTGGGGAGGAAGGTGGTGGTGACGACCACGTGAGCAACTTCATGGACCATAACAAGTCTCCTGTCCCTACTTTAAGGCCATTGGTTCCAGGAAAGAAAGAGAGCCAGTACCGTAAGCCTAACACAACATCTATGCTTCAACTGGATTCAAACCCGTACCCATCTCGAACGAATGGTCGGAAGACAAATTTCATTATCACCAGCTTAGACCACTGTATCAACGTGCGGCATTATCTGACTTGACACCTTCCACCTGTGACACATTCACTGCCCGAGCACCAGTGAAATATAGGTGAGACCAAACTGTCAGGGAAAGTTAAGTCTACTTAAAAGGAAATTAATCAACAAAATTGTAAAATGACATGGTTTGGAGGGTTTATTATTTTTCTGATTTATGGTATGGTTTTTGAAATATTTGCACTCTATCTCTTTGCAGATTATGGCGCACATTATGCATTTTACTTATCTGGAAAGAATGACTTCGGATGGGGTAAAGAAACAGTGGTACATTTAAAGACTCCAGAAGCAGGTATGCTTGAACACTGCTTTCTTTTCTTTCAGTTATTAGATTTTTTTCATGCATTGTCAAATGCTTTGCTACGTTTTATTTGCATAATGTTATTTTTTACATATGAACTACCTTCTTCCTAAAGTTTTTTAAATGACAGCAGATAATTATTCAAAATGCATTAATTACAGGTATTAAAATTGGTAACAATCTGCCTGCAGAAATCTACACTTTTACAAGAACTTCCGTAAAACTTAGAATAATATTCTTTAAGTTGTTACCGATGTAAATAAAAATTCCTAGAATTGATTGTATGTCGTTAGAGTAACATACTTTCAATTTGTGCATCCTGAAAGCAGACTTCATCACGCAAATCAGCCAGTGAACGTAGCAAGTAGCGTTTTGTAAGTCAGATTTCTGATTTGCTCTTAATTTGCCAGAGAACACCCAGATCCAGCAACCACAATTTCAATCCATTCCTCTTTCCCACAAGCTGGAAAGTGGTGAAATAGGAAGTTATTAGGAACACGCAATAGCAATGAAACACGTGCCATCCTCACTTACTTAAGCAACTATGACGTTGAGATGACTTAATAAACAGCTCACACTGCAAAGAATTAATACGTGTGCGAAGCGTAGATCGCGGCAATATGGGAAAGACTACTCTGCACTATGATTTACGCGACTTCGGAAGTGACACGAAAGCGGTCGTTAGACGGGAAGTGCAAGAATATTAGAACGGCAAATCTTCTCGGCTTTTCAAGAACCACTGTACACCGGGTGTCCAATGAGTGATCCACAAACAACAAAACAAGCAGTCAGCGGAAACGATAGGTCTATGTTTGAAAGCAAGGGCAGCTGGAGGGTATTGTGCAAGGTAAGAGTCTCATTCCATTATACACTGAAGAGCAATTGAATTAGAGACAGCTGACGTTATGCAAATGTGGCGCTGTGGGCGGCCCTGTAAACGGAAACGACATGATGTATGCAGCGATCCCACAATATAAGGAGTGATGCGACGGGAATCAGTAAGAGTCGGACGCAGTATGGGTAACACGAAGGATCTAAGCGCATTTGATTGTGCGAAAATTGTCGGGGCCCGACGAATGGGTCACTCCATATCGAAAGTCGTGCAGGCACTGGGATTTTCACCAGCCACTGTGTCACGGGTGCACCGTGAGTACATCGAATCCGGTAAAACCATCCCTGCAAGGGCCAACTGCCGTGGACAACAGCGTGTGGATTAGCGGGATCATCGTTGGCTAGCTCGCATTGTAACAGCGGATAGACGGGCCACAGTGCAAAAAATCACTCGGCAATTTAACGCTGGCGCACAAAAACGTGTAAGCAGCCACCCCATCCAGAACCATCTCTTCGCTATGGTGTACAGAAGCCATCGTCCTACGAGGGTACCGCTGCTGACCGTACATCACAGGGTGCAAAGATTAGCATGGGCGCGGGAACATCGCCACTGGACCCTGGACATGTGGGAAAATGTTGCCTGGACTGATGAGTCGATATTCACGTTGGTACATGCGGATGGCAGGATACGAGTACGGCGCAAACCACATGAAGCGATGGATCCTTCTTGCCAGCAGGGTACTCTTCAAGCTGGTGGGGGTGGCATTCTCGTCTGGGACTGTTTACGTGGACTGAAATGGGACCCCTGGTACGTGTGACATCGTCCCTCACAGGTCAACGATATCGGGATATCCTGGACGACCATTTGCTCCCGTTTGTGCGTCTTCAACATCCCACTGGGGACCTCATCCTGCAACAAGACAATGCACCGTGCCATCGTTCACGAATTGTATTCGAATGGTTGGATGAACACTCCACCGACGTGACCTCGCTTCCTTGGCCAGCTAGGTCACCTGACCTCTATCCCATCGAGCACATCTGGGATGCCATCAAGAGAGATGTTCGAGGCTCTGACACCCCCCCCTCCATCAAATCTTGGTGAACTGTGGGAGCTTGTTCAGGGGTCGTAGATCCGTATGGCTTCCCAACGCTTCCGGTGTCTTGTCGAGTCCATGCCGAGACGAATCGTCGCCGTCATCTGGGCGAAAGGCGGTGCTACACGTTACTAGACAGGTATCTCTAATTCAATTGCTCTTCAGTGTATAAGTGATCGCGCAGTACATCTGTGGCATAGAGAAGAGAATTTCAGCAGACACAGCCCGCTGCACATTGGCGTGTATAGGCTCTGACAGCAGGGGTCTTCTTCGTGTACCACTCGTCTCTGGGAAAAATCGACAAATTCGTCTGTAGGGACACGGGAGCACCAAAACTCGATCCTTGAGTGATAATGTGTTGCTCTTGTTCCTCTTTTTTCATAGAAATAAAACTAGGGAACGGTATCTTTTTTTTTTTTTTTTTTTTTTTTGAAATATTTTAAGGGCTTTTTTGGTATATTTTTGGAGGATGTGTGTTGAACAATGCATTGGATATTTTTTCAATTTTAAAGTTTAATTAATAATTTTGATGATGTTTAAAATGTACTATGTAAACCAGGAGTTTATTTAAGTCTTTCTTTTCACGAATTCTGCTTCCATATTTTAAGTAATTTTGTTTTTTTCTTTAGAGAATTAAGCTGATACTTTGGTTTTTGACGTTTGGTGAAAGTGCAAGGCTATATATACATGTATATTGTAACTATGAACAAGCATAAATCCCAGACTTTCCTCGTTTTCCTACTCCCTTCTTCACATTATAACGTCCCTGCTCACAGTTTGTTTCGAGAGGTCAAACGCTCATTAGACTTTTTGGGAAGTCGATCCCATTGATAAATCCCTTCATCCGCTGTTCATTTCGTCCTCGTTCATTGTTCTGGTTCATTTCGTCCTCGTTCATTGTTCTGGTTCATTTCGTCCTCGTTTATTCTTCTGGTTCATTTCGTCCTCGTTCATCCTTCTGGTTCATTTCGTCCTGGTTCATTCTTCTAGTTCATTTCGTCCTGGTTCATTCTTCTGGTTCATTTCGTCCTCGTTCATTCTTCTAGTTCATTTCGTCCTTATTCATTCTTCTGGTTTATTTCGCGAACGGTTCATTTCGTCCTCGTTCATTCTTCTGGTTCATTTCGCCAATGGTTCGTTTCGTCCTCGTTCATTGTTCTGGTTTATTTCGCCAACGGTTCATTTCATCCGCTGTTCATTTCGCCCGCGGTTAAGAAAACGATTATGGGACATTACTTACAAAAAAAAATTTCGGGTTAGGTTTTTTGAATAAAATGAAACGCTTTTAAATGTTATTTAAAGTAAAACAAGGAACTGAATTTTTGAAGCATTGTTTAACTCTAATAAGCTACTGTGTTAATAACTGAATTTTAATACTTCAAATTTTCCAGGGATATGCATGACCTGAAAGCAAACCCGATATAAACGATGAGTGAAAATTTGTTTAACTTACACATTTATATATTACATGTAAATTCATTTACTTACATATGTAATTTGAATAACTATGTAAATTTGTGTAACTTATCACACTCTTGGGGGAGGGGGGACGAAGCACCTAGAAGAAATCATCCAATCGAAATGAAAATTGGAATTTGCAACGTACATATAGGAAAGGAAATGACTGCAATTCCAGAACAGTCGGACCATTTATCCTGATAAAACAGCTACACGAGCGGAACAAGTCAGTACATTGCAGCGCCACCCTGTCTCCGATACAATCGATTATCCGGCGTGTCGTGGACGCATACAGTTCACGGATACTGTCCTGAGGTATAGCTTGCCATATGGTGTCCTAATTGTGAACCAGTTTGCTGACATTCCAGCATGGGCGTCCGTGGCATCCCATCATGTCCAAACATGTTCGACTGGCGAGAAGTCGGGCGATAGGGCTACCATAGAAGGATATCGACATTACGGAAGCAAGCGTATGGGCGCCACGCCATGTATGGAAGGGCATTATTCTGTTCAAAAATTGCTCGGTGATGCTGCGACAGGAATGGCAATACAACAGGTCGCAGAATGTCGTCGACGTACCGTTTAACCGTGAAGGTGGCAAGAAGGACTACCAAGGGTGCCCGGCTATCGTAAGAAATGGCTCCCCAGGAAGTGTGGGAGCCGTGTGTCGTTCCACGGTAAAGGCAGGACTCGTGCGCGGGCGAACTCGCTTCCAGACACGTATGCACTGGTCATCGGGGCCAAGTGCAAACCGTGACTCATTTCTGAACACAACATGGCACCACTGAACACTATCCACGTTTATCGGGCCCGACAACCCTGCAAGCGGTGGAGAAAACACTCGTTGGTCAGGTGTTAGGCAGTGGAATTGCCTCCTCGAATGTAGTCCTCGTGTTGCAAGTCGTCTGGCAACAGTCCAGATGTCCACTTCCATACCTACAGACAGCGCATTATGGCCGCGGATGGTTGAGAGCCACGAATGCGGTTTTGTTCAAGCGGCTCTCACAATTGCTCGATTCTCGCATTCTGTCGTTGCCCTCGGCCGTCCACTGCCCACGTGCAGCTGAGTTGTGCTCTGCTCGATCCATTGGCACCACCTACGGCTGATTGCTTCGTGGCTCGGAGCGAAATGCCTGGCGATATGGCGACTTGACCAACCTACCTCTCTCAGCTCAATTACATCTCCTCTCTCAAACTCGCTCAATTGCTCGTATATTGCACGGATTCGACGCCGAGGCATCTTCACAGTTCGTGGAGGTTAATGCAACCGAAATCAGCTGTCACATTTGTCCCTGCGTGCGAGCTCTGCTCTTTATATAACCTCTTTGATACGCGGTCCCCATGCGCTGTGGAGGGCCACTATTTAGTCACCAATCGGTATTTTATTAATCCTTTGCATATTCGGTCCTGGGGTAATTATATGCGGAGTTTCATTAGGATCGAACGACTTTCTTGGAGTGCTCTGTTTTTGTTTTTTGTTTTTTCGTTTGTTTGTTTTTTGCACAGAGTGTACTCGTATATACTTTCTTGCATGGTAGCTAAGAGTATATATAGAAAGGACGGACAGACGTTGAGATAAACAATTCGTGGAGAAGAAAAAGGAAGAAAATAAGCAACACACTGATTGAGAGTATAGGTGAAGAGAACTTTGTTATAAGTTCGGGTGTTCTATGTAGTGCCAATAGTGCAAATAAGGCGGGTGGGATAAAGTTTATGGAAAGACAGTTTGGTGAAAAGAAAATGAAATAATTAAATGAATGACAGAGACTGCAGTTTCGAGAACTTGTTTTAAAATCGGGCGTTCTGTGTGGTAGCTAAGGTTTTTGGTAGGAAGGAAGAACAGATGGAGCGATCGAAGGTGGTAATAGAATAAGAAGAGTGTAATAAATAAACAGGAGGCTTATTGAGAGCATGAAGTGAAGAAAAGTTGTTTCTAAAATTAAAAATTCTGTGAGGTACGCAAAAGTTTTAGGAAGGCCGGACTGACGAACGGTTGAAGCAATTCGGTGAAAGGAAAATGAAATAAATTGATAAATGATTGGTGACGGGGTGCCGAGATGATTTTATTTCTTAATCTGACCCTTTTTTCTGCCAAGTAGCAAAACTGCCATCCCTTCTGAGCACGAAATGAAAGTAGACGAAATGAACATAGGCAAAGTGATAGGGCACCTTCTACGCCTATGGTGTAGCTAACAGTTTATCACTGTGGTTGTAACATTGATGTTTCACCGATGTGTCGCTGATTTCCAAATTTTACCAAGGAATAGGTCATCGCAGTATTTTGGTAAAAGCCTCAATTCTCGAGGACAAAACATCGATCATTTCTGCTCTCTTTACTGTAAAAGCTTTCGAAATGCGATGGAAAATTTCACTTCTCGTTGAAAAATTTATCTTTTTTCTGTAAATAGTGCATAGATGTTTTATTTTTCCAGTTTCACCATTCCATAATCCTGTTCCCAATTTTCCTTAACATTTTCCAGTACCTTTACTTGTTTTCTGTTCTGCACTAATCGTTGAAGTCTTCCAGTTTCCGGTGTTTAAGAAACACATCCCTCCATTTCTTTATCTAGAAATATTTTCCACAAATTCACGAATGTCAAAAAAAAAAGAAAAACAAATTACGATTCACCAGACAAGACTTCATTTCGAAATACTAAGTTGAGGAATACACACAGGGGCACAACAAAAACACATTTCATCTACACTGCTCATAAGAAGTAGGTGAACAAGAGATATTGTAAGGAAAATTATGTGTGACTAACGTTGCTGAACGTAAGATATTATTTGTATGTAAGACACAGTAGAATATCCAGTAATATTGGTAAGAAAAGCACATTAGTAAATTTTATGCAATATTATCATTTAATGGGCATGATGCGATTTGCTATACAATAATACGCATATCTGTATAACAAGAAAAATCACTTCTTGAAGGTGGTAACTGTCCTCTAGGAAAAATGACTTTTGAAGACCACTGCACACCTGTGCGGCATGGAATTGAGGTTATGGAGGAGGTTCTGGAGGTATCTTCGCCATTCCTCAATGAGACAGTCTCCAGTTCACGAAGAGTTGCCGGCCGAGCTGTAATGCGCCTGCCAAGTGCGTCCCAGTTGTTGGTCGCTGCCGCTAAAAGGAAAGCGTGCAAAAAATAGAATCCGTCCCTTGAAAGAAAAAAGTGCCGCCCCGGTGGCGCAGTTGTCTAAGCGATGGCTTCTGATCATTCGCCAGCGATGGTATCGGGTTCTCGAATCCCGGTGATGCATGGATGTTGTGCTTGGCTTACGGCGCTGGCTCTCTCCCTTCTCTGGAACCAGTGAACCTAAATTAGGGACGGGTGACTATTTATAGCCTACTGAGTTGCACACGGTGGTCGTTAAACCTCAATTAAAAAAAAAAAACAGTTACTGGGTGTAATTTTCTGAAGATGTGCGGGAAAGAAAACTACCGCTACTGACTGTTTAGAGTTGCTGGCTGACTGATCTACGGAAACTTCCGGAGATCTTATTTACTGCGTTAATGAGCAAGGTTATGGAAATGAGACAATAGGCGAGAAATGTTTCTCTTGCACAGAATGCACTACAGCCCAATTTCTGTGAGAATACCTTTTGACAGCTGAATGGATCGCTGCTACAAAACAAAAGCATGGGCACTGAGGGCCCTCGATAGCACCGGCCGAAAGGAGACTCAATCTTCCTGAAACACGGCATCCAGTCAGAGAGTGACCGAACGAGAATCTGTACCAGAAAACAGCTTGAAGTTCAATGACCGAGTGTAGAAACTCCCTCCGATTTGAGAAGGGGAAAATCTCTGCTTGTTTCAGCGACCACGACGAGGGGGTACTTGCTGGGAGACGAAATACACTTTTCTGTCGGGCTGCGATTCCCTTCCCATCCCCAGCAGCGGAACTCTGTACCGGAGAAAGATGCCCTGTCTGCAGCGTATTAATATTATGTGTGTGAGGGACGTGTGGAAATCGTCAAAGTCTGGCTGCCGGTATTTCTTCATACCACTTTCTTTTGTTTACTTGGATAGCGGCTGGCAAGATGAACTCTAAAAAGAAAAACAACGATCAGAAGCCGGCTTCTCAGGGTAGTGCGCCTGTACGCTTTGGATTAACTAGTAACCTTAAAGAACATTGTAAGTACTTTTAAGTTACTTTTTGTTGATCGAACCTTACAAGCTACTTAACAGGATTTCCGTGATATTAGGAATGTATTGATATAACTGAAAAAATTTCCTTAAGTTTTTTTTTGTTTTGCGGTTAGGAAAACTCAGTTGCAAATAAGATAAACGCAAACCTTTTTTTTTTTCTTTGAACCAACAATCTTTTTGTAATGTAAATAAAATATTATTTAAATGTCTGTACTTGTATGTTCCAATTCTCAATCCCCATTTATTTGGCTTGCATTTTTATTACGGCTGACCGGCAAAGTCCCCAAAATATTTCTATCTCTCGCCTGCAGTAAAAAGAAGATATACCTACTCAGGTTGAAACGCATACTGGTATTCTTGTAGAGCCAGAACGCAACATTTGTATTCTCCTCTAAATCAACCTCGGTTAAAGCGAAGTTCGGATGCAATTTCATCAGTATCGAGCTCCTAGAATGGCGTTTATAACAAAAGGCCAAATCTTTACATTTTTATCATCGCATTGAATCATACGCACTAGTACTAGATAGTCGTTTACCTATTTATTTGCCTTGAAGAATATAATCGTAAAGGCCAGAGAAGTGGGAGTATCAAGTGATTGATCTCTGATGAACTAGGCAACAGAGTGAGAAATTAGTACACCGTCTAGTTTAGTGTTTGTTGTGTGATATATGAGGTTGAGTGTACTCATGACGCAGTATCAGTCGTCTTCAATTGCCGAAATTCTCAGTTTTTAAAAACTTTCTCAATGGCATAACGCATCATATCTCTCTCAGGCGAAAGAAACAGAAGCATTACTACAAAGTACTTAGTGGATAAGATTTATTTAGCTGCCAAGGATCCAATTTTTTCAGGTTTTAGGATTAAGTGAAAAAGTGAATCGTTCTTCCTCTTCTTCAGCAGAAAAGAAAAGTGTTCTGATTGGTCGTTACGGCTACTTATCTTTCAGTTCACCAGAATTCCTTATATCACGCAACGGTGACTACATGCGACGAAGAAGTTTCAAGGTCTCTACTAAAAATTTTCAAACTTCTCTCGTTGTTATCATGGATTTTCTTTCTTAAACAGCCATCTTGATCCATGCGGATTCACAATCCCCTGAAGGTATTTTCTTTTTCCAGAGGTAGCATATTTAAAATGCAATTTTTGGAGCCAGATCGTAGGAACGTTAGAAAATTTATGAGACAAGTTAAGTTAGACACAGAAACTTCTGCTTAGATACCAAAAAAAAACCCGTTGCTATATCTGCGTTAAGTTCTTTTATTAGTTCTCGCAACTTGGTGGTATATTTTCTTCTTTGGAGTTTTCTGGCGCTCGTCATCTTTGCCGCACGGGCTCTCACGACCCTCTTCATGTTCAGAGAGAAATGATTGGAACCAGCATCGTGCCTTATAATATTCTCGACTCATGCTTAAAGAATGTTATGAGTTTTCTGCGCTGGGCGGTGATTGTGTTGAGCTCACGCAGTAAATCACTCGGAGTTTTTTCTTATTCATATTCCAATCTGAAGACTAAAATGAGCTCCTACTTAAAGTTATTTCTAACGAAAATATTACACCAAGCAATATGACGGCTGCTCTAAAAACGTGTGTGTGCGTGCGTGCGTGCGTGTGTTGATCAGTTTGTTTTTCAAGAGTGACATTAACAGGTATACAACTTTCACTAGCGTCTTGTACTGTTATTATTGAACCCTTATAATTGACACAATAAAATTTGCTTTCAGCACCTAACACACCACCGCAAAACGTAACATTTCGCCTGCAAAGCCCAACTGCGTTTGTAGTTTCTTGGTTGCCGCCTCCACTGCAAAACAGAAACGGAAAAATTGTTCAGTACAGCGTTCAGCTGCATAATGTACCAGAGAAAACCACTTCAAAAAGAACCACAGCCGATACCAAGATGCTGTTTACGTAGGTATTTTCGTTTTCTTCTTCTTTCATTCAATATGTCTCGATGCATGTTTAAAATAAAAAAAAAAACTTGATCGAAAGAACTACGCTGTAAAACATAAGTGCCACCCAATACAAAGCAATTAGTGATGGCAGAATAAAGTTCTGTAGGTCACAAAGAATATCTCGTAGAATACAAGAGTTATTTAAACCCTTTGTGTTTGCATATTTTTTAGCAACCACCATGAACAAATATGGTTATGCGCAGTCACCCTTTTCTAATCTGAGTCCTTTGGTTCCTGTCAGTGAGGGGTGGAAACCAGCGCCATCGCACAAATGTACCACCGATGCCTCAATGGGGACTCGATGACCCAGGCTCATGTTGAAAGAATGGTCGTAATTAGGGTTCAATGACTCAGACTACTCAGCCATCGGGGCTGTCCTTTGCTGTGGGATTTGTGCGCGCGAACACAGTTTTCTTCTGTTTTTTTCTTTTTTGCTTCTTTTTTAGACGTCCATGTCCTAAAGAAAACAACCTTTATTTTCAAATAATATTATGTAATTTATAACAAACTATTACATCCATAGATCTTAATCAGTTACAAAGTGAAACAGAAACAAAATGTATTGCTCATGGAAAGATAATTGTAAAAATTATGTGGTCAGAGGCTCGGGCTTGTGGCAAATTTTTGAGTTAGAATGAGATTTGTTTTACTGAGTTGGTTTCCCTTCTTTCCCGAAATTAGTGCCCCGTAAATTTGGGATGGACAGCACCTTGCCTAAGATGCTCATACATACACATTGCTAAGCTCTTTTCTGATAGTCTCACAGGTAAGGTCTTCAAAAAAGGTCATCTAACAAATCACAGGTGCTGATGATGTTAGATTTTATTTATTGTTGATATATCAAACGTCTCCATTTACAGCGTTCATGGCACACAACTCGAGCAACACTGACATTCATTATACGTCTCACAAAAGACCTTCCGCACTTCGTATTAACTATCCTTTTTTTATTATACATCTCACAAAAGACCTTCCGCACTTCGTATTAACTATCCTTTTTTATTAAACATCTCACAAAAGACCTTCCGCACTTCGTATTAACTATCCTTTTTTTTATTATACATCTCACAAAATACCTTCCGCACTTCGTATTAACTATCTTTTATTTTATTATACATCTCACAAAAGACCTTCCTCACTTCGTATTAACTATCCTTTTTTATTATACATCTCACAAAAGACCTTCCTCACTTCGTATTAACTATCCTTTTTTTATTATACATCTCACACAAAAGACCTTCCGCACTTCGTATTAACTATCCTTTTTTTATTATACATCTCACACAAAAGACCTTCCTCACTTCTTATTAACTATCCTTTTTTATTATACATCTCACAAAAGACCTTCCTCACTTCTTATTAACTATCCTTTTTTATTATACATCTCACAAAAGACCTTCCACACTTCGTATTTACTACCCTTTTTTATTATACATCTTACAAAAGGCCTTCCGCACTTCGTATTAACTATCCTTTTTTTTATTATACATCTTACAAAAGACCTTCCTCACTTCGTATTAACTATCCGTTTTTTATTATACATCTTACAAAAGACCTTCCGCACTTCGTGTTAACTATCCTTTTTTTATTATACATCTCACAAAATACCTTCCGCACTTCGTATTAACTATCTTTTATTTTATTATACATCTCACAAAAGACCTTCCTCACTTCGTATTAACTATCCTTTTTTATTATACATCTCACAAAAGACCTTCCTCACTTCGTGTTAACTATCCTTTTTTATTATACATCTCAGAAAAGACCTTCCGCACTTCGTATTAACTATCCTTTTTTTCTCTCGCATGCATTCCTAAATCTATATCTGGCATGATTTCTTCAGTTTTTCTTTACGTTTCTTTCCTGCTAGTTAGGTCAAACGCACTCTTACAAGTTAACACCTCCTCATTCACTCACAACATGGACAAACCTCATCAAAACTTGTCCCCACCCTAATAGCACCTTTTGGAATTACATTACATATTTGCGTTTCGCACATGATCAGAAGCAGTATGAGGAATGCTGTTTATGGCAACGGTAGTACGTATGATTTCTCTTGCAAGGGTCAGCAGGATTTCGAAAGCATACTCACCCAAATGAAAAATCCTTCTCTTTCCTGTGAAAAATGAACTATTCTAAAGCTTTGGTCTTGACTTGTACTAAAAATCGCCAGTGCTTCGCGTTTGTTCCTAATGATGAGATTTATTTTTGCTTCTTTAGATTTGCATCTAGTTTGAGATTGTGTAAGTGCCTGTTTTTTCCTATGGTCGGAAATCATAAAGTGTTAGCACTGCGATAAAAACTGAAAGTCGTAAAATATGCAGAATAGGAGAAATGTAATTTAAGTAACATTTTCGAGAAATTCGGAGATGGAAAAATACGTAAGATTTTGCGCAGTCGAAAAACAGCTATGATAACGGCAAAAATAAGTTCTCCAAAACCAAGGAAACGGCAGCCGGTAAAATCTCTTACGAATGGTTTTCGGCTGGCTGGAATAACTGCATTCCTATTTCTGGTCCTTTTATTCAGAAGAAAATCCTCTTTTGAAGTAGCAAAGAAACTGGGTGTCACAGACTTCAATCAAAGCTCTAAATGAATTGCAAGAGAAATTCCTTAGTGAATTTTGAGTTGCGAGTTTGCTGATATGAAAAAACAAACAAACATATCCTATGTTTGGATGGATAAAAATCTATTTATAGTTGAGGTGTATTCGGAGCATGAAATTTATAATGCAGATGAGACTGCACTGTTTTTAAAGAGCTTCCAGAAAATACAATGGCTGTGAAGTGCTCGAATAAAGGTTTCCAAAGAGAGTTTTATGGGATTACTCTGCATCATCGCGGAATAAAAAAACTCACTCCGTAACCCGGGAATCCATAAAACTTTGAATGCTTTTAAAACTCTAAGTGGCACGAAGTTGCCTATGGTTAATATATGAAACACCAAAACGATGGATGACTAATGACATCATGACTGAATGGTTGAATGGCCTGTAAGAAAAGTGCGTAAAGATGAGAAGAAAATTAATCTTTTTTCGAACAACGCATCTTCTTAGACAGACTTGCAGCTTGAAAATGTTAATGTCTGTTTCTTTCCATAGAACACAACGTCTTTGTGTCAGCCTTTGGACCAAGGTATAGTTCGCCCTTTTAAAGCTATACGCAGGCGGCTGGTTTTAAAACAACTAACTCCCAAATTGCAGGTTATGGCATTATCAAGTGATTTGTTGAAAACAATCAGCGTTCTCGATTCCATTCAATAGTTGGACTCCGCGTGGAATAACGTAACGTAACCCACCATAAGGAACTGTGTTTTGAAAGCAAGATTTCATTCTCCAAAAATCATTGTGGAGGACACTTCACCCATTGAGTATGAAGGACAAGTGAACTTATTGTTAAGAGAAGCTGGACACAGTGACGTCTCTGCTAGATGTTAAAGAGGCTGTTAGGGATCTATCTGTGGAAGCGATGAAAACAACTTCTGAATAGCGGTCACTCTGGGAGTTCAACATTTGTCCGCTATTTAGGAGGTTAACATCTAAGCTCAGCTATGTTCACAACGCAGAATACTTCATATTAAACATGTGCGTATAAAACGTAATTAAAATTAAGTTTTTTAATTAAATGTTTTATTTTGTTGCTTTTGTTTAACAGTGAGAGACAATACAGTACGTATGGATGCATACAGTACATGTATAGTATTTTCATTTTAAAATATAGTGCACACAGTGTAAATAGAGTAGATTCCGGTTAATTGAGACGCATCGGGCCTGAAACACTTTGGCCCAATAAAGCGGCTGCCCCAATCATGCGAAGCTGTATCCCACGAAGCTGATTTGTGATGTTCTTCAACAATTGTTCCAAAATAACGGCTGCCCCGATCAACCGGTGACCCAGTTAACCGAAATCTACTGTATTTCGATGCATATTTGAACATACGTGCTTTACAATAAAGTGTGTTACACCATGAATTTTAAAATGCACGTACTTACTGCTAATAATTTAATTAAATCAGTCAGCAATTTTTGGCTACAAGAAATCTAATAAAATCGTTTTCTTTTTTCTTCCTTTCTTTTTTCTTTTCTTTTTTTCTTTTTTTTTTTTTTTTTTGGAAATTCGTAACATGTTTTTCAAAATGTCTTTTAAATTCTTTAATAGTGTTAATCTCCGTCTCCCCTTCGTCTATAAAAACTTTTTTTAACTATTCGCTATACTTTACAGGGTCTTTAAAAAATCGCAATCCCCATATCGTTTGGAAGAAGCTGTATGACGTAGAAGTATTTTCGTACTTCTCGTTATTTTAAAAACATAACCATAAGATGAAATAGTTCCTAAATTAAACCTTAACGGCCAGACGAAACATGTAAACAACAGAAGTCAAACTTCCGGAAAGATGCTTTATTCAGGATGTAGCACTTCCATAACAAATCATAACATCACATAGTACTTCGCGTTAAACTCTCCACACATCACACAGCTCTTAACACAACGCTCTCCAGCAACGCTCTCTTTAACAACGCTCGCCTTACCAACGCTCCCTAAGCAACAGTTTAGTCGTCGTTTTTATCTCTCGTTCTTATCAAAACAGGCATACGTCACGTTCATTCAACCTCAATATGTTGCCAACAGTATTCCTTTGAGAGAAAAGATATTACGTTAAGAGTGAAGAATAACTGAGAATAAACTCAAGATTTACATAGGGAAAGAAGCTAAAAAGGAAAGTTAATTTAGAATATACGTCACAGCTGTTTTGCCCACTTCGAAGAAAAGATCGACCCTATTGAAACAGACCAGCACTTTTTGTATTGGGGATCTGGAGGACAAAAAGTGCCCTATTTTCGTCCAAAAAAGCTAAACAAAATCTTTGCAGCAAAAAATCGCAGATTGTTTCAACTTGAACGTTCATGTTTTCAACTGTCTTTTGACTCAGATCACTGTCCGTTATTCGGAAGGTTCGTTAATTGGAGGTAAATGTACAAAACCGTATATGCTTCGAAACTTCGGATCACAAAATTGTCCGCAAAATATGAGTGTCCGCTATTCGGAAGTGTCCGTTAAGGTTTTGTTTACTGTTAGGAGAATAAAAACGGTTGGAAACAGTAGTGGAAATGAGGAAGTAGCCTACTAGACGATGCGGCAGAAAGATGAGATTCTGATCCTGCGGTGAAAATTTACGCAGAGGCTTGAGAATTTGTTGCTAAGCATAAGATAATTTTCTACTAGGCGTCATAATAGTGAAGCTATGAACCTGATATCTCAGCTGCAAATTTACTTTGAGCATGAAATTCCGTCAGCAAAACTCCTAAACAAGCGAGCATAGGAGATATTTTGTGACCTCTGATACATACAGAAATGACTCCATATTTTCCAAGTCAGACATTTTTTACATGGCACTTTTTGTGTGAAAGTGAAAGTATGTATTAAAGTTAATAAATTCTATGATAATGTACGATATATGCATAATGAACACAACTTTCTTACGGGAAAAAGTAAATTTCCCTAGAGTGTTTATAAATGAGAGGTTTTAGTAAAGTTTTCTTATATTCAGTCTGATTACATTTTTCTTCACACGAAGGGACAATGACATCACCCCTCCAATTTTAAGGGACGACTCCTAATTCCAAACACAACTGATAAACTTCAGTTGGACTATCAATGACAGTTACAGCTATATATATTTTAACACCTCAGCAGTTATGCCATCTACTCCCGCCACCCCACCATTTTGAACAGATTTTATAGCTCTACAAACTCCTTCTCTTGAGATTCTTGTAGCGCTAAATTCTTTTCCTGTGACTTATAGGGTAGTTAAGCCTCGAAACAAAACGAAACAAAACAAATCAAGTTTCCAATTGCACGATTATAATGTTAAAAATACGTTATAGGTAGGGACGCGTTCTACAACATATAGCGTTAAAGGATTTTTTGGTGGAAATAATCAATTCCGCAACATTCTGCTCAAGAGCAGAATGCCTTCCCAATTAAGCTACACCGACGAAGTTTGTCGCTGCAAACTTTACCGTCACCTATGAAGTATGCAGCATACATATATTAACCTTGAGAAAGAACTGGGACGAAATCATAAGTTTCCGGGTCAGCCTGCAAACCACGCTTGTACAATAGCTCACTGTAGAAGAAGGAATTCTAACTTATTCCAGACGATGTGTGGAACAAACATTATAGATTTTTCAAAGAACCTAACGTACAAGATATTCATTTAACATTCGGGCGCCAGTATGTTATGTTCCTAGATCCTACAAGTGTATCAATATCTGTGCAAACTCAGTTTAACCTAGAACACTATCTTACGTGAAGCTTACTCGTTTAAGTGTTTGCCTTGGATAGCTTAACAAACGCAGAAAAGTTGCTTCAAGAATCTTTAAAGAATTACTACTTACAGTAACAGAAATAGGCCTTTATTATTATATATTATATTCCACGTCAAAGTTCATCGTTCGCACAAGATATTAATAATCACGAATGACACTTCACTCACAATAAACGTAAATACACAACCTTTACCGATAACAGTCGTGGAGAAGGTAAAACATACGAGACGAAGCTGTACTAATCTACCCTATGTTTACATTGCTCGCTCCACAAACTGTATACCACATTCTTAGCTTGTCAAACATGCAAACGTCATTCAACCCTAACCTCAGGACTGTTGCCAGATAATACTTAGTAAGTGAGAAAATATAACCTTAAGACTGAAACTCTTAAAGAAAACGAACTCAAAATTTAAGTAGGGAAAAAAACTAAAAATGAAAATTAAGTTAGAATATACATCATAAGGGATGTAAGGTCAGGTGATGCGTAACATCACAGCCTCTCCTTGACAAATGTCAACCCCGCCTTCTCGTGGTGCATCCTGTTCCCACTAAAGGGGCTCTGACGACCGCCAATAGCGGTATAACTATAACATCAGGATTAGAGGAAATTCTATCCCACACTCACCAACCCGCTTGGCCAGCGTGGTGAGTTATGGCCAAACCCCTCCAAAATGATTCCACAACTTAAATCTTGGCCCTCAGTCTCCGGCAGCTGGAATGTACCTGGCCAAGGCAGCGGCCAGTGCGACATGAAGGCAGAGGGTGCTAAGAATCCCCGGAGGACCGGACTAGGCTGCCATCTGATGCTGACCTTGGCTACGTACAATGGACGCTCCCTATCTTCTGATTCAAGGCTTCTTGAATTGGAAGAGGAACTACAAAGGATCAAGTGGGACATCGTGGGGCTAAGTGAGGTAAGGAGAAAAGGAGAAGATCTCATTGAACTGAAAAGTGGACATCTCTTCTACTATCGTGGGACAGATACTGGCAGAACTAGTGGTGTTGGATTTATAATAAACAAGAAGCTGAAGGATAAAGTTGTAGAAGTTGAAAGTTCCTCTGACAGAGCTGCACGACTTGTTATCCAACTCTCGAAAAGATACCAGGCTCAGATTATTCAAACTTATGCACCCACCACAAGTCATCCTGAAGAAGAAATTAAAGAATTTTATGAGGAAATTTGTCATCTAAATAATAAAGGTAAGCAGCACTTGAAAATAATTATGGGAGATTTCAATGCAAAAATAGGGCAACGGCAACAGAATGAAACTTCAGTAGGTAAATTCGGTCACGGCAACAGAAACCAGCGTGGAAATACTCTCGTTGAGTTTGCAGAGGCAGAAGGGTTTTTCATCTTGAACTCCTTCTTCAAGAAAAAGCCACACAGGAAATGGACATGGAGACATCCAAATGGGACGACAAGTGAAATTGATTTTATTATGTGTAACAAAAAATTCGTCATAGAAGACTGCAGTGTGCTAAACAAGTTCAACACAGGTAGTGACCATAGATTGGTGAGATGTAAGATGCACCTCAACACTAAACTTGAACGTGGCAAGCTCATAAGACAAACCAAATCTATTGACATAACCAACCTTAAAAAACACCATAATACCTTCAAGTTGGAACTGAAGAACAGGTTCTCTGCTTTAGAAGGCTTAACATCGGAAGAAGTGGACATCTCTGAAGTTAACAGAAAAGTAACCAAAGCTCTTATGGAAACAGCAACAAAATTAGCTGGGTCTAAAAACAAGTTGCATGTAAATAAATTATCAGGAAAAACGAAAATGTTGATGCAAAAAAGAAGAGAGATGAGGACAACTAAAGAAGATGTGACTTCCAAAATGGAATATATAGAGCTATGCAAGACAGTAAGAAAAAGACGTAAGAAAATTCAACTGTGAACTAGTGAGGAAAGCAATTGAAAACAACCAAAGCCTAAAGATAGCAAAGGGACATCTCAGTAAGTGAAGAAAACAGATTATGGCACTGAGAAAAGAAGATGGTTCTGTAACAAGAAATAGAGGCGAAATTTTGACAAGAGTGAAAGATTTCTACTCCAAATTATATGAAAGGGATGATACATGCACTCCAGACATCATGAAAGCTCCCAGTACCAGAGTTCCTCCAGTCCTTCCAGCAGAAGTTGCACATGCAATCAAGAGCATGAAGCGGGGGAAAGCTCCAGGAGAAGATGGAATTACTGTAGACATCATACAAGAAGCAAGTGGAGAAATCGAAACAGTACTCGCCCAAATTTTCACTCGTTGCCTTAATGAAGGAAAGATTCCTGAGGATTGGAACACCGCTACAATGATCCTGCTACATAAGAAAGGTGACATTGAGGATCTCGGAAACTACAGACCTATCAGCCTCCTATCAGTAGTTTATAAAATCTTCACTAAAGTTCTTTCACACCGCTTGAAGGTAACACTGGACATGGCTCAACCGAGAGAACAAGCTATATTCAGGAGTGGCTACAGCACAATAGATCATATCCACGTACTGAGAGAACTAATTGAAAGAGCGAGGGAATATGAACTTCCATTGTGCATGGCTTTTATCGATTATGAAAAAGCCTTTGATTCGGTGAAACCATCAGCAGTTACAATGGCTCTGAAAACCTGCGGTATTGAAGATGCATACATTAATATTATTAATAACATCTATGAAAATGCAAGTGCAAAGATTAGGCTGTTTGAAAATACAACACACGTAAAAATTGGAAAGGGAGTGAGACAAGGTGACACCATATCTCCGAAGCTCTTTAATGCCACATTGGAGGGTGTTTTTCAGTCGCTGAGCTGGGAAAACAAGGGGATAAAGATTAATGGAGATTATCTAACCCACCTTCGTTTTGCTGATGACGTAGTCATTTTTGCAACTACCCCATCAGAGCTGCAGAGTATGATCCAGGAACTTGCTGACAAGAGTAAAGAAGTGGGATTAAAAATGAACTTTCAGAAGACAAAAGTGATGTTCAATGCTTTTACAAGAAATGAAGATTTATCGATTGATGGAGAAAAGCTGGAGATAACAGACACGTACGTTTATCTTGGACAGCAGATATCAAGTGAGGGTCACATTGATGAAGAAATTAATCGGCGTACAAAACTTGCCTGGAGAGCTTTTGGAAGAAACAGCATAATTTTCAAGAGCAATATGCCAGTATGTCTTAAAAGAAAAGTGTTTGATCAATGCATCCTTCCAGTGCTTACGTATGGTGCAGAGACGTGGACCTTAACTAAAAGAGACATACAAAGGCTGCAGACAACTCAAAGAAGCATGGAGAGGTGCATACTTGGTGTAACCAGGAGAGATAAGAAGAGGAACTCGTGGATCCGAAAAATGACAGGAGTGGAAGACATCATGATCAGAGTTAAATCCCTGAAATGGCAATGGGCTGGACATACTGCCAGAAGGACAGATCATCGATGGACAGCCGAAATTTTAGATTGGATTCCAAGGGACAGGAAAAGACCCAGAAGAAGACCACATGGGAGATGGGTGGATGAAATTCGAAAGTATGCAGGGGTGACATGGAGGAGACTGGCACAAGACAGACCGTTGTGGAGGAAACTTGGGGAGACCTTCGTCCAGCAGTGGATTGATAATGGTTGACAATGATGATGATGATACATCATAAACACTCTAAACAAACTATCATGCCACTTACAAGGATATATAGGGTCTCAATGAATAATAATTCTTATTCAACATAAGGTATGTTTTCGTTGAACACTGTGGTGTGTTGTTCCCTTCCAGAGAGCTCCTCGAACGTGTTCAGTTTGGCTAAGGTAAGGGCTTTAGTTTGCCATATTATTGTATTGATATTTTCCATTTCAAAAGGAATCGTCAACCAACTTAGCTCTATAAGAACGTGAATTTTCATCAATGAAGCCGAAAGTGATGCAGTATGCACCTCTGAAAGACTAAACATCGGGATTCTCAGATCGCATTTCCGTATCGTTCAAAAGTCAGATTCCATACTCATAGAGTTGAGTGTCGTTGAACACTGTGATGTGTTGTTCCCTCAACACAACATGGTTTCAACTGTAACATGATGCTTGTATGCATCATGTTACAGTTAAAACCATAATTCTACCATCTTCAAAATTAACGTTTTCCAATACATTGGGGAGATGATTCATACCCCACGTTTTCTTCTTTCGTGGTGCTCTCCATATTTGCTATTTAAGCTGTATTTTGACTCGTCTGATAACGAAATAGCTTTCAATAGTAAACTAACTGTCTTGCTGGAAAGCGAAAGAGTTACTGGAATGCAAATTACAGGTTTCATGACATGAAGGCATTCCCATTTAAGCATCCGTGATATCAAAATATGAACATGAATGTCGTAAAAAGGAACGCATGTGGCTCCTGAGATTTTCAAAAACAACTGACCTGCTGATAATATTTGATTGTGCTTCTGTCTAAGGTCAAATACTCATAGCTCTTGATGTTCTGATCTTTAAACGCTTCCAACTTTTCATGGGTGCAGTTCTCGCCTTTTGGAACTATCTCCAGAGTTCAGAAATTATACTTCCCTGTTCAGTTAAGAATTTGGCAATGCTCATAAATGGCTGACCCATGTATCTTTTCTTCCCATACGGTACGATCAGTTGTATTAATAGATACCTTAATACCAAAAAGTGCGTAAAATTAGTGCATAAAAGGTGTTCGGTTTATTTTATGGAAGTCTAAGTCCAAAAAATAGAAAACAAAGTTTTAACAGCAGTGTAGTAGATATCCGAATGGCACGGTTCCCCATGAATGAAATACAGTAAGGAAAAAATTTGGACTGTTTAAGTGACGCGGTTAAGCATTCAGAAGTGTTTTACAGTATAATTCGATAGATTCGTAAGTGTCTTTAAAGTCCTTCTCAGTATCGGCCATATGCCCTTAAAACAGGCTTTTTTTTTAGCGTATTCAAGCTCTTTTATCTGTTTGTTCAAAACACAGCATGTATGTATGTATAAAAGGGCAGGCTCCTGTCGTTGGGCCACTAAAGACCAATCAACAGGAAGTCCTGCTGAACCCGCTCGATAACTTTCGTTAAAGATCCAGCCTGTAATTTTCGAAATAAAAGTAATGGTTATCTCGTGAGATGATCAGGTCAGTTCTCGTCAACGACTAACCAACAGTAGGATCAATAAAAAAATCGCCGTTTTCCTAAAAACAGCGTTTTTTAAGCCTGGTAATACCTCTAAAACACTAGTCAATAAAATTAAAATAAGTGTGGAAAAAGTTGTTTTTTTGGTCATGATTTCAGGATGCCCACCGGAATCTAAATATCAGTTCTAAGACCATTTTTTTGGCTTCTATATAATTTCCTTTGAAATAATTAAATTAAATTTGAACTAATTCGACTTGCATGAGTTTTCTAAAGTAAGCATCTGCAACGTAACCTGGAAATCTACTGAATATGGCACCACAAATATGTGTTTATATGTGTCCCCAGTGATTGATAGATTTAGAAAAAATATGCTGTGAAATTCTTTGGGATGATCCTGATTTCTAACCCTTTCATTTGTCATAATAACAACCTATCTCTTTATCCAAGCGATTTAAGCGAAGACACAGAATACATGGTTCAAGTTCTTGCGTCTACTTGGAAAGGATCTGGTCCTCCGAGTAACCCTCTGACTGTGTTTACTCCTCGATTTGTGCTTCCGGCGCCAATTGATGTCTCAGCCTTTGCAACATCTGATAAGACAGTTGAAGTGTCATGGAACTCAGCTCCATATTTGTACAACGCCCTAGGTTTTCGGGTAAGTAAAACAAATTCCAACATAAATAATATTCATTCCAGGTGATAAATGGATAAGTATAAATTTGTATATGTAAATTTATCACATTATTTCCCTGTTAAATTTGGGATTCTTATAATACTGGTGGAAAAGCGCATTTTAGAAATTGTGAAAGATATTTTGCACCACTTTTTGATCCAGATATGTAATCAAACATGACAATCTCATTTCACAGTTTTTTGTATTCTTCCGACTGTATATATGATAACGAAATTTTATTTCAAAATTTGTTTTCACATTAGGCTGATAAAATGAATTAATATGTGATATCAGGCTGATAAAACCTGATATCACATATTAATTACTACATGAATGAAAATTAAAGTTAAAAATAGCCCTTTTATTGAGTTAAAAAGAGCCCACTTTTCATAGTTTTAAGTTACTTTTGTGGCAGAGGGTTTCTGCTAAATGGCGTAGGTGTAGATTTTTATTCATTTGCCAGATCAGTAGTTTCAGGAAAAAATAAGAGGTGAAATTATCTTTGGATAAACATTTGTGGGGCAAGGTTTTCATATGTTTGCTACTTTTTTTTTAGTTAAAAAGAGCCCTTTATTTGTATGCAGTTAAAAAGAGCCCTTTTATTTGAAGACTGCACCTCGCCCTTTTATTTGAAGACTGCACCTCGCCCTTTTGTAATTCCAGAATAAATTCTGCTAAAGGCATGTGTGAATACATCTGCTTTACTTATTCATTAAACCATGCAGGGAAATTTGAAGTTGTAACAGCTAATATTTTAGAAAAAGCCTAGTTTCGATTAAAGTAATCTATGGCCATATTACTAATAGATGCTGTTTTTTGCGAGGTAAGCTGTTTACTATGAACATGAGGGCTATAGGCCAGTCCATGATTTGGAGCCACTGCTTTCTGGTTGGGAGATAGCCAGTTCTGTAGGAGAGACACGGCATCTATACCTCAACGGAGACTCTGGCACTGACCCAACTCAGACGATTAGCTTAAAACTTACACCACTGACCTCTCAGCCATCGGGGCCACAAACGGATAATGGAAGGGGCAGACTCAAATTGAGTATTTCTGTATTTTTTGGGACAGAAATGCTCTGCTGTTGAACAGGAAGTCCATGAAATCTCCTTTCAGTTCTTATTTGAACATTCGTACTTCAGGATGCAGCCAGTACAGAAAGACACCACCTTGCGTTATTTCAGTGTTGCCAGCTGTAATTCTCGAATTAGTGTCTTGCCCCAAAAAATATTTATCTCAATCAAATTTGATAAACCATAATATGAAACTAACTACATTTTTTTAAACCACATTATTATTATAGGAAGTTAGACAGTCGAAATGCGGGTAAGCGAAATGACCATCTGAATCGCACGAGTATGCGAAGTGAACAGCCCCACTGGACACAAGAACAATACTTTTACAGGAGGAAACAAAACTCATTAAATCAGATAATTATTTTAGAAAACTGCATCGCAATGCATTAAAGTTATAAGGAATCGGTAGATCCCATTGATAAGGTGCAACATACAAAATACTCGCATTATAAAGATTTGTATTCGTGGATCATACATTATTCTTGTAGAAATGGTGAAAGAACTAAAGCATCATTTGCATGATCACAAGATCTCAAGCTAGAAGTTTAGGATCAAGACTAAACTTCTAGCTTGAGATCTTGAAGTCTTATCTGTAGTTGGAACCCTTTAAAAACAGTCTACAATGTTTTTAAAGGGTATAACGATTGCCACACGAAATAAAAATTAATTCAAAATGTATATTGATTTAATGGTTGTTTTTCTGTAAGATATCATTTCGATATTCAGTTTTCATTCACTTAATTTTGGCAATGCTGTTTTCGTGAGCATTTCAATAGGGAGTATTTACGTGTTGTAAAGTTAATCACTTAAATGCATTTTACAGAAATATGTATTACACTAATATTTCATGTACAGTACAACAGCACGTGCAGAAATTTTCTATGACATTCATCTTCCAGCAAGATGCTTGAGATAGTCCACATATTCTGAATCTCAAAGATAGAGAATATGTGATCTTCGTTGATTACATAGAATCTGGAAAAACAACAATAGCACTCATTATTATGACCTTCGCAAACTGCACCACAGACTCCAAGAATGCTGAGTAAATCTCTCCAGAGAAGTCATCTTTTTATAGGACAATGATCCAGGACACCGGACCCCAAAAAATTGATCTTCTTCAAGATCTGCATTTCACATTGCTGCCTCATGCACGCTATTCTCCAGATTTAGCCCCCTGTGATTAGTACCTATTCACACAACTAAACACCTGTCTGGAAGATATGTCTTTGAAACAAATAAGGATGTGAAGTGTGATGTGAATTCATGACATGCAGGCAGGTCTTCTTCAATTTCTTGTTTTCAAAAACGATATATTCGAAGTCTTATCTGTAGTTGGAACCCAAGCTCACCGATTAAGCATAAACAATTGTTCTTTACAACTTTTTTTAAGAACTTGGCTGAATGTTTGCAACGCCAAAATACAGATTTGCTTTCCCTTTCGAATTAAACTTGCAATGATGTCCCTTTCGAATTTACAATTAAACCTTTTATATGAAGAAATGAGATGTCGATTTAAGATGATACCTCCAAACGTTCAGGTAACCAGAGAAGATACGAAGTCCGACTTTTTGTTTTCTGGACTCTCCATCAAAAATGGAAAGATTTTGATTCACGGTGACAGCAAAACCAACTTTTTAACTTATGGAAATCGCTTGTCAAAAAACCAAACTTTCATGCAATTCATAATTTACCGCCACTCAAGCGAGAATGAGACAACGAACCAGTCCATGTAACTAATGGAGACGAAAATTTTGCGATTGCGCAGTATGATTTTACAAATCATGAACATTGTTCGGTTTATATTTAACACCCGGTAGATTCTAACTTCCTGATGTCTTTTATCCGATGATGGTTCAGCTGCTGAACCGAAAGATCTTGCATTTTTAGGGTGTATACATTTTAATATAATACATCTTTTAACTCTGTGGATCATATATTTGCAAGTGTTTAGTATATCCTGTACTGACAGCTATTGATTTCAGCGGATTACTGTAGTGGATTACTTAAATTAAGGTTTGCCGTACTTAGACTGCAGTCCACCATTTTGGTTTTGGTGTTTTTAGTGTATTAAAGATCTTCTTCTGTTAAGCGATCCCCCGCCACATTTCTTTCTTTCAGTTTCTTTGGTAATTTAATTTTTTGGGAATATTATTTTACAAATTTAGGTATGGATATAATTTTAGTTACCATCTGCAACGTTGCCTGAATATCTAACACGGCAGCAATTTTTGTGTCATTCGGAAGTGCACAGTCTTTTATTTAATTGGTCTGCATTCTCTTGTTAGGTGCTGTTCACCACCGAGAGCGTCCAAGATTTGGATCAATGGGATTATAAAAGCGTGCCATTCACTGAATCCGCCGAATTAACAGGACTGGAAACCAACGCCACCTATGCCATAATGGTGGCCGCAGAAACAAACAATGGACTAGGTCGACTTTCTGATGTCTTGCTGGTTAGAGTAGAAGCTACAGGTGGGAACCCCTTTCATTTTTGAGCAACCTTGCCCTGTGTTTTTTTTTCAGGATTCCAGCCAAATTTATTGAATTCCAGCCTTTTAGGAAAAGTGTTTATTTATTGTTTCTAATGGTTATACATAAACAGGAACCTTCCTTAAACGGACACTCCTCACATACGAACTCCTCTCAATTACGGCCCCTGTAGAACAGCCTGCATTGAAACAGCTGTTCTACAGGGGCCGTAATTGTAACATTATAAAGCCTTCTCTTTCAAGGACTGTCTCAGATACGGACATGGACATCGATCAGAACATAGCAAATGCATATTTTGAATTTGATTTTCATATTTACAGCCAGATAACTGTAGTGCGTATTACTTCACCTGCATCAATCAACACGATTTAAGGAGGGACAGCATCGGCCGCAGGTGCGTCCTCGCTCAGTGAACAAATCATTCCCTTCCCTGTGGAGAATAAACTGTTCCGAATCTTTTGGCTTGACTCTTGCTAAAAGCCTCTAACCTTTTTTTCTGAGCTTAACGACTACCATCAGCATCTCTGAGGGATATAAACAGCCGCATGATTCTAATTTAGAAGTAATGGTTCCAAGTAAGGGAGAGAGCCAGTGTCGTAAGACAAGCACAGAACCCATACCTCATCCGGGCTCGAGCTCTGGACCAGCTCGTGCGATTAGAATGAGACCAGCGTCTCTGACCAATCGCCCACCAAACCTGCCACAGTTGATTTCCACTTACCTACAATACTGACATTTCTTTCTTGTTAGTTTGCTTATGAGTTTGCAATTGCGTACGTGATTATTTTTGAGTATGGCCAGTAAATGTAAAATCTCAACACTGCAAGAAGCATAAAAGAGAGTTTTGCATAACAGTAATCCCTCGTTATTCACGGGGATTAAGTTCCACCAACTTGCGGCGAATAATAAGACTATACAAAATAGGGATTATGCTATACAAATAGGGATTACATCTATACAAAAATAGTGATTATGTGTATAAACTATCACAATTTACCTATAAATAGCAGAAAATTTTCTATAATGTTATAGGTCATCGGATACATTAAAAATTAAGCTAGCAACTTAGGAATTTATGAATATATGAAGGTAATATTCATAATTGTGTTTTAGGAAGACACTTACTTGAGTACGCAGGCTAAACCTCAGGTACGCAGTTAGACTAACGAGGCAAAAAAAAAAAAAGGAGAACTTGTGGTTGGCGTTGGCTTCTTCTTTTCAAGCTCTTTGCGAATTTCTTGATAAGGCTCAAGTAAGCTTTCTACACCTCTTTTAAATTTCAAATCTGTTTTGATAAAAGGATCTAAATCTAAAACTTTATCAATTAATTGACCTTAGCCAGTGAAATTTTTTTATTAAATGTTTCAGTATGAAAATCCGGCTTAACAACTTTCATTTCTGTTTCATCTTCCAATTCCTTTTCCTGCGGATCCATAATCAATTCTTCCAACTCTTCCGACATTAGTTCTTCACTTTCGTTTCCTGTGACCACTTCTACGTCCGTCGTATTAATAACAGCGAAACCTTCACACTCTAGAGTATTTTCGGATGATTTGGGCCCATTTGGCCACTTTGAGCGCAATGTCAAATTCAACCAAGGAGAGAATCAAGATGTGAAATGATTAGGAGTGCTATTTTTCATTCCTATGATATTTTTCAATAAGTTTTTTTTTTTTTTTTTTTTTTTGTTATTTCTCAAATTCATGTAACCAAAACTGCTGATAAAAATACACGGATAACGTGGAATTACTGTGCTTTTAAGCATCCTAACCCAGAAAAAGCGCAAAACGTTTTTAGGGACACCTCTGTTTTATGAATAAAAATAAATGTTCCGAAAGTGTTCTAAATAAGAGGTTATGAACATTTTGGATATTTTCAGTTGATGTATGATTCTTCAGTAGGTTTAAACGATCTTTTCCAGAAAGTGGAAAAGACTACCCCTGCTGCGCAGTGGTCTGAGAGCTGAATTCTGAAGATTCGTCCGAGTGGGCACAGGCCCGAGCCCGGGATATGGCATGGGCAGTGTGTTGGTATTGGCTCTTCCCTCTTAAACAAGTGGCCGTAAATTTGGAATGGGCGAGTGCTTATAGCACTTAGAGCTGTTCACGGTAGTCATTCAACTCCGCCCCTCACAAAAAAATGGAAATATCGGACTTGCTGTCACATATTTCAAAATTCGAATGTATCTTTTTCATATCCACACTGCATGCAAAATGGAACTTTACAAAAGTTTTGGATTTTACGAGTTGATCTTCAAAGGACCAACCTGACAAAAGGTATCATGATGAAGGGTACTGTACGAAGTCTGTTTAAAAAATGCCTTAGGTGAAAAGCGTAGCTGCAAATTTTTCTAACCATCCTGCTATGTAGTCAGTTGAATATCAATCAAAAGGGGATGGGGAATTCTTACACTTCGTTGTACCTATGAAAGAGATACAGACACGACACACGTCGTGCTTGGAGGGAATATTTATAAAGTGCAATTTTGCTGCCATCTGAGGTTATTCCGAAAACAGAAAGAAAAGATTCTACTCTTTTTTTCTTACGTTTTCAAAAAAGTTCAGAAGAAAATGTGTTGAAAAGACCTTTTCCTTTACCCTGATATATCGTGGATACTGGAGTGCTCATATTATGAGTATAAAACTTTTCACAGTAAGGTGACTAGACATATTTTCAGATGTACTGTATATATGTATGTGTGTTATTAAAAGTCATTATTGATTATGTTTTTATGACCTTCTAATTGTGGTATACGTTACCAAATGTTGGCTGTGCAAGCGAACACTACTAATACTTTTTGGAACACATTCTATTTTGCCTTAGATTGATTTATAACATAATAAAATAAAAAAAGGATTCTGGGTTCATCTAAAAATTGCAAAGATAAAAATGGAGAATATGTGGACGATAAAATAATGCTGTTTTTCTGATTATCTAATATTACTACCCACACCTACACCTACTTATTTTTCATTCATTTGGTAAAACAAATGCCAACTAAACTTTCCGAAGACAAGTGTCAATTTTTCGGCGTATCTCCATTTATGTATTTGCACGATCTTGGCAAAATATTTCATGTTCAGGTCTTTATTAAAAATCAGCATGTTTTCTACGCAAATTCATTCTTGTGTATTCATCCTGGAAGAATTATTCAAATGTTGAGAAATGAACTTTCAGTAGTTGATCATTTCTCACTATTTCCAAACAGATGATTCATTTTCTTAATGTTTCACACTTGAAACAGTAGCTCAAGATGCCGAATGGTAGAATGGTTTACTAAGCTCTACGTTTTGTCTTCCTTTAAGAATCTTTTGATTTGAATGAAGTCTATGCTCTAAATATTAATAGTTCTGTATCTTTGTTGTTCAATTAATTACATATCAATAACATAAACTACTTTTAATGCAAACAAACTTTTGGGTCCCTGAGATGTTCACGTTAATATGGTTTGACTCATGCACATTGTCTCAGAACTTTGTAAATATTTGTAGTAAGTTTCACTTTTGGAATTCCACTTAAAATTTAATTTTGATTTTTGTTTCAACAGTTTCTCAGGAGACACCAGCTCTGCCATTTACGTTCTGAAGAAGTCCAAACTCCAACATGTTGTTTCGATAAAGCATTTTATGATAAAGCCAGGCAATCAGTCCAAAACGTGATATTTCGGGGGGGGGGGCTGGATAGTTCAGACTGCCTTCTCTGCTGTTATCAAACGCTGAACTAATTATTTGTCCTGTTAATCTAGTGTTAGAATCTGCAATTTGGAAGAACTGGATTTCTGTTCCAGTTTCAGAATAGGAAGTTTGTATTGTATGCTTATAAGTTATTAACCTTCATCACAAAAAGAAATGAAAAAAAGTATTATATACATTAAACAGCAAGAATAATCTCGGAATACGTGGTACTGACCTATATCTTGTGCTTTTTCTTTGAAATTTGTTTCGTCGTTGAGAGTGACAGTATCACTTTTTCAAGTTTCTGGTCCCTAAATAGGGAAGGAATTTGCGAAAAGTGGTCACCACGTAGTTTGTGCATGGTACCTGTTCATGCTTTGCGTGTATCACCTACGATGGATACTCGCAAAAACTAAACATGCAAGAAAACAAAACGATGAAAGACTGGAAAAGGGCAAAGAAGACGAAGTCATCTTTCACGAGAAGCTATAGGAAGACCCTTCATTCCACTGAATCTGTGTTCAATCCAGAGGAAAGTCATAAATGCTCTGTACATTCTCGCAGCCCAAATTGTTCCTTTTCTATAGAACCAGTACAAAGTTGGGGACAGTAAATATTTCAGATGTTTTACGCTCATTGTCGAAACAAAAATATTATCAGATGATGAAGCCGGAAAACAGCCCTTCCATACTCTTTTCAGTTGCATATTCGCCTGATGAATTTTCAGTCAATTGGTCATGGACTCATTATCAGAAGATTGAAAAGTTTCGTAGATTTTTTCGTATATCAACCTAAATGAAATTTAGAATACCTGCTTTTTAAAGCAGCAAGCACATGTTTTCCAATCTTTCTTTAAAAAGAGAATGTTTTATGACGAAATGCACACATGTATGCATGTGGAACGTATGTACAGTGGAACCTCGGTTACACATTTCTTAGTTATACACTTTTCGTATTTATTCGTAATTCTGCGTTATCCCGGATATTTTACTGTAGTTTCTAACGCTTTTTTAACTTGGTTATACGTAAATCATTCATAGGCTTTTCACGATTATACGGTAAAATTTGAATTTCAGATTATAAAAAATACATGGTTCTTTGATTCTTTTATACGTAACCTGGTTACAAATTTGAGAAAATTGAGACGGCGTTGCCGTGTTTCTTCTTCGTGCAGCCAAAGTTGAACCTTGATCCCATGAGAGAGTTTATGCTGCTTACTTTTTGTTTGGATGAAAAATTCGTTTCGCATTTCACATCTCTCTCTCTCTTACACACACACACACTCACACACACACACACACACAGACGCATGCGCTATTTAAAAATTCATAAATCTCTAGGACGTAACTTTGTGGCTGTACTATTTTGTGGAATGGAATCCTAAATGTATCGTTAATATTCTGGTTTCACATGAATGCACTCAGGGTCCGCAGAAAAGAAAAGCTGTTAATTCATGAGTTCCATACTGAAGCATTGATTTCAGATTCTTAGCTGTGAGGACTTCACTTAATCTAGAATCAGGATTTTTATCGACAGATAGTGTCATCAAAAGATAAGTTTGATTTTCATAGGTTTTGTGATTTTTTCCATGCGATAAAATGTATTATACAATGAGTGATCACTGAATTATGACCACCTACCTAATACTTCGTGGGTCCTTCTTTCGCCCTCAATACAGCAGCTATCCGACGTGGTATCGATTCAGTAAGATGCCGAAAGCAAGGAAGCAGTTTGGAAGTAGGGCCAACCAAGCTGTGTAAGTAATGCGTCCTTCATTGTGGGTATAGAGGCGATTGGATGTATCAAGACGCCTGATATGCCGTTCCATAATGTCCCACAAGTGCTTTATGGAATTGATATCGGGGAGTTCTGAGGCCAATCGATATGCTGGAAGTCTGAACAGTGATCCTCAAACAATTCCTGCACTACATTAGACCTGTGGCTCGGTACATTGTCATCTGGGAAGACATAATCTCCATTCGGGAAAAAGTGCAAAATTGCTGAATGTACAGGGTCAGCAAGCAATTCACAATTCGGGAAAAAGTGCAAAATTGCTGAATGTACAGGGTCAGCAAGCAATTCACAATAGTGGCCACCAGATACACCAAGGATGCACCAGGGATACACCTGGGGTCCAAGTTTCTACCACGTAAACATGCCCTTCACCATACAATCGCCTCCAGCAGCTTGGACTGTGGAGACCATGCAGGATGGCTCGAGTGCATTATATTGTTTGCGTCAAATACATGCACGACCATACATGGAATAAAACACGCGACTCCTCAGACCAGTACACTTTTTCCCAATCATCAGAAGACCAGTTTGCACGATCCTTGCACCAGGCGGGACATTTATGCCGATGAATCGTGTTTAGGAGAGTATGTTGTCGGGGTCGTCTGCTGTTATAACCCATATGTGCGAGTTTGTGACGCATGGTTATGACAGATGGTCTTTCCGGATTAACCTCCATTGTACAATCAACCGTTGAATAGAGCTCCGTCACCTCTCACATCAACTTTTCGCTGTTCTGTGCAGTTTTGCGTCCGGGTCGTTGTTTGACCATTTTCATGCTAGTCCTGATACATTTTAACTTTGGAGGCTAGCGAACAAGCCACCAGTTCAGCCGTTTGAGAAATCCAGGTGCCCGTTCTCCGAGCTGCCACAATCTTCCCTTTCTCAAAGTTCGATAAATCCTTCCGTTTACTCTTTACCCTCCGAATTTTACTACCTACTGCTCCACTCACACCTTATATATGCTACGTCGGTCGAATAATCTCGCCCTCTCGGAAATCACGTGGTCAATGGATCGCATCCACTTTTGATAGGGGTGGTAATAAATCAGTAATCACTCAGTGTTCACTGAATTATGACCACCCCTATCAAATGTCTGCCTCTCGCGGGAGCTGGACAAATCAATGGGACAGCTAGGTGCTAGGAAGTCTCTGGCGACACACAGACAGCAACCTCTTACATGCTCCTACTAATCGGGTTCAAGCAAAAACCTCCGTATCAGTAGAACAGCGAGCACCTCCTAATGAATGACAGAAGACATGCAAATACTGCCGTGACGGCATCGCGGTTCGACAAACGCACCATTCTGCATGACATCAGTTAGCATGTGGAGGCTCAGACTTGTACAGTACATTTCAGGGAATATCGAAATGTGTTCCGTAATGTTACTATTAAAGGATGCCATGACTGTCACTTTTACAAATGCAGATTTAGAAGCGATGTATTTCATACATGGTCGGGCAAATGGAAATGCAGTATTCGCAGCACGTATGTACATCCAGGCCTATCCAAACCGAAGGCATCCCGAGCATTGTATGTTTGTTCGGATCCATCGGCGCCTAACAGAGCACGGGTCATTTCAGTTCGTTACTCCAGTGGGGATGCCAAGAACTGCCCGATATCTTAGATTGGACGGGCAACTGTACGAAGAATAGAACAAGACCCGGCAACGAGCACTAGAAGGATTGCTTTCGCGAAGAATAGGAGTTAAAGTACCATCTGGAGAATTCTGCATGGCAATCGGCTACATCCTTACCATACCTAGCGAGTGCTATGTATGAGGAACATTTCACCGAGAGTCGCATTCTGCTGGTGGCTGCTGCATCGATGCGCCAGTGATCTGCGTTTTCCCGGTAATGTTTTATTCACTGACGAGACCTTATTCACCGAACATGGCATTTTCAACTTCCATAACTGCAGTAAATGAGCAACGGAAAATCCTAACGCCATCCAGCAATCACGTCACCAGATTCGATTCGCAATTACCGTGTGGTATGGTGTTTTAGGTGATAGTCTCATAGCATAATTTGTACTTTCTAACAGGCTTACAGGTGATTTGTATCTGCACTTCCTGCACCATCACCTTCCGCAGCTACTGGAAAATATCTTCTTCGTACACGTGCAACAATGTGACTCATGCACGATGGTTCACCGGTGCATTTTCATTACACGGTGAGGCAGCATCGCAATGCAACGTTTGAATAGTGATGGATAGGTCCTACCGGACCTTGTTTGTGACTTCCCTGCTCACCTGACCTCAATCCATTGGATTTCTGCTGCTGAGGCTATTTGAAAGGACGAGTGTATATAGTCCCTGTGGAAAATGTACAGTAGATTAATTGCGGATATGAGTCGAAACTGCATGTGCAGAAATAAGGTAAAACACGAGATGTCTGAACGAAGGCCCATCTCGCTGAGAAGGAGACTGGAGGCCTGTATCGAAGCAAATGAAGAACATTTTGAAAATTTGTTGTGAAGGTTAAGTACCCTACATGACACTTTTGTCCGTATTTATACGTGTTGTTTGCCGTTTCAATATCATGCAGGGTTGCCAGATATAACGTTAGTTTTTCCCCACAGTTTATTTGTGTTGCACTTTGCGAGCTCCTGAGGGAAACATCTCGGAGGAATTTGTTTTTGGGGTGAAAGTTGGGATCCTCAGCCCACCCCATCCCCTGAAAGATCACCTTCACTGTCCTCCAGGAGCTCAAAGTATTGCCCATGTGTGGTG
This sequence comes from Macrothele yani, assembly GCA_039090855.1. Taxonomy (NCBI): domain Eukaryota; kingdom Metazoa; phylum Arthropoda; class Arachnida; order Araneae; family Macrothelidae; genus Macrothele; species Macrothele yani. The sequence goes on from CM077013.1 coordinate 71,009,736, forward strand.
TTTCACTCCAAGAATTGGGGTGCTTTGGTTTTTTGCTTGGAAAGAAGTGTAGGGGTCACTTGCGGGGAGGGGCCAATTTGTGGTCTAACTGGTTCCTCAAACCATTCATCCATCCCGATTTCTTCCCCAGACGTGCGCAAAAATTATGGAAATAGCGGGCGGCTGGGGGAAAAACAACTTTACATTACTTCTGGCAACCCTGCCAAAAAATGTCAATTATCTCGGAAATGGTTCGTTTCCGGACCTATATTGGCTAAGACTTTTTCGTTTGTTTCTATGAGTGATACCTATGTTTTCAGTCATGACCAATACTTCTGAGTCTTGTTTATATGTAGGAAAAAATTTGTTTTGTCAAACAACCAAAGCTGTCAAGCTGATACACTCCTACAGAAAAAAGCAACTATAAAGCAAAATCTCCAACTCTGGAGAAGAAAATATTAAAAAAGCAAGCCCGAAATATCTATTGAACTCAGAATCCAAGCGAGGCGTTCAAACTGAGACATCTTATCAAGAGAGTATAGAAGACACTCTCTTGATAAGTCAATTTAGAATGAGTCCCTTGGATTTTGAATTCAATTGATTTTTGGATTTTCATTTTATTTTTGTTTACCTAGCTTTACTACGTACAAGTACAATTTATCTCCCTGTGGTACAGCTTAGAATTTGAGTTTCTAGAGCAGAGATCGCCGACTTTTCGTTTTGTCTTTCGAGCTTGTCTATTGATTTCTCCTTAAACTGAGCTATTAGTTTGATACTGTCCTGGTCCATGCTCTATTAAATCTGTTTAAATCTACTGTGAATATTGACTATGATGCAGACGTGGATCTTACATCTTTATTTCTCTGTTTGTGTGTAACACTATGCATAAATACCTGGCAAACTGAGGTTACTAAAAGGAATCTGTGTGTCACAGTTTCATATCGAAAAGCTTCGCAGTATTTCTTCAGTGAGAGGTCTAACTTCAGTTGATACTTCTCACGATACCAGAGTTTTGGAAGGCTACCTTGAATTGTGAGAGAGCATGCACTTTTCATGGGATACGTAAGAAAGCCACAAAAACAAGCTGTATTAATCGATCAAAAACGAAAAATGATACTAACTCGGAGAAATGGTAGGTCAAATAAGAATTTTCTGAATACAGTATAAAATATTGTATTCATTAAAAATTTATTTGATTACATTATTTTTTAGTCTTAAAAGTCATAAGACGTTTCATTTCGTTTACTCTTATTTACAGATGTACCAACTGAGTTGATAGCAGATGACATCAGTGCAGAGAGCATGTCACTGTCATGGGAAAAACCTTCTAAACTGAATCCAATAAAATATCAAGTTAGTGACTTTCCACTTCAGGATGTTCTTGTTCTTTTTGCTGTTGTTGTTGTTGTTGTTTATTTGTTTGTTTTGTTTTGTTTTTTCATTCATTACTGTCGTATAATTCAGCTTTTAGGGCCATTTTAGACTACATATTTAAAAGCGTCTTATGTTCAATACAATATAAATAGAGCTTTGGCATCACAAAATGAGGCTACTATTAAATAAAATAAAATTAAAATATATTACCAGAAGGAATACATGTAAAGAGAGTAACATAGTAAAGGAGCATATGCTATCAAAGACCTGTTTTTGCACCCTACGAATTTATCGTGACAAAGGAAATATCTGACAGATTCAGTGAAGTGAAGTAAACTAAATTAAACTTTTGTGTAGGACCTGAAACGCAGGTAAAAAAGTATTTTAATCAGTTGTAAGCATCTTGAGGTGCGCCTTACTTCGTGGTACATCTCCAATAGTATAAAAGGACTGATTCTGCGTCAAGGATGCATCTTTCTAGGAGAAGGATGGGGGGCGAACCTTGCGGCAGAAGGATGGGGGAGTGGCTTGTGACAGGAGGATGTGGGGGCGTGGCACGTGGCGGTAGCGTGTAGGGTCTATGCTGCCCCCTAGCGGTGCTTCTTGGAACTTTCGATGGATTTTTGAGAGATGGCAACTACCGAGTGGGGAAAGGGCGTGGATATAGAGGGATGTGTACGCGATGTGCTGCCCCCTAGCGGTGCTTCTTGGAACTTTCGATGGATCTTTGAGAGATGGCAACGACCGAGTGGGGGAAAGGGGATGTGTACGTTGCCCCCTAGCGGTGCTTTTTCGAACTTTTCTCGGGAGACTTATTGGACTCTGTCAAATTTTTCGGAAGTCTTTCCAATATCTTTTGTTTTATTAAACTTATGTTTTTAGAACTTCCGTGAGGTGTTAGGAATTTTTATAGACGTTGCATTATTTATTTATTTTCTCGGGAGATTTATTAGACTTTGTCAAATTTTTGAAGGAAGTTTTTTTGTCGTTTCCATAATTTTTTTACTCGTATTTTTTTTTGCTCTCTAATTTATTTTATTAAACTTATATTTTTAGAACTTCCGTGTGGTGTTAGGAATTTTTATAGACGTTGCAATATTCTTTTAATTCTTATATTTTTCTTCCCTCCAATTTTAATTTAGGCGAGAAAAGGCTTTGTTTGAAAAGATTTCGTTCCCGTTGATTCATGTTCCGCCATTTTAGTTTCACCATGTTGTCATTTTGTGAGCCATGTGTTTTGGGATGATTCAGCATTTTTTTTATATGAGGTTTAACGACCTCCGTGAGCAACTCAATGGGCTATAAACAGTCGCCAGTTCCTAATTTAGGGTCACTGGTTCCAGAGAAGGGAGAGAGCCAGTGCCGTAAGACAAACACAACATCCATGCCTCACCGGGATTCGAACCCGGACCCCGTTAGGACGAATGATCAGAGGCAATCGCTTATACCACTGCGCCACCGGGGCGGCGAGTCAGCATTTTCTCTTTGTCTCAGAAAATTTTATATGACACGTGTTTTGGGATGAGTCACTATGATGGGTGACGCTGCCGTGATAGCAGATAAAACCATGACAAAACTTTGGAAAACGTCTTTATGTTGGTATGTCCGTTGAAAATGCGTGAAGTCTCCTCAACGAAAATAAAAAAAATCGTTATATTGAAAAATTGTGGACATAAAATGGAAAATTATGAGGAAAAAATAAGGAATAAATTCGTTGCAAAATGATCAAGTTATTGAAAAAAATCAGTCTTAGAGCTTAATGTGTCTAACAGAATCTCAAATGACGTCAACCGCCGACCCTGCTGGGGAGAAAACGACGTTGGCTACGGCAGCGTCACCCATCATAGTGACTCATCCCAAAACACGTGTCATACAAAATTTTGTTAGACAAAGAGAAAATGCTGACTCATCCCAAAACACATGGCTCACAAAATGACAACGTGGTGAAACTGAAATAACGGAACATGAATCAACGGGAACGAAATCTTTTCAAACAAAGCCTTTCCTCGCCTAAATTAAAATTGGAGGGAAGAAAAATATAAGAATTAAAAAAATAATGCAACGTCTATAAAAATTCCTAACACCACACGGAAGTTCTAAAAATATAAGTTTAATAAAATAAATTAGAGAGCAAAAAAAATACGAGTAAAAAATTATGGAAACGACAAAAAAACTTCCTTCAAAAATTTGACAAAGTCTAATAAATCTCCCGAGAAAATAAATAAATAATGCAACGTTTATAAAAATTCCTAACACCTCACGGAAGTTCTAAAAATATAAGTTTAATAAAACAAAACATATTGGAAAGACTTCCCAAAAATTTGACAAAGTCCAATAAATCTCCCGACAAAAGTTCGAAAAAGCACCGCTAGGGGGCAACGTACACATCCTCTTTCCCGCACTCGGTCGTTGCCATCTCTCAAAGATCCATCGAAAGTTCCAAGAAACACCGCTAGGGGCAGCACATCGCGTACACATCCCTCTATATCCACGCCCTTTCCCCACTCGGTCGTTGCCATCTCTTAAAAATCCATCGAAAGTTCCGAGAAGCACCGCTAGAGGGCAGCACATCGACCCAACACACTAGCGTCATCTACCACGCCCTTTCTCCCACTCGGTCGTTGCCATCCGTCAAAGGTCCATCGAAAGTTCCAAGACGCACCGCTAGGGGGCAGCATAGACCCTACACACTAGCGCCACCTGCCACGCCCCCTCATCCTCCTGTCACAAGCCACGCCCCCTGTTCCTTCTGCCGGAAGCCTCGCCCCACATCCTTCTCCTAGAAGGATGCATCCTTGACGCAGAATCAGTCCTTTTATACTACTATCTCCCAATCCAATTTCAGAAAAACGAGGGAAAAGGTATTAGAGTGGACTAAAACTATTCTCATAAACATATTGAACTCATTTTGCACTATGTTAGTGATAACACAATTAATGTAATTGAAATGCCAACATATAATCCAAACAAAAGTTACCGCTCTTACAAAAATATCTATACGTTATTTGATTTTGCTCTTTTGGTTTGGGATCTGAGGCAGCAAGGAAACAGTAACCTAGGAGCTTGACGATGCAGCGAAAACACATTTATTACCATCAAACAGAAGTCATCGCTCTTTCCACGTTTATAAGTGAGTCACGTAAAAATTCTTATCGTCGTCAGTAGTGTGTAAAAAATGGAGAAAATAATAGAAAAGAAACCTTTATTACTTCCATGCCGAACACAGAGAAAACGAGCTTCAGACGTAGAAGGTTCTGCCCGCTTAATTTCTATTGGTTTTCTTGAGGTAACAATTTTGCTCGTTTCCACTTCTCTTTTTGTCTAAAACTGCTACACCTGACAGATAAAGGCAGCAAAAAATTACCCTTCTTATTAGTTGAGTGAGCAGTGTGTTTTCTTGTTCTGTTAGTAGCTTATTTATTCTTAGTTGGTGATATATTTTTTTTTCGCGTTTAAGACTAAATTACACTAGCCAACAATGGTTCTGCGGTAAACGCGAAAGTAGGTGATTCTTGTGGAAATCTGTGTCCTGAATCCGAAAATAACCTTAGTTTTGTCCATCACATCTAGTTGTTTTGCAATATTGTTTTTTCTGTATACGTGAATTGACGTATCCACATTGTATGTAATGTAGAGCCATCTCCTCAAAATCACACTTAAATATCCACAAAGAACTTGACTTAAACCATGGAAATGCTGTATTACTATGAGAAATGCCCCTTGTCAACGAATGTTTCTGCGTACTTCTACGTTTCGTTATTGTTTATGTTTTGAGACGCCGCTGCGTCGAATCAGAGCCGTCGGCGCCACACTAGGTGGCAGGCCGCCGCTTGTTTATTGTACCCCTGGGAGTTTCTGTTTAAAGAACCCTCACATTCCCTCACTGAATATCCTATCAGTTGAGCAGAGGGCAATCATCCTTGTGCATGTGCCCGTCCTATATTGGAAGTGTGAAAGTAAAACGTGAGTTAGTAAGTATGGCTAGCGCGTCGGTATTGTGTAGAAAACAGTGTGTGCGAAGTCCTCAGCAATTTTGTTACATTTGTGTATGTTATGTGTTTGATTGTTAGGTACATAAACTAGATTCATTCGTGAAGAAACTGTACTTTGCGTACTTCAAAGTGAAAGTCGGCAACCAAGATAAGTCGTTTGCGCCTCACGTTGCTTGTAACAGTTGTGTCGAGGGACTGCAGTACTGGTACGAAGGAAAACGAAAGGCAATGCCGTTTGCAATTCCAATGATATGGCGTGAACAGAAGAACCACCACGATGACTGTTATTTCTGTATGTACAATGTTGCTGGTTATAACAAAAAGAATAAGAAAGGAATTAAATACCCAAATTTGCCATCAGCCATACGGCCTGTTCCTCATGGACTTGACTTACCAGTACCTACACAACCAGCTAACTTGAGTGATGAATCTGAAAGCAGTTCTCTACATTCAGACACTGAGGACATAAGTTTCGAACCTGAAGAATTTGACCATTCACCAAAAATGTTTACTCAGCCCAAGTTGAATGACTTAATAAGAGAACTGGGGCTCACGAAGGAAAACAGTGAATTACTAGGCTCAAGACTTTAAGAGAAAAACCTGCTGGCACCTGCAGTTACATTTTCTTGGTACAGGAATCGTGACAAGTGTTTTTGGAAGTACTACTCAAAGGAAGATGATCTGGTTTTTTGTATGGACATCCGTAATCTTATTCATCAGTTGGGAGAGGAAATATATCAACCTAGTTCCTGGTGCTTCTTCATTGACTCTTCCGAAAAAAGCCTCAAGGCGGTTTTACTTCATAACAGCAACAAATTCGCTTCCGTACCACTTGCTCATTATACAAAATTGTCAGAATCATACGAAACATTAAAGTCAGTGCTTGAAAAAATTAAATTCCATAAACATGAATGGCAAATATGTGGTGACTCGAAAGTCACTGGAATATTGTTAGGACAGCAGAGAGGATACACAAAATTTCTTCGTTTCCTTTGCGAGTGGAATAGCAGAGCCAGGAACAAACATTGGGATACTGCACATTGGCCTGAGAGGAAGCAACTGACAACATGTTCCAAGAATGTCATTAATGAAAGTCTAGCTGATCGTGAGAAAACTCTACTCCTTCCGTTACAAAATATGATGGACAAATTGAAATTCCTTGGTTGTAATATGAGCCTAAAACTTCACTTCCTAAGTGCACATCTCGATTACTTCCCTCCGAATTTGGGAGCTTTGAGTGAAGAGCAAGGTGAAAGGTTCCACCAGGACTTAAAAGAGGCAGAGCGACGTTATCAGGGACGTTGGGATGAGTGTATGATGGCTGATTACTGTTGGTCTATTGCACGTGAGCAACCTTCCAGAGAACACTCAAGGGCATCGCGAACACTGAGCTAAGAAAAAGAACTGCCAACTAACATTAAGGAATGTAATTAGGTAAGTTTTCAACTCTTGTACACTTTTTATTTTATTTCTATGTAGTATTTTTTAATTATTCCCTTTCACTTTTAAAGGTTGTTCTTGCTTATGTTTAGTTTTAAAATTGGTTAAATATGCATGCTATACATGTGTATATGCAAAGACATGAAATGTATCGCTTCGGTCAACAGAAATTGATGAACTTACATTATACCATATTGCCAAGAAACCCGATGTGATACAGCAGAACCAAATGCATTTTTGAATTCAGCGTACAAAGATTAGTAAAAGTCACATATTCAAGTTCATACCGCAAAAAAAAAGTTTTCATTTGCAGGCTAGTGTTATTGCCGTGGCTGCTTCCAAGAAGAGAAAAGTGATTGATGAAAATTGTGCATCTCAACGGTAAACTAAGGAATACGCCTTTTTTTTGTAGGAAAATGATTGATGTCTTGTCTGCACGGCAAAACCTCTTGTTTCAAAGAATACAATATTAACATTTTAAGCGTCTGGCGAACCTTAAGCAAATACTGCCCAAACGTTGATACGTTCCCCAAACAGAAATGCTCACATAGCAGTCGAGTGTTACAAAAGTTACAGCGAGACAATTCCATTCCTCTCCATCTCAGCACTACTGATCATAAACGTGTCACACGTGATAAGCCCTCCTTTCAAGCTCTTCTCATCCTGCATACTAGCCCTTCCCATCCTGCGTTGGGTCATTATCTTTACCATGACTCAAGGCATGATGGGAAGATCTAGTCCCGCTGACACGAATATCATGCCACTGCTGGATACAGGTGACTTAAACACCTTCTCTCTCATTTTTCAGGTACGTAGTCATTACAATAGCTCTTCTAAAAGGTAAACAATTCGAAAGGATTAGTGTCAATCATCTTTCTAAATTTTCACTTTGAATAACAAAGCTAAGGGGGAAGCAATGCTTTCTGATGCGCCGGTTCACTCGCTCCAGCAGAATTCCGCACACTTCATAGACAGCGAATATATTTGTTTGAAGTGCTTTCAACCATTTTTTTAACAGAGAGTTAGTTCCTTCCAGCCGGTAAAACGGTTAACAGGGGCTACCAGAGAAACTACATTCCTCACTTAAGTACCATTCAAAGTCTTCAAGGGAATCTAAATAAAGCAGCTACAACGGTGTCACACCCAATGACAAATTTTGTTTTTCGCAGTGTTCTGAGCAGATTAAGCAGTGCTTGCTAGGTTATTGAAATTTTAGTCAAAACGATGAAAGCTCACTAGTGACGAGGAAATAATCAATAAAATTTCTCTCAGGAACATAATATATTTCCGAATATGTAATAGACAGGATTTCTAAAATCGCCTTATAGCGATTAGAAAAAAAAACATCGTTCAAAGAATGAAAATGATTTAAAGAAGAGAAGAAGGCCATCAATTTGCAAGAGTGTTTTGCTTTTTTTAACAAATGGGATCACAGATTCATGAATTCACAGTTCACTTACTTTTGCTTCAGAGATAGACAAAGAATTTAGTAGAATTTATTAATTAACCTGGCTGCTGGCTATGAAAGGACGTAACTAGAAGTGAAGATTTTGGTATCAAAGAAGAACTCCACACGGTTTTTTAGTTGTTTTTTTAGATGGAGGTTTAACAATCACCGTGGGCAACTCAATTGGCTATAAGCAATCGTCCGTCCCTAATTTAGGGTCACTGGTTCCAAGGGGGAAGCCAGTGCCGTAAGACAAACACAACATCCATGCCTCACCGGGATTCAAACCAGGACACCTTTCGGACGAATGATCAGAAGCCATCGCTTAGACCACTGCGCCACTGGGGCGGCCCCAAACGGTTGAACATTCGGATTCAGAAGTTAGTTGAAATTGAAACCGATGAGACGCAATCCTTCGGTCGAAAAGACAGTGCTTTAACTTTGCTTATTACGGAAAACATAAAGTACATAAGAGGCAGTAGTTTTCTTGTGTTGCATATCTGGGTAACTTAAGAAAATCGCTTAGCTAATCCACAAACATTACTAACCTTGTTGCCGTTGTTGCAGTGCCCATTACAGCAGCCCCGGTATCTGTGATGAAGTGGCCTAGTGGTCTAAGTGGTGAAGTGGTCTAAGCGAGGGCTTCTGATCACTCGTCCGAAATGGGTCCAGGTTTGAATCCCGGTGAGGCATGGATGTTGTGTTTGTCTTACGGCACTGGCTTCCTCCCTTCCCTGGTGTCAGTGGCCCTAAATTAGGGACGGATGACTGCTTATAGCCCATTGAGTTGCTCACGGTGGTCGTTATGCCTCCAATCAAAAACAAAAACAAAAGTGCTGATTACATTAATTATGAATGATTAACCGAAATCACTTTTTTGCATGACATGTATTCCGAAAATAAAATTCTCTCAGAAACATGCTGCTTGTGCCTAAGGGAAATGCAAAACATGTGTGCGATTTGAAGCTGAAAATTGATCCGTATCTCAACATGAAGAGGAAGACAAAATCTTACATGCAGTAGTTCACAGCGTACTGATAACTACAGGATGTGAGATTTTGCTTTTTCTGAGTAATCGCTAACAGAAATCTTCTAAATAGCTCATTCTGAAGCAAGTCAGCTCATCACCAAAGTGTTTGCCAGTATAAAAGGATTCGAACATAGGAAGGCACGAACTGAAGGTATTCAAATCATCAAAATAATAATAATAATAATTTGGCATAGTTACCAAGTGTAAGAGTGATAAAGCCGAAACTGAAACCAAGAAATCTGCTGATGAAATTCATATTCTTCAGCAAAAACTTAGCTCTTGATTTCAAGGTTTCTAAAATTGTGACGTTGTTTTAGTTTGTTTTCTGCACGATCTGGTGTTAAAGTCTACCGAGCTTCAGAGGAATTTATGTTGAAGATTACGTATTTCCACTGCAGTGAGAACCTAATTAAAATACTTCGACATATGGCAATTTTTGAATTATACACGCTCTTTACCTGTGACGGGTTTTCAGTGGTTATAAGCAAGGCTTAACAGGACAGCAAGCTTTCTTTACGCTTTCCAACCGTAGGTTGAAGAAGCGTATATATTCCAACTTTGTCCGTCTGTCTGTCTTTTTGTTCGTTAGTCCGCACGGTAACTAGCGTAAAAATGGTTCGATTTCGGTGAAATTTTAGTATGTGGTAGGGAATAACCCTATTGAAAATGGGAAAATGGGGTCAAAGGTCAGGACATAGGAGGAGATCTATTCCATCGCCCTTATGCGTCATAACGTACGTAAAAATGCTTCGATTGAGACAAAACTTTATTATGTTGTTCCTGAGCTATACTGAATTGGTTCTGTTGAATATCATACAAATGAGGTCAAAGGTCAGGGCACAGGAGCGAAATTTATTCCACAGCCATTATCCTCATAACTTGACTAAAAATGCTTTTAGTGTGACAAAACTTCAGTATGTTGTTCCGGAGGTATGCTGAATCAATTCTGTTTAATATCGTCGAAGAAATGGGGTCAAAGGTCAGGACACAGGAGCGAGATTTATTCCGCAGCCATTATCCTCATAACTTGAGTAATAACTTGAGTAATGCTTTCTGGTATGTTGAAAAGCGTATCATAATTAATGCCTTGCATGATTTTTTTTATCTTTTCGAAAACCTCCGTTTTATTTTATGCATGACATAAAATAAAACGTATATCATAAATAAATATTGCAGGCTATGTTTTCCTCTCAAATATGAAATGAAAAGTTAAATTCTTGCAGACGAACATGATTTATCTTCCGGAATGAATATTGTAAAGAAAGATATCTGTAAACCGAAACATCAATGAGATATTAGAGATACACCCTCGTGTCCTTCCTATTCAATTGCTCATTAATATTTCCTGAGAAAAAAACTAGCGTGAGTTTTGTCATTAATCCTGCATAGATATATCATTTACGTATAATCTACGTTACGAGAATATCATTTTTTCAGTGGCATTTAATAAGATAAAGTGATAGAAAAGGAATGATTGTTATATATACCATAGGGCCAGTAAACATTTTTATCCTTAATTTGATTTCGTACAATGGAGGTTGCTCACCACTGCTTTACACTGTTTTCATGTTAATCAAACGGTGAAATGTACAGGAAACAGTAATACAGTTCACATACGTGTCATTCGAATTCTTAAAATATTACTCGTACATCACACATATACGCTGTTCTGATGAACATAAACATCCAGGCGCTATTCGCAGTAGTAGCTGTAGCGTGATGTCACATGATAACAATCGCAAGCTCAAATTGTTTAATGAGATATCCCATACCATTTGCACTGTAAAACAAGAAAGACGACACCGAATTTTCGGTTGTAATGAGCACGTCTTGTGAATCCTTTCCGACGCGAATAAAATTTATCAAAGTTATTCATAATCAATGGAATCAGAAAAAAATCAACTGGCTTTCTACGATCGATAAAATATCCTGAAATGGAAACATCTACTTGCTTCCATCAGCGGTTAAAAATGATGTTACGAAAATTAACAAACGGCTCATAAAAAGTTTCTCATAGCAGAAGAAAGGTAACAAACACAAAGACATTTTCAAACCTAACAGTTAAAAGAAGAAATATCGAAGGAAACAGGATATAAATCTACGCTTCCTAGCGGAATAATTTTGCATAATGGGAAAGTTGAAAATAAACGAAAAGTATTCTTCATGGCAAAACATATGCTAAGGAAAAAGACCTTTTCAAATACACCTCCCGAAAGCAAAGATAAGGAGAAAAGGATTGACGTTTTTCTCTCCATCTTTGCTTTCGGGTTAAGATCGGGAAAACTGCATAATTTAAAGACGATAATGTTACTCATCTTTATTGTAGCGAATGGGATACAGTAAAGAAGAAATTTCTCAATAGGGTTTTTAAGAAGTGGATATACAGCTGTAAACAGAAGTACACAAACACCGCCTAGCGGCAGAACTGTGAACTATAAAAAAACTCCTCAAGTACGTATTCCACAAGCTCAATGGTATCCAGAATTGAAATAATTTTTTAAATCGGATATTTAGAAGCAGAAATATCGAGAAAAATAGATTAAACTTTTGGAACTGTGCATTATTTGGGGAAGGAAATACACACAAAATGTATTCATAGTTAGCAGTATCTGACGGAAAGATACGATCCGATATGATATTTGAAGAAGTTTTAGAAAGGGTGTGTCTGACCCTAGGTCTAAAACTACCCTTAGAAATAGGTAGTTAGAAGATTTGAGTAGGTGAACTCAATAGAAAAGACAAACAGAAAAACTGAGTGATAGGAGATGCTTGTTTGTGACGGAAAGATAATTTTTTCAGTCTGGCTTTTAGTCCTGCAGATGTTGCTGCAAACGTACTGTAAAGAGAACCGTGAAATTACTTCTTCTAGAGGCACACTTGTGCGTTTCGAAAAATTCTAAATTATATGAGAAACATTTCGCACCAAAAACGTTTTCCGATAAAGAAAGAATTTTTTTCGAATCGCACTTTCAGAAGCAGAGGTATTGACAAAAATAAACTATTCATCTACGCCCCTGCCGAAAAAAATATGCATTCTTTTAAGCAGAAGGTATGCTCTACCAAAAACAAGAAATTATATGTAGATTATTTATTATATTAATAATATGTAGATTATTATTTATTTTAAGCAGAAAGTATTCGCTCCCAAAAATAAGGAATTATATGTAGAACATTTGCCACCAAGAACTGTATCCGACGCCGAAAGAATTTTTAAAATAGGGCTTTTAGAAGGAAGGATATCGGGGAAATCGCAATTCACGTTTACGTCCCTTAGCAGAAACATCTATGAACTACTTGAAAAAGAAAATGCACCCAGAATAATCTCCGTTGTAAGTGGCAACAAAAGGAAGGAATAATTTTTTTCAATAGGGTATTTAGAAGCAAATATATGGAATAAACTGTATTTTGAATTCGATAGCACCTGCATTTGCGCCCTGTAGGGGAGAAGTTATGCATTGGAAGAGAACTGGAATGCAAGGATCATCTTTCCAATGCAAAAGAAGTTTTCAAATCCGACCAATAGTCGCAGGGATATGGTGTCCACAGACGGAAGGGAAAAGTTATACGAAAAAAAATACGTACCTTTTTTACAAAACGCTTGCTAAAGAAATGCGGTGAAAATATCCTTACATTCTATGTTCTGTGTCACTAATAGTAATATTTGACATAGATAAAGCATCCGTAGGGTGTTAAACGCTAAAGTTAGAGAAACATTCTGGCCGATCAGAATGTTTCTTTAACTTACTATTGTATTTCTTCTTTACATCATCTTGTGAAATGTTTTCATTACGTTGCTGCTCTTAGCTCCTTTATACTCCCAAATTCCCTCACCCACCAACTGCTAAATATAGTAGATAATGTACTGCAAATTAATATATATCGCACTCAATAATGTAGTATCCAATCAGTTCCCAAGTTTAAAGTGATTGGACATAAAGGTGAAGGAAGAATCGCTTCCAATAGTAAAATATTGTTAAAAATAACAAATGCGAAACACTTTGTTTCACGGAAATTCCTTTTCTGCAAAAGAAAAAAAGAAATAATGGTGACAAATGGAAAAATTATTATAAGTCGTTTTATTTATCAACAGTGTAAAATATTCTTGTAAAACTTGAAACATATACACTGCTGGCCACCCAAAATGCAACTCCAAGAAGGAAGCATCCTATTTGCCTGAAATTTGCAGCATGCGTGACCCGCAAGAGGATATGCAAACGATTAGTATTGCAAGGCATATGCAAATTATGTGCGCCCGGCACGCCACCGAGAAGCACTATAAGAAGGGTGCACAGAAGGAGGGGTGTAAGTAGTGGAAGTGTGTTGCGGGGCCGGACCTGTGCGTGGGAAGCTTCCTGATGCAGAATACGGCAGTCATTCCTCGTCGCAGAATACGGAAGTCATTCCAGCACGTTTCGGAGTTCGACAGAGGACAAATAGTGGCTTATCACGACAGCGGTTTATCGTACCGAGACATCGGCTCCCGTGTGGGACGACATCCAGCCACAGTGAGGCGAGTATGGATTCGGTGGGTGCAGGAGGGACGGACGGACCGATGTGAGCGATTGCCGCAGCCGCGGCAAACCACCGAACGAGAGGACCGGTATGTTGTGCTGCGGGCATTGACCGCTCGCACCGCCACATCACGAACGTTAGCGCAGGAATTAGGGTGTGTTGCGCAACAGCCTGTGTTAGCACGTACCGTTCGACGTCGTCTGCAGGAGTGGGGACTTGTCGCACGGCGCCCATTGCTTCTATTACCATTGACGTTACACCACCGGCGAGTGCGGCGGCAGTGGGCCGTTAAACGCCGCACCTGGACTACGGAATGGCACGACATTGTCTTCTCCGACGAATCCCGCTTCTTCCTGCAACACCACGATGGTCGGATCCGCGTGTGGCAGCACCGCGGCGAGAGACTGTATGACGCCTGCATTATGTATCGCCATACCGGTCCGTCGCCTGGCGTTATGGTTTGGGGCGCAATTGGATATGACACCCGCACCCCTCTGGTACGCATCGTCGGTACACTCAACAGCCACCGCTACATCTCCAACGTTTTGGAGCCTGTAGTCCTCCTTTACCTGCATGACCTGCCAGCGGCCACGTTTCAACAGGACAATGCGCGCCCGCACGTGGCACGCATCGTGAAACAATTCTTCACGGCCCACCAGGTGTCACTGCTGCCGTGACAAGCCTGTTCTTCTGATATATCGCCCATCGAACACGTCTGGTCGCTGATCGGCAACCGAGTGGCCCGGCAAGCACCACCCGCGGCTACGCCTGATGAACTGTGGCAACGTGTGGAAGACTTCTGTCCTAAATCGTTAAAGAATTGCATGACAGACACGACCTTCATTTGCAGCTGTTGACGAATTCAATTAACTACTATCAAAGACTTGCATAATTTGTATCAGTTAAGTTCCTGTCTCAGTAGAAAGTACTTTAACATGCGCACAAAACGCACTGTAGGTATGGGTTTCGAATAAGAGTAGTATACATGATAAATGAAACAGAATAAACACGATAGTATTTCTATTTCGACAGTGGTTATGTTAGCACACGGGTCCAGAAATTTTCAATATAGGTTGCCCTAAATTTACGCTGGGGATGCGTTCCAGGACGAATCGGCGTAATCGAAATGGGAGTAAATTGAAACGGTTTTATAATGTAAATCAATGGGGAGTCAATGCCATGCTTTACCGTCACCTAAGGATTGACGAGTACTGTACAAATGGCATTACATTTAAAGCTCTGAAAAAACGTTAAGTAAAACAACACAAACACGTTAGATCACAGTTTTCATCACATTCAATGCGAACTCAGAGCATTTATCAAGCCTTTATGTCTTATCTTCCTTTCAGTCCTTTCCATGAATACCCAAATGGGAAAACCCTTTTAGGGAGCAAGTGCAAAGGGAACTAAAACAAATATTCTTTACTCCTTTTGCAGGTAGAAGAGAAATGACTCACCGTGACAGGTAAGAAATATTCACGTAGCTGTCATGGAATGGTGTCGGTATTTGAGGTAGAGCGCAGAGAATGAAATCGCATAAGAGAAAACTCGCAAACTGTAAAACGTTATATATAAAAATAAAATAAAAATATGTTTTTCACTTATTGACCTTCTGGTTTCAAAATCGGCGTTATTCCGAATCGGCGCAAATTGGACCGGCGCAAATCGAGAGCTGCTTGTAGTTCATTTATGAAGATCACCACTGCAGATTAGTAAATTTCTACAGAATTTTGCACAAGATTATTCCACGATAAAGTCAAGGCTTAGGGATAAATGAACTGCTATATACCCTTCTTCTGAAAATGGTTGTGACATGCATCACAATAATTACAGGAGTAGCAATTTTTCCCGTATTCCTAAAGGAGAAGAAAAGAAAAAAAGAAAGAAAGAAAACTTCCTCAAAGAGTGGGAGAGGAGGAAGAAAAATCCTATGTCTACGTAACTATGTATCAATGCATCACAAAAGCTCTTTCTTTCACAACCCTTTTAGTGTAACTGAAATATTTATGAAGTGCACTGGATATGATTCACGTATGAATACTATTTTTCTGCTAACTGGCAGAAAATCCTCTCGTACGTCATGCCTGTCCTAAAGACTAATCACGGACTGTGCTTTCATCCGATGCTGCAAAAAAGAAAAGGTTGTGAAACGCACTGCATATATTTCACTGCCATTCTACTAATCTGCACAAAACATAAATGCTTCTAGGGAAATGAAAAGTCACTTCGGTCTTGATATAGAGATACACCAGGATACCAAAACTTCAGCTTTGTATCTTCCTCATACTGCAAAATGGAAACCTTTTTTTGAGGGGAGAAGGGGTTTAATGACCACCGTTAGCAACTCGTTGGGTTATACGCAGTCATCCGTTTCTAATTTAAGGCTATTGGTCCCATGGAAGTGAGACAGCCAGTGCTGTAAGACAAACATAAAAAAACAATCTTTGGTACTTCTTTAGGGATGAATACTCCGTTTATCATATTCAATGGATCTTTCTCCCTCAAACTCTCGCTCATTCTTGGCGTTAGTAACATTTAACTGGTAAAATTATCAGGAACTGAAAGGCCTTCGGCAAGATATCGTTTCGTTTTACAGCAACAAACCGATAAACCTGAATCCAGCGGAAGTCAAAACGTACTGGTACAATGGCAAATTGTCATAAATTCCAATACTGAATACTTTATAGATTAAATATGTTTTCCTGCTTTCCTGTAGCGTAAGTTCTGCTACTAGGAAAAATTGATAGGTTTTTATTTGCCGCTGTATCTTCGCTTCTAAAAATACAATTCTTTTTTCACTGAAAGCCATTCCTCATACAGAATGTTTTGCGCTCATTGTGTACTGTAAATAATGGACTGTTCTTTCTTTTTTTTTCTCCCTTTTTTTGTAGCAATGCTTAACGACCACCATGAGCACCTCTTTGGGCTATAAGCAGATACCCATCCCTAATTTAGTACCACCACTAGTTTGAGGGAGAGGACGGAGCTAGCAACATCTAACAAACACAATACTAATGCCTCATATTATGCCTCATCTGGGAATCGAACTCAGGCTAATCTAGGGCGAATGATCAGAAGCCAGAAACCTAAATCACTCAGCCACCCGGGTGGCGCTGTGTTACCTTAATTTCCTCTACTTCTAAGAACTATTTTTTCCGTGTTAACAACTGCCGTAAGCAACTCTATGGTCTATAAGCAGTGGTCTATTTTTAAATTAGGGCCACTGGTTCCAGGGAAGGGAAAACCAGCACTGTTGGGCGATCACGCGATCCCATACCTCATCCGTTACTCTAGCCCGGGCACACCTGGGACGCTTAGATTTAAGAATCGATGTGAAAAATCCGTCTTTGGTGGAAAATTTCGTGTACACATTTTTATCTTCCATACTGCACAATTCAGCCGACGACAGGGGTGAAAATTCATATTCTTATTTAAAGTCGTGGCTTCATTTCTAAAATACAGTTCGAAAGAATTTTTTTGCATTCCTAGTAGGCTAATCTTAGGCTTCTTGAATTTGAAGAAATTTAAAACCGTTACGAAAAGTTTTGTGTTGTAGTATTGATTTAATAATATGAGCTTGTATATTCTTACATTTCAAGGAAAACTATGTTAAAGGTATTAGGCAGCTTTTACCGTAAGATATAGATATAATATTTCCAGGGTACCAATCATTTACTCCGTCTCCTCACAGACACAACAGAAAATTGGAAATTTCCTTAATTTTCAATCATTGTTTAATGTTTCGTTACTAATTTTTACTTGAAGCTTCGCCAGAAATTAGATAATATTTATGTTGATGAGATATTTTCCCTCTCTCGCTCGTTGTCAGAAATCTTTGAATATTCAATGAATTAGTCCACTCACTTCTTTATTACTAGGGGAAAGAAAACGTTTTAATTTATCATGTGTGATACAGAAAATTTTTAATTCTTTTTGCTGTTGTTGCTTTTCAGATATCTTACACTGCTTATAAGGAATTTTACAACAGTAACGGAGAACTTGAAAAACTTCGTGTCCCAAGTTACACTGTGTATCTCGATGCGCATGTGTTTCCTGATGCTCACGTGACGGAATATGCTTTGTTGGACCTCATGCCGTTCACAAGTTATCACGTCAACGTCACAGCTATCACCTTTGACAAGTTCCCACGACCTCCAGCAAAACTCATTGCAACTACAGCAATAGCAGGTGAGATCTGCTCTTCCAAATGGTTCATTTCTCTTTCAGAAAATCAGTGTTTCTTGCATTGTTTGTTCTATTACCTAATTCCGAAGTGTATCTGGAAGAACTAATGAACAGCATAAACAGTGAATCCGCTTATATAATTAATAAAATTACGCGCTGCCATGTGCAATACAAACGTGAGCTGGTACGTCACTGGATGTCCAAGCATGGTTCCCCAGCCTGATCACCTGAGCTACCTGTTGTTTGGGATGTAACGTCCTTACAGCATGACGAGTTTGGAACCTACTTTGTCTTGCTGGCGTTTCTCACTTAATTCTGGACCTTGAGATAAGAAAAAGAACCCTCCAACCAAATACGTTTTTAGCTCGTTTTACCTGTTCAGTCGTTTTTGATCCCCCAAATAAATTCAAATCTTTCTTTTTACGTGTCGAAATGAATCGTGTCTGAGAATGCGTAAAAACGACTAATTCTTAATTTTTTAAAGGAAATCGGAAATCATCACGCTATGCAAACAGAATTTGGATTTGGAACTAAGAAATATGCTCGTGTTTTCAAATGGTTCTCTTGTTCAGCCTGGGGTCAAATGTGTGCTTAAACTAAACCATAGTCTTTGGGACATGTACCTGATTCTCAAATAAGACGGCTGGAACTCACATAAAAACTCATTAAAAATGTCTTAATAACTTACATTATTTAATATCTTGCATTAAATGGCAGTAAGAGCGCTTCGAATAGTAAAATAAATACATGCTCTTCTTTTGCATCTGTAGTGACAGGATACAAACTAATTTTTTTGCACCTCATCAGTAAGGGGTTACTTCTGTTTGGTTAGGAATCTATAATCAATTTTTCAAACACGATTAAATCAACATAGTTTTTAGATCACAAGACCCACTGTTCATTAACAGTTCACTAAGTTCCACGACATACTATATTTATTTTCATTTACATCTTGTTACTCTCATGTACACTGAAATTCATATTTCTCATAATTCCTATGTTTCATATCATAGGTGGACTAGAAAAATATTTTCCTTTCATTATCCTCTTACACAGATTTAAATTTCCGAAATTACATCGGGAGGGTTACTTGGGGATGTACGAAGAATATCCCACTATTTCTCATACAAATTGTTGAATGTCTTCTTCACTAATATTTTCGTCCAAGAAAAGTGTAGAAACATATCAGGGTGATGCAATAGTGTGCTACTGCATCACACTGTCATTGAGAGTTGATTGTCTTACCATGCTGAAAAAATTCGATTAATCCCTCCATTATTAAGCAGTCTTTTATGTGTGTTTTGCACAGGCAGTGACTGCTGTAGTGGTGAGGAGGGACTGACACTGGCATAAATAAGTCTTTCTTGCTTTTCTTCTCTTTTTTCTATTGTTGTTGCGGGGTTTAATGGCCACCATGAGCAACTCATAGAGCTATAAGCAGTTTTCCCGTCTCTAATGTTGGGCCACTGCTTGGGTGCACGAAAAGGACACAGCCTGATCAGTAAGACAATCACACCACCCATGCCTCATCCGAGACTTGAACGCAGGCCATCTTGAAATCAGCGCCTCAAACCACTGGGCAGGCGTAACAAAGTCCTTCTTTATTGATGGAGAATAATTAACATCGGAACACAACACACAGGCTATTGAGTAAATTTGGAGAACAACTATAATTTCTGGCACAGACAAGGACTTTCAAAGTCGCAGAAAGTTGTCCTCTTGCCGCGCCGGTGGAGCTGGCTTCTAACCGTTCGTTCGAGCTGGCTTCTGACCGTTCGTTCGAGCTGGCTTCTTACCGTTCGTTCGAGCTGGCTTCTGACCGTTCGTTCGACCTGGCTTCTGACCGTTCGTTCGAGCTGGCCCGAGTTCGAATTCTGGTTGGGGCATAGATGGTTGTGTTTGTCTTACGTCACGAGATCTTTCTCTTTTTCCTGGAACTAGTGCCGCTAAATTAAGGACGAGTTACGGCTTATAATCCTTAGAGTTGCTGACATTGGTCGTTAAACTCCGAAAAGAAAAACGTACGCCTATTATACATCTTCGCTTGCAGCATTAATACACTGCTGGCCACACAAAATGCAACACCAAGAAGGAAGCATCCGGTTGGCCTTAAACCTTAAATTCGCAGCATGCGTCGCCCGCGAGAGGACATGTAAACGATTAGCATTGCAGGGCATATGCAAATCATGTGCGCCCGGCACGCTACTGAGAAGCACTTATAGTGCTTCTCGAAGGGTGCACAGAAGGCGGTGTGTAAGTAGTGGAACCGTGTTGTGCTGCCGGGCCTGTGCGTGGGAAGCTTCCTGATGCCTCGTCGCAGAATACGGCAGTCATTCCAGCACGTTTCGGAGTTCGACAGAGGACAAATAGTGGCTTATTGCGACATCGGTTTATCCTACAGAGACATCGGCGCCCGTGTGGAACGACATCCAGCCACAGTGAGGCGACTATGGATTCGGTGGGTGCAGGAGGTACGGACGGACTGACGTGAGCGAATGCCGCAGCCGCGGCACACCACCAAACGAGAGGACCCGCATGTTGTGCGGCGGGCATTGACGGCTCGCACAGTCACATCACGAACGTTAGCGCAGGAATTAGGGTGTGTTACGCAACAACTGTGTCAGCACGTACCGTTCGACGTCGTTTGCAGTAGCGGGAACTTGTCGCACGGTGCCCATTGCTCCGATTACCATTAACGTTACACCACCGGCGAGTGCGGCGGCAATGGGCCGTTGAACGCCGCACCTGGACTACGGAATTTCACAGCATTGTCTTCTCCGACGAATCCCGCTTCTGCCTGCAACACCACGATGGTAGGATACGCGTTTGGCGGCGCCGCGGCGAGAGACTGTAAGACGCCTACATTATGCATTGCCATACCGGTCCTTCGCCGGTATGGTTTAGGGTGCAATTGGATATAACACCCGCACCCCTCTGGCTCGCATCTCCGGTACACTCAACAGCTACCTAACATCTCCAATGTTTTGGAGCCGGTTGTCCTCCCTTTCCTGCAGGACCTGCCAGCGACCACGTTTCAATAGGACAATGCGCGCCAGCACGTGGCACGCATCGTGCAACAATTCTTCGCGGCCCACCAGGTGTCACTTCTGCCGTGGCCCGCCTGATCTCCCGATATGTCGCCCATCGAACACGTCTGGTTGCTGATCGGCAACCGAGTAGCCCGGCAAGCACCACCCGCGGCTACGCCTGATGAACTGTGGCAATGTGTGTATGTAGCCTAGACCGACATACCCCAAGCCCACATCCAAAGCCTCTTTCGTTCGATCCCGCGGCGTGTAGCGGCCATTATTGCCAGTCATGGGGCCACACGAACTATTGATGTCTGCGTGTTCTGCAAGTCGCAAGCTCAATCGTTTCATCTTGGTATCTGTTGTTATGTGTCCAGTAAATCTGGCTTTGCTATCCCGTGTCCTTTTGGTGTTGCATTTTGGGTGGCCAACAGTGTGGTTACATACTCTTATTTGGCCGCCCCCGTGGCGCAGTGGTCTAAGCGATGGTTTCTGATCATTCGTCCCAGTTGTGTCCTGGTTCGAATGACGGTGAGGCATGGATGTTGTGTTTGTCTCACGGCACTGGCTGTCCACTCTTCCCTGGAACGAGTGGCCCAAAATTAGGGACGGACGACTGCTTATAGCCCATTGCGTTGCTCATGGTGGTTGTTAAACCTCCAATAAAAAATACTCTTATTTACGTTATGCTCATGAATGTACATAATAACATGTACCCTTTGGTTGTCTTTTTTTTAGTGGAGGTTTCACGACCACCATGAACAGCTCGGTGGGCTGTTCCTAAATTAAGGCTACTGGTTCCAGGAAAGGGAAACTGCCAGCGCCGTAAGACAAACACAACATATTCGAACAAACCGGTATTCGAACCCCTGCCCATCTCGGAAGAATGATCAGAAGCCATCGCTTAGACCGCTGAATCACCGGGGCGGCATTAGTTGACTTCAGTTGAAGTCCATACAAGCACAGTACTTCTTCCATGGGGGTCTCTATCACTTTAACCGCCGTTCTCATTCTCTTCCTGACAATTATTCCTCCTGGCGACATTGCTGCGCAGCACCGCTGTTTATTGGATTGTTTGTTTGTTTCGGTATTTAATGACCGCAATGAGCAAGTGTTTGGTCTATAAGCAGTGGTCCATTTCAAGTTTGCGGTCAGTGTTTCCAGGAAAGGGAGGAAGAGACAGCGCGTAGGACAAACACACCACCTATGCCTCATCCGGAAATTGTTTTCCTGTTTAAGTTTTTCGATTAAAATGTAAAGGTCTTGAATGTTATTTAATCCTAAAAATGTAAAACATAAAGAAAGACAATTTCGATCTCAGACAGATTTTCTATGTTTTCAAAGTGCAACTCAAGTTCTTTGAGGATCGATTACGGCTGGAAGCCGTTGGGATGAAGGAGGGGGTTTGATAAGAAATATAAGGAATTGCCAGTCTTATCGCGAACAGGTTTAGAGAGTTTATAAACTACAACTTAACAAAGGCTCCAGAGAGGGAGGCTCATTCGCCAAAATGTAAAAGATCAAGATTTTAAATTCAATTCAGAGCAGATTTTCAATGTTTATAAACTACAACTCAACGAATTCCGTGCGGGTGTCTGCTACTACAGGAACCCTGCTCACTACCAAAAATGTGAAATACGAACGGCGTTTAAATGTAAAGGCGAATTTACTTAGCGTTCAAGCACAGATCAACTCGTCGAACAATGCTTCCCTCGACAAGAAAAGACAATTTACTGCATACTGGCAAACAACACGAGTCGAATCCCCCTCCGCATCACCAATTAGTTGTAATCAAAATGTCAGGGTGAGAAGTACCCTGCAGTCTTTTACAGCACGTAATTATCAAATTTCTCACAAAGGAAGGTGTCACTCCGTCCGAAATCTTCTCCGGACTTCGATCCCTGTTGAAAGAAGACTGCTTGTCACAGGCAGGGATGTTTAGTTGGGGAAGAAATTCTGACCTGCGGCCATGCATATTTATGAGTCCGGACGGACAGAGGGATGGTGATACATTTCAGCAAAAAGGAAATGAAATAAAAAAAAAGCAACCGAGCCTGGGGAGAAAAAATTCTTTTTAAAATCGGACTTTTCTGTGTGATAGCTTAGAGTGTTTATAGGATGGACGGACAGACGGAGATATAGACAGTTTGTAGAAAAGAAAAGTTATGTAAACGGATTATTTATAGACTAATTGAAAATATGTGTAAATGAAATTTGATTATAAGTTTCGAAGTGTTCTATGTGGTGCCAACTAGTGTTAATAAGCTGGACACATAGACGTATGGAGACACAGTTTGTTGAAAAGAAACCAAAATAATTATATCAATGACTAAGGATATGGGTGACGAAAGTTTGTTTCAAAATCGGACCTTTAACACTTTATCCTTGCTATAATCAAGCAAAACATTACATCCATTCTGAGGACGAAGTAAAGGTAGAATTATTGAACAGCGGACGAAGTAAACTGTAGGCGAAATGAAGTGGGCGAAGTGATAGGGCACCCTTTGACTTAAATGTCTTGTCGCAATACTAACTGGATCGAGATCGCAACGTATCACAGCATGTCAATCAAATGCAAGATAAAGTTCCCTCATCTTGCCGGAAGAGAAAATATGTGGTACAAATTCTGTCCACGAACCAGGAGGGCAACCCATTCAGGAGCAGCAAATTTTTTTTTTATTAGGAGGTTTAACGACCACCGTGAGTAACTCAATGGGCTATAAGTAGTCGCCCGTCCCTAATTTAGGGTCACTGGTTCGAGGGAAGGTACAGAGCCAGTGCCGTAGGACAAACACTACACCCATGCCTCACCGGGATTCGAACCCGGACCCCTTTTGAACGAATGATCAGAGGCCATTCGCTCAGACCACTACGCCACCGGGGCGGCACCTAAGCACTCAAGAAGAACTTACACGCAGATACGCATTCAGATCCAAACCACTTGTTACTTCGATATAGAAACATTTCCTGTGTTTAATAATCCACTCAAAACCTGTATCAAAACAACTTCGCTTTGAAATACTGCATCATCATCTCATAAAACAGTATATTTGTATTTTCATGCAATCATTGTGTTGTTTATCGCTTTCGTTTTTGCTTTTGTTTTTACTTTTCAGCTCCAAAGATGGTCGATAAGCCTGGGATTTATGGATTTGGAGGCGAAATAACTGTAACTCTGCCAAAGGCATCCGAAGAATATGGACCAATCAGCCATTATTACGTAGCTGTTGTACCAGCAATATATGCTACGAGAGATCCAGAAGAATACTCAACTGGTGAGGTAATTGATACTTCGTTCTTAAGGCAATCCTTTCAGAGTTGAGGTTGATTAAAGTTTTAAATTTATGGTTATAAAATGACTTACGGAACCTCACATGGTGAAACGGAAAGTTATTCCACCCTCATGACACTTTGGCATTTGTCGACCTACATGTAACTAAGTAAACATGACTCTGCAACATGGTCCAAAGTAGATAGGCATCTGATATATTAGTATGCGTTAGACATAGGAATTGGCAATGCATAGCGGCATGCACTTGAAGGGAGACATTAATTAAAATGCAGTTGCGAATTCAACATGGCTCAGCTATGCCATCTTAATAGGGAGATATCCATATATAATAGTAATGAGTGTTGGACAACAACTGTACTAGCAACGTTTAACAACAATCGACATTTTTATCTACCATAGTATCACAACTGCTTCCAGCCAGTTTCTTTTGTGTACATTTTCAAAATAACTTTTAAAATTTAACGTAACGTTCTAATTTCTAGATAGAGATTTTCGTACGTTGATGTCACATTTTCATTCGGACCATCCGGCAACTTGGGGCATTCAGGCGCTGTCTGTCAAAAACAAAACGTTTTTCAACGCGCAATGTGAGACACTTTATAGTTTTTGCATTTTCGTATCTTGTGAGTTTCTGTGAACGTGTCAGTAGCAGTCTTTTTGAAGCTAACTCTCACGATGAATAAAGGGAAGTACAGACAGTGCCTCCGTCATCAAGGCAATTTCTTCTCCGTTTGTTTCCAACGTAGACTCATAGGAAGAAGATCTTTAATATAATAAAGATGTGGTGCACTGTCTTCTATTTCGGCTGCTGGGTTGGAGATCGAAACAAAACTAGGGTTCTGCGTTTGTGCCATTTTATCTGTACCACATATATGAGGATGTTGTTAAAGGATAAATTTAAATATGAGGATGTTGTTAAACGATACATTTTCTATGGTATAGTGAAAACCAGCTAAACATTTTGAGGACTGCTGTTATCCTGCACTATAAAAGTATCAGACATGTTTCCACACGGTTGGAGACAAAATTATTCAAAGAGAGAGCTGATTTACAGGATTCCAGATTGCAACAGTACACTTTATCTGACGAATAAACAAACGAGAGTTACAATATATCTAAAACGCAACCAACAGCTTTCAAATATTTCTTTATGCACGACAATAAATATTTCTAAAAAGCTTTACCGGTTTCAATAACAAAGCAGGCGTTGAGCTGCTTTAATTGCAGTTTGGTTTCGTCAAAAATAAAATTAAAAGCAATCCTGTTGCATAACAGCAATGAATGCTATTGTGTAGTGTTTGTCAGCTTTTATTCAGCTGTCGGCTTATCAAAAACGTATGTGATTATGTTCAATATCTTAATGCAGTAAATTAGGGTATCGTTTCTCGGAATATTTGAGCTCTTCTTAAGGCGATTGGATTACGGTTGGTTCTGTTGGGAGGCTCCACATAATTATGTAATCTTCTGCGTTTCTGTGGCACCCAGTGCCGATGATAAGGACATTTCGTTGTACATCAATGGAAGAGGAGTGTAGAATTTTACACTGAGCAAAATCTCCACTCAGTAGACAAAACATTAGAGATAGAGGTAAGGGGCAGTTGACGTGACCATCCCCTGCGCAGAGTGACACAGACTCAAACCGAACGCAGCTAATAAATAAGGTGATAGGGATTTCCCAATAGTGTATCGCAATCAACGGAACATGGGTACACGTGGTGATATGAGCGACTTTCAACGTGGGCGCATTATCTGAGGAAGACAGATGGGTCATTCAATCGTCCAAATGGTAAGAACCCTTGGGTTCCCGAGAGCAACCGTATCAAGTGCGTAAGGCGAATATACCATCGACGGACGTAACACCGCCCAGAAAGCAATCAGTGGCCGACCAAACGTCACTGATGATTGGAATCGATTCAGGCTATCCAGGCTCGTACCGACCGACCGCTTGGCAAAGGCAGCGCAAATCATATCCAGGTTAAATGTCGAAGGCCCAAGAAGTCTTAGAGAGCGAACGGCATGGCGCACACTGCAGACCGTGGGCTACGGGTCCCGACTCACTACTCGTATGCCACTCATGACTGCTCGTCATCAGACATTACGGTTCGCCCGGTGCCGGGAATGTCAAAACTGGACTGCTACAGACTGATGTCGCGTCGTGTGGTCAGACGAATTTCTTTTTTAGCTGTACCGAGTTGACCGGAGGATGCTGATATGGCATCGACAGAATGAGGCCATGGATGGCCCCGTCGTGGCAGGTTGCCTCTGTTCAAGGCGGTGGTGGCTCTGTGATAGTTTGGGGAGACTTCTCATGGGTCACATTAGGTTCCTTAGTGTGTCTGGAGAGGTCCTTAGCCGCTGCGCGCTACCATCATGTACTGGCTGATCACCTACACGACCTCATAACCTTCGCGCATCCTACGGTCGATGATCTGTTTCACAGGATAATTTGCCGCCCCACAGGGCTGCAACCACCTAGGCGTGGCTCCAGGAGCACTCAGCATGACTTTGGAACTATCCAGTGGCCCCTAAGTTTCCAGGATTTAAACTCTGTGGAAGCTCTCACGGATGCCGTGCATCGGAACATAAAATCCATGGATCCTGGACCGACGTCTCGGGTGGAGTTGAGGACAATGCTGCAACAGGCATCGCTGGCATTACCCCTGGAAACCCTCCCACAACTGGTGAAATCGGTACCTTGCCTGCAAAGACTGTTGTTCGCGCTAGAGGAGGACCAACACGTTATTAGGTAGATATCTCGCATTTTTTGTCCATACAGTATATAATATAAAATAATAGATGAAATCCCGTAAATAATGACGGAGAAAAATAAAATTTGATACAGAAATTATTGACCTTTATTTATGGAGTTTTTGAATTCCACATCAATATATAGTAACGTTGGCTCACAGCTTTCTGAAAATTTCCCTAGCAGTCGGTTATGGAATTTGATAAGACGGGGGCTGTCTGTTTGTTATGTGTTTTGTAAAACCTTTAGTCTCTATTTTGTCAACACTTCCTTGTGCACAACATTTTTCGTATTCACTGGATGTGAACCCTGTATCAATTTCCCCTGTTCTTTTCCGTGAATTACTTTTATCTTGACGTTGCCACATACAGATGGCTAAACACCGGTTCAGGTAGTGAAACAAAATTCGTGATGTAAAGGTTTTCGTAGCAGCCCCCTGGTGGCGCTGTGGTATAAGCGGTGGCCTCTGACCATTGGTCCGAAAGGGGACCAGGTTCGAATCCCGTGAGTCATGGATGTTGTGTTTGTCTTACGTCACTGGCTCTCTTGCTTTCCTGGAACCAGTTTCCCTAAATTAGGGACGAGCGACTGCTTATAGCCCCCTGAGTTGCTCATGGTGCTCGTTAAACCACCAAATCTCCAACCAACCAAAAAAAAAAAAAGTTATCGTATCTCTAGAGTTAACGTTATGTGATAATGATTTGGATTAGATGACGTCACACCAGCAGCTGTGTTCTTTGTTGCTATGACAACAAAACAAAGTGGCATACGCGTGGACTATGCGCGTGTAAGTGATAACGTCACCTTCACGAAAACACGAAAAGCTAAGCATAACGTCACAAACATTTGTTTCTCGGTTATGGCTGTGACGATTTAAAAAGTGGCACTGAGAAGGAGGTTGGTTCTCGCAGATTATATATTGGCCCAGCAAAAACAGTCTTGCTGGCCCAGCACTATGTTGCCGCTGCCGAACCGTCAATAAAATGTCCGGGCGGCCAACAGAAGGGCCAGCAGTTCAGGCCAACAGCTGGCCAACAGTTGGCACCCCATCAGTTGTCATATGCCACAACAGGGCCATCAGTGGTCCATCACAGGCAGTAGCTGCCACAAGTGGCCCTTCAGTGGCCCTGCCAGCACGTGCCAGAAATGATGGCTAGCCTAATGTGGTCCGCTAGTGTGCCGTTAGTGGCAGCCGGCAACCACGTGACGTAACTGGTGGCTTGCCGAATCTTGTCCGCCAATTTCCCAGTAGTAGCCAAAATAATTAAAAAAAAAAAAAAAACAGCAAGGATAACCGTAGTTCCCCAAAGCTACAATTTCTTTTTTTCTACCCTTACGAAGCTTATGAATTAACGCACTGCGCCGGGGAAATTTTCTCAACAGATCGGAAAAACACCCGTTTGTATCTGAGTCGTTCGCGTGATAGCTGAGCTCTGTACCTACCGGCCTAATTTGCTACGGTCGAGCATATGTTTAAAGCTGTCTATTTGGTATGCAATGTGTAATCGAATGCTTCCCTCTTTCATTTTATAATATTGCGAGGTATTTTTCATAAAAGTCAGTTTCATATAATTGATAAATTAATCTTTTCAACGTAACGATAGTTTTTTTTTTTTTTTTTACGTTAAGGGAACTTCACTCATTTTCAAGGCGTGTACGTACTTAGAGTCGCTTTCCAAAGTTTTGTACTGTTCTTGCCGTCTTGAAAAGAGATTGTTGAATAAGTATATATTTACCCGTGTTCATATCACATTCTGTTACATTTTTAACGTTGTGTCTTTCCTTTCCGTTGTCCGAAGCTACATTTGTTTTAAAGAGTAAAAGATATTTTATTTTACTTCTCGTTATTTTTAGAAGCGAATTCCTCCCAGTCTTGTGTATTCAACCCATGGATGAGTACACCACATAGCGATGCTTTTTTTCTTTCAAATAATTAATAAATTTTGTACGCGTATAATTCTTTTTTTCTAACAAACGTTGTTTTAATGGTTTTCCAGGATATTTGTTTCAAGCGGTTTCAAATTTTTTCTTGTTAGTCATACACTCCATTCCATGAATTGTTATTCATGGGAATGGAGTGTGTGTTTTTCATGGCTGTAATAGTATTTCACGGCTTAATCTGATACCTTCGTCGACGTAAAATTTCATTAGGAAATTAATTCGGCTCTCCACATATGGATTTTTTTCTTAACATCCACTAAAATAACACGATGGCGATAACGTCGTCTTCAACTAACTGGTACCATGAGAGACACAGCAAGTGTTCCTTCTGCGCGTGCGCAGTCCCGTTGCTTCCTCCTGCTTTTGGGGGTTGCATTGGTTGCCAGCAACGGGCCACTAGTGGCACTTGTTTGGAGGCCCACAATTCACGGCGATGCTGCAGGGCCATCAATGGGTCGCCAACTGATAGCGCTGCCACCAACGGCCCACTACCGGGCCGTGAGCGGCAGATTTCAGCCATCAGTGACCCATCACTGCCAGCTGGTGGCCAGCAGTTTCCCAGCACTTGTGTTTTTGCGGGGGGATGTTCCTCTGGTACAACCGAAAACAATTCATTTCACATTCCATATGGAAACTTTCAAATCAGGAGATATTGCTCAAAGAAAGTTCAGTAGTACAATACACTTCACTTATTTTACGATATCATGTATATGGCACATAGTTACAACAGAGATGCTCGAACTGCACTACTTGAATATTAATACACAAAGCTCTGGGTTCCTATCTCAAGTTAGACTTACGTATAAAGTTGGTCTTTTAGCCCTTCTTCTTTCGACTAAATGAACCTTAAATCTGAGAAAGTGACTCCTAATTTAAAAGAAAATTAAGAGTTGTATATTACACTGGCGGAAAGTGAAAAAAGAACACCAAAAAGGAATTGGCGGACGATCATGAAATTTACATATGTTAATTGGGTCGAGTTTACGTAGGTGTGATGTTAATTTCGGGACCAACCGGTGAGCGCCTACGCCACAGCACGGCATAATATGCAAATTATCGTCAGTGGTATTTAAGGAGTACGGCGAAGTGAATGTAATCAGTCGTCGGCGTACGGACACGTGCGAAGACCCTAAAGAAGCTGCCATGCTTGGATATGGAAGACGTGTACGATTTCAGCAGTTATCGGACTTTGAGCGAGGTCGTCTAGTCGGACTCCGCCAGGCCGGGTGGTTGTATCGTCGTATTGCTGAGAGAATTGGATAGGAAGTATTGGTGGTGGTACGATGGTGGCGTAGATGGTCCGAGGAACATTCGCACACGAGAAGACGTGGAACCGGGAGTCACAGACGGACTGATGAGAGGACCGGTCGAAGCATAAGAAGAGCGGCGTTGTCAAGCAGAACATCCACTGCGACGCAAATCCGAGCTGCCGTTGCACCTGAGATGACTGTGCGAACAATCCGCAACCGTCTACTGGATGCAGGACTACGTGCACGTGTGCCTCTGGCATGTGTACCTCTGACTCCAGCTCACCGTCAGGAACGGCTGCAGTGGTGTCGCCAACGTCTGCACTGGAGAATGAAATAAGTGTTGAAATTCCTGTATGAAATTGTGACTGTCGCCTCATACTGAGAGTTATCCTCATACGCCGACAAGACGAGGCACATCATGCACTATGTTTTTCTTTATACAAAAGCATTTCGTGGAGTAAACTAAAATGTTCATTGGATGAAATCTAATTGTTCTGGATTTTTCATATCCTTAAGTTTGAAGAAAGGTGGAAGAGGTACGAGCGCTTTTTAATTCAATCACTATCAAGAAAGTTCGTGACACTTCTCTTTGCCGAATGCTCGGAACGGCCTGAAACACAAAACCCCATTTGTATCTGCGTTTCTTCAGTTTGTGTCTCCACTAGTACCATGCGACTGCAGTTTTTGAAGACCGCTGTGTCTTCAGAACCTCATTTTGTTTGGGATTGTAAAAACCTAGAATAAAAAAAGAAAAACAAAGAGGTAAAGTGATAATTCTGTTCCAGTCATGCCCTCTGTCTGTTACTTTCTTTCAAGGAATCACACGCGTGTTGGCTAATATTCATTGAATATGCTCGATATATGATGTAGAACTGCCTGCGGTGGAAAACGGAACGCCTGTTACAAGTCACCTATAAAAGATTATCAGTTCCAGAAGTTTCATAAGGTAATTTCTGTATTTTAAGATGCTGCCACTATGCTAATTGAACTATAAATGTACGCGTATTTAGTGCTTTTCCTTCGGGTTTGCATATCGACCAAGTTACTGGGACCGAAGACTTTCTGAACCAATGAATTTGGGCTCACTGAGACGTCACGTTCACTGGGACCGACGACTTTCTGAACCAATGAATTTCGGCTCACTGAGACGTCACGTTCACTGGGACCGACGACTTTTTGAACCAATGAATTTGGGCTCACTGAGACGTCACGTTCACTGGGACCGACGACTTTCTGAACCAATGAATTTGGGCTCACTGAGACGTCACGTTCACTGTGACCGACGAATTTTTGAACCAATGAATTTGGGCTCACTGAGACGTCACGTTCACTGGGACCGACGAATTTTTGAACCAATGAATTTGGGCTCACTGAGACGTCACGTTCACTGGGACCGACGACTTTCTGAACCAATGAATTTGGGCTCACTGAGATGTCACGTTCACTGGGACCGACGACTTTCTGAACCAATGAATTTGGGCTCACTGAGACGTCACGTTCACTGGGACCGGCGACTTTCTGAACCAATGAATTTGGGCTCACTGAGACATCACGTTCACTGGGACCGACTACTTTCTGAACCAATGAATTTGGTCTCACTGAGACGTCACGTTCACTGGGACCGACTACTTTCTGAACCAATGAATTTGTTCTCACTGAGACGTCACGTTCACTGGGACCGACGACTTTCTGAACCAATGAATTTCGGCTCACTGAGACGTCACGTTCACTGGGACCGACGACTTTCTGAACCAATGAATTTCGGCTCACTGAGACGTCACGTTCACTGGGACCGACTACTTTCTGAACCAATGAATTTGGTCTCATTGAGACGTCACGTTCACTGGGACCGACTACTTTCTGAACCAATGAATTTGGTCTCACTGAGACGTCACGTTCACTGGGACCGACGACTTTCTGAACCAATGAATTTGGGCTCACTGAGACGTCACGTTCACTGGGACCGACGACTTTCTGAGCCAATGAATCGGTAATGCGTGGCTCTTGCCCCTTTTGTGTGATTGTCGGTCGTTTCCTTTATATGTTCTAGTTGCTTCAATTTCCCGCATCGTCCGTTGTAATTGTAAAATTACCTGTCTTATTAATGGTTATTTTAAGCACTTTATATAAATCATGTTAAATTTTAACTAAACTGATCAACTCTAGTTATTTCAAAAGTCATCGATGAAGGTTTCAGTTCGTAAAGGATCCCGTAAATGAGTTAGGTCCATATCTTAAAAGTAAGCAAATGCAGTAGAAATATTAAAATAGAAAAAACTTCTCTTGAAGGGCAGATTACTCCCTATCCTTATATGAGCATTAGATGATCATTGCGACTGTAGTATTCTCGCCCTGCGTCCTATATACTGTACTCACACTGCTATTTTGCGACTTTAAAACTTGAAGAATTGCCCAAAATCTCCAATTGTGGTTCATTTGTTTTGTTGATATTTATTAATTCCTGTGCTTAAATATATTTCGACTTTCTTTTCGCTTACAGTTAGGGGCTGTACCACTGGATAAAATTGGTCCTTACATCGCAGCGAAATTTACCTACATATCTGTGCCTTCAGAATTCCCGTTGGGCGATGGAAAATTTTACGAAGGATACCTTAACCGGGAACTCAAGCGTGACGAAGAATACAGAGTTTTCGTTCGTGCAGTTGTGGACTCCCCACTAAAGGTTAGTAGCTCTGTTTATTTAAAAGTTAATCTATACTTCACAGTACCATTGTCGTTTTGTCACTCAGTAAATGTTTCCAGCAATCTAATCACAAGAAATTACCTGATATCCTGCATATACTGTTGTTGTTGTTTTTTTTTTGTTTTTGTTTTTTTGATTGGAGGTTTAACGACACCGTGAGCAACTCAATGGGCTATAAGCAGTCGCCCGTCCCTAATTTAGGGTCACTGGTTCCAGGGAAGGGAGAGAGCCAGTGCCTTAAGACAAACACAACATCCATGCCTCACCGGGATTCGAACCCGGACCCCTTTCGGACGAATGATCAGAGGACATCGCTTAGACCACTGCGCCACCGGGGCGGCCATATACTGTTTGAGATGTCCTTGTTGAGTACATAAAATGCAGGTATGCCTCCTATAATCCAACTCCTATTTGAATTGTCCTATATTGGGGATGAAGTTTTTGTCCAGATTTATGACGTCATTTAAATAATACTGCTTTCTCATCACCTTCCCGAGTTTACAGTATTTGTTCCAAAATTTTCTTGTTCTTTACTGTGTTTTACTCGAAAAACATCAAGAAAAAAGAGATAAGTTAAATCAATTTGAGCTGCAAACAGTTTTACATCATCTTCCTGATCATAAAATGTTCGAGTGATCTTTTGACTTTTTGTTGTGTCTAACACAAACTTCTCTACTTTAGCGTTAGATGTGAATGTCGTGTTCGTCCTTAGGCTAAGGTTCTCTCCTCTTCTAGAAACAGGAACTCTAAATTACAGGCAAGTGATACTTCCTGCAATCTGATGTAATGCAGGATATTAAAAAAAAAAGAAAAGAACAATAAAACGTTTTCTTTGTGACACATTCGAATATTTCTACGAAACGACGTCATTATAAACAACGGCAATGCTTACTGCTCATGTTGATGCCATTTCACTGATAAATAACTGCAATCTGAAGTATTGTAAAATCTGGTGAATTCCTTTGCTGTTTGAAGAAAAGCTGTTGAAGTTCTTATAAAATATTTCGATACTGTATTTGATCTCGGCTGATGATTCTTTTTTGAAACGCTTCAAGACGAACGTGCACGTATAAACGGACAAACAACCCAAAATCACATGCAGCATTATTTTTTCTGTTCATACGTACAGTATGTCTATATTCAGTTTCTTTTGAGCATTTCTGTGCATTTTTTCTTTCAGTTTATGAGGCCCGCTGTTGTCAGTCCCTAGCTATTACATTCAGTCTCCTAGTACATAGGTAAGTATCGTTATAGCTTTTGTCAGAAACGTTTTTCCAGCAAACGTCTTGTGAGAAAACTTCTAAGCTTTCCCCAGGGTACCTTGGAATCACAGATTTTGGGAGTCTTTGTAGAATTTGGATAATCAAGTGCTGCCCGAACACTCAGCTAACCTGTCCACAGAAAATGAAATATGGATAACCATAGTTTTTTCCAATATTCAGCTAAGCCATCCGGAGGAAATAGTTAAATGCTTATTTGACGTGACTACCCACAAAGAAACCCCTCCATCCTCTGAATCCGCCCCCCCCCCCCCTTTTTTTTTTTATTTTTTTTTTTTGAAGTAACAAAATTGCATTAGCTGGCCCTTGTGCGATGACAACATGCGAAAAGAAACACTCTGAAATTGGAAACCCGACTTCGAACTTCCACCAACAAGACAGCGAAGCATAAAAAAAAACATAATCACAAACGACCAACGTCAAACAAGGCTGGGACAACAAGAAGCGAAAGGTTACACGAAAGGAGGGCTCTGCGGAAGTCGAACCGTTTATTCTTTAAAACATAATTATGTCATTCTTGCCGGGTATTGATTTAAAGGTCTGTTCACAACTCAGAGTTCCCTATTGAATATAATATTAAGAAAAACAACGTTTGGTACATCATTATTTTATTAATATATATATATATATATTTTTTGTCGAATAAGGTTTCTCTTGGTTTTGGTTCAGCTTCTTTGGGACGAGTGGTTCGTAAATATTCATTTTTAGCACGTCTTTTGTATAAAAAGATCGTGCTTAAGTTACCGGTTTGTCCGTCCGTCCATCCGTCTGTACCCACGATATCTCTGCAACTATCAGTCCGATTTGAAAAATTATTTTTGCATTGGGAAGCTGAAAATATGCGAATGATGATCCTTCAATTCGCTTTTTTTCGATGTACAATTAAGCCGCTAGAGGGCGTAAATGCAGATGATGCCGAATTCAAAAATACGTTTTATTCCGCATATTTGCTACTAAACATCGGATTGAAAAAAATAATTTATCTTTCGATTCCATTTATGCCGAAGAGTATTTTAGATATAGTTACTTTTTCAAATTGGGAATAGATTTTCCGCTAGGGGCCGCAAACGTAAATTACATTTTTCCCGATAACTCTTCTTCTAAAACTCCGATTTGAAAAATGTTTTCTTCAGCGAATACAACTCCTGATGGAAAATATTTTGCATATAATTTCAAATTTTTGGTAAAGAATACTTTGGCCACCAGGGGGCGTAAGTGTTAATTTTTGCTTCTGATGTATTTGCCATAAAATCTGAGCTTCCAAAATATCGATTGAAAAAAATATTTCCTGGAATGACGCCACTCACATCGTCAAGCCTTTTTCGGAATATTTTATTCTTAAAATATTCCACAGTTTCTCCGCCAGGGGGCGTAGATGTATATCTTATTTTTGTCAATATATCTACTTCTAGGTGTCCGATTTGAAAAATTCCTTCTTTGTTGGATAGTGTTTTCAGTGTGACATGCTTTTCATATAATTTCAAAATTTTCAAGTAATTCATAGACTTCCGCTAGGGGACGTAGAGGTAAATTGCGTTTTCCCCTATATCTCTGCTTCTAAATCTCCGATTTGAAAAATTCTTTCTGCACCGGACACAGCTTCTGATGAAAAATCGTTTCCACATAATTTCTAACTTTTGTAAAAAAGAAATGGTTTGGCCACCAGGTGGCGTAAATCTTAATTTCAGCTTTTGATGTATTTGCAGCAAAATATGAGCTCCTAAATTCTCGATTGAAAAAAAACGTCGTTTGTAGACCGATACTAGTCATGTCGACAAACCTTTTAGAAACATTTTCTTCTTAAAATAATGCATGGTTTCTATGCCAGGGGGCGTAGATATAGATCTTATTTTTGTCAATATCTTTATTTCTAGGATTCCGATTTGAAAAATTCCTTCTTTATTGGATAGTGTTTCCAGTGTGACCTGCTTTTCATATGATTTCAAAAATTTTAAGAAATTCCTAGACTTTCCGCTAGGGGGCGTAAAGGTAATTTGCTTTTTCCCTTATATCTCTGCTTCTAAATCTCCGATCTGAAAAATTCTTTCTGCACCGGATACAGCTCCTGATGAGAAGCGCTTTGCATGTAATTTCTAATTCTTGTAGAAAATGGTTTGGCCACCAGCTGGCGTATGTCCTAATTTCCGCTTCTGATGTATTTGCAGCAAAATATGAACTTTTAAAATCTCGATTGAAAAAAAGTCGTTCTTTGACCGATACTACTCAAGTTGACAAATATTTTAGGAACATTTTCTTCTTGAAATAATGCATGGTTTCTACGCCAAGGGACGTAGATATGGATCTTATTTTTGTCAATATCTCTACTTCTAGGAGTCCGTTTTAAAAAATTCGTTCTTTTTTTAATAGTGTTTCCGGTGCGAAACGTTTCTCCTATATATTCAGAATTTTCAAGTAAATCATAGACTTTCCGCTAAGGGGACAAAGGTAAATTGCCTTTTCTGCGTTATTTTTGCTTCTAAAACACAGATTTTAACATTCTTCCTGTATAACATACAAGACTTGATGGAAAATATTTTTCACATAATTTCTAATGTTTGGTAAGGAATGGTTTAGCCACCAGGGGGCATAAGTGTTAATTTCTGCTTCTGACGTATTTGTAGCAAAATCTGGGCTTCTGAAAACTCGACTAAATTTTTTTTTCTTGGACCAATACCGCTCATATTGAAAAACCTTTTGAGAATACTTTCTTCCTATAATAATGCATGGTTTTCCGACCAGGGGACGTAAAGTCACATCTTATTTTTGCCGATATCTCTGTTTCTAAGAGTCCGATTTGAAAAATTCCTTCTGTGTTGGAGAACGTATCCGGTGTGAAATGTTTCTCATATAAATTCATGTTTTTCTTAACACACAAGTCTGCAACCAGAGGGCGTAGGCTCACGATTCCGTTTACAGCAATACCTGAGGGATTAAAAACCCGATTGAAAAACTTCTTTCTTCCGTCGGATATTATTGTTTTCCATACCGGTTGCATTGACCTTGAATAGCTTTGATAAATTTAATTTGCGTCAGAACGGATTCAAAAGACGTGCTTATTACACCCGAAAATTTGGTATATATATATAGGGATGTAAGGTCAGGTGATGCGTAACATCACAGTCTCTCCTTGACAAATGTTAACCCCGCCTTCTCGTGGTGCATTCTGTTCGCACTAAAAGGGCTCTGACGACCGCCAATAGCGGTATAACTATACCATCGGGATTAGAGGAAATGCTATCCCACACTCACCAATCCACTTGGCCAGCGTGGTGAGTTATGGCCAAACCCCTCCAAAATGACTCCACAACTTAAATCTTGGCCCTCAGTCTCCGGCAGCTAGAATGTACTTGGCCAAGGCACTGCCAGTGCGACATGAAGGCAGAGGGTGCTAAGAATCACCGGAGGACCGGACTAGGCTGCCATCTGATGTTGACCTTGGCTACGTATAATGGACGCTCCCTATCTTCTGATTCAAGGCTTCTTGAATAGGAAGAGGAACTACAAAGGATAAAGTGGGACATCGTCGGGCTAAGGGCGGTAAGGAGAAAAGGAGAGGATCTCATTGAACGGAAAAGTGGACATATCTTCTACTATCGTGGGACAGATACTGGCAGAACTAGTGGTGTTAGATTTATAATAAACAAGAAACTGAAGGATAAAGTTGTAGAAGTTGATAGTTCCTCTGACAGAGCTGCACGACTCGTTATACAACTTTCGAGAAGATACCAGGCTCACATTATTCAAACTTATGCACCACCACAAGTCATCCTGAAGAAGAAATTGAAGAATTTTATGAGGAAATTCGTCATCTAAATAATAAAGGTAAGCAGCATTTAAAGATAATTATGGGAGATTTTAATGCAAAAATAGGGCAACGGCAACAGAATGAAACTTCAGTAGGTAAATTTGGTCACGGCAACAGAATGAAACTTCAGTAGGTAAATTCGGTCAAGGCAACAGAAACCAACGTGGAAATACTCTCGTTGAGTTTGCAGAGGCAGAAGGGTTTTTCATCTTGAACTCCTTTTTCAAGAAAAAGCAGCACAAGAAATGGACATGGAGACATCCAAATGGGACGACAAGTGAAATTGATTTTATTATGTGTAACAAAAAATTCGTCATAGAAGACTGCAGTGTGCTGAACAAGTTCAACACAGGTAGTGACCATAGATTGATGAGATGTAAGATGCACCTCAACACTAAACTTGAACGTGGCAAGCTCATAAGACAAACAAAATCTATTGACATAACCAACCTTAAAAAACTCCATAATACTTTCAAGTTGGAACTGAAGAACAGATTCTCTGCTTTAGAACGCCTAACATCGGAAGAAGTGGATATTTCTGAAGTTAACAGAAAAGTAACCAAAGCTCTTATGGAAACAGCAACAAAATTAGCTGGGTCTAAGAACAAGTTGCATGTGAACAAATTATCAGGAAAAACCAAAATGTTGATGCAAAAAAGAAGAGAGATGAGGACAACAAAAGAAGATGTGACTTCCAAAGTGAAATACATAGCCCTATGCAAGACAGTACGAAAAAGTGTCACTGAAGACGTAAGGAAATTAAACTGTGGACTAATGAGTAAAGCAATTGAAAACAACCAAAGCCTAAAGATAGCAAAGGGACATCTCAGTAAGGGAAGAAAACAGATTATGGCACTGAGAAAAGAAGATGGTTCTGTAACAAGATAAAGAGGCGAAATTTTGTCAAGAGTGAAAGATTTCTACTCCGAGTTATATGAAAGGGATGATGCATGTACTTCATACATCATGGAAGGTACCAGTACCAGAGTTCTTCCAGCCCTCCCAGCAGAAGTTGCACATGCAATCAAGAACATGAAGCGGGAAAAAGCTCCAGGAGAAGATGGAATTACTGTAGACATCATACAAGAAGCAAGTGGAGAAATCAAAACAGTACTCGCCCAAATTTTCTCTCGATACCTTAATAAAGGGAAGCCTTTCACTCGATGCCTTAATGAAGGGATTCCAATCCTCAGGAGAGGATTGGAACAACGCTACATTGATCCTGCTACATTAAAAAGGTGACATTGAGGATCTCATGAATTACAGACCTATCAGCCTCCTATCAGTGGTTTAGAAAATCTTCACTAAAGTTCTTTCACGCCGTTTGAAGATAACACTGGACATGGCTCAAACGAGAGAACAAGCTGGATTAAGGAGTGGCTACAGCACAATAGATCATGTCCACGTACTGAGAGAACTAATTGAAAGAGCGAGGGAATATGAACTTCCATTGAGCATGGCTTTTATCGATTATAAAAAAGTCTTTGATTCGGTATAACCATCAGCAGTTACAATTGCTCTGAAATCCTGCGGTATTGAAGATGCATACATTAATATTATTAATAACATCTATGAAAATGCAAGTGCAAGGATTCGGCTGTTTGAAAATACAACACACATAAAAATTGGAAAGGGAGTGAGACAATATATGACACCATAGACAATATATATGACACCATAGACAATATATATGACACCATAGACAATATATATGACACCATATCTCCGAAGCTCTTTAACGCCACATTTGAAAATGTCTTTCAATCACTGAACTGGGAAAACAAAGGGATAAAGATTAATGGAGATTATCTAACCCACCTTCGTTTTGCTGATGACATAGTCATTTTTGCTTTTTGCAACTACCCCATCAGAGCTGCAGTGTATGATCCAAGAACTTGCTGACAAGAGTAAAGAAGTGGGATTAAAAATGAACTTTCAGAAGACAAAAGTGATGTTCAATGCTTTTACACAAAATGAAGATTTATCGATTGATGAAGAAAAGCTGGAGATAACAGACACGTACGTTTATCTTGAACAGCAGATATCAAGTGAGGGTCACATTGATGAAGAAATTAATCGGCGTACAAAACTTGCCTAGAGAGCTTTTGGAAAAAACAGCATAATTTTCAGGAGCAATATGCCATTATGTCTTAAAAGAAAAGTGTTTGATCAATGCATCCTTCCAGTGCTTACGTATGGTGCATAGACGTGGACGTTAACTAAAAGAGACATACAAAGGCTGCAGACAACTCAAAGCAGCATGGAGAGGTGCATGCTTGGTGTAACCAGGAGAGATAAGAAGAGGAACACGTGGATCCGAAAAATGACAAGAGTAGAGGACATCATGATCAGAGTTAAATCCCTGAAATGGCAATGGGCTGGGCATACTGCCATAAGGACAACCATCGATGGACAGCCGAAATTTTAGATTGGATTCCAAGGGACGGGAAAAGACCCAGAAGAAGACCTCATGGGAGATGGGTGGATGAAATTCGAAAGTATGCGGGATTGACATGGAGGAGACTGGCAGAAGACAGACCATTGTGGAGGAAACTTGTGGAGACCTACGTCCAGAAATGGATTGATAATGGTTGACAATGATGATGATGATGATGATATATATATATATATATGTATATTTTTCATCTTGAACTCCTTCTTCAAGAAAAAGCCACACAGGAAATGGACATGGAGACATCCAAATGGGACGACAAGTGAAATTGATTTTATTATGTGTAACCAAAAAATTCGTCATAGAAGACTGCAGTGTGCTAAACAAGTTCAACACAGGTAGTGACCATAGATTGGTGAGATGTAAGATGCACCTCAACACTAAACTTGAACGTGGCAAGCTCATAAGACAAACAAAATCTATTGACATAACCAACCTTAAAAAACACCATAATACCTTCAAGTTGGAACTGAAGAACAGGTTCTCTGCTTTAGAAGGCCTAACATCGGAAGAAGTGGACATCTCTGAAGTTAACAGAAAAGTAACCAAAGCTCTTATGGAAACAGCAACAAAATTAGCTGGGTCTAAGAACAAGTTGCATGTAAACAAATTATCAGGAAAAACGAAAATGTTGATGCAAAAAAGAAGAGAGATAAGGACAACTAAAGAAGATGTGACTTCCAAAATGGAATATATAGAGCTATGCAAGACAGTAAGAAAAAGTATCACTGAAGACGTAAGAAAATTTAACTGTGAACTAGTGAGGAAAGCAATTGAAAACAACCAAAGCCTAAAGATAGCAAAGGGACATCTCAGTAAGGGAAGAAAACAGATTATGGCACTGAGAAAAGAAGATGGTTCTGTAACAAGAAATAGAGGCGAAATTTTGACAAGAGTGAAAGATTTCTACTCCAAATTATATGAAAGGGATGATACATGCACTCCAGACATCATGAAAGATACCAGTACCAGAGTTCCTCCAGTCCTTCCAGCAGAAGTTGCACATGCAATCAAGAACATGAAGCGGGGAAAAGCTCCAGGAGAAGATGGAATTACTGTAGACATCATACAAGAAGCAAGTGGAGAAATCGAAACAGTACTCGCCCAAATTTTCACTCGATGCCTTAATGAAGGAAAGATTCCTGAGGATTGGAACACCGCTACAATGATCCTGATACATAAGAAAGGTGACATTGAGGATCTCGAAAACTACAGACCTATCAGCCTCCTATCAGTAGTTTATAAAATCTTCACTAAAGTTCTTTCACACCGCTTGAAGGTAACACTGGACATGGCTCAACCGAGAGAACAAGCTGGATTCAGGAGTGGCTACAGCACAATAGATCATATCCACGTACTGAGAGAACTAATTGAAAGAGCGAAGGAATATGAACTTCCATTGTGCATGGATTTTATCGATTATGAAAAAGCCTTTGATTCGGTGAAACCATCAGCAGTTACAATGGCTCTGAAAACCTGCGGTATTGAAGATGCATACATTAATATTATTAATAACATCTATGAAAATGCAAGTGCAAAGATTCGGCTGTTAGAAAATACAACACACGTAAAAATTGGAAAGGGAGTGAGACAAGGTGACACTATATCTCCGAAGCTCTTTAATGCCACATTGGAGGGTGTTTTTCAGTCGCTGAGCTGGGAAAACAAGGGGATAAAGATTAATGGAGATTATCTAACCCACCTTCGTTTTGCTGATGACGTAGTCATTTTTGCAACTACCCCATCAGAGCTGCAGAGTATGATCCAGGAACTTGCTGACAAGAGTAAAGAAGTGGGATTAAAAATGAACTTTCAGAAGACAAAAGTGATGTTCAATGCTTTTACAAGAAATGAAGATTTATCGATTGATGGAGAAAAGCTGGAGATAACAGACACGTACGTTTATCTTGGACAGCAGATATCAAGTGAGGGTCACATTGATGAAGAAATTAATCGGCGTACAAAACTTGCCTGGAGAGCTTTTGGAAGAAACAGCATAATTTTCAAGAACAATATGCCATTATGTCTTAAAAGAAAAGTGTTTGATCAATGCATCCTTCCAGTGTTTACGTATGGTGCAGAGACGTGGACCTTAACTAAAAGAGACATACAAAGGCTGCAGACAACTCAAAGTAGCATGGAGAGGTGCATACTTGGTGTAACCAGGAGAGATAAGAAGAGAAACTCGTGGATCCGAAAAATGACAAGAGTGGAAGACATCATGATCAGAGTTAAATCCGTGAAATGGCAATGGGCTGGACATACTGCCAGAAGGACAGATGATCGATGGACAGCCGAAATTTTAGATTGGATTCCAAGGGACAGGAAAAGACCCAGAAGAAGACCACATGGGAGATGGGTGGATATAATTCGAAAGTATGCAGGGGTGACATGGAGGAGACTGGCACAAGACAGACCGTTGTGGAGGAAACTTGGGGAGACCTTCGTCCAGCAGTGGATTGATAATGGTTGACAATGATGATGATGATGATGATATATATATATATATATATATATAGGGATGTAAGGTCAGGTGATGCGTAACATCACAGCCTCTCCTTGACAAATGTCAACCCCGCCTTCTCGTGGTACATCCTGTTCCCACTAAAGGGGCTCTGACGACCGCCAATAGCGGTATAACTATACCATCGGGATTAGAGGAAATGCTATCCCACACTCACCAACCCGCTTGGCCAGCGTGGTGAGTTATGGCCAAACCCCTCCAAAATGACTCCACAACTTAAATCTTGGCCCTCAGTCTCCGGCAGCTGGAATGTACCTGGCCAAGGCAGCGGCCAGTGCGACATGAAGGCAGAGGGTGCTAAGAATCCCCGGAGGACCGGACTAGACTGCCATCTGATGCTGACTTTGGCTACGTACAACGGACGCTCCCTATCTTCTGATTCAAGGCTTCT
Source organism: Macrothele yani (assembly GCA_039090855.1). Classification (NCBI taxonomy): domain Eukaryota; kingdom Metazoa; phylum Arthropoda; class Arachnida; order Araneae; family Macrothelidae; genus Macrothele; species Macrothele yani. Next base: position 71,053,109 of record CM077013.1, read on the forward strand.
TGAATTGGAAGAGGAACTACAAAGGATCAAGTGGGACATCGTCGGGCTAAGTGAGGTAAGGAGAAAAGGAGAAGATCTCATTGAACTGAAAAGTGGACATCTCTTGTACTATCGTGGGACAGATACTGGCAGAACTAGTGGTGTTGGATTTAAAATAAACAAGAAACTGAAGGATAAAGTTGTAGAAGTTGAAAGTTCCTCTGACAGAGCTGCACGACTCGTTATCCAACTCTCGAGAAGATACCAGGCTCAGATTATTTAAACTTATGCACCCACCACAAGTCATGCTGAAGAAGAAATTGAAGAATTTTATGAGGAAATTCGTCATCTAAATAATAAAGGTAAGCAGCACTTGAAGATAATTATGGGAGATTTCAATGCAAAAATAGGGCAACGGCAACAGAATGAAACTTCAGTAGGTAAATTCGGTCACGGCAACAGAAACCAGCGTGGAAATACTCTCGTAGAGTTTGCAGAGGCAGAAGGGTTTTTCATCTTGAACTCCTTTTTCAAGAAAAAGCCACACAGGAAATGGACATGGAGACATCCAAATGGGACGACAAGTGAAATTGATTTTATTATGTGTAACAAAAAATTCGTCATCGAAGACTGCAGTGTGCTGAACAAGTTCAACACAGGCAGTGACCATAGATTGGTGAGATGTAAGATGCACCTCAACACTAAACTCGAACGTAGCAAGCTCATAAGACAAACAAAATGTATTGACATAACCAACCTTAAAAAACACTATAATACCTTCAAATTGGAACTGAAGAACAAATTCTCTGCTTTAGAAGGCCTAACATCGGAAGAAGTGGATATTTCTGAAGTTAACAGAAAAGTAACCAAAGCTCTTATGGAAACAGCAACAAAATTAGCTGGGTCTAAGAACAAATTGCATGTGAACAAATTATCAGGAAAAACCAAAATGTTGATGCAAAAAAGAAGAGTGATGAGGTCAACTAAAGAAGATGTGACTTCCAAAGTGGAATATATAGAGCTATGCAAGACAGTACGAAAAAGTATCACTGAAGACGTAAGGAAATTCAACTGTGAACTAGTAAGGAAAGCAATTGAAAACAACCAAAGCCTAAAGATAGCAAAGGGACATCTCAGTAAGGGGAAAAAACAGATTATGGCACTGAGAAAAGAAGATGGTTCTGTAACAAGAAATAGAGGAGAAATTTTGACAAGAGTGAAAGATTTCTACTCCAAATTATATGAAAGGGATGATACATGTACTCCAGACATCATGAAAGGTACCAGTACCAGAGTTCTTCCAGTCCTTCCAGCAGAAGTTGCACATGAAATCAAGAACATGAAGCGGGGGAAAGCTCCAGGAGAAGATGGAATTACTATAGACATCATACAAGAAGCAAGTGGAGAAATCGAAACAGTACTCGCCCAAATTTTCACTCGATGCCTTAATGAAGGGAAAATTCCTGAGGATTGGAACAACGCTACAATGATCTTGCTACATAAAAAAGGTGACATTGAGGATCTCAGGAACTACAGACCTATCAGCCTCCTATCAGTGGTTTATAAAATCTTCACTAAAGTTCTTTCACACAGCTTGAAGGTGACACTGGACATGGCTCAACCGAGAGAACAAGCTGGATTCAGGAGTGGCTACAGCACAATAGATCATATCCACGTACTGAGAGAACTAATTGAAAGAGCGAGGGAATATGAGCTTCCATTGTGCATGGCTTTTATCGATTATGAAAAAGCCTTTGATTCGGTGAAACCATCAACAGTTGCAATGGCTCTGAAATCCTGCGGTATTGAAGATGCATACATTAATATTATTAATAACATCTATGAAAATGCAAGTGCAAAGATTCGGCTGTTTGAAAATACAACACACATAAAAATTGGAAAAGGAGTGAGACAAGGTGACACCATATCTCCGAAGCTCCTTAATGCCACATTGGAAAATGTCTTTCAATCACTGAACTGGGAAAACAAAGGGATAAAGATTAATGGAGATTATCTAACCCACCTTCGTTTTGCTGATGACATAGTCATTTTTGCAACTACCCCATCAGAGCTACAGAGTATGATCCAGGAACTTGCTGACAAGAGTAAAGAAGTGGGATTAAAAATGAACTTTCAGAAGACAAAAGTGATGTACAATGCTTTTACAAGAAATGAAGATTTATCGATTGATGGAGAAAAGCTGGAGATAACAGACACGTACGTTTATCTTGGACAGCAGATATCAAGTGAGGGTCACATTGGTGAAGAAATTAATCGGCGTACAAAACTTGCCTGGAGAGCTTTTGGAAGAAACAGCATAATTTTCAAGAGCAATATGCCATTATGTCTTAAAAGAAAAGTGTTTGATCAATGCATCCTTCCAGTGCTTACGTATGGTGCAGAGACGTGGACTTTAACTAAAAGAGACATGCAAAGGCTGCAGACAACTCAAAAAAGCATGGAGAGGTGCATGCTTGGTGTAACCAGGAGAGATAAGAAGAGGAACACGTGGATCCGAAAAATGACAAGAGTGGAAGACATCATGATCAGAGTTAAATCCCTGAAATGGCAATGGCAACATACTGCCAGAAGGACAGACCATCGATGGACAGCCGAAATTTTAGATTGGATTCCAAGGGACAGGAAAAGGCCCAGAAGAAGGCCACATGGAAGATGGGTGGATGAAATTCGAAAGTATGCGGGAGTGACATGGAGGAGACTGGCACAAGACAGACCGTTGTGGAGGAAACTTGGGGAGACCTTCGTCCAGCAGTGGATTGATAATGGTTGACAATGATGATGATGATGATATATATATATATCGAGAGAGACCAAATTGTAGAGCCACTCCGGTGGCGCAGTGGTCTAAGCGATGGCCTCTGATCATTCGTCCGAAAGGGGTCCGGGTTCGAATCCCGGTGAGGCATTGATGTTGTGTTTGTCTTACGGCACTGGCTCTCTCTCTCTTACCCGGAACCAGTGACCCTAAATTAGGGACGGGCGACCACTTATAGCCCATTGAGCTGCTGACGAGAGTAAAGAAGTGGGATCATGGTGGTCGTTAAACCTCCAATCAAAAAAAAAAAAATTAAATAACGGGCGAGGGTTATTAGTGGATTAAACGTAAACTGGCATGGGAGAGAAATGCTCAAGATAGTGGGTTGTCGATGAGAATTTGGGGGGACCTTCATTCTACAGTGAATTAAGAAAGGCAGGGTGTTCAAAAATGTTTGTAAATTTAAGTTCTCCGAGAAGGGAGAAATAAGAGATTCTTCATGCTTTGCATTTATTCCTGTGGGAAAATTAGTCTTGGATTATTTCTTGCAAAAATTTTCCGCCCATAAACTAATAGGTTTAGCTGCAGCAGAGGAAAATAACTAAAAAACAAGCATGATTTTTACACTCTCTCTGCAATAAATGTGTTGAGAGTAAATTTTCTAGTATACTGAAAACCAAATGTATTCCAGTAAAAGAACTTCCGTTTCAGCTGAAAGAAACAGCAATTGCTAGGTCTTTGTCAGAAAAGATTAGCGTTCAGAGCCAGTGCTAGGTTAGTTCGAATAGGTGATAGATATTGTGTTTGCCATAACGACACTGGCTTTGTGTCTTTCCTGAAATCAGTGGCACTATATTTGGTAAAGACGACCTCTTTCATAGTCTTTGATAATTATAAAGTTTCTTAAATCCCCTCCCACAAAAAGGCAAAATTTCTCGTACGTATTGGTATTCATCCCAAAAATGCCCTGTTACAGATGCCCAAAAACCTGGGCAGCTCTTTGTTACTCCGAACAGGATGCTACTCTATGTGGAATATGCCTATTCCTACCTTTATACGACCACCCTGACGGCGCAGTGATTTAAACTCTGGCTTATCACCATTCCTCCGAGATGGGTCAGGGTTCGGGTCCCGAAGAAGCGTTGATATGTTTGTCTTACCACACTGGCTCTCTCCCTTCCTTGCAGCCAGTGCCCATAAATTTGGGACGGGCGATTGCTTATAACCCATCGAGTTGCTCACAGTGGTCGTTGAAGCTCCAAACCAAACCCTGATGCTTCATGGGTATTCAGAGTGAAACAAATTCTTAATGAAAAGCTCTTTAGTAACAGCTGCGTAGTGGAAACGAAATTTAACTCTCATGCATTCAGGAATTCAAGATACTGAGAGCGAAATATATGGAAACTTCTTTTTATAGGCAGATATCAAATCACCAAAATTTTACTGCTGTTTAAAGTAAGCACATATTTTTCTTTCACAGCTTTAAAGATATTACGCCATCATAATTTTCGAACACAACTTCGTACCTTGTTTTTAATATTTACGTGCCATTTGTTTACGTGTTGAGCTGAGCTAGAACCCAGCGAAACCTTTGTCGACAAGAAAAAATAAAGTAATTGTGAACTGAACGTTGTTTTCCTAATATTATAATCATCACAATGCTTGTGGTTCACAATTTGTGGGCACATTTGTAGATTCACTGTTGATTGATTCTTGTGGTTCACATTTTTAGATTCACTGTTGATTGATTCTTGTGGTTCACATTTTTAGATTCACTATTGATTCATGAGCTATCGAATGATTATTATAACGGAGTTTGTTTCTCAGTACAGTTTTGCTTATTTTGAAGAAACTGTAATTAGTTGTATAAATAAGAGCACAATTGTACACTAGATTGATACAAGCTATTACAAATCCGTTTTTATTGGCGTAAACAACTGATATTGCCAAGTTGTCCCCCACCAACTGATGGCTTTATCAAGGCAAACTGATACAGACCTATGCGGAGAAAACTGACAGGAAACGTTAACATTTGAAAAGAAATACTTGTGTTGATTTAACTTCCAATTGCGTATAAATCCTAAATTTGAACGCCAAAAAAAAAAAAAAAAAAAAAAACAAGCAAATGGAATGCCTTAAGATCTTTAAAACTAAAATATCTGTCCAGAAGGGATGCAAATCACATGAGACAGAATTGTTGAATGCATTCTGTGTTGTGGTTATTTCGATTTGCTTTCTGATGGCAGTACCAATTTATATAATGTATGGAGCATTAATATCCTGCCCATTGAAGCACCGCTTCATTCAGATGAACTTCTCTTACAATGGCTGTGTTCAGGGTTCAGTTTTTTCATTTCTTTTGTCTTCCGCTTTCTTTTTTTTTTTTTTTTTACATTTCTTTTTTGTTTCCTTCTTTGGTGAATCCTCAACACAGTCATTGCAAGAGAAGTTCATCTGAACACCCCATACATTATCCCAATCGGTGCCGATATCAGAGAGGCAATCGAAATACTCACAACATAGTATGCATTCAACAACTCTGTCTCACGTGACTTGAATCTCCTCTTGACAGGTATCCTGCAGTCTTAAGGCTGTTTGTATGCTTGTTTTTGTTTCATGTGCAAACTTTCAACTTACAATTAGAAGTTAACACAAGTATTTCTACTCAAATGTTAACGTTTCTTTTAAGTCTTCTACGAATAGGTTAGTGTCAGTCTGCCTCAATAAAGCCATTACATTAATTGATGTGGGAATATTAGTTGTTTACTCCAATAAAACGGATTTGTAATAGCTTGTAATTAGTTGTTATGAAAATTGAGATTGAGATTGTTTTTCTTTTTACTTTCAGAATTTATACTCCAGCAGTCCATTCTCTGATGTTATCAGCTGGGACTTGTCTGGGGAACTTGAACATCTTACTTACGTAAATGAAAAAACTGAAGTGTGTAAATCCAATGGAAATACGCGAACTGACTTGACATGGATTGTTTTCCTTGCATCTTTCCTTCTTCTCTTTAAAATGAACGATTCATAATCAAATGCATATATTTAGTTTTCAAATTAATAGAGCGCAGCACTTTCAAGAAGTTTCTTACAGAACTACGAGAAAATCTCAGGAGCAGTGCTGTAAACGCTCATTGCAGTTCTTTTTGCAGAAGACAAGTGATATCCTGTGCAGACGACAAAATAGAGAAGATTCTGAGATTCTGAACTGATTTGCAACCACTCCTTCTCAAAACTGTTTACATGCGTCGACTTGCATTTAATTATGCCAATTCATCTGTTAAAAAACATTCATAAAAGAACAATGAAAGAAAACTGCTATGTTGGATTTTTATTTATTACTGAAAAGCAGAATGAAGTGCCTCAATTTGAATTTGTCTTTCACCCTGCTCATACAGAGAAATATGAAGTGCATTTCTTTTTCATGTTACAAAAATGCTTTTTGCCTTTATCAATAAGTGCAGTTAAGAGCTAAATCATTTTTATTCTGATATAAAATGTTAATAAAACTGGTGGTATTTTGGTGAAAAGTGCCATTGTGCAATTAGTTGACAACACCTTTCATGGAATCCATTGCCTTGCTGGCATGCTCAGAGACCTTCGAGGCTGCAGAACTCACTTCGCCCGTGACTTTGTGAGCTGTATTATTTAAGGTCTCTTTGACTTGAGTTCCTGCATCTTGAACTTTGTCTTTGGCTTTATTGAAACGACCAGCGATGCCGCCTGCCCAGCCTTTTAAAGCATCCAATCCATCTTCAGACTTTTCCTTGACGTTTTCAGCTGAGTCTTTAAACCAACTTCCGAAACCTATCAAAAACAATTTTTTAAATATACTTTTTGAAAATTATGTAATGAATAATAACTAAAATAAATAATACATAAATAAAGGAGGAAAAACAGTTCAGAAGAATGTTTTACATTAATTAAGCAACAAAATAGAATGTGGTATTGGAAAAATTTAGAAGGGTCATGTTAACTACTATTTGTGAAACGCGTTACTTCTTCATTTCCTTTTGAATGCCACATACATTGAGTCCCGTAGTTGAAAATAATAGCTTTCGGCTTAAAATCTTGAGGAGGACTCACTCATCAATATCACCAAAATTCGTTGAGCCATTGCGAAATCTGGTGGAGGGACGGTAAAGGAGACAGAGACGTTTACGAGGTGACTGAAGTTAACAGATATAGTCGGTCTCCCAGCAACGCCTATAACAAAAGGAATCTGCATAGCAAAATGTTTGATGGGGCACTGTTACCAGACGAGCTGAAAACAGAAGAGTCTTTTCATGACATTTTTAACTTTTTATTAAGATACACTCATCGTCAAAAAAAGGTTGCACCCAGAAGGAAGCAACCGACAGGAATGAAACTTGGTGGGTAGGTTTGGCATCGTGAGACATGCAAATGATTCAAGTACCATGATCGGCCGCGCATGTGACACCAGCAAGGAGGGGTCGTAGCGCTGTGCCTGATCTGCTATATAGAGTCGTCCTGTTGCGCGTGCCTGCCATTCTGACTCGTGCTGCTGTGCAGGTTGCATCCTTTGAAAGTGATGTATACCTCGCGGAATAGTTCGTAAAGCAGTTGGAGGAGTTCGAGAGGGGGCCACATCGTCGGGCTCCGGGAAGCAGGATGGTCTTATCGCCGTATTGCGCGCCATACAGGTAGTGCGGATATCACCATAGCACGCTGTTGGCGGCACTGGATAGAACAAGGCACGCACCTGCGACAGAAAGGGTCTAGAAGACCTAGACGAACCACGGAGAGAGAAGACCGACGGGTTGTTCGACATACGCGGAGTGACCCAACAGCCACGATTACGGATATTCAGTGAGAAGTGGTGCCCTCCATGCATCATCCGATTAGTGCCAGTACCATTGGCAGACGGCTGCACGACGTAGGACAACACCCAAGCAGACCGTTACGACGACTGCCCTTAACACCATTGCATCATCACCCAAACTACAATTGTGCCGTGCCTGACTGTCATGGAGCCACTCAGAATGGCAGCAGATGACCTTCAGTGACGAGTCCAGCTTTTGTCTTGTAGGAGACGACCAACGAATCCGTGTGTGGAGGCACCGTGGTCAGCGCCAAGATGAACGGTTTGTTATCGAGCGTCACACGTCCAGGAGACTTACAGTTAGTGTCATGGTGTGGGGTGCAATTTCCTACGATGCCAGATCATCGTTGGTATTCATTACAGGCACTTTAACAGCCCAACTTTACGTTATTGAGGTGCTGCAACCAATGGCCTTACCTTTTCTGAACCCTCACTCCGGTGCGATTCTAAAACAGGACAACGCTCATCCTTATACTACTGCTGTCTCGAGAGCTGGCCTTCAAGGCACTGACACTCTGGCGTGTGTCAAGGCCTTGAAGGCCAGCTCTCGCCGATAGAAGTGTGTGGGATGCTATTGGACATGCTATCCACACTCCACCCCTACCGCACAATCTGCAGGAACTGCGTGAGAAGATTTAAGCTGCATGGGGTGGCTTATCGCAGGACACTATTAGGAATCTGTACAACTCCATGCCGAGACGTCTGGCATAGTGTGTGAGCAAACATGGCGGTCCGACGCCATACTGAGAGACACTACTTATTGGCGTGTAGCTCAATAAATATTGCCCATATCAGTGTCAATGTTTAATCATTTATTGTTCCTGATAACCTTTTCCTTTCTCCCGAATAGCATTAAAATCCGACACGTCCTTCTGGGTGCAACTATTTTTTTGACGATCAGTGCATTATTACTTAGCTATTTTTACTAATACCTAAATGAAATTTTGCTTAGAGTTGTAAAAGGACACTATGTTGAATCAAATCACAAAGAAATGTTAAAAATTTCACTATCTCTTTACTTTAGTTTACATCCTAGAGGTTTTGCATCGGTTAAGTACGTCTCGTATTATGGTCTCTTTCTCGGAAGGCCGTTTCACTGTCAGTTGGGGCCGAGTGTTGTCATGTAGCAACAAGACACAAGTACTCAGGAGTCCACGTCGTTTGGATTTGGTAGCAGGTCGAAAATGATTCTTCATAAAATCTGCATACGTGTCACTGGTTACAGTTTCCCCCCTGGGCATGTAGTGCTCCAACATTACGCCTCGTTCATCCCGAAAGAGGGTTAGCATAACCTTCTTTGCAGCTGACTGCGTGCGGAACTTCCTTGGTTCTGGTGAGGAGGGATGGCGCCATTCCTTCCTCACTCTCTTGGTTTTTGGCTAATTATAGTGAGCCCAGGTTTCGTTTCCAGTAAAAATTCTCTGTAGGAAGCTATCACTTTCTGCTTCAAAGCGCAGAATAATTTCTTCACAGGAGTCAGCACGTCGTTGTTTCAATTCTGGAGTCAGCTGGCGTGGCATCCACTTTACAGACACTTTGTTGAACTGGAGCACCTCATGGATGATGTGGTGCGCTAAACCATACCTGATATTAAAAAGTCCGGCTATTTCATTCACCGTTGCTTGGAGATTTTCCCTTACAATGCCTTCGACTGCTGTAATGGACTCTGGTGTCCGTACTCTGTGTGCCTGAGCCAGTCGATGAGAATATGTCACGGAACTCACGCCGTTTCGGAACTTCCTTTTCCATTCGTGCACTTGCTGGAGTGACAGACATGCATCACCATACTGCAACTTTTTTTTTTTTTTTGACTGGAGGTTTAACGACCGCCGGGAGCAACTCAAATGGGCTATAAGCAGTCGCCCGTCCCTAATTTTGGGTCACTGGTTCCAGGGAAGGGAAAGAGCCAGTGCCGTAAGACAAACACAACATCCATGCCTGACCGGAATTCGAACCCGGACCCCTTACGGACAAATGATCAGAGGCCAGCGCCTTAGACCACTGCGCCACCGGGGCGGCTACTGCAACTTTATTCGACGATGAATTTTAATAGGTTTCACGCCTTCACTACTGAAATAACGGATGACAGAACGTTGCTTCTCCTTGGTGTGTTTCAAGTAGGGCAGCCATCTTTATACTGCTACTGTGACGTCACTAAGCTTGTCTATACCGTGCTGCCACGTGTAAGAAAATCCTTGAGTCATTGGAAACAATATGCCAAGTTGCAGGACAATGAAATTTTATTTTGAATTTTTTATCGCACTTTTAAGGTTTTCGTTTGATTCACGATATAAAATCGCAAGAAGCGTGCCATCGAAACTGTTATCATTGAGATGAAAATTACTTTTAATAGAGAAGACTCCAATTTTGTACTGAATCACTCGGAAATTTAAGAAAAATTTGAAAGTTTAATCCTGAATGAACAGGGCACGCTTTTCATAAGTTTACGATTTCAGAGGACTAAGTTTTAAAGGCAGAATATCAATTTGGCACATTTCGCTCAGGAATGGTCTTTGGGAACAGTGAAAGTTTAATTGCTTAAAATCGTGAAGTAAGAAACAAAGCAAGAGGAAAAACATGACTGAATAATGTATAAAGAAATTTTACCACAAAATGTGCATAAATCTTAATTTATTAATCACAACGTAAGAATATTTTTAAACAAATAAATATAACAATTTAACAAAATTCATTTATCAAAAGAGAGGGACTCGAAGTGTGCATGCCAAACCGAGTAGCAGTCTTTTCCTTTTTGTATTTGGAGCATGTATTAACATAAATATCCGGTACAGTAATATTAGTTTCACTTTCTACGATACTATTCTCATAATTTTTAATGCAATGTTTTATTTTGTTCTCATGTTCAAATAGTTCAAGATCGGCAAAATCTTTGTTTTCAGATCTGAATCCGGTAACAACACCGTTAATTGTGTGAAACAACTTCATCTTCTTTTAGACAGAGTTAAAAGACAAAAGTTTAAATAACAGTTGGCAGTTGTTTTAATCGTAGGTGGAAAGGTAACAGGAGAACCAGAGACAATGATATCAAGAAGATGCAGGTCACAACACAGTAGAAAAAGGAAAACCAAAAGCATCCGTAGGAAACTCTGAATCGTATGAGTTGCATAAGAAGAACATGAGAAGAACAGAAACATAAGAAGAACATGCGGAGAGGGTGGAATGGCGACATATGGGCTAACATCACCTTGGTCTACAAAACTGTTGAGTAGAAATCAAGGGAACAACCCCTTTGTTGTCCCCTTGATCTCTTCCCAAAGCGTACTTGCCATCGTTGAAGTCCAGAAAGCCAAACAGGTGTTGCCGTAGTCTAATCACTGGCCTCTGATCGTTCGTCTGAGGTGTGCGAGTCCCGGATGAGGCATGGATAGTGTAGTTGTTTTACGGCACTAGCTCTCTCCGTTCCCTAGAACTTGTGACCCGAAATTACGGTCAGGCGACTGTTCATAGCCCTTAGAACAGCTCACGATGGCCCTTAAACCTCGAAACAAAAAGAAAAGGTACAAAAAATAACTGAAATTTCTTCCCCTGGTCGAATACTTGGTTGGCTTGTCGAAGAAAATTGTTTGACAAAACTCTGGTACTTTTTTTGTCAGGGTTGTCAACCAGCATACCCGGTGTTTCACTTATCTCTTCAACGGTTGATTACAAATACATACTTTCAATTAGAAAAATACTCAAAATGACGTAAAGACTTGCGACATGGGAGTTGCACCCCTGTGTGTGACATTTGCATAAAAAAATTATACAGCCTCCGCAGAAAAACGTTCAATCAAAAAAGTTGTTCAGTGTCCCAATTATCAAAAAAAAACCTGTCATTCAGCTTGCAAAACTCGCAAAGAAAACTGTAAAAAGTGGATCACATAGAGCCCATTTACGGCAAACGGTAGCTTATTTCGCTGCATAGCTGTGGAATACTCAAAGAGAGAAAGGAAAGTGCTCTCTCGCGTGCTGGAAATGCGCCTGCAGTATGTCCATTTTTTATCATTTTCATCGCGAATATCTCCACGAGTTTTGTAAGCGGAATGACGGCATTTGTTTTTTAGACTAATTAGGACACTGCGCGACTTTCTGTTATTGAACTTTTTTTCTGCGAAGGCTGTACAAAAAATATTTTTTTATTTTTATGCAAATGCTGGCGGTGGTCATATTGTAATTGTTCACTGGGTTACAATTGGCATGTCGTAAGTCTTTACGTCATTTTGAGTATTTTTTTAATTGAAAGTATTTTTTGTACAGTATATTTTTTATACCTCTTCTGCGCTGTTCACAGAACCGATGATCGTGTGACCAACCGTTGAAGAGATAAAAGCTTGTTTCGATCTGAAATTTTGCTAACACAGAGTATGCTGTATAATGCGATAAAGTCTGTGTCTCAGCTTATTTTGATCCACGATCATCGGTTCTCTGAACAGCGCCAAAGACGTAGGTGGGTATGGTAAGAAAAATGCTGCTGACATTGTCAGGAGACAGACCGCTGCATTCATAAGATCACAAATCATATCTTTTATTTAAACAAAAATATTTTATTCCTATTTGCACAGGTGAAGCATCATCTCTTTACTTTATTTTTTATTTTAACGAAATCTTATATCCTTGTTTGCACAGGTAAAGCATCACTATGTATAGAGATAATAAGTTTACGTGTAAATACACCGATGAACCATTACAATATGACCACCGCCAGTCTAGAAAACGAGCGCGCCTGGAAACCGAAAGGTGACGCAGGCGAAGTTCACAGAGCAGTATATACACTGAGTGGCCACTTTATTATGACCACCTGACAGTTTTAAGCAAATGAGCTATGGCTTCATGCTCTTGCCGCCAGAGGGCAAGGCTAGTATAAAAAGGGAAACCTCAGTGCTTGCGACAGTAGTAGAAGGGATTTTGGGGGGATGAGATGGGGGAAAATGGGATTTGACGGACTTTCAACGTGGGATGATTGTAGGAGCTCGGAGCCATGGAGCGAGTATCACCGAAACAGTCGCATTCGTGAAATGTTCTAGAGCAGCTGTTGTTAAAGTGTTTAAAGACTGGACTGTCAGCCAAAAAACTGGGTCTCTACGTGCAACGTGTGGTCGTCATCGACTAGTGACTGCTCGGGCGGAACGGACAGTGTCCAGACTGGTAACAGACAACAGAAGGGCAACAGTGCAGCATAATTACAGACTATCTTAATCAAGGATCCCCTTAAATGATCTCTGCACGCACTGTTCGCCGTACACTGCATCGGATGGGATATGGCCTGTTCGAACACATTTGCTATCTGCAGTTAACAAGAGAAAACGTCTTCGGTTCGCACAGGAGCATAAGGATTGGATAGTCGATAATTGGAAACAAATTATGTGGTCCGATGAATCACGTTTTCAGTTGCACCATGCCGATGGCCGAGTGAGAATTTGGCGGAAATAGCACTAAAGCATGGACCCCAAATGCATTGCTACAACCCTTCAAGCTGGTGGAGGCAACGTTATGGTTTGGGGAATGTTTTCCTGGAATGCTTTGGGCCATTTAATTCGTGGTGATCAACGTCTAACTGGCACATCATATCTAAACATCGTTGCGGACCAAGTGCATCCTGTCATGTGGATGGTTTATCCCAATGGCGATGGCTACTTTCAACAAGATAATGCGTCCTGCCATAGTGCTAGTATTGCACAGGATTGGTTTCAGGAACATGCCGGTGAGTTTACTTTGCTTAGGTGCCCCCCCCCCCCCCCCCGATTCTCCAGATCTCAACCCCATTGAAAATTTGTGGGATGAAGTTGAACGAGCCATCAGGCAGCTGGATCCACAACCCTGCAATCTCACACTCTTGGAAAGTGCTATTCATCAAGCATGGTCTCGGATTCCACAAACCACGTATCAACATCTCGTGGGGTCTATGCCACGAAGAATCGACGCAGTATTAAAGACAAAAGGTGGCCCAACGAAGTACTGAGGGAGTGATCATAATAAAGTGGCCACTCAGTGTATACAGCCCGAGGACCGGCTGTTAGGAGTCAAAATGGCAAAAGCTGCCGATTTATCGGTGTTTGATAAAGGACAAATTGTGATGGCATGCGCCTCGGAACTACGATCTCGCAAACGGCGCGGCATGTGGGTTGTTCAGGTGCCGCTGTAGTGAATACGTATCAAAAGTGGTGCACAGATGGCCAAACGACGAACCGTCGCCCAGCCATGTGTCGTCGCAGCTCATTGATGCCAGAGGGGAGCGGAGACTATCGCGCATTGTTCACAACAACCGCAGGGCCACAATGCGACAAATCACCTGCAGCTACAACAGTGGTGATCAGGTTAATGTGTCGCAGCACACAGCGACACATTACCCTGATCGCACATGGGCCTGCGTAGCCGAAGACCCAGCCGGGTCCCCATGCTCACAGCACGTCATCGCCAACAACGCATGAATTGGGCCCAAGATCATCGAGATTGGACCTTGGATGATTGGAAGAAAGTCGCCTGGTCTGACGAATCAAGATTCCTGGTGCATCACGTAGATGTTCTAGCGCGGTTACGGCAATTACCAACGGAGGTTATGGCACCTGGATGCACTGTTGGGCGCACAATAGTCAATTGGCGGTGTTATGCTGTGGGCGATGCTTCTTTGAGAAACTTTAGACCTCATTATCCCAAAAGCACAATCTCTGACAGCTGTCAGGTATCTGAACATCGTTGCAGACCGAGTTCACCCATTCATGGCAACTGTGTTCCCTGCTGGGTATGACCATTACCAACATGATAATGCGCCATGCCACACTACTTCCACAATCGTCAAGGAGTGGTTCGAGAAACATGCTGGTGACTTTCTGTTAATGCCCTGGCCTCCAAATTTACATGACATGAACCCAATCTAACATTTGTGGTTCCAATACTGATGAGTCGCACAAGCTATATCTCTCGAGTAAAAGCCGTCTTTGTGCGGATTATTGAAAATAAAAAAAAATGCGGTTTAGCTTAAATCAAATTAACTCATATTATGAGACATCAATTTAATAAACACTTATGATATTTAAGAACAGATTAAAAGAAATAAGTACTTTCGTGCCATCGCATGGCCCATCCTCAGATGGAACGACAAAATTGACAAGATCCGCATAATATATTACACACACATGAAACGCCGTCAAAGTCGGTTGTTGTACATATATGAAAATAAGGAAGACATTCCTTCCCGGCACATTATCCCACGGTTACAGGTAATTCAAAGTCTGTAGGATTAGAGTTGATTAATACCTTATAGGCGTTTTGTGAGTGAAAAATGAACATGCTCTGGGTAAGAAGCAGCGTACTACGATATTTTCAGGGGTAACCAGAATTTTAAAATTTTCCCAGCCCGGTTATAAAATCCCTTCTGTTACTTTTTTAGCAAGTGCTGTGTTGGTACCTCCTGTCTGGATATTATATTTATGTTCCTTTACCCTGCAACACCAATTCCGTCCGATCGATCCCTTATAGACAGATTGAGTAGTTCCAAAACCGCCTTTTAATGGAATACAATAGACACCCCATGTTTGTGAAATATCCGTCGGGGTCCTGACCTTTCTGACAAGTGACAGGATATTAAGGGAGCGAGTGCCGAAAACCAATCCAAATTTCCGGCAAATATTACGAAGAGGTTGAGCGATTGAAGGGATGTAATCGATGGAAGTATAATGAAACGTAATGGGGCAAAAACGGTTGTAATGTAGTAGCGAGTTTACTTTTAACTCGGGAATGGATCCGGTTAAAAACGTAATCAGGATATCCAAATTGGGAGGCAAACGACGAGACCCATTTTATTTCAGCAACGCGTGCAGTGCGGGTTGAGGAATGGGTGTAGGCTCTACGATTGAAAAAGTGAAGAGACGTTAACTTTTTGTTTTGCGGATGATTAGAGGAGTATGGAATCATAGTTGGGGTACAAGACGGTTTTCTATAAACAGCAAAGTGCAATGGTAAAAAATGGTTTGGATGACGGATAATATCAAGAAACCGGAGTTTTAGGTCTTGTTCGATTTCTAAGGTAAACTGTATTGACGGAAATTGTGAAGAGAAAGAATTCGTGAATGCTTGTAATTCAGGTAAGGAGTGGGGCCAGAGCAATAAGGTATCGTCGACATACCTGAGAAATAACACAGGTTGGTGGGGATAAAAAGTCAAAAATGTATTTTCAAGGTACTGCATGAAAATTTCGGCTAAAACGCCCAAAAGTGGTGATACCATGACCGGGCCATCGGTTTGGCGAAAATTTTTATCTTGAAATTGGAAATAGGACCGTTTTTTAACAAATGTGACGTATATTCTAGATTAACTTTCCTTTTTTTAGTTTCTTTCCCTATGTAAATCTTGAGTTTATTCTCAGTATTCTTCACGCTTAACGAAATATCTTTTCCTTCAAACGAATACGTTTGGCAACACAATTGAGGTTCAATGCACGTGACGTATGCATGTAATAAGATAAGAACAAGAGATAAAAAGCGACGACTGATCTGTTGTATGAGAGAGGTGTTGATATTATTGAGAGCGATTATTGAGGTGTGTTGATGAGAGCGATTATTGAGAGCTATTATTGTGAGCGATTATGATGAGCGTTGTTAAGAAACTGCTATACGAGAGAATTGAACAGTGTTGAGATAAATGTGTGGAGAGTGTTGTGATTCCATTCCGAATAAAGGATTGTTTCCGTAAGTTGACTTCTGGTTATATGTTTTGTCTGGCCGTTAAGGTTTGTTTCATTTAGGAACAATTTATTAGTATGTTGATATTTTAAGTTAGCGTAAAGGTCAAGACTACTTTTACGCCACACAAGCCGAAGCGCATTCATTATGGCTGAAATCTCAGTAAGTGGGTGCCTTAAGGAATGAAGTTAATTTTCGATAATAGGATGTGTGAATGACATTGGGGTAGATTGACACCACGTCGATTGATGTCAGAATGAATGGTTTAGCCTGGGTTGGAAGATTTGAAACTTTTGAAACAACTTAGGTAGAATGTTTTACATAGTAATAGGAGTCCTGAACTAGATATGAGAGGTATTTAGAAAAGGTGGCTACTAGACCTTCCAGAGACAAGTAGCCGGAGCTTATGATTAGGTTTGTGCAGTTTAATTTTACCAAATACGTTGGAAACGCAGGGTCCTGGTGGGGGCTTAAAGGAGCACCGGAAACTTTTCATGCGTTCTTACGCCAGTTTTATGCTATTGTACCGGTAGCTGTCTGTCTGTTTTCTTGGAACCTATTTCTGACCTGGGAGGGTGGAAGTTTTTTTTTTAGTTCTTACTCGGCTGACATCCATATTATTACCGTACTGTACTTATGTATACTTCTTTACCGTACTGTACTTTATACATTAGTGGTTGAGTGAAAGGATAACAGTTTTCTCTGTCTTTCCGTGGATTTGAAATAGTCTTTCGACGCAAAATGCAACAATGCCGAAATCTATCAATGATGCAATATTGTTTCTTCTACACTATGATTACTAAGAACTCCGTTTAGTAGGTATTAATTGACAGTTGCTGTGCCTTGAATAGTTTCCTTTCGCATCTTTGTGTCTTCTTTTTTTCTTCTACTGGCATTTTTTCATTGTTTTTCCCATATTAGCCACGCATATCTTTTTACCTAAAAAAGCTGAGAAAATGATAATTTTTCACTTGATTTTCCCCTGAAATTATTTAGACGAAAACACAAGAAATCGTGAATACTCGACCTTTTACTCAAGTATAAATTTTGCACACAGTGATTAATTTTCAGATGACACGAGATTTTTCTCTCTTTCTCCACTGAAAGTAAGGAACTGTCGGCTTCGCTCAATTTCTTCTTCTCTATATGGCATTACAGATTTTTAAGGTCCCTTGCGGCAGTGGCCTCCATTTGGATTCTCATCCAGGAATATACCAGACTAGAAGGCCAGCTCAGTATTGGAGGAAGTATACAAACAGCGGGGAAAACCGCCTGAAGCTGCTCATGCATCGCATCCAGGGCTGATTTTCAGGTATCCGCTCACTAATTCACTTTACAGCCTAAAAACCAGAATTGCATGGGCCATTGAGAAGTAGAAATTATGGGCCTGTTAGTCAGATATGAAGCTGGTGGTGAACCAACTGTGCCACGAAGGTAGCTGCTCAGTTTTATGGACATAAATTTATTAATCGATGCAAATTTCGAAACAAACATAGAAATTGCATCATATTTTTATTGGGATGCGATACATTTCTTTTCTCTTTTTCTCAGATGAACCATAGGAAAAACATGACGCACTTTTGTGTTTATTATGAAATATTCATCATTTTATAAAATACAGAAAATTTTCTGTAATAGTCTGTGATATGCTGTAATTTAACTTCGCATTTTGGCAGTTTTCGACAATTTCTGGCAGACAGTCAAGTGAGTAAGACCTAGATAAAAGGTTATTGCTTGGGTGTGGCATGTGTAATCCAGCTATCGGGATTCTAAACACCTGTTCTTCGCCTGCCCCCCAATACCTGGCTGGGTAGCAAAGGCGTTTGCTACTATTCTTACTTTCACTAAATTGTTAATAGTTCTTCAAGTATTCAACAAGTTACCTGCTTGTGTCTTCAACCTCAAGTGCACAAACTTTGATTGGGCAAGAGTAGTAAAGAAAAGTGTTAGTGGACATAGCTGATATGTGTATTCATATTTGGACCTTTGATTTGAATACAGAGTGATCGTAAAGTTCCCGAACCCTGAATTAAAAAAATGTTGCGTATGCTGTAAGCAAACGTTTAACCAATTGATGTGGCAACACGAGTCAGCAACTCGTCGAGATCAAAAATTGCGCTTGTCGAATGCCTGAAGGAAACTGTCAGTGTGCCAGAAATGAATAACCGGTTCCATGTATGCTACGCAATTTGCCCACTTTAGCGGCGCCATTTGCACAGAGGCATGGGGTTGACGAGGGAGCAGAGAATTTGTCTAATTTCCGTAGCATACTGTGGTAAGCAAATCAAAGACACACAGTTTACTCGTACGATTTCGGGAAATTGGAAGTGTTGATGATATGCCTAGAAATGGCCAGCCAAGTGTGTTAACGCCGGAAGTGATAAACGATATTGAAAAATACAGGGTAAATGCTAACATGGAATAATTCCTGGTTAGAAACAGTGCAATACCGTGCTACATACTGCGACGTTTACATAGACTTCGACAGTGAAATGGAACATAATCCTGACACTACCAGTGTCAATGTGTGCAAGTCCCTGATAGAAAGTAAATACGTAAAGACTTTCAGTTCTTTCTGGAACACGCCCAGATTCTGATGGGCACGCTGCTCTTCCTCAAAGAAACATGTGGAATGTCTATACACATAGCATACAACAAGGTATTCCATTTGCGATCTAAATCACAGCTGAAATCGGAGGCAATCTATTCTCGGAAACTGCAAGTAATTCGTTTCTTCAAGAAGTGTTTCACGAAACCGTAGCAAATTTGGACATTTACTACTGCCCAGAAGTGACCATCTCTAAAAAGCGAGAACACAAGTTTTGGCTACCTGGTTTGAACTTCATGAAGGCTGCTCGTATGTTTGATCCAGATTAAATGGCCAATCTGGATATTGATGACTATGTAGGTAGTGCTCAAAAGTATTCCAGGAAATTATGACCCGTCAGTAAGACTTGAGTTTGCTACATACAAGAAGTGTTTGAAGGAATGTACGGTTCCTGATATAATCAAATTCTGGAATTCAGAGGCAGTTTCAGAGATATTACCAGGACTAACACGAAAAGCAAGGCAAATACTCTCGGTGTTACCTAATTCTGTAAACTACGAAAGACCAGTGTCGTATTACATCCAAATATTTACAAAACAGAGAATTTACAGGAATTTCTTGCTGCTGGACTAGCATCTCTTTGTTTAAACAAACTGCAATCATCGCTAACTTTATTTTAAATTCACTAGATATGAATAATAATGAAACGCATATAGCGTATTAAATCAGTTTATTTCTGTGGTGTAGTCAGCACAAAGATTCGCCAAGCTTTCGCACTCCACTGAGAGGCTTTTTCAAGGCAATGGTAGACATAAAAATGCAGAGAATTGGAACATGTAAAGAACGAAGATGATTTTTGAAAATAACGTGGGGGACATCACGAGCATATTACATGAATATTTATTACGTAATTATACGGTGCGCCGTGATATGTTTCCATCTTTCAATAACGCATGCCAAACCATTGGTAGTTCAGTAGAGACTATATCATTGCATGCCAGTTTGCTGGATAGGATTTCCACTGTTTCCCTGATGGCAGTCTCTTTAAAATTCGTGTATGGGGCATACGATTTCTTACAATCCTATGCATTCTATCTATGTCATCCTTCTTATATCCAGCCTTTAGACCTATGCTATAGATATTATCAATTTCTTTATTATTTAGTTAGTCTGGTTTGCATACGTTGTACGCTCTATAGAACTATGCTGTAAATGCGGAAAGTTTGTACGCTTTTGGGCAGTGCTAATCAGGAGGGACAAGGTTCGGTACTGCGGTCGGCTTATAACAACCGTTAAAATCGAAGCTGGATGCTCTATTTTTTCTGAGTGCGACGTCAAGATAATTCAACGTCCCGTCTTTTTCAAGTTCCATGGTGAACTTTATTGTATTGTGTAGGCTGTTTAACTTGCGCATGAAATCATTTAATTCGTCTACTCCATGTTCTCATATGAAGAATATGTCGTCAGCATAGCGGATCCACACTCGGGGTTTCTTGATACAATTTAAAAGGATGAGATCTTCTAGCGGTCTAAGACTGCTTCCGCAAGGACTGGTGATAGAGGTGAACCCATCGGTGCTCCTTTAGTTTGTTTCTAGATGTTTCCATCCAACTTTAAATAGTTGTGGTTAGTAACCAGATTTAAGGCACCGATAATTTTCTTTGTTTGGGTTGGTGTGAATTCACGGGAAGTGATTATTTTTTCAAGGTTTGCGGCAGCTTCTGGCATAGGTATAGACGGATATAAAGACACTATATCGAAACTTCCCATTATATCATTATCAAATATATTTAACCTTCTTGCTCGCTTCACAAATTCTTTTGTTGACTTGATTACGTAATCGGAATTTTTTAAACGTTCAGAGAAGAATTTAGCTATGGATTTTTCGAATATGTAGGTAGGAGTTGTTTTTTTTTCAACTATAGGTCTATGGTTTTTCAACTATTATATATTGTTTTGTTTTTTCAACTATAGACCTATAGTTTTCCAACTATATTGGTTTTTTTTTCACCTATAGACCTATATAACTATAGGTCTATAGTTGAAAAAAAAAACAAAGCCCCCTACGTACTAAGCCCCCTCCCAGTGGAGTGCGAAAGCTTGGCGAATCTTTGTGCTGACCACACCACAGAAATAAACGGATTTAATACGCTATATGCGTTTCATTGTAATCATCGCTGTGGTAATAATTACTATGATTACGGAAATATTCTATTACTAAATATTATGCTTGTTTTTGTAACCGCAAGGAAGCAAATAAAGAGTTTGTCAAATGGATATTCCATTCAAAGTAGACTTTTTAGTATGAATGTATACTAGTACAGTACTTTTTCTAGTCCGCATATTGTTCACATAATTTCAAAAAGTTGCTGCATCAGTGCCTCATAATTTCAAAAAATATTGCCGCATAATTTATAGGGCATTAATAATGAACAATATAGCTTGTTTGACTTTCAGATGTAAGAAAACAGAATTTCTGCATTACAGTTAAACGCGGAAACTTCCAAAGAATAAATAAATGCTTAAATTCTCTTTGAAGTACCAACATTTACGACCATTTTTTATGAAAAGCTCAGAAATTCATATAAGTACTTTCAGATTCATACCATTTTCTCTAGAGAACTTACTTTCTTATGCTTTCGAATGAAATCTAAATCATGCAGCATGTTAGAGCATAACATTCATCCAGACAAAAAAATTTTTAACCAAATCTATGTATACCATGAGTAATGGATCCTACGTCTTGAAGCCACTTTTCGGTACAATTCGACAAACACTCGACATTAAATTTCATGTACTTCAGTGAAACTCTATCAAACTTTTTAACTCTTGTGCAATGTGGTTATTTTATAAAAATGCTATTTCACTAGTTACCGGACTTTAAATCTTTCTTCCCATAACCAAGACATGGGGATATTTCATTTTCAGGAAGATACTTTTTTCTGAACTGAGATCCTATTCAAAACGATGTCATGTTTCCTAAACATTCTTCCATTGAAAACACTATATACGATAAGTGCTCTGGACATATCCTTTACCATGTTTTCCCTAGGCAACATTCTTCCTCTTACCAAACAGAGATTCTCGTAGAAACACAAATACCAGTTATGTGCAGCTGAAGGTTTGCTTAACTGAGAAATCTTTTGTTATCAGCAATCATGTTGCTTATTTCCCTCGTACAATCTTCACCTTCTGTATATGTTTATCTAGCACGTTTTACATTACGTTCTGATAAATTCAAGCATGTACGGGCAGCACTTCTCATTCCAGATTTTACCCGAAATCAAAGAAAAATTCATATTCTGAAAAAATTGGTCCCAAAATTTTTAAGCTATTATATCATATTAAATTACGAATGTCACGTTTCGGTGCTTCAGATAGTTCATGTAAAACAGCTTCGCAAGTTTTTCCTTTCACATTTTTTTCCACGAAATTGTTTAAAATGATGAACTAGATTTGGGAGGGTTTTTTTCACAAACACAATATTAGAGGGTGATCCAAATAACTGAGGATGATCAATATCAGAGGATAATCCAAATAAACTGGTCCGACTCGGTGGATGGAGTAGTGGTTCTAAGCTCTGGCTTCTGACAATTAATCCGAGATGGGCCCGGGATTGAATGCCGATGAGACATGAATGTTGTATTTGTTTTACAGCACTGGTTCTCTCTTTTCCCTGGAACCAGTGAACCTAAATTAGGGGACAGATGACTGCTTATACCCCATCGAGTTGCTCACAGTTATCATCAAACCCCCAAACAAAAAAAGAAAACTGGCCAATAGAGTATACTTATTAAACATTCATTCGCATTTAGATAATTATTCCAGCCTTCAGATGGACAAGTTTACGGACGGACGGTTCAGATGGACAGGCTCACCTTTCATTGCGCCTCCAAACGAAGTCTTGCTATCTTCAACCTTATCTGCGTCATCATCGGAATAGCAAAACGGAACCATCAACAGCACGAAGACCAAACAAAGTAGAGAGATGCTTAAGAACTTCATAGCGATAACCTCTGGATCTTTTTGCTCGACCGAGATAAGGCGTTTAGTTCGGACAAACTTTCAGATCAGTTGAAATTTGAATCCGAGCAAAACGGCGTCTGATTGCCAAATGACCAAACCCGTACAGCATAATTCAATTTTCAACGCAGCGCATGAATTACCCATTGTTCAAATACTTTCCTTTTTATCTGATTTCTAATGACATATCAGTAAGCTTTTTGTCATTAGATAAGGAAACCTGTCAAGCTTCGTCATACAACCTCAAAGAGAGGGATACATTTCACATCCCCTCATGTCGCTCTCCACTGAACAAAGCAAGGGAGGCGAGACAGCGACAACAGGTCCTAAAACAGACGTCGGTTGCAATCAGCAACTTATTTCATAGGGAGGAAATTGTTAATGCGTCCGTGTTTTCCCACCAAACCATTGAAATTGTTCATGGCGTTAGAGGAAATAGTCACGGTTCGTTAATCAAGGACTCACAAACTCAGTTGATCGAATCTGTATCGGTTATTCTAAAGGTCGCGCAGCCCCTTTTCCTGCGTCACCTATGTGGCGAAACAACAATTTCGTGAAAGGAATATCAAACAGTATGATATAATTGGATAAACTTGATGCTCGTGCAATTATTCCTCTTCTGTAGATATAAATGAAGTGACAGAAGCAGAAAACCTGATCTTACCGGTTTAGAGCAGCTTTATATAATATTGAATATCCTGTTGCTGTAAAGTAAGCCCTTTAGACTTATCCTAGGATTGTAAGGCACAGATCCAAACAATATTCATATATCACGAGGATTTCAGGAAAATGAACTTTCACTTCATTTTCGAAATCCTCATTGCAAATACAAAACATGTGTTTTTGTGGCAATATTTCTCGAAATTCTCATCACATATGAATTCTGTTCAAAAGGATGTCTCCAAATACTAGGATGAATCAAAAGGCATCATCATGGTCATTTCCTACCAGTATATTTCTCAGGTGTGATCACTGAGTAAAAACGCTAAAGAAATATGTTGATTATGAACGAACTTTTCCCATCTCTTTCGGTACATTGCAAACTTTTTGCGCATTTATAACGTCTATCCACCTTGTCTTTATCTAGCAGGCGAAACCATAGCATGTTGTTTCTTCCCCATAAAAACTCTTGCCATTCTCATATAAGCACCTTTTAACTTCTTTGATGGTGTAAGTTAAGAACTAAGAAAATATTTGCTACGGTAACTATGTTCATAGTCGACAGACTCCTGAAATATATTTATCTTATTTATTTTTGACTAAACACACAACTAAAACGCTAATGAAACTTAACTGATAATACTAAACATAAAACGAATGAGTTATTAAACAACAACGAACTTTGCTTTCTATTTAGTCTGTTTCAAACAGTCTTACCGTAATTAATATTCCTTTGGCTTTTGACACAAAAACAGTTTGTTCCAGGATAGTCCTTTTATCATCACTCTTTTAGAGCACTTTTGTAAGAACAATAAATAACGTGTTCACACACATTGAAGCGACGCCCTCTCCTCTCAATTGTCCAGGGTCATGATCCCATAATTCTCTGCAACGCACCGCTGGCTGTTCTGTTCGGCATCAACGCAACTGAAACTCGCAAACGTAAACAAACTTGAAGCGGGTGTTCGATGAAAGTAAAAGAAACGAGAAAAGGACGCTAACATCCAACAAACCCCACCTGCGTCCGCCTAGTTAATTCCAAGTTCCTTTCTAAATCTTGTAAATGCTGGATGTGAAAGTGGTTTTGTCATGAGGTCTGAAAAGTTGTTTTGCGACGCACAGTATTCCATGGGAGTGCTACTTGGTTTTGCTTCCCTTAATCCAACATTTTCAACCATTTCTTGAATTTTGTTCCTTTGGCTTAAATGAAAACTTCCATTTTCATTTTTCTGCATTTCAATTCCTAAGTAGTACTGCACTTCACCTAAATTTGTCACTTCGAACCTTTTCTGCAATTCTCCTTATTACACTTTTATTTCTGCATTTTTTAGCGCTGATCAAAATGTCGTCTACATACAGAATTAAATACACGGGATTTTTTTTTTGTCTTGAAAAATAGACAAGAGTTGGCGTTGCTTTTAGTAAATCCAAGACTTCCCAACGTTTGCTCTATTGAGTTATCCCACGCTTTTGCTGCTTGCTTTAAACCATACATAGATTTGTCCAATTTGCAAGCTTTGTGTTCTTCGCCTTTCACTTCAAAACCTTCTGGTTGCTTCATATATATTTCTTCATTTAATTTTGCATTCAAATACGCAGATTTAATATCAATATGGTGTACGTGCATTTGTTTTTATGCCACTGTAGTAAGAAAAGATCTTATTGTGGTGTGCTTGACCACTGCTGCAAAAGTTTCATCGTAGTCTGACCCATATTTTTGGTCATATCCTTTTGCTACTAATCTGGCCTTATACTTCGTTACTTGACGTTTATCATTACATTTTGTCTTGAAAATCCATTTGCTTCCTGTAGCTTTCTTTCCATTGGGTAACTCTGTTA
Source organism: Macrothele yani (assembly GCA_039090855.1). NCBI lineage: Eukaryota > Metazoa > Arthropoda > Arachnida > Araneae > Macrothelidae > Macrothele > Macrothele yani. The sequence goes on from CM077013.1 coordinate 71,078,458, forward strand.
GTGACCAAGTATTATTTGCTTTTAGATACTTTGTTTCTTCTTTTATTGCAGTTTGCCATTTTGTTCTCTCTCTTTCTGGAAGATCGTATATATAATTCAAAGATTTTGGGTCTGAGTTGGAAGTTTGGTTTGGTTTTGCTTAAAATCCAAGTCGTTCTGGTGGAACCCCTTTATTTAAACGCTCAGAAACTCTAGGTAAATTAATGTTTATGCCAGGTTCAGTTTCTTGCTCTTCTGAAATTTCTTCAGTGCTTTCCTCTTGTTGAATCTTCTGTATTTCAGTTGCAATATCTGCACTTTTTAGATAATTCAGACTTCCTAATTGTATGAGATTAAAATTTCCTTGTTCTTCGGTTTCTTCCTTTTCCTTGCTAAATTGATTTTCAAAGAATTTTACCGATCTTGACACGACAACGTTTCTTCCTCCAATGTAAACTCGATATCCCTTTGATCTAAAATCATAACCGATGAATGTACCTTCAACTGCTTTGTCATCTAATTTCCTTCTTTTCTGTTTATGAATGTAGTAGTAGACTTTGCATCCAAACACTTTTAAATGATTGATATTTGGTCTGACACCATCCCACAACTCATACGGAGTTTTGTTACTTGCTTTAGTGACTAATCTACTTTGCAAATACGTTGCTGTTAGCACTGCTTCTCCCCAATATACTTTTGGTAAATTTGCATTAATTAGCATTGCTTTCCACATTTCAACTAACGATCGATTTTTTCTTTCGGCTACTCCATTTTGAGCTGGTGAATACACTATAGAAGTTTGATGAACAATACCTTCTTTTGTTAAATACTCTTTAGCTTCTTTACTGCAGTATTCTAGGCCATTATCTGTTCCCAACATTTTTACTTTTCTATTAAATGTATTTCCAGTAGAACTAACAAATTCTTTCAACTTTGCCAATACTTCATCTTTCCTACTTATTACATATTCTAAACCATTTGTGGCAATGACATTTGCAGCTAAGGTTTGACTTTTGTTATAGAGCTAGTATTTTCTTCAAATAGTACTGTAAAGTCTTTACAAGCAAGCACTTTAACTGATAATAGATTTCCAACTAGGTCTGGGGTATACAAAACATTTGATAGACTAAGGGTGTGAACATTTCCTTTCTAGAGTTTTCACTAGTACCTTACCTTCTCCAAAACCTTTTGACTTCAACATATGACCATTTGCAATAGTTACATTTTCATTTGATTTTTCTGTAATTCTATAAAAGAAATTTATGTCACTACGCATATGGCTAGTTGCTCCTGAATCTACAATCCAAGACATTGAATGGTTTTGTGATACTAATGCTCTTTGTGCATCATCCTTTGTTATATCAAGTTTTGCATCTTTGCTTGTAACGCTAGTACAAAAATCATCTTTCACATTTTCATTTTTGCTACATATATTCAACTTGTGTGACAGGTTGTTATTACTTTGTACTTTACAGTTATAAATCGGCTGCTTAGGAGTAAACTTTGTTTTACCTTTGTGAATATTACTATGCTTATTATTAGTATTCAGATGCCAACACTCATTTCTGACATGATTTGACTTGTAACAATATGTACAATACCTTTTGGCTTTGAAATTAGGCACAATAAAAGTGTTCTTTATTTATAAACTGAAAATTGCGTTTCATAGTGTGTAACTGACCCCTCCTGAATATGCATTCTTCTCTCATACTCATCAATTAATTTAGATTTCACATAATCCAGTGATAGTTCCTCTTCATTTTTGCTTTCCAGAGCAGTTATCAATGTACCATAACTTTGTGGCATACTACACAACAAAATTGCTACCATATGGGTTTCTTTTATTTGTTCCCCAATATTGTTTAACTTTTCTCCCAGTTCTCTTACTTCTTTAATGTATGATTGCATTGGAATCGATTCAGTGTATTTTATGCTGTACAATTTTCTTAACAAATACAGTTTACTGGATAAATTGGTTCTTTCATGTACTCGTCTGAGATTGTTCCACCTGGAACAATCTCAGACGAGGTATCCTTTGCACTGGTCTCGTGTAACACGTGATAGAATTGTGAATCACCTATATACAATCAAATTAATGCTCTGCATTGCCTATCCTTTTTAACCCAGCTTTCATCCACAGTTTGTGGTTTGGGTACAACTTGTGTTTTTTCTTTTTCTTTTCACTTAATACTAAACATACACTACATCACTTAGGTTTTCTCTGATTAGTAACATTTCCATCCTAAATTTCACTTTGCATAAGTAGTTTCTGCCAGTTTTTCTACGTGAATATATTTTTCGACATCGCCATTTTGCTGACTGCTTTGCTCTGTACTTAGTACTTGTGTCTTTTCTTTTCACTTATTTCTGAAGCTGCGATATGAAACTAGTTTTTAGTCTCATAATCAAAAATAATGACGGTGTAGGTTAAAAACTAAGAAAAGATTTTCAACGGTAACTATGTTCATAATCGACAGACTCCTGAAATATATTCATCTTATTTATTTTTGACTAAACACACAACTAAAACGCTAATGAAAGTTGACTAATAATACTAAACATAAAACTAATGAGTTATTTATCAACAACAAACTTTGCGTTCTATTTAGTCTGTTTTAAACAGTCTTACCATAATTAATATTCCTTTGGCTGTTGACACAAAAACAGTTTAGTCCAGCGATAGTCCTTTTATCATCACTCTTTTAAAGCACTTTTATAAGAACAACAAATAACGTGGTCATACACATCGAAGCAACGCCATCTCCTCTCAATTGTCCAGGTTCGTGATCCCATAATTCTCTGCAACGCACCGCTGGCTGTTCTGTTCGGCATCAACACAACTGAAACTCGCAAACATAAACAAACTTGCAGCAGGTGTTCGATGAAAATGAAAGGAACGAGCAAAGGACGCTAACATCCAACATTCTTAAAGATTCCTTCGGTACTTGGCACCGCGTTCTTATTGCCATGACACAGGGTGTGGCTAAAACTGCATTATGTTTAGTGAGTTTTAATTTTAAGCACACTTCTTTCTTGACTAAAATTATCCTATACGACAAATAAAAACTTCCCTGTTTTACTTGTTCTATTTCATTTCATGCCAACCTTTCCCATCTCATTAATGATCACACTCAAATAAAATCTGTTATCGATTCTAGTATATTCTACAATTAATAAGTGTTGGAGATCATCTGGAGCTTTGTATTACATTGTTAAAAATTAGTGCAAAGTTATCAGCACTGAGCAGTTTTATTCACACCAGAACCAGGCGGTCCCCTTTCTTTTAACCAGTTTATGCATTTTGAATAAAAAAGAGACAGAAAGACTGTACTGTCCACATCTTCTCTAACCCAGCAGTTAATCTCGAACTGCCTCCACTTAGTTCTGACTGTTCCAACGTTTTTTACGCTTTCCAACGGTAGGTTAAAGAAGCGTATATGCTCCAGCTTTGTCCGTCCGTCTGTCCGTACGATAACTGGCGTAAAAATGGTTTGATTTCGATGAAATTTTAGTATGTGGTAGGGGATCACTTGGGGACGAACTCTATTGAAAATGGGACAAATGAGGTCAAAGGTCACTACGTAGGAGCGAGATCATTCCATTGCCCTTATGCGTCATAACTTGCGTAAATATGGTTCGATTTCAATGAAATTTTACCATGTGGTAGAAGACCGCCTGGGGACGTACCCTATTCAAAATGGGTGAAGTGGGGTCAAAGGTCAGGATGTATTCCATTGCCCTTATGCGTCATAACGTGTGTAAAAATGGTTCGATTTCGATGAAATTGCAGTATGTAGTAAGGGACCACCTGGGGACGAACCCTATTGAAAATGGATGAAATGTGGTCAAAGATCAGGACATAGGATGGCGATCCATTCCATCGCCCTTATCCCATATTATTAAGGTGGACGTCAAGTAATTTTGCTTCCTATACTTCCAATGGAAAAACTTTTGTACACATTTCCTTCACAATTAATGTGTTCCCAAGGATGAAAATTTGAACACCGATTAAAATAACTTCATATTACAACTTGGAAAACTTAATATTTTCTAAAACATAACCACAATTATATTAAAAATCAATAACTTTTTCTTTGGTGGTGTTGAAACTAGAGAAAAGATGGCGTGACCTGTACTTTGTTGACGTCAGTGGACAAATAAATGTTGGATTGCATAATTACGGTAATGGTTTAGAAAATATTAAGTATTCCAAGTTATGGAATGAAGCTATTTTAATCGATGTTCAAGTTTTCATTTTTGGGATCGCATTAATTGTGAAGAAAATGTGTACAGAAGTTTTTCCATTGGAAGTATAGGAAGCAAAATCACTTGACGTCCACCTTAAAGTAACAATTCTTGTATGTATGTACGTACACTTTATTTTGAAAACGGCTCTAAAATTTTTGATGAAAGTCGTTAACCTACCGTTTTCTGGTACTAGAAATCGATTTAGCTTGATCTCGACTTTAGGAGAATTCGTTTAGCGGGTTAAATAACCACCCCGAATTATAACGTGTTCAGTGTCATGTCGTTGTTCCGTTAATGTTACCAATGCTTAGAAATCTTATGACGTCACAATCTCGCGTCTAAGAATGTTGGCGCGCGGTCACGCCATCTGTCTCATTACGTCACGCGTTGTGTGTGGATCCTATTAAAGTTTTTTGACGTCACACTCTTGCGAGCAGATGGTCGCGATTCCCATATGCCTCATTACGTCACGCGTTGTGTGCGTATGTTCGTCCGCACGATAACTCGCGTAACAATAGTTCAATTTCGATGAAATTTTAGTATCTGGTAGGGGATCATCTGGGAAGGAACCCTATTTAAAGTGAACGAAATGAGGTCAAAGGTCAGTACATAGGAGCGGGATCCATTCCACTGTTGTTATGCGTCATAACTAACGTAAAAAAGGTTCGATTTCGATGAAATTTTAGTATGTGGTAGGGGACCACCTGGCGACAAACCCTATTGAAAATAGGCGAAATGGAATCAAAGGTCAGGACATAGAAGCGGAATCACTACCATCGCCATTATGCGTCATAACTTACGTAAAAATGCTTCGATTTGGATGAAATGTTTGTATGTTGTAGGGGCTTGCCTGGGGACTAATTGTATTGAAAATGGGCGAAATGGGGTCAAAGGTTAGGACACAGGAGCGGGATCTATTCCATAGCCCTTATGCATCATAACTTACGTAAAAATGCATCGAATGCGACAAAACTTTATCATGTTATTTCGGAGGAATACCGAACTGGTTCTGTTGAATATCATCGAAATGGAATTAAAGGTCAGGGCACAGGACCGAGATTTATTCCAGAGCCATTATTCTCATAACTTGAGTGATAACTTGAGTAATGATTTCTGGTATGTTGGAAAGCGTATTATAATCAATGCATTGCATGTTTTTACAAACTTGTTAGTGTAAAGGCTTATGAATGGTTTCAGGAGTTTGTACCTGCCGTTTCATACTCTCTAATACACAGAGAAACTTTAATTACGTCAAAAGCCTTTTATTCTCTTTGTCAATGAATACCAGGCATAAATTCTGAGTCAGCTTAAAAAACTTTTCAAAGATTGTATTCCCTAGCCCTCTTAAAGTCAAAAATCTTTAATTCCATTTATTCTCCATTGTTTTTCTAATCTTGAATACATTTGAATGAATCATGAGAGGAACGATAATTAAACAAACTGGCCTGGTAGTTAATGAAAACTTTCTGGTATCTCTCTCTCTCTCTCTCTCTCTCTTGCATATTCTAACTTTCTTTGTAATTTTTCTAAACTAATTATCTGGTAATGATGTCAGGACTTATTAATTTATTTTACGGTGGCTTTTACATGCGTATGAGTTGATTGTTTGTTAGTAATTCTCAATTATTTGTAGTTATTAGTAGTTGAATCGATAAATACTTGTAGAAATAAAAGAAATTCTAATAATATAATAATGTAATAAGTTAAGTGCACGAGTTAACTTTGCGGCAAATTTAAACTAAAAACTAGAAATTTACCAAGAAATCCCGGGTGTTTGATAAGTAAAACCTTTTAGAAGCAAGCTGCGAAAAGCTTAAGTAACTAGAGAAAAACTGCACGTAAAAACGATTTTGTTGAAATTGAAAACCATTAGCATTTGCAAATACTATAATACATTGTGCAAACGTAATGTACTGAAGATATAGTAAATAGTGTGAGCTCTAGGCTGAAGATACTTTTTATGGGAGCCAAAAAAAATGTAAATTGGTAGAGTGGTCTTAGGTGCGGGTGTCTGACCCGTCCCTGGAATCAGTGCTGTTAAATTAGAGATGGACGATTGTTCATTGCCCTTTGAATTGTTCATCTTGGTCGTAACCCCCACCGCCTCCCCCTTCAAATAAGGGACTCTTTTCTAAGCTACGTAAATTGAGGTACAGTCGGATTTAAGGATAATGTTTGTTGAAAAAGTTTGTAATGTAAAAAGAAAAAACTTAGAATAACACATTGATGTGCTACACAGAAAACGTAGGCCTCCTAGGTAGCTCAGTGGTTTTAGCGCTGTCTCCTGACCATTTGTCCGAGTGGTCCCGGGTTCGAGTCCTCGCTGAGGCATGGGTAGTGTGTTTGTTTTACGGCATTCGTTCTCGCCCTTTCGTGGAACCAGCCATCCTGAATTACAGTCGAGCGACTGTTTGTAACACACTGAATTGTTAAACCCCCAAATGAATAAAAAAACTGATTGCTCAATAACATTTTGGCGGGTTGCTGCAATGCTTGTTTTGGTTGTTCTTGCCCTCGAGTTTTATGAAGTACTTCTGAAGCCTTACCTTTCGTTCACTGACTCGGTGACATGCGTTGGAGGGAAGTATTCTTATTTAGCACGCTCGTTATATTAAACTGAAAAAGAAATTAGCTCATTAGAGTGATTTGTAGTTTTAGCATAGTACTTGATAGCCTGATTGAGCATAATTTCATCTAGAAATTTGATTTTGTTATTGTGATAGATAAACAATATGTTGGTGCCTATAGAATGGAAGTACTACAGTCTCAGTATGTTGTTTTAAACGTTGGACAAATAATTTAAGGAATATTTGGCACAGATGGCCCTCAGTATTGCACCATAAACTTCAGCATCTGGCTTTCTGAAGCAGTTTTTTGTTGAAGTATCTGATGACAACGCACTTTTGAGTTGCGGACTGCATGCAAAACTGACTTTTTGGCTAAAACAGCTCTTGAATGAGTCTATATCTTCAGTATGTAAATTAGTAATGCCTAAAAAATACGCATTTTTCGAATCTACAGAGCAAAAGTGTCAACTGATATTTAGAAAGGAATATAATGTTTTGATTTTTAAGAGCTTAGTCATCTTCCTTAGTACAATTTTGCATGATAAAGTATGATAAATAGTAGTCTTGGATTTATTTGAATGTACTTCCTAGTAATTTCAAATATTTTCCTGCTTAATGAATGATAACTATTTCTCACTTAACGGTCTTAATTTAAATTTTGTCTTTAATTCAGTGTGGTAAATAGAATTTATTTCTTGATTTATCTGTAACTGTGAATAATTGTCTGTAACAGTTGCCGTGTTATATAATTTCAGCATAAAAGCTGCTCTAGAAGTGCGATCAGTAATTCAATGTTGTGGGGTGGATCAATTAAACATTTTGTTCAAACGTTTTCCAGCGCACACCAAGCGAATAGCTGCACCGAAAAGCCAAAGCATTATGACCACTTGCCTAATATGATTTTGATCCTCCACGAGCCACCAAAACAGCTCTTATGCGGCGAGGCACAGACGCTACAAGATTTCTAAAGGTATCTCGTAATATCTGGTGCCAACGCGTTACCACCAGATTTTTTAACTCTTGTAAGTTACGTAGTTGAGCCACCACAGACTGGATTTGCTGTTCCAACGCAAAAACCACATATGTTCGATTGGATTGATGTCTGGGGATTTTTTTAAATTTTTGATTGAAGGTTTAACGACCACCGTGAGCAACTCAATGTGCTATAAGCAGTCGCTCGTCCCTAATTTAGAGCCACTGACTCCAGGGAAGGGAGAGAGCCAGTGTCCTAAGACAAACACAACATCAATGCCTCACAGGGATTCGAAACTGGACCCATCTTGGATGAATGATCATAATCCATCGCTTAGACCACTGCGCCACCGGGACAGCCTGGGGAATTTTGAGGCGAGGGCAATACCTGGAAGTCTTCCTCATGTTCCGCGAACTGTTCTCGTACAGTTTTAGGCAGTGTGGCATGGCGCATCATCCTTCTGAAAAGGTATTACAAGAGACAATACCGTTGCCATGGGGGGATGTCTCTGGTCTGCTGATGTTTTTTTAATGATAAAAGGTAAGTGATTGAGGTCAAAGCTCATTGCACAAGAATGACTAGACCAAGGGATTTTCAGCAGAACATCGCCCAAAGCATTACACTTCCTCCACCGGCAGGTTTTCATCCCTCGGTTCATCTTGGTGTCAACATTTCCCCAGGGAAACGACGCACACGTACCCAGCCGTCCACATGGTTCAAAAGAAACGAGATTAATCGGACAAGACGACCTTCTTCCAATCATTCAAGGTCCAGTTTTGATGCTCGGGTGTCCTTTGTAGGCATTTTCGACGGTGAACCGATGGGCACTCGAAGCGGCCTTCGGCTACGCAGCCCATTATTTTTTAGTAAGGTTCTATATACAGTGTGTTGTGATACATTACTCCCGTTACCAACATTCAAATTTTCGGCCAGTTGTGTCATAATATTTTTTTGTTGGGTGGTACCATACGGGATAACCCTTGTTCACCGCTAGCGTCGATTAGCTGCGGTCGGCTCATACCTTGCCAGCGGTTCGTGGTTTTCCCTCCTCGGATTGCTTTCTGAAGCTACTACCTACTGCTGACCGTGAACACCCCGCATGCCTTCCGTCTCGGAAACGCTCTGATCCAGTCGTCTGACCATTACAGTTTGGCCTTTGTCTAACTTATTTATGGCCGCTGCCTTTCCCATCTGAAAAACAAGAATAACACTGAGCTCAGTATTAGGTGTTACTTATACCGTTGACCAACCTTCACACGTGGGTCTTTTATCTGCAGTTGCTTCGATTTGCAAAAGACGCTGGTCATAATATTTTGGTTTTTCGGTGTATATTCGACTGCGACCAGCTTGGCTATTTAAAAAACTGGGGGCTTTGGTATTTTTCTCCAGTCTGTATTCGTCACATTAGGGCTCATATGTGCCTGAATTTTCTGGAAGGACTCAGTGATATTAGTGTATAACACTTTGTTTAGTGGTAATAATTTCTGAATATTTGACATCAATCACTTTTCATAGTTAAGAACTTTTATTCTTTTCGTGAGAGCTCGTGTTTTACTCACTAACCGTATAGATACTAAATGTACCTAAGCTTTTGAAGGTGATTGTAAAATCTTTATTTTCATTCCACGATAGAGCCTATGAGATTAAAGTCATCATCCATTAAATTGTTCATAATATTCAATTCTGTAGCATATCGGCTCACTTCATGAGAACTGGGTTAAAGTTAAATTCTCTTTCTAGAAATAATCCCGTTAGCTTTGTTTTGGCGAATTATTGTCACTTTAGATTTCAATTTTTTTTAATTTTATCGTTTTAAGGCTCCTTGTGAGGGTGATTTTAGTGTCAAAATCTCACATGAGGGCTGTTTAGACATATTAAATGCCACACAATGGCGCTAATAGTTCCTGAATGCCCCCCTTCCTCCCGCCGTGAAGATTAAACAATTCGGATTTGTCTAAATTGGACACATCTAACTGTGTAATTCGCTTAATAGTACGTTTAGTCTAATGCCTATTCATCCGACAGCTCGATATGTCAAATGGTAGGATTCAGTTCATTCAAAACGCACATAACCACAAAATTATTGCATAATTTGTGCAAAGATGTTTCGTCATCGTCAAATGAGGGCTAATTTTTTTCCATTTCTTCATAAAATTGCATCAAAATCCTTTATGTAATTTTATGAGGAAGTGAAAACAAAAACTTTTCACGTACACACATCCGAAAAGAAGAAAGAAAACAAAACTGCTGCCCGAAGGGTTCTTTTCCCTCACTTATGAATAGTCTAAACGAAAGATGTGAACACATTTTTCCTCATACTGAAGGCATAGGAATTCAAAATGTGCAAGTGAAAAGCTTTTCCTATATTAACAAAACGGTGGGTAGATACACCAGAAATGACAAGAAGAAAAACGATGAAAAAATCCGTTTATCGGTGTATACTTATATAGTACAGAAGCAAGCTTTCACCGCAAAATGTGTGACTTCATCAAGAAGGATTACCGACTAAAGCAAACTTGCTTTAGCTGGTAATCCGTCCTGATGGCCCTGAGTGTCCTGAAGCAAACTTGCTTTAGCCGGTAAACCTTCCTGATGAAGCCACAGGTTTTGCGGTGAAAGCTTGCTTCTGTACTAATAAGTATACACCGATAAAACGGTTTTTTTTTCATCATATTTCTTTTTAGCTTTTCCTACATTCGGTGCAAAATGTATCATCTAAATTGGTTGCTTAGTTTGGAGACATTGAGCATTGAATGACTAGAGAAACGAACATTAAAATATGGGCGTGCTAAAGTGGACTCTTTCCTTTATTCAATGAAGAAACAGCCATAATAATGGATTACTTGGTTCTGATATCAGCACGCTTAGCCGAACGACCCATTTGTTTTCAGGAGAATGTGCTAAAAAGAAATTAAAATGATCTGCAGTAATAGACATGGAATGTAATTTCATTTTATCGTCGTTGAACTATTATTACTTTTGGACGAATAAGCTTTGGACACGTTGTCCTCTTGCAGAAATAAAATTTAGGCGCGTTGTCTCGTTGAATATATTGTCCTTTGGATGAAGTTATGCTGCACTTAGAAGAGTCAAACCATTTATTATTTTACTCATAGTACCAGACCCAGAGCTAATAATAATAATTTAAATTTCTTTCCTCTGTAATTCACCATGAAAGCATCATCATGAGAAATTATTTGAGGTCTCCTACCTGGTGGAAATCTCACATAATGTTTAATGTCTCCACCGCGTATGCTTGATTCAATAACGACCTCCTTACCACATGTTTTGTTCATTCCGTTAAAAATCTCATTTCACTATATGTTTATCTTCGAAATATGGAAACTGTCAAAATGTTTAGTACAACTTTCCAGAATGTTATTATACCAGAAAGTGAAAGACTTCTAATTACTTAACGGTTCATGAATCTCACAAACAAGGTAAGATAAACGAGGACTCTGTCTTCTGTTAAAAGCACTCGCTTTGGTGCATTGTACGGAGAAGAAAACGTCAAAATCAAACGTTATCCAAAACACATCAGCATCTGCAGTCGGCTAAGATTCACTTGCTGCCTCACATATCTTAATTCTAAACAAAAGGCTTTTGTTTTCAGACATGCTTTACTGACTTTTCTACATTTTATATCTATATGCAATTCAAAGAAGAAAGCTGGATAAGGAAAGATTAGATAAACAACATTTCGAGAAATTTTGGATGATGATTTTTTTATTTCAAATTCACATATTTGCGTCAGGTGTCTCGTCGGTTTTTGCAGCGGCCAGCAAAGCAGCAGAAACGGCACTTTCGACAATATTTATGGTGGTTTTATTTGCAACACTGATGATTTGATCTCCAATTTGATCAAATGCATCACCCACCTCACTCGCCACTTTTGAAATGCGCTTGCTGAGCCAGTCTCCAAATCCTGGAATAAAAGAAAACACGCTTCATAAATAAATATAAACATAACTCAAGCATTTTTAAAGAACATGTCAGTATTCGAGCATTCATTGCGAATTTTACTCTTTAACAACTTTCGTAGCAATTTAGAATAATATATGTACGTATATCAAATAACTGTGGAATCACAACTTGAACTGTGATATTTGAAACTGAAAATTTCTTATTATGTCTTTTTTTTTCCTTTTTTTTTCTTTTTCTTTTCTTTGCAGTAAATTCGTGATGAAAACTTTTAAAAATCATGTTATAAAACCTCAAGATATCATTTTTTCGATTCAGTCTCCCGTTGAATTTCCTTTCACAATATTCGTTCTCCGCTGAACATCGAATTTTTATAACACAACATTCATATTATAAAGTAAATACATGTTAAATGAATTGAGATACAGTAGGAAGAAATAATGTAAATGGCAGTGTTCGAAATGTGAAATGTGGATAGGTAAGTTCACTGCAAACCCACACGTAACTCGCCCTTACTGAATGATCTGCAAGTTAAAATGCTTGAACATAAATAAATATAAACATCTTTCGAAAGTGGTCTGAGAAACCACAACTCCAAATATGCTTTGAGAAACAGTCTTCAAATTCATGATGTAGCTCATAAAAATAACACGTGAAAACGTTCAACTGTTTTCGGATTTTCTACAGACTTACTTTTTTTAACACTGTTAGTATTTTTAAACTGATTACACAGTCGCTTCGCACATTTATCAATTTGGTGTTTTATAAAGAAAACACCATAACCCAAGCCTGTTACTTATGATATTAGTTAGGGTTTCATATTAATTTTTAACATACTGTACATACGTATAGATTTGGATTTGAAATACCTACGTCGTATGGTGTTCTGCTTCGGCTGAGTATTTGTACACTCATGGCATCACGGAAAGTTTGGTGTACGTGTTTTTAAATTTCACCCTACAAGGTACAGACAAACATTTAGCTTTTCAAAGTACACTGTCGTATCAGAAAAATATCACCATCCGCGGAATCACAGTGCAGTGTGCGCGCCACAGAGTGCACGTGACAAGATCGACCACACGGAGATATAAGCGGCCTGCCAGGATAGATGAACCATAATGCATTACGTGAGCACAATGGGCAGAGGTAGTGATTTGACGGACGTGCAAAAACGAATGATCATTGGCCACCGCGCCAAGGGTGGAAGCATCTCAGAAACAGCAGACTTCGTGGGCTCTTCTCGAATTGTTGTAGTAAGGGTGTACCAAGAATGGACCGATGACACACCGAGTACCTTCCGACGTCATAACTGTGGATCCCCGAAGGTCATCGACCCCAGAGGAGGACGTTACCTCCGTCGACTGGTAAAGGACAATCGACGCAAAATAGTGCAGCAACTGACAACGCAAATGAACCTTGAGGCACCTATGTACGTGTCCCCAATAACAATAGAATGAACCCTGTTACGCATGTGTCTCCTGAGTTGACACTGCGTGGAAGCGCCCATGATAACCAAGGTCCATCTGCAATGACGCCTGCAGTTCGCATGGGACTAACGTCATTGGACAGTGGAAGAGCGGGAAAAGGTTGCCTTCTCCGACCAATCGAAGCTTCTACTTCATAGAAGTGACGAGCGGAGGCGGATAAGGCGTCAGACACACGAGAACCAACACCCGGATACGCTTGTCAGTTAAGTACTGGACGTCAGTGACAGTGTGCACGTCTGGGGGATGTTTTTCCTGGTATGACCTGATACCGCTGGTACTACTGGATGGGTGCCTGAACGCCAATGGCTACCTGTCTATCCTTGCTGACCACATGCGTGACGTCATGTTGGACGTTTACTAATGTGCTGATGGTGTGTACTGTTACATGGGTTGGTGCTGAGTTCTATTACAGATCCCTGTGTGGAGGGTTCGTTGATGCTTCCTTTGCAGTAAGTTCGGTATCGGTGGTATAATCGATAATTCTCCCAACTGGAGCAGATAAAAACAATACAAAGCATAGAAAAGTGAATCGACTGAGGCTAAATTTTGCAGTGAAGAAAACGTTTATTCAGATGTTACGGGGAACGTCATCAAGCTTTTGTCCGTCATTTTCGTGCTTTCATTCCTTTTAGTTCTCCCTTGGTATCCTCCTCGCCGAAAATCTCTTTATCTCTTCCCGGCCATCCAAACCGCTTCCTTCATCCGTTCCGACTCACCCCCAAGGTTTCCAGAGCTTCCTAAAAATATTCCTTCCTCCCTCGACTTTTCGCCACCCTGTCTCCCTCATGCCCGGAGAGAGAAAACCCCCTTGGTCCGTCTAATTCCAAGAAAGCGCAGCCACGCCTTCACTCTCACAGTACCAATAGGACAATGTGCCGTTTCACATCGTAAAGGGGGTGCGCGAAAGGTTCCAGGAACACGACAGCGATGTCTTTGTTCTCCCTCGGCCGGCGAAATCGCCCGACCTTAAAGTCATAGAGCACTTGCGGGACTATTTGGATCAACAGGTTTGACGTGCCGACCCACAACGACGTCATCTCTGGGACTTCCGTGCTCTGCTGCGGTTCGAATGGGCACATGTGCCTCGGGCAACCTTCCGGGCCTCATTGCGTCCATGACACGCCGTCTCGCCGCTGTCATCCGGGCAAGGGTGGTTATTCCCATTATTAGGTAGTTGGTCATATTATTCTGATACGACTGCGTATGTTTAAATACGTCAAAAAGTATGTTTGGGCGCCAACTGAGTACCGGCGGTACCGAACAGTGATCCAAGGAAAATTTCTTCACAGCCGTCATGGAGCGCTCAGGTATAGTGTCATTGCAGTGTCATACCAGAACTATAAAACATCGCCTAATTAACCAATAAGTTTCTATTCTGTCACTCTTTTGTGCAATTTAGAGCCAAATTTAAGATTTTAGCTATTCGTTTCACTAAGCAAATATTTACCACTGTATTACAAAAAAGGACAGCGTCAAAGGTTATGGTAGTTAAATCAATCAATTTAAAATATGAGTTTCTAGCCAATAATCACAGACAGTTTAGTCCACCGTTTTCAAATGAGCTGTGTGAAATCAGTTTCTTACAGAAAGTCTGAGAAGTACTCTTTCTGGCGTCATATATACTTCACAGTGTGAATTTACAGCCGAGATTAATATATGTCGTCCTAAAAGAATTTCTAAGGAATCCCAACCCTGTAGCCAAGTGGTCAGTGGAAAAGGGTTGTGATTGGTTGTAGGTAATCACCGTAGCTGTGCACGGTTCGAGTTCCTGATCATCTAGGATTTCCTACGGCGCTGGTACCCTTCCCTTAAACCAGTGGCTCTACATCAAGGACTTCCTGCATTCACCTTATGTGCAGATTGCTGTCAAATCCAAAGGACGATAAGTTTTGGTATCGTATCGTCAGAGGTGATGAAAAGTGGGCATTCTTACGTTATTCTGCCAGTGGGTGATTCTCCGCCAGGAAGCTCACCCAGTGATACAAAGAGGGAGATTCTAGATGGAAATCATGCTGTTCATTTGGTAGAATTCTAATCGTCTTCTGCTCTGGGAACTCGTGTCTCATGGTCAGGCTATGGACGGAAACCTCTATGCCGAACAACTGCAGCGAGTCCATACTGCTCTGCGCCAATGCTGCCCAGTCTACATCAAAGGGAAGCGGGCATTGCGGCAAGCGGATAATGCCCCAAGTCACACCTCCGCAGTGATCCGCCGAAAAACTATTGGAATTAAAAGGGGCTCAGATATTATTCTATCCACCATATAGTCCGTACTAGTCCCATCTGACTGCCACCTGTTTCTCTTCATGGCCCATTTCCTACAAGGAAAGCACTATGCTTAGGTGGTGGATGTAGAATGTGGCATCAAATAGTTTCCGTCCTCGAAATCTGCCGAATGGTATTTGCCGTGAGATCGTAGTTGTGGTGGAAAAGGACTATAGAAAAACAACGGCCTAAACTTTGCAGAATGAGGTAAGCGTGCGTGAGTTTCTTTCATCATTAAACGTTTTTACTGCAAACGATTCACTCTGGAACTATTTTTAACATACTGCTTGAAGTCTGTGGTTAGAGACAATCACTTATTTTAACTGAAAACTTCTATAATAATTCGACAAATGCAGCTTCTGTAATATAATTAATTGCCTTTTTTCATTCTTCCTCTTTTTTTTTTTTAGATTGAAGGTCTAGCGACCACCGTGAGAAACTCAGTAGGCTATAAGCACTCGCCCGTCGCTAATTTAGGGCCACTAGTTAAAGGAAAGGGAGAGAGCCAGTGCCGTAAGACAAACGCAACATGCATGCCTTACCGGGATTCGAACCCGGACGCTTCTTGGACAAATCGTCATAGGCCGCGGATTTTAGTTGCTTAAAATAAGAGTTATCCTTCAGAAAGAGATTAAATTTTTCTGTGTCTTCAATAAAAATGCTAACTTTTAATACAAGAATTTCCATAAAAATACTGCACAAATATTCCTAAAACATTCGAAAATTATAAAAAAAGCCATTCGTATTTAATGTGAGAATCTAAATAACGATTAACAAATGGAATGCAAATAACACATTTAAAAGTAGAGTAAAACTCTCTTAATGATGTATGATGCTTCGACACACGAAGTCCTCATTTGTGTTTCAACAATCAACACCGCATGTAAAAATCAGTTTTCTAATTTTTATCCAAGTTTGTTCATGCTTCATCAAACTTAGGCACAGCATTTCGCTTAATTTTGCGTGAGAAAAAAAAACTAATCTATTATAACGATGCTCATTCTCATAAAGGTAAATTTTCTATTTCTGTTTTTCCTTTTCCACTTTGTTCGGTGCTATGTATTTTTGGTATCCCTTAATTCGCCCCCAGCAGTGATTCATAACATTGACTCTTTTTTTTTTTTCGTCGGTTCGATTTAGGTTAGAGGTAACGTTTTTAACCGTACAATGATATGAAATTAAATTTACTTTGAATAAACTTTCAAAATATACATATATTCAATATATTAGGTGTACAAATAAGTTTTAAAGTGTTTTTTGTGTGGCGTATATCGCTGATTTACATATTCGACATTCCCCCGCGTTGTTGTCACGTGATTGTAACTGGTCCAGAGTATAAAATGTGACACAGACGTTTGCCGAACAGGCAAACCGCGATTGGCTGAGTGGTTAGCAGTTCAGACTACCAATGCAAGGTCCTCAGGTTCGATCCTGGGCTGATCTTGCGGAGGTGGTGCGATTTGCTAACAATCACTGAATATTCGCCGTGCATCGGACGAGCACGTTAAGTGACGGCACCCAGGCTGGACCCACTGGTTAAATGGGTATCCTTTCCTATGCCCCCCCCTCTGAAATTCTCTCACCCTTCTAAGTGCAACATTGAAAGATGACAAGCAATACTGCCTTTGTTCGACACTGCAATCGTTACGAATTTCATCAAGGAAAAAAATGTGCATCGATTTATTCTGTTCTGGGGAGAATATTGTATCGAAAAGCACGTGTGAGTTTTGGTTTAAAGCAGGTGATTTTGATGTTAGCGATCAAGAACGTAGCGGTGCCCCGCAGAAGGTTGCACATGAGGAACTGCAAGCATTGATAGATGAAGTTTCGTCTCAAACTAAAAAAGAACTAGCTTGACAACTAGGAGGTAACTCAATAAATCATTTCCAATCGTTTACGCGCAATGGGAAAGATTCAGAACGAAGGAAAATGGGTGCCACGTGACCTGAGCCAGAGGAGCAAGGATGAGCGTGTCATGAAGTGTTTGAATCTATTGAATAAACAACGCAGAAAGTTTTTCCTGTGGAAAATCGTTACGGGTGATGAAAAGTGGATATAGTGCTACAATCCCAAACGCAAAAAAACATTGGGTACACCCCGGTGAAGCAACGACTTTGACACCGAAACGTACTATTTACTCTAAGAAAGTTCTGCTGTGCATCTGGTGGAAAATGAAGGGTGTGCTCTATTATGAACTATTGGAACTAGGTCAAACTATTACTGCTGATCGCTACAAGCAACAACTGCTGCGATTGAAGCAGGAAATCTGTCGGAAATGTCCAGCGCCCCGTGAAGTTACTGCATGACAACGCTAGGCCGCATGTTGCGAAATCGGTCAAGGAAACGTTATTGATGCTTGGCTGGGGAGTTTTAGAGCACCCGGCGTACAGTCCCGACATAGCATCTTCAGACTATCATTTATTCCGACCGATGCAACATGGTTTTCTGCTGCACGGTTCCGGACATGTGACGAAGTGCAAAAATGGGATGACGACTTTATCGCGTCACACGACGAAGTATACTTCATGGCTAGAATCCGTCAGCTGCCCGACGGATGGCGGAAGCTAATAGATAATGACGACGCATATTTTGATTTGTAAAAATATTGTTGTTTTCTGTCAAATTACATGTTGCGTTGTCTTAAAACGCCTTAAAACTTGGTTGTACACCTATTACACTGCTGGCCACCCTGAATGCAACACCAAGAAGGAAGCATCCGATTGGCCTGAAATTCACAGCATGCGTCGCCCGCAAGAGGACATGCAAACGATTAGCATTGCAGGGCATATGCAAATCATGTGCGCCCGACACGCCCCCAAGAAGCACTATAAGAAGGATGCACAAAAGGCGGGGTGTAAGTAGTAGAAATGTGTTGTGCTGCCGGACCTGTGCGTGGGAAGCTTCCTGATGACTCGTCGCAGAATACGACAGTCATTCCAGCACGTTTCGTAGTTCGACGGAGGACGAATAGTGGCTTATCGCGACAGCAGTTTATCGTACCGAGACATCGGCGCCCGTGTGGAACGACATCCAGCCACAGTGAGACGAGTATGGATTCGGTGGGTGCAGGAAGGACGGACGGACCGACGTGAGCGATTGCCGCAGCCGCGGCACACCACCGAACGAGAGGACCGGCATGTTGTGCGGCGGGCATTGACGGCTCGCACCGCCACATCACGAAAGTTAACGCAGGAATTAGGGTGTGTTGCGCAACAACCTGTGTCAGCACGTACCGTTCGACGTCGTCTGCAGGAGCGGGGACTTGTCGCACGGCGCCCATTGCTCCGATTACCATTGACGTTACACCACTGGCGAGTGCGGTGGCAGTGGGCCGTTGAACGCCGCACCTGGACTACGGAATGGCACGACATTGTCGTCTTCGACGAATCCAGTTTCTGCCTGCAAAACCACGATGGTCGGATCCGCGTGTGGCGGCACCGCGGCGAGAGACTGTATGACGCCTGCATTATGCATCTCCATACCGGTCCGTTGCCTGGCGTTGTGGTTTGAGGTGCGATTGGATATGACACCCGCACCCCTATAGTACGCATCGCCGGTACACTCAACAGCCACCGCTATATCTCCGACCTTTTGGAGCCTCTAGTCCTGCCTTACCTACAAGACCTGCCAGCGGCCACGTTTCAACAGGACAATGCGCGCCCGCATGTGGCACACATCGTGCAACAATTCTTTACGGCCCACCAGGTGTCACTGCTGCCGTGACAAGCCTGGTTCTTCCGATATATCGCCCATCGAACACGTCTGGTCGCTGATCGGCAACCGAGTGGCCCGGCAAGCACCACCCGCGGCTACGCCTGATGAACTGTAGTAACGTGTGTAAGCAGCCTGGACCGACATACCCCAAGCCCACAACGAAAGCCTCTTTCGTTCGATGCCGTAGCGTGTAGCGGCCGTTATTGCCAGCCATGGGGGCCACACGAACTATTGATGTCTGCGTGTTCCGCAAGTCGCACGGGCCTGTAAGCTCAATCGTTTCTGCTTTCTATCTATTGTTATGTGTCCAGTAAAGCTGGCTTTGATATCTCGTGTCCTTCTTGGTGTTGCATTTTGGGTGGCCAGCAGTGTAGAAATAGAGCATAATTTTCTCGTATAGGTCTTTACCTACACTCGATTTGTTTTACAACAGGCGCAAATCTTACCTCCGGGGGACCAGTCATTTTCGCTACGCTCCTGAGCTGATCTACTCTTGCTATTGTAGAATATTCGATTAGAGAGGGCTCAGAGCGGAATTAAACTATATTTAAAATTTTCATAATTCTGTTTCTAGCTTACAAACTGAAAACATCCTTTTCGGAGAAGTCAATCTGTAGCATGACCGAGATTTTCCAATATTCTTCCAGTATAAAACTCCTGTTATCGTTCAGTGATGCCTGATATACACGAGTTTGGAGAGGAGTCTAAGGGAAATATAAAGTTAAGATATACATAAAAAGAGATGAAGCCCATTCTGAAACGTAAATTTTCCCACTGAAATCAGATTGCATTTATTGTCCCAGTAGAATGCTATACTTAGAAACAAAAGCTACAAATTCGTTCGTTGCAGCACGAATATCGAAAAAGTACATTTTAATAGCTGATACACGAGTATTTGCAGAGGGGTATTTTTAATATGTTTATTACTATTATGCTATTCCTTTCAGAGTGAAACTTCAGTATTGAGATTGTTATCGGGTTTTTTTCTTTAAAATATTATTTTAAACTTCGCTGTCACTAGACGAGTTCCCGGTACATGTGCTCTCGGTATATGGTTACGTAATTGCATGTCTCACAATGAAGAACATCTCAAGCTACAAACGCTAATGATACAGCCATGCATGTATTAAGGCTAAAGTAGAACAGCGAAAAGTTGAGTTTACTGAGTTCTGGACGGACAAACCATGTCGTTACTGTCTGTTCTGTGGAATTGCAAAATACCCTGGCCTGCATCTAGTATCTCGTTTGAATTAAAATCGTTATTTCATACAGTATACACCAGTGGTCAAAATTGTGGAAACCTAAAAAATTGGGTCCGTTTTTTGTTCTCAGAAGCTATTTGAGTCAACTCATAAATTTGGACCTCAAGTTTTCAGATTTGCTCAAAACATTTAATGCAATTCATCCTTTTTTGTATTCTCAGATACACTTTTAAATCTGGATGTGAAAAAAGCATGTTTCGTTCAAAACGGTAACACCGAGGACTAAAGCAACTTTTTTTATTGTAGGTTTAACGACCACCGTGAGCAACTCGACGGACTACAGGCGGTCTCCCGTCCCTAATTTAGCCACTGTATCTGGAAAAGGGAGAGAGAGAACCTGTGCTGCAAGACAAGCACAGCATCCATGCCTTACCGGGATTCGAACCCCATACCTCTCTCGGACGAGCGGTCAGAAGCCGGCGCTCAGCCTACTGCGCAACTGGGACTGCCGAAAGCGATTAGAATGCTCTGTACACTGAAGAGCGATTGAATTAGAGATACCTGTTTAGTAACGTGTAGCACCACCTTTCGTCCTGATGACGGCGGCGATTCGTCTCGGCATGGGCTCGACAAGACACCGGAAGCGTTGGGAAGCCATACGAATTAACAACTCCTGAACAAGCTCCCACAGTTTACGAAGATTTGAAGAAGGGGGTCAGAGCAGGGCCGGCTAGAGTCTACGGGCCTGAGCCTGCCACGCCCCCACTGCCGAAAGGAGTCCGATCGCCAAAGATCACAGCGGTATTTTCGCCGCTATAAGCTTGTTTTGTGTAGTCGCTTAGTTAAAAATTTCTCCGATTCTTACGATTTCTTTTCCAAATAACGGGATACAGTCGACTTATTTCTTTACCTATTACAATTTGAATATGTCAGCATAAACAACGGGAGTAATTTTTACATCGTTTATATAGGTACGAATGTTAACCTAATTTGTGTACCCACACACAATGAAAACAAATCTGGAAAATATAACTAAACAGATGAAATGATGTACATAATCATGCATGGCTTTACTCTTTTTTAATCAAATAACATAGCAGCTGCCTGAGCAATTGATTTTCAGCACGCAATTTTAATATCAGGAATGAAGATAACAAAGTTATCGCACTCGACTTTTCATTCCGTTATTTCCGACTATTTCAGTTCCGAAATAAAAGATGGGGTAATGAACACAAATTTCAGAAACAGGGAAAAAAAATCAGTATTACACTGATCGTTAGGAATACTTCATTTAGCATACCAGGACAATAAGAATGCAGGAAAATTTTCTATATAACTTTGTGAATACACACACAATTCCTTGCCATGACACAAACTGATTTACTATTTTACTTTACCTGCAAAGGTCTATATATTTTGAAGCACTTACTAAATGCTTGGACTTCAGAGTTTCTTTCTAGTAGTCTCAAAACAAAGCCACACAAAACATATTTGAATGACTGTTTTTGACGAAGAAAATCCAGGTGATACTGTGTATAAAAATTCAGGTATGACTGTGTATTGACGAGGAAAATCACTTGGATTTTCCTCGTCACCTTTACACAGGGCATGTGGGGAAAACTGCCCCATTCTTATATTCACCCACTTAATAAAATTCATGTGCAGTGGATACGACAAATATATATATATGGAATTAAGTTTGAAACTGGGTGTTATGTTATATGTATACATATCCCTTTAAGCACAACTTCACAGGCTTCACACAAGATTTGGGTTTCCCGCCACCTTTTCAGATGACATCTGGGAAAATTATTTCATTCTTATGATCCCCGACTTAACAAAGACCATGTGGAGTGCCACTGATACATAAAACATACACACGTCCATATGAAGGTCTGTTAAGCGGATACAACAATACATACACACATCCATATAAAAGTCTGTCACATGGATATGACAAATACACATGGAATTAAGTTTGAAACTGGGTGTTATGTTGTATGTATACATATCCCTTTAAGCACAACTTCACTGGCTTCACACAAGATTTGGGTTTCCCACCACCTTTTCAGATGACATCTGGGAAAATTATTTCATTCTTATGATCCCCGACTTAACAAAGACCATGTGGAGTGCCACTGATACATAAAACTTACACACGTCCATATGAAGGTCTGTTAAGCGGATACAACAATACATACACACATCCATATAAAAGTCTGTCACATGGATATGACAAATACATATGGAATTAAGTTTGAAACTGGGTGTTATGTTATATGTATACATATCCCTTTAAGTACAACTTCACAGCCTTCACACAAGATTTGGGTTTTCAGTCAAAAATTATTTCATTCTTATGATCCCCCACTTAACAAAAATCATGTGGAGCATCACTGATACATATAACATACACATGTCCATATGAAGGTCTGTTAAGCGGCTACAGTACATACACACACATCCATATAAAAGTCTGTCACATGGATATGAAAAAACAGATGGAATTAAGTTAGTAACTAGATGTCATGATTGTAAAATTTTGCCAGCACTTTATGTAAAATATTAAAGAAAAAAAAAGCTGTGTTCCATTTGGCTTTTTGAAAGCCACTCATTACAATTATTTAAATGTTTTAGTGGGACCGTTCTTGTGGTGGTGGGGGGGGGGGGTTGCTTTGATAGGATATTTTGGAAAGCTCACCATGCACGCTTTACCATGATCACTCTCTAAAAAATTATTTGCAACAGTATCAAGTAGTAAAGTGCAGTGAATTATGTAGTATTCGGCTACACAAGCAAACTGTAAGAGCAGCCATTTGAATTTTTAATTTGTTAAATGAGATGTTACAGGAAGATGGGTGCCAATTTAATCAAAACACATCCACAGTAGCTTGGGAGCTCCTTGTTCAGGGTGGGTAATAGTAACATATACTCATACATAAATGTGGAGATGCGGGTTAACTTCCTAATCCAGGACAACATAATTTTCAAGTTTTGGGAGGCATATCTACTTCCATTCTTAATCTGTTGTTTTATTTCTCATTTTTTGAATTTCTTTTGTTATTTTCTGTGATTAGCCACATTCTTATCATAGGCTGCTTTACGTGTTACTTGTTTTTTTGCTCTTTGTTTGCAGTTATATTCCTCCTCTTAGGGACTTTCTCTTGCACTTGACCACTTGTGTTACGTGCAGTGGCAGGTTTAAGAGTAGACAATTTTCTCTTCGATTTAGATTTGTTCAGTTGATCGTTTCGTGCTTTGCAATAATTATTTAGCAAAATATTGACCATTTGGTTTATGCACATTTTGGCCAACTTTAGTGAACTATTGTTACAACTGCAGTTAAATTTTGATATGTTATCAGAAGTTTCAAGCTTTTCTACAGTAAGTTGACAAACAAGTTGTTTCTGCTTATCACATTCAATGAAGGCCTGCTCGTGCTCTTCCTGAAGAATAGCTTGAAACACCTGAAACGTTTTTAATACAACCTTCACTGTGAACTCCTCTGGCCATGTGAGACCCCCCCCCCCCCCCATCTATAAGCTGTAAATATTTGGCAACTTCTTCATCAGAGCATTCGTAATCCAATTTCCTATCACAGGCCAAAGTTTTTTTACAATCTGGGCACTGTATTTTTTTGAACTTTATTTGCTATGTAACCAGCTATGTATACTAAAACAGACATAACTGATTCAGATATATCTACACTATCACACAAGTGCAAAATTTTGTCAAATGTGTGAGAGAAGCAATGCTGCTCATCATTTACTTCTTCTTGGGGAAAAGAGAACTGTTTCAGTTTAATTTCACCACATTTGTATGATTGCATTTGAACCAAACTCATGACTTTTAATTTTCTTTCTGACTCAAGAACTTGTATCACAGATATATTATAATTCCCCCACTCAACTGCCTGTACTGTCCAAAACGAGCTTCTAAGCAATCTGTTTGAAATTTCCCAAACAAAATGTATGATGGTTTTAAAGTTTCGAACATATAATTTGTTAAATGAACAAGACAATCTGTAGTATGTTGAAGTGCAAACTGTGTTTCTTTGGATAAACAACCACCTTTTTCAGGCACAGCAAACCCTGATAAAGTGGATGTATCTTTACATCTATATATATTGATCCAAGCTTGTAGCCATGAACTGAACTTCTTTAGAAATGTAATATTGTTGTCAAGTATGTTGTGTACTGGATCACAGCTGCTGTCACGTAGATGTTTTCCCTTAGTTGGATATTTTACATTTACAATTTTCCACCATGTGCTCATTATTGTAATAAATTCTTTGGTCTGTAATAAATCACTACCAAACTCTTTTGCAGTACATTCTAAAGCAGCTATATTTGTTTCATGAAAAATGTCAACAGCATGTTTAACATTTTGCCGTTCAACAGATGTTGGGTACAAAACTTTCCGGGAGAGTTTTGGTGCTTGTTTAATGTTAAGATTTTGTTCTTTATTGTATATTTTTTGAAGATGTGCGAGACTAGCAACACAAACTTTGTTAAAGTCATTCATAGATGGATAAAAGAAAGTCTGATTTGTATATGACTGATTGAGACAATTATTACGAACTGCTTTCAACAAATGAACAGTGTCGAACAACAAAAACAAGCGCAAATTCTCATTAATGGGATTAATGATACTGGATACAAGGTTACCACCACATAGAAGTGTAAACATATTGCGATTAATCCTATTGTTATCAGATATTAATGCAAGTACCTGGTATCCAGAATCATTAAGAATTTTCAAAACCTTAAGTGTGAATGTCTGTAATTGTTCAGCAGTTAAATTTTTTACAGGAATAAGTGCAACAATGTCTTTATTTTTGGAAAACACAGATGTTATCATGAATGCTTGTATTGTTGTGGCTTCAGAAGAGATGTTTTGAGAAATGCCTTCTATTTTCCCTCCTTTAAAACCCACACCAGGGGAAACATAAATTTCATCCAGTAGAACATTTACTACCAGTTCTCTTTCCTCAAGAAGTTTTGATTTCTCCTGCAGATAAAGCACATGCCTATTAATAATACCACTGCCACAGGTATCTAACGTGGAAGCAATTTTTTTCAAATAGACTGGATGGGGCAAGCTTAGAGACTCGCTGTTTCGTAACATAACATACGCAGATGGATGACAAAAATGAATTTTTGCAGCAAACAGTAACAACTGAGGGCTATAGCGGTACTGTTTAGCAGTTAAAAATTTTAATTGCTCTATGATAAACAGTATTTTTGAAATAATTGAATTAGAAGATTCTTCATTTTGTTGTATGTCATCTGCATATGCTTTTAACAATGAAAGTGCAGTATTCAGTTTAGCCACAGGTGCGACTGCCTGTGAAGAAAAGTAACTGAGGTGTGATAACAGACATTCAAATTTTGTCCATCGATCACACTTTTTTTCATGACCCAGAACCAATACCAAATTTTTAACATTGTATGGTATGCCATCATACCAAACATCCAGTTGCAAATCAGAAAATATTTTAAAACAAATGGGCATCTTAGGGCAGTCAGAAGAATCAATCTTATAAAAAAGAATGAAATCATCATTTTTCAAACTGAAGAAACTATTTAAATTTTTATTTCCATAATGAGTAACAAAATCATTAAATGAATTTATTACATCATTTTCATTCCAGTTTTTAAAATTGTGTTCATCACGTTGTTGCATTTGAAGCATGTGTGTCTCTGGTGTTTTCTTTTGGGGGGTGGCTCATATGATAAATATGAGGGCTGGTTAGGGAAGATTGTTGGATGAGCATCTTTGGCTAATGCCAGGTGTGTACGCGGCACAACCAATAAACTCCCATCACCCCTGGTAATACGATCTTCCCTAATCACAAACTGCTCACTGAAGTGCTCAACGCACAAAACAGAATTGTCATTGGGTTGAAAATCCTTCCGGTTGATTTGGCGGATCCACCGAGTTCGATGTTCTGGGTCTTTTGGAAAACGGAAAGATGAAACATAAGCGCTTGCTTTCCCCGGGTAGGTGTAGTTGGATTTGCATCCAGGAACACAACATCTCCTAGGCATCTACACATTAAATAAACAAATATCAAGAAATAAATTTATTAATGCATAAAACTGATGAACATTAGTGTTCTCCCTAGATTTTTACAGCTAGGTGGCAAGTAATTTTAGCTGGGTGGTATTTTTAACGACCCCTTCTCCAATAAAAAATAAAAAAGTTTTCCTTAACATTATTATACTTATTAAACATCTTAAGTGGTGTGGTAGGCATTAATGCAATATAACATGATAAACAGTTAAAAAATTGTGCAAAAATGGTTTAAAAAATGAGTATTTACTAACAAATTACATTTGACACAGATTTCTTTTTTTTTTTTTTTGATTGCAGGTTTAACGACCACCATGAGCAACTCAATGGGCTATAAGCAGTCGCCCGTCCCTAATTTAGGACACTGGTTCCAGAGAAAGGAGAGAGCCAGTGCCACAAGACAAACACAACATCCATGCCTCACCAGGATTCGAACCCGGACCCATTTCGGACGACATCACAGACCACTGCACCACCGGGGCGGCTTTATATATATATTAAAGGTTTAATTACCACAGTAAGCAACTCGATAGGCTATAAGCAGCCACTTGTCCCTAATTTAGGGCCACTGGTTCCAGGGAAAGGAGAGAACAAGTGCCGTAAGACAAACACAACATCCATGCCTCACCGGGATTCGAACTTGGACCCTTCTCTGAAGAATTGTCATAAGCCAGCGCTTAGACCACTGTGCCACCAGGGCGGTAACACAGATTTTAGCCAGTTTTCATCAACACTGATGGTGTATGTGGAAAAAAGTTTTTCATTCTTACTATTATGTGCTATGTGAAAACATTCGTTAAAGGAAATATAGCTGGGCGGCAGAAAAAGTTAAGTGACAGGGCAGCCCAGTAAAAAGGCTCTAGGGAGAACACTAAACATAAAATTATTGCAATTGCATGGGTTTTCATTTTAAATTATATGATATCAAGTCTATCATACGATATCAAGTTACATCTTAAAAATATTTTTTAAATTGAGGCAGAAATTTTTTTCACATGTCTCTGCTCTATCCTGTTTGTTTGAGGCCTGAACAACCACCATGAGCAACTTGATGGGCAATAAATAAGCAGTCACTCGTCTCAAATTTTGTTCCACTTGTTCCAGGGAAGGGGACAGGCCAATGCCATAACACATCAACTGCTTCATCAGGATTTGAGCACAATATGTTATGATGCATGAATTAATGCGTGCATCATAACATATTAAAATATCCCAAACCTATCTTAGATGAATAGATCAGAAAGCAGTGCTTAGACCACTGCCTCACTGGGGCAGCTACAGAGTGTATTTCATATAAATTAACTTGAAGTCTTCCCTTTGTATTAGAAAATTCATTTAGTAAACAGTTACATTCAATTTTGTCGTTAATATTACTAAGCATATTTAGAGAAGAGTAATACCATAGCTTCCTAGCAAAATTCCCATTCTTGTGTGCTATTTTGGGGAAGAAAACCCTATTAATGCTCATAAAAACAGACATGCAAAGCCATTTTAGGACAGCAGTTTATCAAGGCGTTACTTTAAAATCGATTGGGTTTTGATGAAACATTTTGCTGTTTCATGTTGCTAAGAAAGCTATTTTACAATGGTCATTCGTATGTTAGTCTCACGATAATCCAATTTCAGGTTATTCATGATAGTGTTATAAAAACGTTCGAGAGCTTTGAGCCAAGAGAAAGAAATATTCATTCCTGATTTTCTATTACCACAGAGACATTCACTAGTGAGTAGCGTTCCCCCACGGTCAAAGCAAGTACACGCTTTGCCCCACGGTAAGCCTAACCATGTGCTTCAACATAAATAAACGATAAGCAATCAGATTCGTCTGTTTATCGTTAGCAACACAATAATACGACTCGATTAACCTCAATTAACTTACCTTTAATGTCGAAGTTTTTGTTTATCCGATAACAAGTTCTGTGAGAAATCGCAAAACACAGTCACAATCACTACTCAAATGTGCAATCAAAGCGACCGCTCTACTCTCGTCAGGCAGGCGTTGGGGCTCTCTTGTACGGACTCCTCTGCTGACGTCATAACGCAAACATTACTCCAATGCTCTGGCCCGTCAGAATCTAGTTTGGCCCTGGTCAGAGCCTCGAACATCTCTCTCGAGCTTGCCAAGGAAGTGAGGTCACGTCGGTGGAGTGTTCATCCAACCATTGAATACAATTTGGGAGCGATGGCACGGTGCATTGTTTTGTTGCAGGATGAGGTCCAGGACATCCGATAACGTTGACCTGTGAGGGACGATTTCAGTCAACGTAAATAGTCCCCAGACGAGAATGCCACCCCCACCAGCTTGAAGAGTACCCTGCTGGCAAGAAGGATCCATCGCTTCATGTGGTTTGCACCGTAGCCTACTTGTACCCTGCCATCCGCATGTACCAACGTGAATCTCGACTCATCATTCCAGGCAACATTTTCCCCATGTCTAGGGTCCAGTGGCGATGTTCCCGCGCTCATGCTATGTAACGTATACTCTAGATTCAGTTTCCTTTTGATTTCACTATCTCTTGTTATTTTATTTTCCTATGCAAATTATCATCTCACTTAACGAGATGTTTTTTCTCCCGCTGAATGATATGTGGCAATGAGTGTAAGTCATGACGTGGTGGTATGCAGTATATATAGGCTCGTTCAACTATACCAAGAGAGCTTTGTTTTATGTGCGAGGAGCTTCGTTTTATGTGCCGGGAGCTTCGTTTTATGTGATTAGGTTCTTCTTCATTATTGTGATGCGATTCTACGAAAGTTCGGATATTCAGTAGTAGTGTGATTTAGTAGAGTGTGTGTTGGATGATACCATGAGTTTTCCAATAAAAGGTTTTAAAGTGAGTACATTTTTCTCAGTTCATATCAGTGTCAGACCTCTGTCTGGCCTTTAGGTCTCTTTCATTAAGTGTCTCCATTAAGTCCAGGCATAAAACTTTATTCATTATAATTACCACACAACCAGCAGTAAAACCTTATTCATTATAATTGGCGCCCGAACATTTCTTGAACACGAGGTCTTGACAATTCGTGACTATGTCTTCATTACCTGAGACAACTTCACTATTTCACCCTAAATCAAGTTTCAGTGGTGATGGGGTTAATTTCGACAATTTGCAAGAAGCCTGTGGGTCTCACTTTGATGTCAATGATTTGCAAGTACCCAGGCATTCCTCACAATTTTGTCATTCACCAGCTTCATATCACTCTGAGTCGCGGGTCGTACCTGAGGTATTTCAATCCTCTCACAGAAGCAAAATACTTGCACACTTCGTGCCGCATGCGGGAACAATTACTTTCAATGGTTTGGAGGGGTCCTTGAAATTTCTCGAGGATTTGGAGGATCATTTCGACTTATACAATATTCCCCAAGATTGCAAAGTGCAAATAGCAGGCACTTGCTTGAAGGATACCGCTAAGACCTGGTATCGGCAGTGGAGAGTATCGAACCCGGATTTTCATTATGAGAATTTCCGAGCGGAATTTTTCGACGTCTTTCCTTTCGGCCTCAGTCGAGCTGACCTTACACAACAACTTTTTTCTCGTAAGCAAGGACCCAACGATAGCCCTGTTGCGTTTGCTTTAGAAACAACACGCTTGTATAAATTATGGGATCCACATGCCAGACATGTCGACATGTTGGACACCTTATTGCAACAGCTCGATCCATTTCTACAGGATTTTCTTGAGGTCCGACACCCTGCTACAATTCATGAATGCCTTCGCCTCATACGAACGTATGAGGAGCGACACGGCAAACATGGTCCAACTCACCATGCTCGGGTACCCCGGGAGGCTTATCACGAATATCCTCAGCTGCGTAATAGGCCTAATGACTTTCAACACGAGCGTACACAGGTGCAAGTCCAAGCATCATACGTCCCACCGCATAGAAGGGTATTACACCAACCGCTAGTTTCTGAACAATTTTCTGGGTACAGTACAAATGCACAGTATGCTCGACCCCGTTCCAATCCGCAGAATTCGGAACGTTTTTATGCTCAGGGCAATAATGATTTTTCTGCCCGTGCTGAGGGAAGAAGTAATAGAACTGGAAATTTCAACAGACATGCGGAGTTCCCGCAGCAGTTTTCACGAAGTTTTCTTCAGCGTGAAAACTTTCCCGATACCCGGCAGGGCCGAGGTTTCAGACCGCATGATAATACAACCAGGAATCCTTTAAACTTCCAAAGGAAGTAGACCAAGGGTCGGTACTGCTTCCTGATACAAAGCATTCTGACCCTAAAATAGTATTAGTGACTGTCCAAACTCCTCAGTTGCCTGATGTGTTATTGACAGTTGAAGATATTATTGTCGAGACAAAGTTCGACATTGGTTCTGAAATATCAGCCCTAAATACGAGGTTTTACACTGAAAGTTTTCCTGCAATCCACGTCCAGCCTGCGACGCAGTATTTGCGAGGTGCAAATAACGAAATATTCAGTATCACAGGAACTGTCACATTATCTCTAGGGCTGGGAAAGGCTCGTTTTACGCATTCCTTCCTGCTCATAGATGACCTACCTGTTAAATGTCTAATGGGCATGCATTTTATCAATACTTTTCAAGTTACCCTGAATTTCGTACAACATGTTATTTCCTTTCCGGAACCTGTCGAAGTGATTCCTACAGATCCTATAGACATAACGAGTTTGTTACTGAGTAACCAACTGAATGAGAGGCAACGAAACCAGCTTTCTCTACTTTTGCATGAAAGACCTGGTTTATTTTCCGATCAACCTGGTTTCACACAGGTGGTTTATCACGTCATTGACACTGATGGTTCGAAACCGATAGCGACGAAACCTTACCCTTGTGCTCCCCATAAGAAACAAGAAATGCAACGTCAAATTTCCGAGATGATTAAACAGGGCCTAATAAGGGAATCAACAAGCGCCTGGGCCGCACCTGCTTTTCTTGTTACAAAGAAACAACCCAACGAATTTCGTTTCGTGACAGATTTCCGCAAGCTAAACCAAGTCACGAAAGCGATAAATTATCCACTACCTGTCATGTCGCATATTTTGCATGACCTATCGTCAACTAAATGGATGTCAACCTTGGATTTGGCGAGTGGATATTGACAGGTGGCGGTACATCCAGACTCCGTCGATAAAACAGGCTTTGTGACTCCTTTTGGGGCTTATGAATACCTGCGTATGCCCTATGGACTAGCCTCTGCACCTGCTACTTTCCAAAAGCTTATGGATACGGTTCTCAGACCTGTTCTAGGTCCCCATGTGCATGTATATTTGGATGACATTATTATTACATCCGAGACTTTTGACGAGTACCTTTCTCTGCTCAAACAGGTGTTCCAACTCATATACAATGCTGGCTTGACTTTAAAACCTAGTAAATGCCAGATAGCGAGGGACGAGATTGTATATCTGGGGTTGAAAATCACTCCCCACGGCTTATTTACGGATGATGAAAAAATCAGGCCTATTGTTGACTTTCCACGGCCTAAAACAGCCAAAGAACTATCACGCTTTCTGGGAATGACCGGATGGTATCAGCAGTTCGTCTCCGCTTATGCTACAATCTGTGAGCCATTGTATGCTTTGAAACGGAAATACAAGAAGTTTGTTTGGACACCTGAGGCTAACGCTGCGTTTGAAGCACTAAAGTCTGCGTTGACTCAGCCTCCTGTATTAGCTCTTCCAGATCATACTAAGGAATTTGATATTTACACTGACGCATCCGGAGTTGGTCTTGGTTGCGTTTTGTCACAAGCTGGGCATCCAATAGCTTTTGCGTCCCGTACTTTAGCCAAAGCTGAACGCAATTATTCAGCTACGGAACGCGAATGTCCTGCTGTAGTGTATGCTCTTGACAAATTTCAATGTTATCTCAACGAATTGACAGTTAATATAATTACGGATCATTCTGCCCTTCAGTATTTGAATTCTGCTAAGCACCTCTCTCAAAGACTTATGAAGTGGGCTCTTAAGTTACAGGAGAGCAATATCAAAATTTCGTACCAACCAGGTCATAAGAATCAATTACCGGATGCATTGTCTCGCGTCCCGATTAGTGGGGTTCCCACAGAAACTACTCCTGGATGTCAGCCTTTACTTCTAATAGCTGATATAACATCCAGAGAGCAGATAATGGCAGAATTAGTAAATGATCCAGATTTTGGGGATATCTATAATTTTTTGCTTGCGGGTTCACCACAACAAAGTGACCCTTCTCTGGCTGGGAGGTCACAGCATTTTGAAGTCATAGAGGGTCTTCTTTACTATACGAAATCTAGGACTACTAGGGCAGAGTTTCGCCCATGTATTCCGCGAACCCTTAGAGTGGCCCTTTTAAACGAATTTCATGACAAACCTATTGCAGGCCATTTATATATTCGCAAGGCCCGCTGTAAATTGCGGGATGTTGCCTATTGGCCTGGCATGTACCAAAGTGTGCTCGCATACGTTCAATCATGTCACTCGTATCAGATTTATAATTACCGTAATGTAAGACCGGCCGGTCATTTGAAATCTAGTTCAAGTTCTCATGTTTTTGACATTATTTCAATAGATTTATTGGGACCTTATCCTTTATCTGTTAAAAACAAAGCTCGTTACGTTTCAGTATTAACTGATAATTTCTCTAAATGGGTGGAAGTTTTTCCCATTAAAGCCGCTACGGCGGAAGTTATTTGTAATGTATTAATTAATGAAGTATTCTCTAGATATGGTGCACCTAATAAAGTAGTTTCGGATAATGGTCCCAATTTATTTCTGACATTTTTGAAAGAATGTGTGCAAGACTACACATAAAGCATAAATTAATTTCCCCATATCATCCCCAGAGTAATCCCGCGGAACGAGTAAACCGCACGCTAGTTAAAATGATTGCTACATTTGTCATGGATGATCACGAGCGGTAGGATGAACATCTTGAGCTTTTTCGTTCGCCCTCCGCTCGTCTGTTCACGAATCTACTAAATTTACTCCCGCAGAACTTTTTTGGGTCGAAAAATTAAGACCCCTTTTGAAAATTTAACGGGGATTATCGACGAACTAAACCAGCGACCAACTCCGCAATCAGTACGAATCATGGCAGAAATAGCTCGTGTTGCAATGATAGGAGCACAAGCGGCTCAAGCAAGATACTATAATACTAGGCGTAGGGAACCAGATCTTGTCGTTGGAGATCTCACTCTCGTGGATACGCACTTCCAGTCTTCTGTTTCTCATACCTTAGTAAAGAAATTTGCACCCAGCTACGAAGGTCCATATCGGGTGGCAAATGTGTTTGAAAATAACATTGTTCTTGAAAAACCTGACAATCAATTTCAATACGTACACGTTGCTCAGTGTCGCAAGTATCATGAACGAAATATAGCTTTTATAATCAACTCTACTCAACCTTCTGTTCCACAGACTCAAGAGTCTATATCTCACGATCAACCTCCAGAAATTTTGGACGAACCGACAAACGATTTTGAAGAATCTCCAGTGATTTTTTCTTCACATTCCCCTCCACAAGACGGGCTTCCAAAAACGCAACCTGATTCTACCATAAGACAAAGGCTCGAATCAAGTTCTTCAAATTCTAGTATCGTTCCTTTCCCTCCAACCATTGCCGAGACTATTGCTGCACCATTCCCTAATAACTCTGCACCGACACAAGCTCCTACTTCCTTGAATACCTCGTCAGAGAGTATTCCTATAGGCAGAAATAAACATCGCCCTGCACGACCACTAACTTACAGCAGCGACTCAGAGTCATCAAATATTTCTGATTTATCAGATATAGACAATAGTTTGACGATTCCTAAACGTCAGACACAAATTACAAACCGTCCAGCAACACCAAAAGCTGGTCGGAAACGCAACTTGTCTCCCCAATCTGCTTCGCCGCAACAGCGACGAAGGCAGAGATCCTTGCATCCACCCGGGTTTCGCCCCTGGAACCTACGCTCAGGGCAAACAGGGCCGATGCCTGCTTCTACTCTCATGCCCAGAGGTAGAAAGCGAAAACAAGCGATGTGGCCGGAGCCACGTCCCTTCAAAAGAATGCTGGAAGGACAACACAGGCCCCAGCACAAAGGGACAACATATCAAAAGACTGGGGGAGCCCGTTCCTGTCAGCCGCAGGGATTTCCTGACCTACAGACTTCGGCCGTTCCTGACCGTTCCTGCCAGACGCAGGGATTTCCTGACCGACAGACTTCAGCCGTTCCTGACCGACAGACTTCAGCCGTTCCTGACCGACGGACTTCAGCCGTTCCTGACCGACGGACTTCAGCCGTTCCTGACCGACGGACTTCAGCCGTTCCTGACCGACGGACTTCAGCCGTTCTTGACTGTTCCTGTCAGACGCAGGGATTTCCTGACCGACAGACTTCAGCCGTTCCTAACCGTTCCTGTCAGCCGCAGGAGTTTCTTGACCGACAGACTACAGATGTTCCAGATCCATTCAAGTCTCTGAAAAGATCGACGCCACCTGAATTTACCAGTCCGATTAGGCGTGGAAAACGTTATCGTACTAGAGTTTTTTATGCGTCCTCGAGATAAGTAGGTTCTCGTGGACAGGTTATTTTCTCCTTATGTTGTTTTTCCTGCACGACCAGTTGGCGTGTCAGAATTTTTTTTTTTTCGTGTGGGCCTATGCATTCTTTTTGTGTATATGTGTTTTTTTATATATATCTTCTATGTCCGTCTACTAATCCAATTTTTTATATATATATATGTGTGTTAGGGGTAAAATAATGAAAATTGTTACTGTTAGGCAGCTACAGGCAATCTTCGCTGCTGATACAGTTGGTTTGTAATCAACGATAATATGAGGAAGTAATTTGAAATCAAAAAAGTGATTCCTGCTAGGCAGAATAAAAGTAAGGTATGCCGATGCAGGTTTGTTCTGTTCAAGTATAAAAAGTGTTTCCTGCTTCACAGACGACAATTGCTGCGGACACAGGTTTCCTGAATTTGTCATGCCAAGTTTGATGTTGTACATACTGCTGCCACCAAAACAAAAAAAGAGGACGATAAACGTCAGTCAGCGAAGTGTAAGACTACGCTCAAAATTTGATAGGTTTTTCGACAACAACAACAACAACAAAAAAAAATTAAGGGGGAGATGATGTAACGTATACTCTAGATTTAGTTTCCTTTTGATTTCACTATCTCTTGTTATTTTATTTTCCCATGCAAATTATCTTCTCACTTAACGAGATGTTATTTCTCCCGCTGAATGATATGTGGCAATGAGTGTAATTCATGACGTGGTGGTATACAGTATATATAGGCGCGTTCAACTATACCAAGAGAGCTATGTTTTATGTGCGAGGAGCTTCGTTTTATGTGCCGGGAGCTTCTTTTTTTTTTTTTTTTTTTTTTTTGGAGGTTTAACGACCACCGTGAGCTTCTCAATGGGCTATAAGCAGTCGCCCGTCCCTAATTTAGGGTCACTGGTTCCAGGGAAGGGAGAGAGCCAGTGCCGTAAGACAAAACACAACATCCATGCCTCGCCGGGATTCGAACCCGGACCCCTTTCGGACGAATGATCAGAGGCCAACGCCTTAGACCACTGCGCCACCGGGGCGGCGCCGGGAGCTTCGTTTTATGTGATTAGGTTCTTCTTCATTATTGTGATGCGATTCTACGAAAGTTCGGATATTCAGTAGTAGTGCGATTTAGTAGAGTGTGTGTTGGATGATACCAGGAGTTTTCCAATAAAAGGTTTTAAAGTGAGTACATTTTTCTCAGTTCATATTAGTGTCAGACCTCTGTCTGGCCTTTAGGTCTCTTTCATTAAGTGTCTCCATTAAGTCCAGGCATAAAACTTTATTCATTATAATTACCACACAACCAGCAGTAAAACCTTATTCATTATAGCTAATCTTTGCACCCTGTGATGTGCGGTCAGCAGCGGTGCCCTCGTGGGACGATGACTTCTGTACCCCATAGCGAGGAGATGGTTCTGGATGGTGTGGCTGCTTACACGTTTTTGTGCACCAGCGTAAAATTGCCGAGTGATTTCTTGCACTGTGGCCCGTCTATCCGCTGTTACAATGCGAGCTAGCCGACGATGACCCTGCTCATTCACACGCTGTTGTCCACGGCAGTTGGCCCTTGCAGGGATGGTTTTACCGGATTCGATGTACTCACGGTGCACCCGTGACACAGTGGCTCGTGAAAATCCCATTCGTCGGGTCCCCACAATTTGCCCACGATCAAATGCGCTTAAATCCTTCGTCTTACCCCTTCTGCGTCCGACTCTTACTGATTCCCGTCGCATCACTCCTTATATTGTCGGATCGCTGCATACGTTATATCGTTTCCGTTTACAGGGCCGCCCACATCCGGCACATTTGCACAACGCCAGCTGTCTCTAATTCAATTGCTCTTCAGTGTATGAAGCAATAACAACATACATTCATCGAAGCCATGTCCTTTCTCAGATTTTGCCAATGGGAAATACGAGCATAAATTAAAATGTGCTTCCAGAATCCATTAATTAAAAGCGTAGCATTTTTATAAAAACATTTCAAAATATACTAGAAAGGAAAATCCTTATGGAGTTTTAATTGCTGTTTCATTTTATTTCATTTATTTTTGTTTCTTTGTAGGTGCAAAACGTGGCAGATTTTTAAACATGGAACAACGAACTGTTAGGCGATATTTTGCTCCCTGAATATCACCAAATAATATTTACTGGCGGTTAATCCATTTATATCATTTCCCCACGTTTTTAAAGGAGCCAGGAAGAGAAAATTTGCCGTAATGTGTTAGTGACATGATTCTTCTAGGTACCAGGATGTACAGCTG
Source organism: Macrothele yani (assembly GCA_039090855.1). Classification (NCBI taxonomy): domain Eukaryota; kingdom Metazoa; phylum Arthropoda; class Arachnida; order Araneae; family Macrothelidae; genus Macrothele; species Macrothele yani. The sequence goes on from CM077013.1 coordinate 71,115,658, forward strand.
ATGGTACTCGTATAAGTTTTCTATGCATCTAACTGCACATACAAAATATGCCAACAGTTGTCACTTCCTGTGATATTTAATATTCTAGGACCACAAAGATCGCACATGCCGTTGTTCCTCCGACGTAAGTACAGATACAACGGCAACGGAGGTGTTGCCACCTGCAGATAAAAGATCTAAAATATACATTAACGCTTGATGCGTTTTAGCCAACTATTCTGTGTATAAACAATCGCAACAACGAAAAAACATTCAAACTTACCCATAGGATTGCCGTAGCAGCAATAAAGTGAATGTGCTAAGATTATCAGGAAAACCGAAATCAAGATTGAGTTTGCCGTCTTCATTTTCAAAGATTAACAGGTGCCCACTGTCTTTTGAGATTAAGTTAACAAATGAATGAAAGGGAAATGCCTCTACGAATCTGAAGACGGGAAATATACGTTCAGTTCGAACCAGAAAAATCGTTACACCCTCGAAAAGTGGAGTTTCGCTTCAGCTGGATATTCTTATATTCTTTATTCTGAATGATGACATCTATGGCATCTATTGTTTCACAACTGGCGGAGCTTTACAGAGCAAATGTTTCAAGGAATTCAGTCGTCGGTAAAACCAGAAAACACTGAACAGAAAAATGCTCGTCAGAAGTCGGCTTTGTTGTGTTCATGCGCTAATAAAAATGTTGAAATAAAAACCAAGAAGAATACAGAGATCAAGCGCAATAAAACTAAATTTTGCACTCTAAAGCTGGCATCATACACAATGGGAAACGATTTTGACACCTCATGAAGAAACAATTCCGTTGTAAGTGGAAAAGCTGATGTAAGTTCGTTTGCTTTAAATCATATAATTGCATACGATGCTGTTTACTGTTAAGCTGAAAAGAGTCCTCAAGCATTCCGTTATCTTTTAAAACTGCTATGCTAAATTATTGTTCAACCGACTAAATCTAGCTGAAATAATGTTATCATGATAATTATGAACTGAAAACGGGTTTTCGGTTTTTTTTTTTTTTTTTATTCTTCCTTTTACGAACGCGCGCGGACGTGTGCTTGCTGCTTAGAAGAAATTCTGTTGCGCAAAAATTAAGGATAAGTTAACTCTTTATTTATACTATATCGTAATTGCCTTAAAATTAGCATACTTTCAAATCAAATCCAGTCCGATTCAAATAATTTAGGGTTCATTTCGAATAATCCTTTGCATATTTCTTCATACTATCAGTTTGAACTTTCGTTCATGTTATGGTATTTAAAAGTGAACGTAAGAAAGTTTTACTGAGAGACCAAAATTTTCATTTCTTCGAGGGGAAAACTTAAAAGATGATGTTCATAAATGAAAGTATGTTTGTCTGCGGGTTTAACGACCACCATGAGCAACACAATGAGTTAAAAGCAATCGCCCTTCCCTAAGTTAGGGCCACTGGTTCCATGGAAAGTAGAGGGAGAATGCCGCAAAACAAACACAACATCCATGACTCACCGGGACTCGAACCCTGACCCATCACGAACGAAAAGTCAGAATCCATCGAAGTTATCTTGCTTCGTACTGAAAGATAAGGAGAAAATCCGAATTTTCTGTGGTCAAAATTTTTTGAAATTATCCGTCGAACGCAAAGATAATAGTAGCTTGTGTGGATATCTTTTACATTCTAGTTTCAATGCATTAATATTCCATCGGCTGAAGAGTGTCCTCCGTTAGCCGATATTTCTCAACTGTTGAATGCGGACCTCCTCCATTTTGTGCCTCTTACAGTCGTGATAAATACACACATGCTGAATTATGAATTAATTGTTTCTGAATTAGGAAAAAATATATGAAATAATAATGAATTATTTCTTTCTGAATTAGGAAAAAGTAATGTAAAAACTAGTTAGGAAAAAATAATCTTAAGGTTTATCCAGTAAAGATGTTTTTATTCGTCAAGTACACAAAAGAATGAAAGTGCAATTCAATATAAAAAGCGTTAGAATGCGACTTGCAATTCTAAAAATATGTTGTATTCATTTGAACATAGTAGTGTTGCTTTGGAATACTAAACAAAAAGAAATTTCCTTTAAAGCAAGTGTGATCATCAGTGACTTTTCTGGAAGAAAACTCATTCTGAAGAACGCCAGATTTGAATGTTAACAATAATCAGAATGAAAAGCATTGAAGGGCTTTGCAAAGTGAAAATGTGAAATGAAAACAAAACAAGGCATTTAAAGTATTTCAATGCCATAAGTACTAAAATGGGGGGGGGGGGAATTAAACATTCTCCGTTAAATATGTAGAAAATCAAGCTTAAATTTTTCTTGTTATGCACTTAAATAAAAACATCAAGCTCAGTCACTGTATCTGCGCCGATCTTTAAAACGAAAAAGACGGAAGAAAAAAGCAAATAGGACTGCCGAACGGAAAGTAAACCCGTTTCTGCCAGTTACGCAGGTAACTGTAAAAAGCTAAAGAACTAATGTTATTAAATCGACGGTTCGGTTGCCTCGGAGAAATGAAAATAAAACCAGCATTTCACCATTTCCCCTTAGAACTTTAAACGTTTTTCCTCTTTCTTTCGCAGACTTTTGACATTTTTCACATAAGTCAAAAATTAACGTGAAGATATTCTTCTTCTGCACGTCTGTCTGTCTACACACACACAAAATACATAAGACAACGTTTTCGGAATGAAAAATATTTTCTGTGTAGAATCACAGTAATTTTTTATCGCTCAGTTTAAATTAGGATATACGGAAGATGCATAAATACCTAACATCATTAAAGAAGAAAGACACACACACACACACACACACACACAAAACATGCATCTTCAGTTTGCGAAGTGCTCCTTCCTCACATCCGGTCATTAGGAAGTTCAATGAACCGGAAAATATTTGTTGCAGTATGATTTTCAACTGGAGAAATTCTAAATAGGATTACTCATGGTAAAAAGGCAGACACTTTCTGAATCTTACTTTTCGGGCTGTTTGTTACCTTGCTTATTAAATCACACACACACATACACACGCGCGCGCGAAAAAACAAATAACAAGAAAGATGACACCGAATTTTCGATTGTAATGAGTACGTCTTTCGAATCCGTTCTGAGGCGAATTAAATTTATCAAAACTTTTCAAAGTCAATGGGACCGGCTAGGAAAACAATCAACCAGTTTCCACCTATACAATAGATAAAACATCCAGAATTAGAAACAGCAACTTAGTTACACCGACGGCTAAAATTCATGTTACGAAAATTAAACAAGAAAGATGACACCGAATTTTCGGGTGTAATAAGCACGTCTTTTGAATCCGTTCTGACGCAAATTAAATGTATCAAAGCTATTCAAAGTCAATGGAACCGCTATGGAAAACAATAGATCTGACGAAAGAAAGAAGATTTTCAGTCGGGTTTTTAATCTTTCAGATATTGCTGTAAACGGAATCGTGAGCTTACAAACTCTTAGAAACAGAGATATCGACAAAAATAAGATGTGACTTTACGTCCCCTGGTGGGAAAACCATGCATTAGTTTAGGAAGAAAATATTCTCAAAAGGTTTATCCATATAAGCGGAATCGGTCCAAGAAAAAAAAAATTAGTCGAGTTTTCAGGAGCCCAGATATTGCAACAAATACTTCAGAAACAGATATAAAAACTTATGACCCCTGGCGGCTAAACCATTCTTTACCAAACATTAGAAATTATGTGAAATATATTTTCCATCAGGTCTTGTATGAGATACAGGAAGAATATTTTCAAATCAGAGCTTTAGCAGCAGAAATAACGCAGAAAACGCAATTTACCTTTGTGCCCCCTAGCAGAAAGTCTATGATATACTTGAAAATTTTGAATTTATAGGAAAAAGATTTCGCATCGGAAACACTATCCAACAAAGAAGGAATTTTTCAAATCGTACTATTAGAAGTAGAGATATTGACAAAAATAAGATATATATCTATGCCCTCTGGTGTAGAAACCATGCATTTTTTCAAAAAGAAAATTTTCCTAAAAGGTTTGTCGACATGAGTAGTATCGGTCAACAAATGACTTTTTTTCTATCGAGATTTTAGAAGCTCATATTTTGCTGCAAATACAACAGAAGCGAAAATTAAGACTTACGCCACTTGGTGGCCAAACCGTTTCTTACAAAAATTAGAAATTATGTGCAAACGATTTTCCACCAGGAGCTGTATGCGGTGCAGGAAGAATTTTTCAAATCGAAGATTTAGAAGCAGAGATATAAGGGAAAAGTAATTTACATTTACGCCCCCTAGCGGAAAGTCTGTGAATTATTTGAAAATTTTGAAATTATATGAACCACATGTCACACTAGAAACACTATCCAAAAAAGAAGACATTTTTCAAATCGGACTCCTACAAGTAGAGATATTGACAAAAATAAGATATACATCTACGCCCCCCCGGCGTAGAAACCATGCACTATTTTAAGAAGAAAATGTTTCTAAAAGGTTTGTCGACATGACTAGTATATTGTCAACATATTGTCAACAAAAGACGATTTTTTTCAATCGAGAATTTAGAAGCTCATATTTTGTTGCAAATACAACAGAAGCGGAAATTAAGATTTACGCCCCATGGTGGCGAAACTATTTTTTTACAAAAATTAGAATTTATGTGCAAACAATTTCCCACAGGAGCTGTATCCGGTGCAGAAACAATTTTTCAAATCGGAGATTTAGAAGCAGAGATATAGGGGGAAACGCAATTTAACGCTACGCCCCCTAGCGGAAAGTCTATGAATTACTTGAAAATTTTGAAATTATATGAAAAACATGTCACACGGAAAACACTATCCAACAAAGAAGAAATGTTTCAAATCGGACTTCTAGAAGTAGAGATATTGACAAAAATAAGATGTACATCTACGCCCCCTGACGGAGAAACTGTGCAATATTTTGAGAAGAAAATATTCCGAAAAGGTTTATCGATGTGAGTGGCATCCGTCTACGAAAGAATTTTTTCAATCAATATTTTAGGAGCTCCGATTTTATGGCAAATACATCAGAAGCAAAAATTAACACTGACGCCCAATGGTGGCCAAAGTATTATTTACCAAATATTTGAAATTACATGCAAAAGATTTTCCATCAAAAGATGTATCCGCCGAAGAAAAAAATTTCCAAATCGGAGTTTTAGAAAAAGAGTAATCGGGAGAAATGTAATTTACTTTTACGCCCCCTAGCAGAAAATCTATGCGTAATTTGAAAAAGTAACTATATCTAAAATACTCTTCGACATAAATGGAATCGAAAAATATTTTTTTTCAATCGGATGTTTAGAAGCAAATATGTGAAATTAAACGTATTTTTGAATTCGACATTATCTGCATTTACGCACTCTACCGGCGAAATTGTGCATCGTAAAAAAACCGAAATAAAGGATCATCATTTGCATATTTCAAGCTTCCGAATGCAAAATGAATTTTTTCAAATCGGACTAATAGTTGCAGAGATATCGTGGGTACAGACGGACGGACAAACCGATAACAGAAGCACGATCTTTTTTTACAAAAGACGTGCTAAAAATGGCGCACGAAAAGTTTCTCATAGCACAAGGAAGGTATCAGACACAAAAAGATTTTCAAATCGAACAGTTAAAAGAAGAAATGAACAAGAAAGTTGACACCGAATTTTCGGGCGTAATAAGCACGTCTTTTGAATCCGTTCTGACGCAAATTAAATTTATCAAAGTTATTCAAAGTCAATGGAACCGCTATGGAAAACAATAGATCTGACCAAAGAAAGAAGATTTTCAATAGGGTTTTTAATCTTTCAGATATTGCTGTAAACGGAATCGTGAGCTTACGAACTCTTAGAAACAGAGATATCGACAAAAATAAGATGTGACTTTACGTTCCCTGGTGGAAAAACCATGCATTATTTTAGGAAGAAAGTATTCTCAAAAGGTTTATCCGTATAAGCGGTATCGGTAGAAGAAAAAAAATTAGTAGAGTTTTCAGGAGCCCAGACTTTGCAACAAATACTTCAGAAGCGGAAATTACCACATATGACTCCTGGTGGCTAAACCATTCTTTACCAAACATTAGAAATTGTGTGAAAAATATTTTCCATCAGATCTTGTATGCGCTACAGGAAGAATTTTTCAAATCAGAGCTTTAGGAGCAGAAATAACGAAGAAAACGCAATTTACCCTTGTGCCCCCGAGCGTAAAGTGTATGATTTTCTTCAAAATTTTGAATTTATAGGAAAAACATTTCGCATCTGAAACACTATCCAACAAAAAACGAATTTTTCAAATCGTACTCTTAGAAGTAGAGATATTGACAAAAATAAGATATACATCTACGCCCCCTGGCGTAGAAACCATGCATTTTTTCAAGAAGAAAATTTTCCTAAAAGGTTTGTCGACATGAGTAGTATCGGTCAACAAACGACTTTATTTTTCAATCGAGATTTTAGAAGCTCATATTTTGCTGCAAATACAACAGAAACGGAAATTAAGATTTACGCCCTCTGGTGGCCAAACCATTTCTTACAAAAATTAGAAAATATGTGCAAACGATTTCCCATCAGGAGCTGTATCCGGCGCAGAAAGAATTTTTCAAACCGGAGATTTAGAAGCAGAGATATAGGGGAAAACGCAGTTTACCGCTACGCCCCCTAGCGGAAAGTCTATGAATTATTTGAAAATTTTGAAATTATATGAAAAACGTGTCACACGGAAAACACTATCCAGCAAAGAAGGAATTTTTCAAATCGGACTCTTAGAAGTAGAGATACTGACAAAAATAAGATGTACATCTACGCCTCCTGGCGGAGGAACTGTGGAATATTTTAAGAAGAAAATATTCCGAAAAGGTTTATCGATGTGAGTGGTATCAGTGCACGAAAGAATTTTTTAATCGATATTTTAGAAGCTACGATTTTATGGCAAATACATCAGAAGCAAAAATTAACACTTACGCCCCCTGGTGGCCAAAGTATTCTTCATAAAAAATTTGAAATTATATGCAAACGATTTTCCATCAAGAGATATATCCGCTGAAGACATTTTTTTTCAAATCGGGGTTTTAGAAGACGAATTATCGGGGGAAATGTAATTTACTTTTACGCCCCCTAGCGTAAAATCTATACATAATTTGAAAAAGTAACTGTATCTAAAATACTCTTCGACATAAATGGAATCGAAGGATATACATTTTTGTTCAATCGGATGTTTAGAAGCAAATATGTGGAATAAAACGTATTTTTGAATTCGACATCATCTGCATTTACGCCCTCTACCGGCGAAGTTGTACACCGTAAAAAAAAACGAAATAAAGGATCATCATTTGCATATTTCAAGCTTCCCAATGCAAAAAGAATTTTTGAAATCGGACTAATAGTTGCTGAGATATCGTGGGTACAGACGGACTGACGGACGGACGGACGGACGGACAAACCGATAACAGAAGCACGATCTTTTTTTACAAAAGACGTGCTAAAAAGGAAATGGGATATAACTTAACGTATGCTAACGGAAGAATTTTGCATAATGGAAAAGTTGAAAATAACCGAAAAATATTCTTCATGGAAAAACTTAATCGAAAAAAATATTCTTCATGGAAAAATAAAATCGTAGCTTAGGAAAGAGAACTTTTTAAAATAGAGAGAGAACACGATTTCGATCTTTACGCTCCTAGCGGGAAATCTATGCATTATTTAAAGATGATAAAGCTCTACATCTCTATTGTAACTAATAGCACACAGTAAGAAGAAATTTTCCAATAATATTTTTAGAAGCGGAGATACAGCTGCAAAGTGAAGTACACAAACATCATCTACCGACGGAACTGTGAGCTATAAAATTCCTCATATACTATGTTAAAATGTTCTACAAGGTAAATAAATAGCATCCACGTTGAAAGAATTTTTTAAATCGCACATGTAGAAGCAGAGATATTCAGTAGCGCAGCCAGGATTTAGCTTTGGGGGGGACCACCAACCGGCCATATTGAATACAATATATATATATATCATCATCATCATCATTGTCAACAATTATCAATCCACTGCTGGACGAAGGTCTCCCCAAGTTTCCTCCACAACAGTCTGTCTTGTGCCAGTCTCCTCCATGTCACTCCCGCATACTTTCGAATTTCATCCACCCATCTTCCATGTGGTCTTCTTCTGGGTCTTTTCCTCTCCCTTGGAATCCAATCTAAAATTTCGGCTGTCCATCGATGGTCTGTTCTTCTGGCAGTATGTCCAGCCCATTGCCATTTCAGGGATTTAACTCTGATCATGATGTCTTCCACTCTTGTCATTTTTCGGATCCATGTGTTCCTCTTCTTATCTCTCCTGGTTACACCAAGCATGCACCTCTCCATGCTACTTTGAGTTGTCTGCAGCCTTTGTATGTCTCTTTTAGCTAAGGTCCACGTCTCTGCACCATACGTAAGCACTGGAAGGATGCATTGATCAAACACTTTTCTTTTAAGACATAATGGCATATTGCTCTTGAAAATTATGCTGTTTCTTCCAAAAGCTCTCCAGGCAAGTTTTGTACGCCGATTAATTTCTTCACCAATGTGACCCTCACTTGATATCTGCTGTCCAAGATAAACGTACGTGTCTGTTATCTCCAGCTTTTCTCCATCAATCGATAAATCTTCATTTCTTGTAAAAGCATTGAACATCACTTTTGTCTTCTGAAAGTTCATTTTTAATCCCACTTCTTTACTCTTGTCAGCAAGTTCTTGCATCATACTCTGTAGCTCTGATGGGGTAGTTGCAAAAATGACTATGTCATCAGCAAAACGAAGGTGGGTTAGATAATCTCCATTAATCTTTATGCCTTTGTTTTCCCAGTTCAGTGATTGAAAGACATTTTCCAATGTGGCATTAAAGAGCTTCGGAGATATGGTGTCACCTTGTCTCACTCCTTTTCCAATTTTTATGTGTGTTGTATTTTCAAATAGCAGAATCTTTGCACTTGCATTTTCATAGATGTTATTAATAATATTAATGTATGCATCTTCAATACCGCAGGTTTTCAGAGCCATTGCAACTGCTGATGGTTTCACCGAATCAAAGGCTTTTTCATAATCGATAAAAGCCATGCACAATGGAAGTTCATATTCCCTCGCTCTTTCAATTAGTTCTCTCATCACGTGGATATGATCTATTGTGCTGTAGCCACTCCTGAATCCAGCTTGTTCTCTCGGTTGAGCCATGTCCAGTGTTACCTTCAAGCGGTGTGAAAGAACTTTAGTGAAGATTTTATAAACTACTGATAGGAGGCTGATAGGTCTGTAGTTTCCGAGATCCTCAATGTCACCTTTCTTATGTAGCAGGATCATTGTAGCGGTGTTCCAATCCTCAGGAATCTTTCCTTCATTAAGGCATCGAGTGAAAATTTGGGCGAGTACTGTTTCGATTTCTCCACTTGCTTCTTGTATGATGTCTACAGTAATTCCATCTTCTCCTGGAGCTTTTCCTCGCTTCATGTTCTTGATTGCATGTGCAACTTCTGCTGGAAGGACTGGAGGAACTCTGGTACTGGTATCTTTCATGATGTCTGGAGTGCATATATCATCCCTTTCATATAATTTGGAGTAGAAATCTTTCACTCTTGTCAAAATTTCGCCTCTATTTCTTGTTACAGAACCATCTTCTTTTCTCAGTGCCATAATCTGTTTTCTTCCCTTACTGAGATGTCCCTTTGCTATCTTTAGGCTTTGGTTGTTTTCAATTGCTTTCCTCACTAGTTCACAGTTGAATTTCCTTACGTCTTCAGTGATACTTTTTCTTACTGTCTTGCATAGCTCTATATATTCCACTTTGGAAGTCACATCTTCTTTAGTTGTCCTCATCTCTCTTCTTTTTTGCATCAACATTTTGGTTTTTCCTGATAATTTGTTCACATGCAACTTGTTCTTAGACCCAGCTAATTTTGTTGCTGTTTCCATAAGAGCTTTGGTTACTTTTCTGTTAACTTCAGAGATGTCCACTTCTTCCGATGTTAGGCCTTCTAAAGCACAGAACCTGTTCTTCAGTTCTAACTTGAAGGTATTATGGTGTTTTTTAAGGTTGGTTATGTCAATAGATTTTGTTTGTCTTATGAGCTTGCCACGTTCAAGTTTAGTGTTGAGGTGCATCTTACATCTCACCAATCTATGGTCACTACCTGTGTTGAACTTGTTTAGCACACTGCAGTCTTCTATGACGAATGTTTTTGTTACACATAATAAAATCAATTTCACTTGTCGTCCCATTTGGATGTCTCCATGTCCATTTCCTGTGTGGCTTTTTCTTGAAGAAGGAGTTCAAGATGAAAAACCCTTCTGCCTCTGCAAACTCAACGAGAGTATTTCCACGCTGGTTTCTGTTGCCATGACCGAATTTACCTACCGAAGTTTCATTCTGTTGCCGTTGCCCTATTTTTGCATTGAAATCTCCCATAATTATTTTCAAGTGCTGCTTACCTTTATTATTTAGACGACAAATTTCCTCATAAAATTCTTCAATTTCTTCTTCAGGATGACTTGTGGTGGGTGCATAAGTTTGAATAATCTGAGCCTGGTATCTTTTCGAGAGTTGGATAACAAGTCGTGCAGCTCTGTCAGAGGAACTTTCAACTTCTACAACTTTATCCTTCAGTTTCTTGTTTATTATAAATCCAACACCACTAGTTCTGCCAGTATCTGTCCCACGATAGTAGAAGAGATGTCCACTTTTCAGTTCGATGAGATCTTCTCTTTTTCTCCTTACCTCACTTAGCCCCACGATGTCCCACTTGATCCTTTGTAGTTCCTCTTCCAATTCAAGAAGCCTTGAATCAGAAGATAGGGAGCGTCCATTGTAAGTAGCCAAGGTCAGCATCAGATGGCAGCCTAGTCCGGTCCTCCGGGGATTCTTAGCACCCTCTGCCTTCATGTCGCACTGGCCGCTGCCTTGGCCAGGTACATTCCAGCTGCCGGAGACTGAGGGCCGAGATTTAAGTTGTGGAATCATTTTGGAGGGTTTGGCCATAACTCACCACGCTGGCCAAGCGGGTTGGTGAGTGTGGGATAGAATTTCCTCTAATCCCGATGGTATAGTTATACCGCTATGGGCGGTCGTCAGAGCCACTTTAGTGGGAACAGGATGCACCACGAGAAGGCGGGGTATATATATATATATATATATATATATATATATTGTATTCATTTCGATGGACAGCCGAAATTTTAGATTGGATTCCAAGGGACAGGAAAAGACCCAGAAGAAGACCATATGGGAGTTGGGTGGATGAAATTCGAAAGTATGCAGGGGTGACATGGAGGAGACTGGCACAAGACAGACCGTTGTGGAGGAAACTTGGGGAGACCTTCGTCCAGCAGTGGATTGATAATGGTTGACAATGATGATGATGATGATATATATATATATATATGAATAAATTGAATAGAATATATATATATTTAACACAAACAACTGTATGTCCCCACATACATACATATGGAATCGTAGAGTTGAAAAATTATAACAAATAATAAATTTATTTATAAATATTTCTTTGACTACCTAGAAAGAGATGAGCAGACAGTATGAATGCAATGTATAAATCTCATTAACGAGTTTTGGATTAATTTCTAATAATTTTCATATTTCCATATATAAAGAAATTTAAGTTAACTTTAATGCGAAATTCAACTTTGTCAGATCCATGTTATTGCCTTCCTAGTAGTAGTGAGTTTTGTGACTTCAAATAGAATGCTTCACCTATGTACAATTTAAATTTAATTCAGCTTTCTTTTTCCAGCAAGAAAGAATGTGTTGCCTCTTATTCACAAAAATAAAACCTTTATTCTTACCATTTTCAGAAAATAGTCCCCTTGAATAAAAAAGTGCCTTTAATGACTTCGATCAATATTTTATCATTAGTTCTGTACAGTAATTATTCCGAAATATACTCAACTTATCATTAGAAACCTTAAAATCATGTACTAAAGTAAAATCGTCTACAAAAGTGGAAGAGACATTTGTATTGACAATACAAAAAATTAAAATATATATATACACACTATTACCAACAAGTAATTGGATACCTGTGATAGCAAAGGAAAACGAAGTTTATTCACCTTCGATAGTTGGTGGAGCCTCCACGAGCGGCGATTAGAGCTGCGACCCACCGGGGCATACTCTCAACCAGGCGTTGTACGACGGCTAGCGGTATTTTCTTCCACTCGGCTTGAAGAAGACAGGTCAGTTCCTTCACCGATTTCGGACGGTGGGGGCACCCCTTAAGTCTACGCTCCAACTCGTCCCAGAGGTGCTCGATAGGGTTATGGTCCGGGCTCTGCGCAGGCCAGTCTATTCGATTAACCCCATTGTCACCATACCAAGCCGTGTTGGACCTCGCAACATGACAGGTGGCATTGCCATCCTGAAAGTAACACGAGTCCACCCCGTAAAACTGCCACAACGTAGGAAGCGCATGGTCATCCAAAATGGTGCAGTAGGTCTCGGCGTTGAGTCTACCAGGAATTGAGACCAAGGGTCCCGTGCCATACCAGGAGAAACACTCCCATAGCATAATTCCACCGCCGCCGAACTTCACAGTTGGCACAATACATTTCGGCAGGAGGCGTTCTCCAAGCAGACGCCAAACCCAAACCCTGCCATCTGAACGGTAGAGGATGAACCATGATTCGTTGCTCCAGAGAACCTGTTTCCACTGTTCAACGGTCCGCTGTCGACGTTCTTTGCACCACGTTAGCCGAGCAGCGCTATTGGACTTGGTGATCAAAGGCTTGTGGGCGGCAGCACGTCTATGATAACCGAGCAGATGGGCTTCCTTGCGAATGGTATTCATTGAAAGAACACTCCCGGATGCCTGTTGAAACTCCTCGCGGATGTGGCCCATCGATTTGGTGCGGTGCTTCCGAATTTCTCTGGCCAGCACTCTGCGGTCTCTAACTCCCAGTTTTGTGGGTCTGCCGGCCTCTCATCTTCCACTTGCCAATCACGTAGGCCACTGTCGATTTTGGGTACTTCAACTCGCTGGATATGTCACGTATGGATCAGCCATTTCTGTGATACCCGACGATTACACCTTTCTTGAAATCAGAGAGCTCCGAACTGCGTGGCATCTTGCATGCGACTGGTTGCGTTGTTGTTTCCCACACGATATTTAACGGCGGCGGCCGTGACGTGTATCAGGACCGCAGATATCGTCGATTGAAGGGGTGTCCAATTACTTGTTGGTAGATAGTGTATATATCTATTACTAATTTAAATTATTTACAGTTTGAAATTTAGGCGCCTAGGTTTCTTAGCTAAGTCATCTAGTACTTCCTCAGGAGAGACAGAAATATCCTTATGAATGTACAATAAAGCTAAACCATTCAGTCTGGTTTCTCCTGTTGTACTGCGCAAATAATGTTTTAAGTACCTCAGGGTGGAGAAGGAACGTTCTGCAGAACATGTTGTTACTGGCAATGTCGCCATTATTTGCAAAAGTTTTCGAATGGATGGATACATAAGTTCATCACATTCGGCTAATCCATCAAGGGCGTTTTTTGGCTTTTTTTTCCATCCTGGCTATTTTTCTGTACCAGACTCTAAGTTCCCCGCATACTGCAGAAGGTGAAGCGTATGCAATGTCAGATGCGTACTGTTCGCATAGTGACTTTACAAATTCTTCATCTTTTGGAGAAGTAGTTTCCACTCCTTGTTGAGGCAAAAGCACTTGGAACGATCTCAGAGTATTCTTATGTGCAATAAATCTTTCCTTCATCTCATTTAAAAACGCATCAAGGAAAGGAATAAAGGTCGTTCTTCTGTAATAACTTTCAGCCGAATAGTGTTCAATATTGCTGCGATGTGTTTGGCGATTTAATACTCGAGGAACAGTAACTGGTATGCCTACTCTATCACAGATTTTCTCAGCTTCTAAGTACAGAATGTTAAATTCCTCTTCAGCATGGTCTCTGATTTCTTGAATAATATGAGCAGTATCTTCTGCATGTTCAACGGCAGTCATTAAGTCAATGTTTCCATGGAGGTTCGAGCAATTGAGGGGCGTATAAAAATTGCATTTCTGATTTCTTTGTGTCACTTCTATGTAGGAAATTTAAGGGATCGTATAAAAATTTCTTTTCTGATTTCTTTGCGTCACTTCTGTGTAAGAAGCCTAGAGGGTCGTATAAAAATTGTCATTGGATTTTTTCCCTGGTTCTCTGTTTTTTTCCCCGTGGATCTTTTTTCCTAGATTGACGCCACAGGGGCAGCAGAGTTTGATTAATTAATAACCTACGAATTAATAATAATAAATATTTATAATCTTACAATTGGTAAAGCAAAACTGATTGCGATTTTGAATTTGGTAGCAATTTAATAGAAGATTAACACAGGGTTATGTGAATATTGAAACTGCTCCTTTTATGAATGCATTGCAGATTGGCCAATAAGAAGGGTGCAATAAAACCCAACATAAATTAATACCTTCACAGTAATAATAATAATGAAAATAATTTCAATAATGATTAGGTCATTTCTAAAAAAAAAAAAAAAATTCAAAAAAGGAGGCACGGGCCCTGCGGTTGCGGGAAAAATGCCACACATTTTTCATTAAGGGGTCCGGCACAAATTGCTGTTCCTCCGAAGAACACTTTGAATGTGTGACAATTTTTCCAGTGGAGCAATTTACCGAATTACGTATGGCAATTTTCCAAAATGCTTAGCGAGGGGAAGGAACTCTCTTGTTTGTCTAAATTTTCATGCCGGTTCATTTGAGTTTAGGGCAACTGGCCACAAAAGTTCGGGGGGGGGGGTATAAAGATTGCCGTTTCTGGGTCTATATTGAGAACTGAATTGGGAACTCCAAACAAACGAATTTCGAGAAAACGTTCCATGTAAGCTAAGAAAGAATTGTACTTTAATTTAAAGAAATAAATTGACGAGGATCCGTGGTACACTTCGTTGGCGGGAGGGGGGGGGCTCTACCTCCAACTTCCGTAATATTATATTCTGGGCCGCTGGAGTCTGTCAGTGATGTTCCCCTTGAAGCGTCCTCAAGATTTGTGAGCTTGGGGGGGGGGGGGGATTCCCCCAAAATGTTAAAATGGACGTAGAGCTGTAAACATTAGAACCATGCTTTATATAATGATTCTGTATACGACCACGAATTTTCAGGAGGGTGGGATGAATTCAACCTCCCCCAAGTTTCTAAGAGCGCAGACAAGTGCTCAAGGTAAGAGATTTGCTCACAATTTCTGTGCTTCATGTTGTGTTTAGTGACAGACTATGTATGCTCTTCCCCCGTCCCCCAGAAATTTGGTGAAGTCTGTAAAAGGGATACGAGGTGCTTGGTTTCAAGGGCTCTACCCCCAACTTCCGTAATTTTATATTCTGGAGTCCAGAATATCTGGACCTCTAGAGTCGGCCAGTGTAACCTATCGATGTTACCCCTGAGGAGCTCTTAGAAACATGGGTTGGGGGGCGAATTCACCCCACCCACCAGAAGATTCGTGGTTGTGTACCGAATCATTATATAAGGCATAGTACTAATGTTTACAGCTCTACGTCCATTTTAACATTTTGGGAGAAAGCCCCCTCCCAAGCTCACAGACTTCGCGAACGCTTCAAGGGGAACATATTGGATACACTGACAGACTCCAGCGTCCCAGAATATAATATTACGGAAGTTAGAGGTAGAGCACTCCCCCTTCCCTTCCTCCCTCCCCCGCCAACCAAGTGTACCTTGGATTCTCGTCAATTTATTTCTTCAAATTAAAGTACAATTCTCTCTTGGCTTACATGGAACGTTTTCTCGAAATTCGTTTGTTTGGAGTTCCCAATTCAGTTCTCAATATAGACCCAGAAACGGCAATCTTTATAGCCCTCCCGCCCACAATCCCTTGAACTTTTGCGGCCAGTTGCCCTAAACTCAAACGAACTGGCATAAAAATTCAGACAAACAAAAGAGTTCTTTCCCCTCGTTAGGCACCTTGGAAACTGCCCTACTGGAAAAATTGTCACACATTCAAAGTGTTCTTCGGAGGAACAACAATTGGAGCCCGGCCTCTTAATGAAAACCATGTGGCTAGAACCCCCCCCCCCCTAATCCGGCCCTGTGTCGATTATGTAAATGGATGACTGTTTTGTTGGAGTTGGATTTTATTTCCCTGGCTTTTTTTTTCCGTTGGCTTTTTTTCTGGTGGCTTTTTTTTCCAGGATTTTTTTTCCGTGGATCTTTTTTCCTTGGATTTTTTCCCTAGATTCCTCTCCCCTCCCTACAGAGACGTCCATCGAAAAGAATTACCGAGACAGAAACAGGGCTCAACGTGATTGTATTAACTAATAATGAATTTTCTATGAAAAATGAAATTTTACAGAGATTCAGAAAAATAATTTTTTCATGACACGTAAGTCGTTTAGTCAAGGGGAGTGCTGAAATATTATTTAAAAATCACACACACGACACACGCACATATACATATACCCGATTTCCCACAGCATAAGTGTTATAAGGAATTTTTCTGGTACCTAACGCCTGTTCGGTTTAAAAAAAAAACATTTAAGGATAAAGATAAATTTATTATCGAACAATAATAAGTATTTTTCTCTTACAATTGTCGATGCCAAACATCTTAAACGCTTTGCCGTTCAGTTCTTTTTATTTCATTTATTAGTATATGATGTTAATAATAAATGAATTTACATCTTTCTATAATATATTTACTGGAATTTTCCTAAATTTCGGTTAATTGTACACTTTCAGACTACATGTACATGACCTTCGTACCAGGATAATGCATTTTACGATGTAAATAAAATTTTGCACGATGTAAATAAAATTTTGCAGAATTAACTTACCTTTAATTCTTCAAAATTGTGATTTTATTCATGAAACATTATTTGAAATGTATATATACTCCGTACTTGTATATGAGTATCACAGCGTGACATAGAGATTTCAGAAAGAATACCAAAAAATTATTTTGTTTAAAAAAAAGATGAAGTGATAAAGGTAAAATTATTACTGAGCATGAACAGTAGGAAGACGCTTTCTCCTCAAAAAATTTAGCCGTACGACGCGGGTTTTATCTTAAAGAAGGCGAACCGACATCTTTAAGACAAAACCCCCGTCATACTGTTAAATTTCACCATTTTTTTTTTTATTTATTTAAGGAAGGTTTGGTGAATTCTCTTAATCGTTCTCATTTAGACACATATATACTCTCATGTGATCCCCTTCCTGATGTGATGACACAAGTTTGCCAGTTTCTTTGCCTTTTTATAAACAAATAAATTTATCAAATTCAGATCAGATCATATGTAGAGGATTTTAGGAAGTGAGTGTCTGACCCCAGGTCTTAAACAACCCTTAGAAATAGGAAGCTAGGAGATTTGGGCTAGAGTGCCAGATAGGAAAGTGACACGGGAGCGAAGTAGAAAGGGGAGGAAGACGCCCTTATTTATTGCCGGGGGGGGGCAGTAATCGGGGTCCGACGGCTTAACGTGCCCATCCGACGCACGGCGGATATTTAGTGGATCGAGTGTTCGTACCTGCTGGGATCGAACCTGAGGTCCTTTCCGTGGCAGTCATGAACGTTGCCCACTAGGCCACCCGCGGCCCCAATTTATCAAGTTCTCCTCACATTCGTTGTTATATATCTCCCCCCGCCCCCCTTCCCCAATTACTCGGACCCTGGAGCAGTCGATAGTGCAGTTCTTAGATAAGTTATTAAATTGCCTTCTCTTGGCCCTAATGTTGTAAAATACATAAACTGAATGTGAACATTCATACGGCTTAAGGTGAATATACAATACGTAATAAGTTTAAAAAACATATGAAAACGTGTGTAACTTACTTGTTTCTTGTACAATCCAATATCATTGGGATGCACAGGATAAGATACGGAAGAATCGGTTTCGCTCCTTGCGTTGTTAGTAGGCTCATCATTATGTTCATTATCAGTAGGTATTCTACATTGTTCTACTTCTCTCTCATTATGTCTATTCTCACTCCTGTTGGTATCATCAACTTTTGCCTTTTTAAAAAATGACACTAATTTTTCCTGAATTTCAGTTCCTTTTCATTTTGTGACTTTTATCACAGTAGCAATTTTGCGTCGAGCAGCCCTGAGAAAGTGAAATCACGCTTCTTCCTACAGTAATGGCAAACTGACAATGTCTCAATTTTCTGCCAACAAAACAAGTTTTGAAAGGACTATTCGACCGCTCCCGGTTCTCCCCAGAGCCAGACGATGAAGGGACAGTTGTTTTATTTAGCTATAAACAAACGGTCACACTCAACCTCGGTTAAGTATGTGGACATTTGACTTTGGAATCAAGAGGTCAGGCAGTGCTGCCCCTCCTCTACGAGTTGCATAATGTAGAGTAAGGGTGGTGATCACCAGGGCTAGAGAATCACCACCCACATAGCCGTTCGTTTCTGTTTTTTTTTTTTTTTTTTGAGAACAACCAGCTCCTGTCCTGTGCGGGGCTGATAAAAAGGGAGCGGTAATCGCCCCCTCTCCTCTGTGTGTGTGTGTGTGCCAGTCAGAAAGAACAAAAAAACAAATAAGAAAAATTCGTTTTGGATTCAGTACTCAATACTGAATACTGAAAATGAAAAACACTAATTTACACTTTTCTGATTTCTTATTTTATTAAAAATATCACACCAGAAGTTGCTCTTTAATGCTGAAAAAAAAAAAAAAAAAAAGACCAATGGGTCTCTGGGAGGGGACCGGTCCCCTTGGTCCCTCCCCGTGGCTGCGCCAATGGAGATATTGAGAACAAGACAGATGACACCGAATTTTCGGGTGTAATAAGCACGTCTTTTAAATCCGTTCTGACGCAAATTAAATTTATCAAAGTTATTCAAAGTCAATGGAACCGCTATGGAAAACAATAGATCTGACTAAAGAAAGAATATTTTCAATAGGGTTTTTAATCCCTCAGATATTGCTGTAAACGGAATCGTGAGCTTACGAACTCTTAGAAACAGAGATATCGACAAAAATAAGATGTGACTTTACGTTCCCTGGTGGGAAAACCATGCATTATTTTAGGAAGAAAGTATTCTCAAAAGGTTTATCCGTATAAGCGGTATCGGTCTAAGAAAAAAATTAGTCGAGTTGTCAGGAGCCCAGATTTTGCAACAAATACTTCAGAAACAGAAATTAACACTTATGACCCATGGAGGCTAAACCATTCTTTACCAAACATTAGAAATTATGTGAAAAATATTTTCCATCAGATCTAGTATGCGATACAGGAAGAATTTTTCAAATCAGAGCTTTAGGAGCAGAAATAACGCAGAAAAGGCAATTTACCTTTATGCCCCCTAGCGGAAAGTCTATGATTTACTTGAAAATTTTGAATTTATAGGAAAAACATTTCGCATCTGAAACACTATCCAACAAAAAAGGAATTTTTCAAATCGTACTCTTAGAGGTAGAGATATTGACAAAAATAAGATATACATCTACGCCCCCCCCCCCCTGGCGTAGAAACCATGCATTTTTTCAAGAAGAAAATTTTCCTAAGAAGTTTGTCGACATGAGTAGTCAACAAACGACTTTATTTTTCAATCGAGATTTTAGAAGCTCATATTTTGCTGCAAATACAACAGAAGCGGAAATTAAGATTTATGCCCTCTGGTGGCCAAACCATTTCTTACAAAAATTAGAAAATATGTGCAAACGATTTCCCATCAGGAGCTGCATACGGTGCAGAAACAATTTTTCAAATCGGAGATTTAGAAGCAGAGATATAGGGGAAACGCAGTTTACATTTACGCCCCTTAGCGGAAAGTCTATGAATTACTTGAAAATTTTGAAATTATATGAACCACATGTCACTCTAGAAACACTATCCAACAAAGAAGGAATTTTTCAAATCGGACTCTTAGAAGTAGAGATATTGACAAAAATAAGATATACATCTACGCCCCCTGGTGTAGAAAGCATGCCCTATTTTAAGAATAAAATGTTTCTAAAAGGTTTGTCGACATGAGTAGTATCGGTCAACAAACGACGTTTTCTTCAATCGAGAATTTAGAAGCTCATGTTTTGCTGCAAATACAACAGAAGCGGAAATTAAGATTTACAACCCCTGGTGCCAAACTATTAATTTAGATTTTTTTTTTTTTTTTTTTTTTTTTTTTTGCAGAAAGAATTTTTCAAATCGGAGATTTAGAAGCAGAGATATAGGGGGAAACGCAATTTACCGCTACACCTCCTAGCGGAAAGTCTATGAATTACTTGAAAATTTTGAAATTATATGAAAAACATGCCACTGGGAAAACACTATCCAACAGAGAAGGAATTTTTTAAATCGGACTCGCAGAAGAAGAGATATTGACAAAAATAAGATGTACATCTACGCCCCCTGGCGGAGAAACTGTAGAATATTTTAAGAAGAAAATATTCCAAAAAGGTTTATCGATCCAGATTATAAAAGCTCAATGGCTTCAGTCCACGAAATAATTTTTCAATCGATATTTTAGAAGCTCCGATTTTATGGCAAATACATCAGAAGCAAAAATTAACACTTACGCCCCCTGGTGGCCAAAGTATTCTTTATCAAAAATTTGAAATTATATGCAAAAGATTTTTCATCAGGGGATGTATCCGCTGAAGAAATTTTTTTCCAAATCGGAGTTTTACAATAAGAGTTATCGGGAAAAATGTAATTCACTTTTACGCCCCCTAGCGGAAAATCTATGCGTAATTTAAAAAAGTAACTATATCTAAAATACTCTTCGACATAAATGGAATCGAAAGATAATTTTTTTTCAATCGGATGCTCAGAAGCAAATATGTGGAATAAAATGTATTTTTGAATTCGACATCATCTGCATTTACGCCTTCTACCGGCAAATTGTACATCGTAAACAAAAACGAAATGAAGGATCATCATTTGCATATTTCAAGCTTTTCACTGCAAAAAGAATTTTTCAAATCGGACTAATAGTTGCAGAGATATCGTGGGTACAGGCGGACGGACGGACTGACGGACGGGCAAGCCGATAACAGAAGCACGATATTTTTTTACAAAAGACGTGCTAAAAACAGATTAAATGCGCCATCTAGCTGCGAAATTGCGCATTATTTTTTGGAAGAAAATACTCATACAGAGTTTGCATAGTTAGTGGTAACTGACGGGAGAAAGAAGTTTTTCAATCGTATTTTTAGTTCCTCAGATATTGCTGTAAACGGAAACTTGACTTACGCCCTGTGGTGGCAGACTTGGATTTGTGCGTTAAGAAAAATTTGAAATGATATGAAAAACATTTCTCGCCGGAAACGCTATCCAGCAAAGAAGGAAATTTTCAAATCATACTCTTAGAAGCAGAGATATATACAGAAATAAGATATATATCTACGACCCCTGGCGGAGAAACCATGCATTATTTTAAGAAGAAAATATTCTGAAAAGGTTTTTTGACGTGAGTGGTGTCTGTCTACGAAAGATTTTTTCAATCGGATTATAGAAGCTCAGATTTTGCTGCAAACACATCAGAAGCAGAAATTAAACCTTGCGCACTTTGTTGGCCAAACCACTGTGACGAATCTGCACCGCAGGACGCACATGTCCGCGTAGCTCAGTTGGGGAGCGACTTACTCCGAAGTAAGGAGACCCGGATTCGATGCCGGCGCGGACAAACTTGTTCGTTATATTGGCGTCCGAACTTCCAGAATGACCCGGCTGGTAAGTTTCTCGCAATGATGTGATGCTTTTTCCACACGGCGAAACAGGAAAAATTGAGAATCCCTTCTTCAGTGCTTCGAAAAAATAAATGTTTGTGATGCTACGTTCCACACATCAAATTGTCTGGGATTTCTCAAATGCACGTTCTTCAGCGTATGACTCTCTACAGCGACACATGGTCCCGACTGACCCGTAGGCCATGTCTCCGGCCCTCTTTCGGGGAGGGGGGAGATGTGAGGAGCTATACCGCAGGACGCACATGAGATAAAGGCAGATAGCGGTGAGAGCACATGTCCGCGTAGATCAGCTGGGAGAGCGACTTACTCCGGAGTGAGGGGACCCGGACAAACTTATTCGTTACACCATTCTTTACCAAATATCAGAAATATATACAAAGCATTTCGAATCAGGCACTGTATCTGGTTCAGAAAGAATTTTTCTAATTGGCGTTTTAGAAGCAGAGATATCGGGAAAACGCAATTTACCTTTACGCCTCTTATCGGGAAGTCTATGAATTACTTGAAAATTTTGAAATTATAAAAAAAACATTTTGCACTAGAATCTCTGTCCAACAAAAAAGGAATTTTTCAAATCGATCTCTTACAAGCAGAGATATTGACAAAAATATGATATGCATCTACGCTCTAGCGGAGAAACCATGCATTATTTTAAAAAGAAAATATCCCAAAAAAGTTTACCAACGTGAGTGGTATCGGTCAAATGACGAATTCTTTCAATCGAGATTTTAGAAGCTGAGATTTTGCTGCAAATGCATGAGGAGCAGAAACTAACACTTACGCCCCCTGGTGGCCGAACCGTTTTTTTACCAAAAATTTGAAATTATATACAGTACAAAGCATTACTGCAGTACAAAGTATACATTATATACAGTACAAAGCATTACTACAGTACAAAGCTGTTACTGGTTTGTTCCTCCGTCCGTAAAAGTGGAGCTGTATCCGCTGCAGAAAGAATTTTTCAAATTGAAGTTTTGGAAGAAAAGATATCAGGGGAAACGAAATTTAGTTTTACGCCCCCTAGCGGAAAATCTATGCGTAACTTCAAAAAGTGACTATACCTTAAATAATCTTCGACATAAATGGAATCGAATGGTAAAAGAATTTTTTCAATCAGACCTTTGGAAGCAAATATATAGAATGAAATGTATTTTGAATTCGATATTATCTGCATTTACCACCTTTAGCAGCGAAATTGTGCTTCGTGAAAAAGAATTGAAATGAAGGATCATCATTCGTACATTTCAAATTTAACAATTCAAAAAGAATTTTTCAAATCGGACTATTAGTTGCAGACATATGGTGTCCACAGACGCACGGACGGAAGGACGGAGAAACCGGTAGCATACAGTAAGTACGATCTTTTTTTTTTACAATAGATGTTTTGTGTTTCTGTTATCGTGCTTCTGTTACTGGTTTGTTCCTCCGTCCGTCAGTTCATCCTTCTGTGGACACCATATTTCTGCAACTATTAGTCCGATTTGAAAGATTGTTTTATCATTGGGAAGCTTGAAATATACGAACGATGATTCTTTCATTTCCGTTTTTTTACGGTGCATAATTTCACCGCAAGACGGCGTAAATGCAGATGATATCAAATTCAAATACGTTTTATTCCATATATTTGCTTCTAAATATCCGATTGAAAAAATTGTTTTACCTTTCGATTCCATTTATATCGAGACTATATTAGATGTAGTCACTTTTTCAAGTCACGTATAGATTTTCCGCTAGGGGCGTAAAAGTGAATTGTGTTCTCCGATATCTCTACTTCTAAAACTCCGATTTGAAAAAATTCTTTCTGCGCCGACAGCTCCTGATGGGAAATGTTTTGCATATTATTTCTAATTTTTGGGGAAAGAATAGTTTGGCCACCAGGAGACGTAAGTGTTTATTTTTGCTTCTGATGTATTTACCGCAAAATCTGAGCTTCTGAAATCTCGATTGAAAAAATTCTTTCGTGGACCGATACCGCTATCCTCGGAAAACCTTTTGAGAATATTTTTTCTTCTTAAAATAACGTATAGTTATTTTAAGAAGAAAAAATATTCGGCATAGATTTCTACTTTATTTTTCAAATAAAGTAGAAATCTATGCCGCCAGGAGGCATAGATTTCTACTTTATTTTGTTGATATCTGCTTCAAAGGGTCCGATTTGAAAAATTATTTTTATTTGGACAACGTTTCCTGTGTAAAATGTATCTCATGTAATTTTAAAAATTTTTTAGCGCAGACGTCTGCCACCAGAGGGCGTAAGTAAGTTCACGTTCTGTTTACAGCAATATCTGCGGGATAAACATCCAATTGAAAAACTTCTTTTTCGGTTAGATAATACGAACTATGCAAACTCTGTGTGTGCATTTTCTTCCCAAAATTATGTACAATTTTGCCGCAAGATTGCGCAAATTCTTAATAGGTTTTTCTCAAGATCTCTGCTTCTACATGTGCGATTTAAAAACTTCTTTCAATACCGAATGCCATTTACCTTGTAGAACACTTTAGGTTAGTATATGAGGAGTTTTATAGTTCACACTTCTTTTGCTAGGTGGTGCTTTTGTAATTCAGTTTGCAGCTGTATCTCCGCTTCTAAAAACACTATTGAGAAATTTCTTCTGTATTGTATGTCATTCGCTACAATATAGTGATGTTGAACATTATCCTTTTTAAACAATGCAAAGATTTCCCGCTAAGGGGCGTAAATGTCGAAAACTTTTTCTCGCTGTTTCTGCTTCCGGGAGACGTATTTGAAAAGTTATTTTTCCTTAGCATAGGTTTTTCCATGAAGAATATTTCTCGCCTATTTTCTACTTTTCCATTATGCAAAATTATTCCGCTAGCCCACGTAGAGTTATATCATGTTCACTTCTCTATTTCTTCTTTTAATTGTTCCATTTGGAAATATGTTTGTCTTCGTTACCTTCCTTGTGCTATGAGAAACATTTTGTGCGCTATTTGTTAATTTTCGTCACATACTTTTGAGGCGCTGGTGCAGCATTTGTAGCTGTTTCTATTATCTAGAAATAGAAACAGTAAGTAGCTGTTTCTATTTCTAGATGTCTTATCCGTTGTAGAAACGCTTGTTTTCCTAACCGGTTGCATTGACTTTAAATAATTTTGATAAATTTAATTTGCATCAGAAAGGATTCAAAAGACGTACTCATTACAACCAAAAATTCGGTGGGATGTCATCTTTCTTGTTTTTCACTAGAGTGGTTCCCCAAATAATCCATGGATTCAACGTTACCGTTCATGGCATCACTGTTTGAAGTGAAAGCAACATGATTTCCATTTTTATCATTGTCAATAAAGGAAGAAATACGTGTGAATAAGTTATTTGCTGGTGTAAGAATTTAATCTGCTCACAATGCTAACTTCTCTGAATTAAAAGAAGGTTAAATACCAGGACGAGTCATACGCTCATCTCGTTTGCAGCTAAAAGGTTTAGTGATGCGAGAAACACATATCTCATTCAGCAGAGTACATAGCAATGTTTTTTATAGTGCTTTGCCAACATTCCACCAGAGCCACGATCCCATGGCGGTATCACTCGGCCTGTTTCGAGAACAGAAACTGCCAGATTTCGCATCCATCACCAAAGCAAAATGCCTATTTGTAGGAAATGCGCCTTGGAGTGACCAAACGTTAGTTAGATGCAAGATCCGGGCTGTATGTAGGATGGGGTAGGATATCAGCCCCTTTCAATTTCTGTAGTTTTTGGCAGAGTGGGCTGCTGAAAACTACAGGAAATAGAAGGGGTTGAGATGGGCGTTATCCACCAGCAGCAACGCCTGATGCCTGTTGATGAGTGCAGGGTATCATTGGCGAAGAACACCATGGGACCGCTGCAGTTGTTCAGCGTATAAACTCACGTCCACAGCCTGACCACTTAGCATGAGTTCCCATTGCAGGGGACCCTCACAACTCCACTAAAGCACAGCATAGCCTTCCTCTGGAAGAGCTCTCTTTGCACTACTGGCTCTGCTTCCAAATGGTAATACAACGTTGGAATATCCGCTTTTCATCATTTCTGACGATTCGACATCAAACCCTATCGTCCTGAGAGTTTGACAGCAATCTGTAACAGACAGCGATAAAAATGTTCCTCCTGCTGAGGAGTTAATGAATGGAGAACCATTTAATGGCATCTGGTGAAGAAACGAAGCTGGTACATGTGACGAACGATTCTGGTTTCAGGAAAACCTCAAACCAGCTGCCAATCACCGTGTACTGGTATCGGCCCAACATTATGTGTGTAGCTCAAAACGGGGCGAACTTTTGTCTCACCTTGGTATATCATGTTTGCTCTTTATATGACTTTTAACTAAATACTTGTATACTATTCTTTTTACTGTACGAAATATTATCCGGAGCGATTTCTCAGCAAGACTGCTAAAAGCTTTCAGGAGTTTAAAAGCAGAAAAATGGTGGATCTGTATTGCTATTGTTGTTGTAATAGCGAAGTAACTATAAACGCTTATTTTCAACGAGCAAGATATACGTATATCATCATCATCATTGTCAACCATTATCAATCCACTGCTGTACGAAGGTCTCCCCAAGTTTCCTCCACAACAGTCTGTCTTGTGCCAGTCTCCTAAACGTCACTCCCGCATATTTTCGAATTTCATCCACCCATCTCCCATGTGGTCTTCTTCTGGGTCTTTTCCTGTCCTTTGGAATCCAATCTAAAATTTCGGCTGTCCACCGATGGTCTGTCCTTCTGGCAGTATGTCCAGCCCATTGCCATTTCATGGATTTAACTCTGATCATGATGTCTTCCACTCTCGTCATTTTTCGGATCCAAGAGTTCCTCTTCTTATCTCTCCTGGTTACACCAAGCATGCACCTCTCCATGCTACTTTGAGTTGTCTGCAGCCTTTGTTTGTCTCTTTTAGTTAAGGTCCACGTCTCTGCACCATACGTAAGCACTGGAAGGATGCATTGATCAAACACTTTTCTTTTAAGACATAATGGCATATTGCTCTTGAAAATTATGCTGTTTCTTCCAAAAGCTCTCCAGGGCAAGTTTTGTACGCCGATTAATTTCTTCATCAATGTGACCCGCACTTGATATCTGCTGTCCAAGATAAACGTACGTATCTGTTATCTCCAGTTTTTCTCCATCAATCGATAAATCTTCATTTCTTGTAAAAGCATTGAACATCACTTTTGTCTTCTGAAAGTTCATTTTTAATCCCACTTCTTTACTCTTGTCAGCAAGTTCCTGGATCATACTCTGCAGCTCTGATGGGTTAGTTGCAAAAATGACTACGTCATCAGCAAAACGAAGGTGGGTTAGATAATCTCCATTAATCTTTATCCTTTTGTTTTCCCAGTTCAGTGATTGAAAGACATTTTCCAATGTATATACTGTATATATATATATATATATATATATATATATATATATATCATCATCATCATCATCATCATCATTGTCAACCATTATCAATCCACTGCTGGACGAAGGTCTCCCCAAGTTTCCTCCACAACGGTCTGTCTTGTGCCAGTCTCCTCCATGTCACCCCTGCATACTTTCGAATTTCATCCACCCATCTCCCATGTGGTCTTCTTCTGGGTCTTTTCCTGTCCCTTGGAATCCAATCTAAAATTTCGGCTGTCCATCGATGATCTGTCCTTCTGGCAGTATGTCCAGCTCATTGCCATTTCAGGGATTTAACTCTGATCATGATGTCTTCCACTCTTGTCATTTGCAGAGGGTGCTATGTATATATATATATATATATATACATATGTATATATGTATATATATATATAGGGATGTAAGGTCAGGTGATGCGTAACATCACAGCCTCTCCTTGACAAATGTCATCCGCTACTTCACGTGGTGCATCCCTTTCCCACTAAAGGGGCTCTGACGACCGCCAATAGCGGTATAACTATACCATCGGGATTAGAGGAAATGCTATCCCACACTCACCAACCCGCTTGGCCAGCGTGGTGAGTTATGGCCAAACCCCACCAAAATGACTCCACAGCTTAAATCTTGGCCCTCAGTCTCCGGCAGCTGGAATGTACCTGGCCAAGGCAGCGGCCAGTGCGACATGAAGGCAGAGGGTGCTAAGAATCCCCGGAGGACCGGACTAGGCTGCCATCTGATGCTGACCTTGGCTACGTATAATGGACGCCCCCTATCTTCGGATTCAAGGCTTCTTGAATTGGAAGAGGAACTACAAAGGATCAAGTGGGACATTGTCGGGCAAAGTGAGGTAAGGAGAAAAGGAGAAGATCTCATTGAACTGAAAAGTGGACATCTATTCTACTATCGTGGGACAGATACTGGCAGAACTAGTGGTGTTGGATTTATAATAAACAAGAAACTGAAGGATAAAGTTGTAGAAGTTGAAAGTTTATCTGACAGAGCTGCACCACTCGTTATGCAACTCTCGAGAAGATACCAGGCTCAGATTATTCAAACCCAGCAAAAACAGTCTTGCTGGCCCAGCACTATGTTGCCGCTGCTGAACCGTCAATAAAATGTCCGGGCGGCCAACAGAAAAGCCAGCAGTTCAGGCCAACAGTTGGCACCCCATCAGTTGTCATATGCCACAACAGGGCCATCAGTGGTCCATCACAGGCAGTAGCTGCCACAAGTGGCCCTTCAAGCACATGCCAGAAATGATGGCTAGCCTAATGTGGTCCGCTAGTGGGCCGTTAAATGGCAGCCAGCAACCACGTGACGTAACTGGTGGCTTGCCGAATCTTGTCCGCCAATTTCCCAGTAGTAGCCATAATAATAATAAGCAAGGATAACCGAAGTTTCCTAAAGCTACAATTTTTTCTACCCTTACGAAGCTTGTGAATTAACGCACTGCGCTGGGGAAATTTTCTCGACAGACCAGAAAAACGCCCGTTTGCATCTGACTAGATTCGATCCTGGGCCGTTTGCGTGGAAGCCGCGCTCGCTACCGACCGGACTAATTCACTACGCTCGGATATGTGCTGGAAGCTATCTGTTTGGTATGCAATTTGTAATCGAATGCTTCCCTCTTTCATTTTATAATATTGCGAGGTATTTTTCATAAAAGTCAGTTTCAAATAATTGATAAATTAATTTTTGCAACGTAACGATAGTTTTTTTGTTTTTTTTTTTACCTTAAGGGAACTTCACTCATTTTCAAGGCGTGTAAATACTTAGAGTCGCTTTCCAAAGTTTTGTACTGTCCTTGCCGTCTTGAAAAGAGATTGTTGAATAAATATATATTTACCCGGGTTCATGTCACATTCCGTTACATTTTTAACGTTGTGTCTTTCCTTTCCGTTGTCCGAAGCCACATTTGTTTTAAAGAGTAAAAGATATTTTATTTTACTTCTCGTTATTTTTAGAAGCGAATTCCTCCCAGTCTTGTGTATTCAACCCACGGACGAGTACACCACATAGCGTTGCTTTTTTTTTTCTTTCAAATAATAAAAAAATTTTGTACGCGTATAATTCTTTTTTTTTCCCAACAAACGCTATTTTAATGGTTTTCCAGGATATGTGTTTCAAGCGGTTTCAAATTTTTTCTTGTTATTCATCCACTCCATTCCATGAATTGTTATTCATGGGAATGGAGTGGGTGTATTTCATGGCTGTAATCTAGTATTTCACGGCTTAATCTGATATCTTCGTCGACGTAAAATTTCATTACGAAATTAATTCGCCTCTCCACATAGGGATTTTTTCTTAACATCCACTAAAATATAACGATGGCGATGGCGTCGTCTTCAAATAACTGATACCATAAGAGACACAGCAAGTTTTGCTTCTGCGCATGCGCAGTCCCGATGCTTCCACCTGCTGTTGGGGGTTGCATTGGTTGCCAGCAACGGGCCACTAGTGGCACTTGCTTGGTGGCCCACAATTCACGGCGATACTGCAGGGCCGTCAATGGCTCGCCAACTGATAGCGCTGCCACCAACGGACCACTACCGGGCCGTGAGCGGCAGATTTCAGCCAGCAGTGACCCATCACTGCCAGCTGGTGGTCAGCAGTTTCCCAGCACTTGTGTTTTTGCTGGGAACTTATGCACAGCACCACAAGTCATCCTGAAGAAGAAATTGAAGAATTTTATGAGGAAATTCGTCATCTAAATAATAAAGGTAAGCAGCACTTGAAGATAATTATGGGAGATTTCAATGCAAAAATAGGGAAACGGCAACAGAATGAAACTTCAGTAGGTAAATTCGGTCACTGCAACAGAAACCATCGTGGAAATACTCTCGTTAAGTTTGCAGAGGCAAAAGGGTTTTTCATCATGAACTCCTTTTTCAAGAAAAAGCCGCACAGGAAATGGACATGGAGACATCCAAATGGGACGACAAGTGAAATTGATTTTATTATGTTTAACAAAGAATTCGTCATAGAAGACTGCAGTGTGCTAAACAAGTTCAACACAGGCAGTGACCATAGATTGGTGAGATGTAAGATGCACCTCAACACTAAACTCGAACGTAGCAAGCTCATAAGACAAACAAAATGTATTGACATAACCAACCTTAAAAAACACCATAATACCTTCAAGTTGGAACTGAAGAACAGATTCTCTGCTTTAAAAAGGCCTAACATCGGAAAAAGTGGATATTTCTGAAGTTAACAGGAAAGTAACCAAAGCTCTTATGGAAACAGCAACAAAATTAGCTGGGTCTAAGAACAAGTTGCATGTGAACAAACTATCAGGAAAAACCTAAATGTTGATGCAAAATAGAAGAGAGATGAGGACAACAAAAGAAGATGTGACTTCCAAAGTGGAATACATAGAGCTATGCAAGACAGTACGAAAAAGTATCACTGAAGACGTAAGGAAATTCAACTGTGAACTAGTGAGGAAAGCAATTGAAAACAACCAAAGCCTAAAGACAGCAAAGGGACATCTCAGTAAGGGAAGAAAACAGATTATGGCACTGAGAAAAGAAGATGGTTCTGTAACAAGAAATAGAGGCGAAATTTTGACAAGAGAGAAAGATTTCTACTCCAAGTTATATGAAAGGGATGATGCATGTACTCCAGACATCATGGAAGGTACCAGTACCAGAGTTCTTCCAGTCCTCCCAGCAGAAGTTGCACATGCAATCAAGAACATGAAGCGGGGAAAAGCTCCAGGAGAAGATGGAATTACTGTAGACATCATACAAGAAGCAAGTGGAGAAATCGAAACAGTACTCGCCCAAATTTTCACTCGATGCCTTAATGAAGGGAAGATTCATGAGGATTGGAACAACGGTAAAATGATCTTGCTACATAAAAAAGGTGACATTGAGGATCTCAGGAACTACAGACCTATCAGCCTCCTATCAATGGTTTATAAAATCTTCACTAAAGTTCTTTCACACCGTTTAAAGGTAACACTAGACATGGCTCAGCCGAGAGAACAAGCTGGATTCAGGAGTGGCTACAATACAATAGATCATATCCACGTACTGAGAGAATTAATTGAAAGAGCGAGGGAATATGAACTTCCATTGTGCATGGTTTTTATCGATTATGAAAAAGCCTTTTATTCGGTGAAAGCATCAGCAGTTACAATGGCTCTGAAATCATGCGGTATTGAAGATGCATACATTAATATTATTAATAACATCTATGAAAATGCAAGTGCAAAGGTTCCGCTGTTTGAAAATACAACACACATAAAAATTGGAAAGGAGTGAGACAAGGTGAAACCATATCTCCGAAGCTCTTTAACGCCACACTGGAAAATGTATTCAATCACTGAACTGGGAAAACAAAGGGATAAAGATTAATGGAGATTATCTGACCCACCTTCGTTTTGCTGATGACATAGTCATTTTTGCAACTACCCCATCAGAGCTGCAGCGTATGATCCAGGAACTTGCTGACAAGAGTAAAGAAGTGGGATTAAAAATGAACTTTCAGAAGACAAAAGTGATGTTCAATGCTTTTACAAGAAATGAAGATTTATCGATTGATGGAGAAAAGCTGGAGATAACAGACACGTACGTTTATCTTGGACAGCATATATCAAGTGAGGGTCACATTGGTGAAGAAATTAATCGGCGTACAAAACTTGCCCTGGAGAGCTTTTGGAAGAAACAGCATAATTTTCAAGTGCAATATGCCATTATGTCTTAAAAGAAAAGTGTTTGATCAATGCATCCTTCCAGTGCTTACGTATGGTGCAGAGACGTGGGCCTTAACTAAAAGAGACATACAAAGGCTGCAGACAACTCAAAGTAGCATGTAGAGGTGCATGCTTGGTGTAACCAGGAGAGATAAGAAGAGGAACTCGTGGATCCGAAAAATGACAAGAGTGGAAAACATCATGATCAGAGTTAAATCCCTGAAATGGCAATGGTCTGGGCATACTGCCAGAAGGACAGACCATCGATGGACAGCCGAAATTTTAGATTGGATTCCAAGAGACAGAAAAAGACCCAAAAGAAGGCCACTTTGGAGATGGGTGGATGAAATTCGAAAGTATGCGGGAATGACATGGAGGAGACTGGCACATGACAGACCGTTGTGGAGGAAACTTGTGGAGACCTTCGTCCAGCAGTGGATTGATAATGGTTGACAATGATGATGATGATGATATATATATATATTTAAGTGGGAAAACTTTTGTCATCAGAGTTCTGTCTAAAGTCAGATGGATAAACATAATTGCCATCGGAATGGTCTCTTTTTTTTTTTCGTTTCCTTGTCTTTCTTAGGGGTTTATCAACAACCGTTAGCAACTCAATGGAATGTAAACAACCATCTCTAATTTAGGATAACTAGCTCCAGGGAAGGGAGAACCAGTGCAGTCAGAAATACACGCCAGACATGCCTCACCCGGGTTTCGAACCCGGATCCATCTCAGACCAATGGTCAGAAACGAGCGCTTATACCGCTCCGTCACTGGTCCGGCAGGCCTCTTGCTGCCACTATTGAGGAATTTTCTGAGACGTAGGTTTCTGGCTCGTCATCCGAGATGAGCTCGAGCTCGAATCCCTGATGATTCTTGGGTGCACGATGTCTTACGAAACAGCATTAGAAGGACTCGATGGCACAACTTAAACACTCAGATGCAACACTGTTCCAATTGGCGGAAGAACCCTAATTTTGGCTGGGGTCTTTCAACAAACTCTACCAGTATTTTCAAACGGAAGTAAAGCTGAGGAACTTCGATCTTTCTTTAGGGGTTCACACATCTGTAAAAACATTGAAGGACTCACCTTACCCTTTCCCCCAAAAATGACCATCCATCCATCTAGTGGTATTATTTTGCTTCTAACCTGCTGAACTAAATAGCGGAACCATGGAATTTAAATTAAGGTACAACGAGCTTCCACAGTTCACACAACTGGTAAAACAGTTGCAACATTTGGAAAATTTAGTTTTGCGTAAATAGTTGTGTTTTAAAATCATTTATGTAACTTCCATAATTACAGGTGAATAAGCCAGAAATCCATCTTGCAGTACAGGATACACATTTTATCTTCGGAGAAACCCCGAAAAATGTGGATTTAAGATCTTCAAAGTTCACAGGTTCATACTCTGATATTTGTGGATACTGTCCTGCTGTAAGATAGAAATATCCCTGGGTTTTACCCCAGGAATATTCTGCAGCAGCGTAAAAGTACAGATTTACTGGATTAGGCATACTTTGCAGACGTAATAGCAATAGCATTTTTATTACTGAAGTATTATGAGAAAATCCATATTCTTTAGTACAGTCGAAGTCGTAAGATTTTAGAAAAAATTGTGAGCTTGAAGTCATGATTGACAAAGTCATGTTATCATGGGGTATGTTGCAGGTAAAAAAGTTAATTTTCATAAAATTCCATAGACAAAACCTTTCGGAATGACATTTCTGACGTAGCGTTGATGTGTCGAAATTCAAAATGGTAGCCATCATAACTTTGTCGAAAGATTACTGGATGCTGGGGTATGCTAAACTGAAGAAAAAAGACTGAAATTCCCTCGAATGAGCCAACAAAGCCCCCGTGTGGAAAACTGAACCAATGAAAAATTATCACAAATGCTTGGGAGCAGCCGTGGCTTAAACCAAAACCGACGCCGTAATAAATAGTGGAGTATTTAATATAGTACTTACTTCTCTAAAATACTGGGTGTGCCATGTAAAAGAGGCCCGTGTATAATGAACTACAACAGTCAGGCAAAGAATAGTTAAAATGACAGAAAACAGGGAAAATTTACCTGCATTTACAATAATTGCTGAAAGTGCTGTCCTCCGACATCAAGACACAGCTGCACACGACGGAACCTGTTGTTCGTAACGCGCAACAACTCATCGGCAGTAATCTGGGCTATGGCATCCGTAATGTTCACTTTTAATTCATCAAGGGTGTGCGGATTAGTTGCGTACACTTTTCCTTTCAATGCTCCCCACAAATAAAGTCACAGGTGGGGAGATCGGGTGATCTGGGTGGCCATAGTCCCTTCGATACAGTTCTGTCCTCCCCAAACACTTTATGCACAGCACGTAGACTGCTCCGCGCAGTATGCGCAGTTACACCATCCTGCTGAAAGAAAGCATATGTTCGGTCTTCTTCTGTAAGTGCGGCAACAAATGGGTTGAACAGTTGCTGAATATAGTGCTACGAGTTGATGGTGTCAGTGAAAAAGAATGGGCCGACTATCCTCTCCGCAGACACAGCACACCAAACACCTATCTTTTGGTCGTACAGAGGAGTTTCCATTGTCCGTCTGGGATTCGTGTCGATCGAAATCCTGCTGTTTTGCGAATTGACATACCAGGACAGATGAAACCATGCTTCATCTGTCATGTAATAAAGTGTTGGGTCCATTTTACCGCTGTCAATGGTCGCCTGAAACCACTTACAATATTGCATCCGTTTTGCATAATCAGGAGTTTTAAATTCTTGGAGCGCCATAACTTTGTACGGCCGAAAATGCAAATCCACCTTAAGTATGCGTTGGCATGACGTGGCAGATATTCCCGTTGCAGAAAATAATCGGCGAATCGACTTCCGAGGGCTTTGTAACATCATTGTGCATACATCCTTGATATTGTCTTCAGTACAAATTGTCTTGGGTTTGTTTCTTTTCCTGTTGCACACCGTGCCGGTTTCACGAAATTTCCGGACTAACTTCTGTACCACTGATTTCGCCGGTGCTGCACAATGTGGAAATTTTTCTGTAAAGAACTCATTTGAAACCTTGTATGAGTTATTTCTGAAATGCTGTTCCAAAATAAAAATTCACTGTTCTGTACTTAAAACCATTTCCGTTGCCTTTGTTCTCTTCACTTACACTTATGACAGCGTACATACACTGCTCTGGCTGTGACTAACTACTCCAGGGAATTCCTTTGCAGCTGTACACGCAGAAACCGGTTAGAAGTGGAACAAAGCGGTTTTAACTGGAAATCCGCCGTACAACTTTAACCCACCTAACAACGTCTGGCCACGGGGCCTCTTTTATATGGCGCACCCGGTACTTTACTAATCACAAGAAAAAATTGTTGATCTCTTTTAAGCTTTGAAAATCATTAAGTACAATCACTCAGTCAAGATATTCTGCAGAGAAAAAACACTAAAATATGTACTTGTAACACATCAAAACAGATAGCGCGATACACGACAACCTCTATTAACTTGCACATTGAATATTCTTTTTTGTCTGAATCGAAACGTTACTTCAGGCAAATCTAAATATATTCGGTAGTATTAAAATAATAGTTATTAGTATGTATATTTAATGGTACATACAAAGCCAATAGCGGTGTAGTTGTTTTCATCAGATATCCGCTGAAAACATCAGTTCTATTTTTATTTTATTTTACAAACGAGTGAAATTATCATTTGCATACCTCCCATCATCAGATTTCTACTCCTCTCTTTTTCATGCTTCAATTTTCTCTTCTCGGTGCTTTACCTTTGTTCGCCACTGCAATCAAGATTTCTGATATGTCTGAAGACAATTATCTTACATTTTAGCTAATATTTTTTAGGTTCTGGCTATGAGGACTCCTCCTCAAACCACCAGTATTGAATTTCGATATAGGCCGTCTCTAGTGAGAACAATATCTCTTCCCACAGGATACCTTCAAAGCGCCACGTTTCATTCAATGATTCCTTCTTTTTACTTTGCCTGGAGGTATAAGAACAGGTTTCCACAACGTTAATAACAATTGTGCTAAGTTACTTGAACATACAGGCTTCCAGAATAAAATAAAAAAAAATAATCATGAAATTCCTTATTTCCAAACTGCTTTCTATTTGTCACGCAACATCCACCAAGTACGAGTATATCGGGAAATCAGACTCTAAATTCAATTGTTTTACGAGTATTTCTTTTCGTGTTGCTTGAATTCTAAGAAATACTCTAAAGAGAAGACCTTATGAAGCAACGTTTCTTTGAGTAAGACACACAATTCGTTCGATATCAGCAATTTACGAATCCCTTGAAACATTCGGTTTTGCTCTTCTCAAGAGATAAAGTCACCTAGTTTTCAAGTCTGAATAATATGAAGCTGCGACATTCTGTGATTATTTGCTTGTTCGTAATTCTAGAGCATTCTTTCTCCTACTGTTATGGTTTTCATATTGGCAGGAGTTTGAAGGGTGAGTTTCACTCGTATTACTTTTTGCAACATATACACTCTCTCACTTCTTCTAGATGTGTAACAAAAATGCCACTGAAGAAATCGAAATAATTCTGTGCTTAAAATTCTCACTACATTGCAGCAATGAAACATATTTTGCACTGTATTAATTTTGCGATGCGCCATTTTAAACAATCAGAGGAACAGTGCTTTAGAGTCTGGCCTGTTTCGAAGAATTTACACCTCTATGAAGTACGCGACAGAGGAAAGTTCTACAATAACCGTAAACAGAGGCCTAAAGACATTCGAGTTTCAGTAAAGACACTATACTCCAAGTCAAGAGCGTTTTATAATAGAAAAGGTACAGAAAAGCTACCTCCAATACAAAAAGCAGTCGCTAGCGTTTAGAGCAAAAATTCCATAGAATTAAGTCTCAGAATCACCCTTTTTGTTTGTTCAGAAGTTTACCAGGTAAAATTGTTATTTAAGGAAAAATTTTCAAAATGGAAGATCGTTTTAGAAATACATTTGGCATTAGAAGTTTTTCAGTGAAGAGCTTTGCACATTTATTCCCTGACTGTCAGCTGATAAATGCCACTTTAAATGGAAAAGGACTTGAAGGAAGACTAGCTGACTTCTCCCAACACTAGACAATAAATTGACAATCGGGGAAATGCGAGCGGAGTGCACTTAAGCAGCCGTAGAAAACATTTCTTCAAAATAGGTTTGACAAGTAAGTGGGGGTTCAGCGAAGTAGAATGTGTGCGTGTGTGTGACGCGCATTGATACCGTTCTTGTGTTCTCTCTGTGTGATGCCCATTGATACTCTTCTTGTGTCGCCATTATGGAATGTAGGCAGCTGGCTTACCTTCCACAACGGTCACACTCTTAAGTTTACTAGTACAAGTGATACGAGAAGTGTGTGTTCCTTCTTCTTCTTTTTGTGTGTGTGTTGGAGAGGCTTTAACGACGACCATGAGCAGCTCTTAGGGCTACAGACAGTGTTCCGTCCATAATTTGGGGCCACTGGTTCCTGAGAGGGGGGGGAAGCCAGTGCCGTTGGGTAGGTACACCACTCATGACGTATCCGGGAGTCGAAATACAAATGATCAGAGGCGCATAACCGGAAGTACGCGCCTGTGATCATTTGTGTTTCCGATACAAGCACTTGAAACACTGGAAAATTGCTTTCAACTGTTTACAGGTAACTACAGCACACCAACGTGTGGTTCATTCATTTATCTTCATTAGCTTACTTCTCAGAAGCATGAATATTTGAAAACTAAAGTTTCATGTGAACATATTGTACCTATAAAGATCGGAGGTCAATTGTCTTTAAAATAAGATCCATCAATGCTACAAGCACCTGAATTATTAGTCATTAATTTCTTCGGAGTGAATGTTATTCGCAAACAGTCATGTTAAAAAGTCCGTCGCGCTGAGCATGGCGATCACTCTGTTCGAAGTTTCGTCGAGATAAATTCTGTCTGAGCTCGCTTACCTGTAATCCTGTGATCGAAGAAACTTTTAAACTTTCGCAAAATATATTTGTTTCCCCAAATATAATATCTTAAGGCAGAAATCTTGATTTTATTTCCACGTGCAATCTGAGATGCCTGAAGATACGTGAAAGACGTAATGCAAATGAAATGAAGAAGGATAATTAATTTTTAAGTTCCAGAAAAATCTGCGAGGAATAATTAGGAAAACACAGCTGGAGGTTTGTCTTTCTTAATTTATGGTATGACGGAAAGAAGCTTTGACTTGTAAGTAAAAGAAGATTTTAACTGTTAATATGAAACATATGATTTCGTAAATTCCCTGACAATTCAGCCTTTTTTTTTAAATTGATTCTTGAAGATCTTTGCATTGTAATTCTCCTGAAAGTTCACCATAAATAATACAACAGAGCAGCAGATACTCTCCACAAATTTTAAAAACCTTAACAAGACGAGTCTCGTTTAGTTCATAGTATATTAAAAAGTGCACTCCATTATTCCTGTTTTTCTTCGAGGAAAGACTCTTGAACGTTCGACATTCTAAATTATTTAAGTTTTCTAAAATTAAAACTATTAAAAACTAAGAGCTTCATATCTGTGCTCAAATAATATGTCAACGGCAGTTACATTATACTTAAATAAAAATTATATAACCGATGCATCCTTCCATTTCTACTTACAGATCAGAGACATCGACCTTAACAAAAAACCATATACAGAGATCACTCAAAGAAACAGAGATTCGTGTTTGATATAACCGAGAAAGACATGAAGAGGAACACATACATGAATTAGAGAAATCATAAGAGTTTTGTTGTTCATGAATGGATAATGGGATTACACCATACAATACAAATTTTGAAGATGACAATCCGTTTTTGGAGCAAATATGACAAGGATGGTAAGTCAGATATTATCCGAAAACTTGAAAATTTCATCGTTCTGGAGCGAGAATCGAAATCCCGTCTCCCAGACATGCTACGTCAGCCGGGTATGCTACCCGGGCGCTATCTGGGAGACGGGGGTTCGATTCCCGCTCCAGGGCGATGACACTTTCAAGTTTTCGGATATTATCTGACTTACCATCCTTGTCATATTTACACCAAAAAACGGATTGTCATCTTCAAAATTTGTATAGTTTTGTTGTTGTTGTTTCGGGGTTTAAAGACCACCATGAGCAACGATGACTGCTACAACCAGTCTTCAGCCGTCCCTAATTTTGTTCCACTGGTTTCAAAAAAGGGAGACAGTCAGCACCTTAAGACTCCATCCATGTCTCATCCGGGACACAAGTCCGGGCACATGTGGAAGGAGTGGTTAGAAGCCAGGTCCTCAGACTCCTGGGCTTCTGCAGAGCCGAAAAGGTAGAAGTGGATGACATTATGGACAAAGTAATGACCATGGACTGGACATATTGTGGCTATGAGCATAATAATATGGGGCAGACATAATGCTAAAAGAGCTGACCACCGTTGAGCAACTGAAATGTTTCTCCGGATACTAAGGGGCCGGAAAAGACCCAGAAAGACCACATCGGTGAAAGGTCGAAAGCGTGATGTAGTGACGTGCAAAAGCTGAGAGTAGAGAAGTGACTTGGAAAAACCTTCATCCAGCAATGAATTCAGAATTATTGATGATCATGATGATATGTTAGACATACAACATTGATGTAAACTAGTTAAAAGAATTCTGGTAATTCAGAAGGTATGTGTAAGTGAGCGTGATTGTTTTTGTGAAATGCTTCGCTCTCAGGGCATTAATCAACTTATTGAAAGCACTTACCCTACGTACAAAAAGGGTTAGCCTGCATATAAGAGATGACATTGTGATGTCAAAAAGAAAAACAAATTGGGGGAATCGCATGATTTTATTTGAGTATTGGAGCACAAATCTTGGAGTAAATTATAAAACCCATCGATCTGGGATTTGAAATTTGCTAAAATGTGAAAAGGAAATGAAAGGGTTTGTTCCCATATGGCTTGGGTACTTAAGTGAATGGCCATCGGTGCAACAGCTACTGCGGTTTTTATTTTCGGCGAGTAAAAATAAGTCCGTCAACAAAAGAAAAATAAGAGGAAAAAAGATTATATTGCTTCTTGCTGAATACCGTTTCCAAAAACAAAAGGTTTTTCTATTTAGTACCACTTATTTTGTATCACCAAGTTTTGTGTGGTACGAAATAAGTGGTACTAAATTTTTAAGTTGCACACACTTTTGCGTAACTGCAACTGCTTCCTTTTTGATGCAAACAACTGAAGTTGGCTTGTGAAGCTTGTCTACTTGAAAAGTTAAGTTGTTAATCATGGCGTCATAATATATGTGCACCTGTTTGTCATTTCTCGGAACTAAAGCTTAAATTTGAGTATATATTTTTCAAATCTTAAAAAAAAAACCGACAGGACTGCACATTTTTTGTATGTGTGTCTTCCTAGATTCAAACAGAAATATCTCAAGTTAAAATAATAAAGCCGTTAAGTAATTTGCTTTTGTTGTTGTTTCGGGGACTTAACAATTACCATGAGCAACTCTGAGGGAAGTAGGTAGTATTCTGTACCTGATTTAGGGCCACTGCTTCCAGGGAGGGGGCAGTGTCAGCTCCGTCAGATAGATGCACCAAATATGCCACATCCTTAGCTCGTGTGGACCTGGGCTTATACCGGATTAATGATCAGAAGCCTGCTACTGAGACCATTCTGCCACCGGTGCAACAAATTAAGTTTTCCCGAAACACTTTTCAAGCCGTATTACTCTGATTCAAGGGCATTGCCACTTTTTGTTTTGTTTTGTTTCGGAGTTTAAGGTTACCGATGGGCGTCTAAAGTATAAGTTGTTGACCTTCCTTTAGTTTAATCTCAAGTGCTATTGAAGGTGCCAAAAATACCATAGGAAAAACAAACCACCCATGTTTTATCTACTGAAAGCACCTGGATATTTATTTTGTTTCATGAGAAATGGAAACAAATAGATTCTAATCGTGTTATGTTTCCTAGCAGAAGTTTAGTGGAGTCTCAGTTTTCTTTAAGAAGGTAATTTAGTGTCCTTCTGATACTATCGAACTTCGCGCAAACAGACCGTTTTAACTGCGAATTCTCTGAAAGTGTCAAGGTCATCTAAAATTCCCCATGCTTTTTTTTTTTTTGATTGGAGGTTTAACGACCACCGTCAGCAACTCAATGGGCTATAAGCAGTCGCCTGTCCCTAATTTAGGGTCACTGGTTCCAGGGAAGGGAGAGAGCCAGTGCCTTAAGACAAACACAACATCCATGCCTCACCGGGATTCGAACCCGGACCATTTTCGGACAAATGATCAGAGGCCAGCGCCTTAGACCACTGCGCCACCGGGGCGGCCCCCTTGCTTTAAGCTACTCATAACAGTGGGCCTCTATTTTCATGCCAAACACGCTATGATAGACTTGGTCCAGGAATAACATAGAACACCCGAAGCTGAGGACGTACATTTGGCATGGAGCCACATTGCGTTATCAGGTGAGTATAGAAAGGAGGTTGATTAACGTGCTGTTCGGATGTTCCTAAGCCATTTTTGGAAAATAGAGTATTAAACTCGGCAGCCGTAGCGAGAGAAATTTGTGCATTTGAAGGCTAGAACACAGTGGACAGCAGTACTGGACGAACATGGCTGGGCATTTCAATGCTGGGACACCATTCTCGAAGACAAGCCGAGATCAGGACGTTCAACGACCGCCAACACTGACACCCTGGTCGAAGCTGTAACAGTGAACCCCAATACGAATACACGACAACTGACATTTGAGGTATGGTCTTACCATTCCGTCATCGTTCGTCACCTGCACCAGCATAGTTTCTCTTTCAGGCACCACTGAATTGTTCAACATTCATTGACACCCAGCTAGGGAAACAACGTGTCGCTTTCTGTCGCAGACTGCTGTCAAATCCACAGGACGATAAAATGTTTCCATCTGTTTTACAGTTGAGAAAAAGTTAATTTTCCTACGTCATCCTACTACCGAAAATCAGTGGCTGGGGCCTCGCCATAAAACACAGCTAATGGTGCAAGAAGCGCGACTCGAAAGGAGAGTCATGCTGTGCATTTGGCGGAATTGTGAGGGATCTGTGCACTGAGAACTCGTGCCAGATAGGCAGGACTTGAACTAGAACGTCTGTGCCGAACAACTGCAGCGGATCCATGGTGCTCTGCGCCATTGCTACGCATCCTTCATCAAAGAAAATAAGCGTTGATCCATGTGAATAATGTGCCAAGTCATGCCTCCAGAGTGGTCTGCCGAAAAGTACAGGAAATGGGAGGGGTTGAGATCCTACCCCACCTTTCATGAAGCTCGAAACTTGACCCATCCGTTTTCAACCTGCTTCATTCCATGGCCTACTTCCTACAAGGACGGAACTTGGTTTAGTAGTAGAGAGTTTCTGTCCTGGAAACCTGGAGTGTGATATCGCTGCGGAATCGTGGCTCTGGTGCAACGTTGGTAAGAAAACAACAGCATGTCCTTTGCAGAATGAGTTGAGCTTGTATGGTTTTCTTGCATCATTAAACATTTTAGCTGCAGACGGTAAGAACTTTTGATTTACTCTGGTCTTAAATCAGGCTCTTTCCTGCCTAACTGAAGTCTACCAGCACTGAGGGATTTAGGGTTTAGGGATCAAACAATATTTTATAGTTAGCATATGATTGAGTTTTGCTACTTTTTTACATTTGTAACGTATATATATTCTGTCATTTTTTCTTACACTTGAAATCCAGTCTAAAATTTCAGTTGTCCATATATCATCATCATCATCATCATCATCATTGTCAACCATTATCAATCCACTGCTGGACGAAGGTCTCCCCAAGTTTCCTCCACAACGGTCTGTCTTGTGCCAGTCTCCTCCATGTCACTCCCGCATATTTACGAATTTCATCCACCCATCTCCCATGTGGTCTTTTTCTGGGTCTTTTCCTGTCCCTTGGAATCCAATCTAAAATTTCGGCTGTCCATCGATGGTGTGTACTTCTGGCAGTATGTCCAGCCCATTGCCATTTCAGGGATTTTACTCTGATCATGATGTCTTCCACTCTTGTCATTTTTCGGATACACGAGTTCCTCTTCTTATCTCTCCTGGTTATACCAAGCATGCACCTCTCCATGCTACTTTGAGTTGTCTGCAGCCTTTGTATGTCTCTTTTAGTTAAGGTCCACGTCTCTGCACCATACGTAAGCACTGGAAGGATGCATTGATCAAACACTTTTCTTTTAAGACATAATGGCCTATTGCTCTTGAAAATTATGCTGTTTCTTCCAAAAGCTCTCCAGGCAAGTTTTGTAAGCCGATTAATTTCTTCATCAATGTGACCCTCACTTGATATCTGCTGTCCAAGATAAACATACGTATCTGTTATCTCCAGTTTTTCTCCATCAATCGATAAATCTTCATTTCTTGCAAAAGCATTGAACATCACTTTTGTCTTCTGAAAGTTCATTTTTAATCCCACTTCTTTACTCTTGTCAGCAAGTTCCTGGATCATACTCTGCAGCTCTGATGGGGTAGTTGCAAAAATGACTACGTCATCAGCAAAACGAAGGTGGGTTAGATAATCTCCATTAATCTTTATCCCTTTGTTTGCCCAGTTCAGTGATTGAAAGACATTTTCCAATGTGGCATTAAAGAGCTTCGGAGATATGGTGTCACCTTGTCTCACTCCTTTTCCAATTTTTATGTGTGTTGTATTTTCAAACAGCCGAATCTTTGCACTTGCATTTTCATAGATGTTATTAATAATATTAATGTATGCATCTTCAATACCGCAGGATTTCAGAGCCGTGGTAACTGCTGATGGTTTCACCGAATCAAAGGCTTTTTCATAATCGATAAAAGCCATGCACAATGGAAGTTCATATTCCCTCGTTCTTTCAATTAGTTCTCTCAGTACGTGGATATGATCTATTGTGCTGTAGCCACTCCTGAATCCAGCTTGTTCTCTTGGTTGAGCCATGTCCAGTGTTACCTTCAAGCGGTGTGAAAGAACTTTAGTGAAGATTTTATAAACCACTGATAGGAGGCTGATAGGTCTGTACTTCCTGAGATCCTCAATGTCACCTTTTTTATGTAGCAGGATCATTCTGACATTGTTCCAATCCTCAGGAATCTTCCCTTCATTAAGGCATCGAGTGAAAATTTGGGCGTGTACTGTTTCAATTTCTCCACTTGCTTCTTGTATGATGTCTATAGTAATTCCATCTTCTCCTGGAGCTTTCCCCCGCTTC
This sequence comes from Macrothele yani, assembly GCA_039090855.1. Taxonomy (NCBI): domain Eukaryota; kingdom Metazoa; phylum Arthropoda; class Arachnida; order Araneae; family Macrothelidae; genus Macrothele; species Macrothele yani. The sequence goes on from CM077013.1 coordinate 71,159,598, forward strand.
ATGTTCTTGATTGCATGAGCAACTTCTGCTGGGAGGACTGGAAGAACTCTGGTACCTTTCATGATGTCTGGAGTACATGTATCATCCCTTTCATATAATTTGGAGTAGAAATCTTTCACTCTTGTCAAAATTTCGCCTCTATTTCTTGTTATAGAACCATCTTCTTTTCTCAGAGCCATAATCTGTTTTCTTCCCTTACTGAGATGTCCCTTTGCTATCTTAAGGCTTTGGTTGTTTTCAATTGCTTTCCTTACTAGTTCACAGTTGAATTTCCTTACGTCTTCAGTGATACTTTTTCGTGCTGTCTTGCATAGCTCTATATATTCCACTTTGGAAGTCGCATCTTCTTTAGTTGTCCTCATCTGTCTTCTTTTTTGCATCAACATTTTGGTTTTTCCTGATAATTTGTTCACATGCAACTTGTTCTTAGACTTAGCTAATTTTGTTGCTGTTTCCATAAGAGTTTTGGTTACTTTTCTGTTAACTTCAGAAATATCCACTTCTTCCGATGTTAGGCCTTCTAAAGCAGAGAATCTGTTCTTCAGTTCCAATTTGAAGGTATTATGGTGTTTTTTAAGGTTGGTTATGTCAATACATTTTGTTTGTCTTATGAGCTTGCCACGTTCCAGTTTAGTGTTGAGGTGCATCTTACATCTCACCAATCTATGGTCACTACCTGTGTTGAACTTGTTCAGCACACTGCAGTCTTCGATGACGAATTTTTTGTTACACATAATAAAATCAATTTCACTTGTCGTCCCAATTGGATGTCTCCATGTCCATTTCCTGTGTGGCTTTTTCTTGAAAAAGGAGTTCAAGATGAAAAATCCTTCTGCTTCTGCAAACTCAACGAGAGTATTTCCACGCTGGTTCCTGTTGCCGTGACCGAATTTACCTACTGAAGTTTCACTCTGTTGCCGGTGCCCTATTTTTGCATTGAAATCTCCCATAATTATCTTCAAATGCTGCTTACCTTTATTATTTAGATGACGAATTTCCTCATAAAATTCTTCAATTTCTTCTTCAGGATGACTTGTGGTGGGTGCATAAGTTTGAATAATCTGAGCCTGGTATCTTCTCGATAGTTGGATAACGAGTCGTGCAGCTCTGTCAGAGGAACTTTCAACTTCTACCACTTTATCCTTCAGTTTCTTGTTTATTATAAATCCAACACCACTAGTTCTGCCAGTATCTGTCCCACGATAATAGAAGAGATGTCCACTTTTCAGTTCAATGAGATCTTCTACTTTTCTCCTTACCTCACTTAGCCCGACGATGTCCCACTTGATCCTTTGTAGTTCCTCTTCCAATTCAAGAAGCCTTGAATCAGAAGATAGGGAGCGTCCGTTATAGGTAGCCAAGGTCAGCATCAAATGGCAGCCTATTCCGGTCCTCCGGGGATTCTTAGCACCCTCTGCCTTCATGTTGCAGTGGCCGCTGCCTTGGCCAGGTACATTCCAGCTGCCGGAGACTGAGGGCCAAGATTTAAGTTGTAGTGTCATTTTGGAGGTGTTTGGCCATAACTCACCACGCTGGCCAAGCGGGTTGGTGAGTGTGGGATAGCATTTCCTCTGATCCCAATGGTATAGTTATACCGCTATTGGCGGTCGTCAGAGCCCCTTTAGTGGGAACAGGATGCACCACGAGAAGGCGGGGTTGACATTCGTCAAGGAGAGGCTGTGATGTTACGCATCACCTGACCTTACATCCCTATATATATATATATATGTAAGGTCAGGTGATGCGTAACATCACAGCCTCTCCTTGACAAATGTCAACCCCGCCTTCTCGTGGTGCATCCTGTTCCCATTAAAGGGGCTCTGACGACCGCCCATAGCGGTATAACTATACCATCGGGATTAGAGGAAATTCTATCCCACACTCACCAACCCGCTTGGCCAGCGTGGTAGTTATGGCCAAACCCCTCAAAATTATTCCACAACTTAAATCTTGGCCCTCAGTCTCCGGCAGCTGGAATGTACCTGGCCAAGGCAGCGGCCAGTGCGACATGAAGGCAGAGGGTGCTAAGAATCCCCGGAGGACCGGACTAGGCTGCCATCTGATGCTGACCTTGGCTACAATGGACGCTCCCTATCTTCTGATTCAAGGCTTCTTGAATTGGAAGAGAACTACAAAGGATCAAGTGGGGCTAAGTGAGGTAAGGAGAAAGGAGAAGATCTTATCGAACTGAAAAGTGGTCATCTCTTCTACTATCGTGGGACAGATACTGGCAGAACTAGTGGTGTGAGATTTATAATAAACAAGAAACTGAAGGATAAAGTTGTAGAAGTTGAAAGTTCCTCTGACAGAGCTGCACGACTTGTTATCCAACTCTCGAAAAGATACCAGGCTCAGATTATTCAAACTTATGCACCCACCACAAGTCATCCTGAAGAAGAAATTGAAGAATTTTATGAGGAAATTTGTCATCTAAATAATAAAGGTAAGCAACACTTGAAAATAATTATGGGAGATTTCAATGCAAAAATAGGGCAACGGCAACAGAATGAAAACTTCAGTAGGTAAATTCGGTCATGACAACAGAAACCAGCGTGGAAATACTCTCGTTGAGTTTGCAGAGGCAGAAGGGTTTTTCATCTTGAACTCCTTCTTCAAGAAAAAGCCACACAGGAAATGGACATGGAGACATCCAAATGGAACGACAAGTGAAATTGATTTTATTATGTGTAACAAAAAATTCGTCATAGAAGACTGCAGTGTGCTAAACAAGTTCAACACAGGTAGTGACCATAGATTGGTGAGATGTAAGATGCACCTCAACACTAAACTTGAACGTGGCAAGCTCATAAGACAAACAAAATCTATTGAAATAACCAACCTTAAAAAACACCATAATACCTTCAAGTTAGAACTGAAGAACAGGTTCTCTGCTTTAGAAGGCCTAACATCGGAAGAAGTGGATATTTCTGAAGTTAACAGAAAAGTAACCAAAGCTCTTATGGAAACAGCAACAAAATTAGCTGGGTCTAAGAACAAGTTGCATGTGAACAAATTATCAGGAAAAACCAAAATGTTGATGCAAAAAAGAAGAGAGATGAGGACAACTAAAGAAGATGTGACTTCTAAGGTGGAATATATAGAGCTATGCAAGACAGTAAGAAAAAGTATCACTGAAGACGTAAGGAAATTCAACTGTGAACTAGTGAGGAAAGCAATTGAAAACAACCAAAGCCTAAAGATAGCAAAGGGACATCTCAGTAAGGGAAGAAAACAGATTATGGCACTGAGAAAAGAAGATGGTTCTGTAACAAGAAATAGAGGCGAAATTTTGACAAGAGTGAAAGATTTCTACTCCAAATTATGTGAAAGGGATGATATATGCACTCCAGACATCATGAAAGATACCAGTACCAGAGTTCCTCCAGTCCTTCCAGCAGAAGTTGCACATGCAATCAAGAACATGAAGCGAGGAAAAGCTCCAGGAGAAGATGGAATTACTGTAGACATCATACAAGAAGCAAGTGGAGAAATCGAAACAGTACTCGCCCAAATTTTCACTCGATGCCTTAATGAAGGAAAGATTCCTGAGGATTGGAACACCGCTACAATGATCCTGCTACATAAGAAAGGTGACATTGAGGATCTCGGAAACTACAGACCTATCAGCCTCCTATCAGTAGTTTATAAAATCTTCACTAAAGTTCTTTCACACCGCTTGAAGGTAACACTGGACATGGCTCAACCGAGAGAACAAGCTGGATTCAGGAGTGGCTACAGCACAATAGATCATATCCACGTGCTGAGAGAACTAATTGAAAGAGCGAGGGAATATGAACTTCCATTGTGCATGGCTTTTATCGATTATGAAAAAGCCTTTGATTCGGTGAAACCATCAGCAGTTACAATGGCTCTGAAAACCTGCGGTATTGAAGATGCATACATTAATATTATTAATAACATCTATGAAAATGCAAGTGCAAAGATTAGGCTGTTTGAAAATACAACACACGTAAAAATTGGAAAGGGAGTGAGACAAGGTGACACCATATCTCCGAAGCTCTTTAATGCCACATTGGAGGGTGTTTTTCAGTTGCTGAGCTGGGAAAACAAGGGGATAAAGATTAATGGAGATTATCTAACCCACCTTCGTTTTGCTGATGACGTAGTCATTTTTGCAACTACCCCATCAGAGCTGCAGAGTATGATCCAGGAACTTGCTGACAAGAGTAAAGAAGTGGGATTAAAAATGAACTTTCAGAAGACAAAAGTGATGTTCAATGCTTTTACAAGAAATGAAGATTTATCGATTGATGGAGAAAAGCTGGAGATAACAGACACGTATGTTTATCTTGGACAGCAGATATCAAGTGAGGGTCACATTGGTGAAGAAATTAATCGGCTTACAAAACTTGCCTGGAGAGCTTTTGGAAGAAACAGCATAATTTTCAAGAGCAATATGCCATTATGTCTTAAAAGAAAAGTGTTTGATCAATGCATCCTTCCAGTGCTTACGTATGGTGCAGAGACGTGGACCTTAACTAAAAGAGACATACAAAGGCTGCAGACAACTCAAAAAAGCATGGAGAGGTGCATGCTTGGTGTAACCAGGAGAGATAAGAAGAGGAACTCGTGGATCCGAAAAATGACAAGAGTGGAAGACATCATGATCAGAGTTAAATCCCTGAAATGGCAATGGGCTGGACATACTGCCAGAAGGACAGATCATCGATGGACAGCCGAAATTTTAGATTGGATTCCAAGGGACAGGAAAAGGCCCAGAAGAAGACCACATGGGAGATGGGTGGATGAAATTCGAAAGTATGCAGGGGTGACATGGAGGAGACTGGCACAAGACAGACCGTTGTGGAGGAAACTTGGGGAGACCTTCGTCCAGCAGTGGATTGATAATGGTTGACAATGATGATGATGATATATATATATATATATATATTGTCATATGTTTTTTAACTTAGAATGACTTGCGCAAAAAGTCCCTTTTTTAGTCAGTGCAACACCGTGGATATCCCATTTGGATTTACGAAAGTGATTAAATGTCTCGTACCTCGTTTCTCTTTCAAAGAAAATCTCACAAAAAAAAAAAAAAAAAAAAAACTTGAAAGAAGGAAGAAAGCAAATGCTGCCCCGGTGGCGCAGTGGTCTAAGCGGTGGCTTCGGATCATTCTTCTGAAACGGGGTCGGGTTCGAATCTCGGTGAGGCATGGATGTTGTGTTCGTCTTGCGGCGCTGGCTCTTTCCCTTCCCTGGAACCAGTGGTCTTAAATTAGGGACGGGTGACTGCTTATAGCCCACTGAGTTGCTCACGGTGGTCGTTAAATCTTCAATAAAAAAAATCCAAAGAAAGAAAGCAAATTTCTGCGATAAAAGAATCCAATAAGAAAATAATCAAGCAAAATATGCGTCTACTGACCTTAATGATTCTGCACAGATACCAAATCTAATCGACACAAAGCAGAAGTTTGAATGTTTTTCTTTTATATTTTATCAAAACGGGTCGTTTAAATTCATATAAAAAGAAAAAATTATTTTGGCATTTACTGTTCTAAACCTAACATACAAAATGTGCTCATCACTGTGAAAGAGATGTAACAGGAAATGAATGAAACTTTGAAGGCGTCAGCCGCGCATGGTTGCATTAAAACATATGGAAAGCTATTAACTGCAGTGGGAAAATTCCTCTAGTTTTCTTTGTGTGCACAATTTTAGAATGAGCACTACAGCTACATTGTTAAGTTTGATGAAAGAATCGTTGAAATCAAGTTTCTTATTCATTCTGTTAGGCATTTAAAACAACTTGTACGATAGCAGTACGTAAATTGTATCAAGTAAATTTGAACTTACCTGCAAAGGTTTTAGTTTGCTTGAGGCACATATTTTTATTTCTTGCACTTAAGTCTTCTATACTCAAAGTTACGAAAAAAAAATATTTCTTTATACAATATTTTTCTCATTTTAATCTCCTGTGAAAATTCTCAGGGAGACTCGTTTTGTTACGGGAGTGTGATACCGAAATGGACTTTTATTTTGAAACGCATCTGCGTTTCGTTGTCACCAAATGCGGAACTTGTAGAAAAATCATGTTGAGCATTCTGGAAAGATAACGAAAAGGCTGTAAGTTTAAAAATAATCTCATGCAATAGATTGCTGAAGAACGAAAATTTCTTATACTTTCTCAAGAAGAAGAAATACAATTATCAAACTGAAACAAATATAAGGATATTTCTTCTGCTCATAAGTTAATTGCTATTCATTTAAATTTTGTAGTAAAAATTGCAATGAAATTCAAAAATTATGCGCTGTTATAATGGACTAACTACGGAAGGAAATATGGCTTGAATGTAAGCAAGGAAAAGTTTAATCTTGATTTAAGGTTTCGCTTTTCAACTTAGGTACTGTGGTTCAGGGTATCATGTTTCAATTTCTGCAGTATCTGGCCGCCACCTGCTGGACGCGACCACAGGCATCAGCACATAAAAATACGTTAAAACCAAGTTTCAGATGTAATTCAGCAAAAATGGCGGTGTGTTGTGTTATGTACAATTTTTCCACGCTCTACAATTTAATAATTGCCTTTGTTTCCCTACCTCCAAAGGCGGGGAAAGATAGCCCCCTCATATTCCTCTATTGCGAGGGCATCTATAGCATTATTTCATCATGTCGCATCAAGGGTTTTTTTATACATATTTGCAATGAGAAATCACTAGATATCATAATGATGGAGATATTGGCCTGATCCATGACTTACCTCTTTGTATAAAAACATCCTACATCTGATTATAAATATAATGATCCGATCACTCCGCAAGCTTTCTCCGTCAACGGACGGCTTCATCAGGCGGTTACATAGAGAATACAGAATCAAAATTGTAAACAGAACGTAAATTCTAATATGACAAATCAAATCATGCGTGAAGACCGCGCGCATAAATAACCACGGAACGTGGTGAATACAATATCTTAAAAGTTAATGCAAAAGCTGAAAAAATAAACTTTAGGAAGAAACTAGAATCGTGAAGTCCATCTTGCGATGCCTAGCAAATGGTTCCAAGCTACCGGTAGTTCGAAAGAGACATCTATGTTGCATACATCCTGCCGCGTTAATATTTCAACTGTTTCCCTTATAGCAGCTGTTCTTGCGTCTCCATATGGTGCGATCTTCAAGATATTCTGCCATTCGGGTTGAGCCTGATGGTTAGCTACTTCTTTGGCAAGGGATGTAGAAAGTTTCTTTTGTGCAACGTCCCTCCTGTGCTAATTCATTCTCTCTTCAAATGACCTATTTGTGAGACCTACATAAAATTTAGTAGAGGAGTCTGGGTATAACAATGGGAGGCAATAGATGCCCACATCTGTGAGCTTCAAGGTGCATTTACCTCTTGCTGTACTGAGGACGGTTGCCATGGGTTTAGAAGCTTTCAGGCCGAAATCCAATCCTTTCTTCTGGAACTGATTTTTAATAAAATAAGATATTTTGGAGATGTAGGGGATCAAACCAACAAATTTTAAAGGTGCTCTTCTGTTCAGTGTAGCAAGTGCGTTGGTTTCAACTTTCGCTATTGTGTCCTCTACGCGGAAGTCGTCAAACCCTCCTGCAACGGCAAGATCTTTCAAAGACTTAATTTCGGCATCATAGTCGGATTTCAAGGTGCAAAGATATTATAGCCGGTATTTGAATAGAGCCTACTTGTGTGTTGTTGGGTTGGCTGATCCTGGTAGAATAGGGTTAGGTACGTGCATGGGTTTACAGTAGACTTTGGTAGAGAGTGTACCTGAAGTCGATTTCGTCACAAGTACATCTAAATAAGGTAACTCTCCTTGATTTTCCATTTCTATCGCAAATTTAATGTCTTCATGTATGTTGTTTATGTCTACTATAAAGTCTTGCAGGTAGGCTTCTCCGTGCTCCCAGACAAAAAAGATATCATCTGCATAGCTTAGCCATACTCTTGGTGTCCTGGGAAGAGTGGTGAGTACGATCTCTTCAATAGGTCTCATGATGGCTTCAGCGAGTATTGGACACAAGTCTGAACCCATAGAGACTCCATTTGATTGCTTGTAGACGTGGAAGCCATAGGCAAGATGAACAGATAATCTATATATTATCTGTTCAGGAGCTCTGCATTCATGACGATAGACGAATAACGGAAGGGGATATTCGGTCCACTCACGATGGCATCAAAAAGGAGTTATGAGTCCTGCTACCTGGGGCTTGGACACAGCCCAGAGAAGGAGAGAGATTTACAGTGGTGACCAAAATTGTAGACACTCCGAAAATTTCATGTTTTGCAACTTCGCAAGCATATAGGAAATGTTATGTTTCACTAAATGCAAATGTTTATATATCAATTGAAAGAGAATTTAATGCTGAATTCAATACAAAAATGGAATTCAAATATCTGCAGCACAAAACATTTATGCTGCGAATACTGCAATCATGATAAATATAAGCTACAATACCTTAAAATGATATCAAATACTTACGGCTGCAATGTACCGTCAGTATTTAGTGGGGTAGCTTTTACTGTTTAAAACAGCAATACAGCGACGTCTCATTGAGACAAAAAAGTGTTTGAAGCTCCGCCTTTGCTATTACGTGATGCCAGGAAGTAATTATAGCCTCAATTAATTGCATTTTATTTGATAGACGCCTCATTCGTACGAGGTTTTTCTAATACTACCACAAATTTTCTGTCGGGTTCAGGTCAGGACTGTTTTCTGATCAGGTTAATAATCCCTTTGCTGTGAACCAGTTTGCATATTCGTGGTGTGTGGTGGAGAGCTGAATCCTGCTGCAAAAAGAAATGGTGCGTTATTGAGAAAAAGATCCCTGATGGAAGGTAGCAGTCTTGGTTCCAGGATGGTGTCAATGTATTTTCTTGCTTTCACCCTACCGTCGATTACATGAAGGCGGCCAACACCATTTGCTGCCATATATGCCCAAATCGTAACGTGTGTTGGATGCTTTGCATTTGCCTCCATGCAGTCAGGAAGTAACTTTTCTCCCCTTTCGACGTCTCAGATATTTTCACCAATCACTACCAAATAAAAATATCTTACTTTCGTCACACCAAATGATTTGGAAGCAAGTTATTTAGAGTGACATTCAATGTGTTCTTTTGCTCACTATAGTAATTTCTTGGGCTGCTGTAGATTCACTTATGGCTTTTTTCACGGAATCCATCTCTTAGTCCCATACCTGATAGTCTTCTTATCATTCTTGAACTGACAGTTGCACCCAGTTCACCTCTGATGGCCTCAAATGAAATTCTTCTGTCCTTGAGACATAGCCTTTTTGTTCTTTTGTCAACAACAGATTTTATGTCTTTTTTTCGGCCTTTTCCTTATTGGCTCTTTCCCTTCTCTGGAATCAGTGATCCTAAATTAGGGACGGGTGTACTGCTTATAGCCAATCGAGTTGCTCATGGTGATCGTTAAACCTCCAAACAAACAAACTTTCCTTCTTTATGTCATCATTGTCCAACGTATTTGCCTTGCAATTTCAGCATAAGGAAGATCCCCTTCACGTAAGACAACAATCCTGCTTTTTTCCGTGGGTGTCCAAACAACTCTTTTCTTTGATGCCATTGCTCTATTTATTATTTACACTTTTTTTATAAATTTCAAGTAATAATAAAAGTATGCACAAGATCTACAATTGCGCTTCACTTACACCGATAACCGTCTTTCTTTTACAGAGCAAACATTAAAACTGACTTTCCCCAACTTGGCACGTGATGTATCGCAGCTATTGCCATTTGATTGGTCCCCCAGAACAAGGACTGTGATTTGCCAGAAGCGTTCGCACTCACATTTCCCTTCTTAACTGAATCCCACCTGTGTTTGTTTTATAGACCAAAGTAAGCATAACTTTATTTTGTACTGCAAATATTTGAATTCTGTTTATGTATTGAATCCAGCATTCAATTGGTACATAAACATTTGCATTAAATGAAACATAAGATTTCCTATAAGCCTGCAAATTTGTAAAACATGAAATTTTTCAAAAAGTGTCCACAATTTTGGCCACCAATGCATCCTGTATTCCAAGTACTTATAATGAATATGTTCTTTACTGGTTTGTTGTGTGGTTATTATTATATCATGAATAAAGTCTTATGCTGGTTGTTAATAGTAACACTTAATGAAAAGAGACCCAACGGCCAGACAGAGGTCTGACAGTACTATGAACTGAGAAAAACGTACCTACTTAAAAACCTTTTATTAGGAAACTCCTGGTATCATCCAACACACACACTACTAGTCACACTAATCGTATCACAATAATGAAGAACCTAATCACATAGAACGAAGCTCTCGGCACAAAATAACGTAGCTCTTTTCACATCGAACAAAACCTCTCCACATATGAACAAAAGCTCTCCGCATATAAACAAAAGCTCTCCGCATATAAACAAAAGCTCTCCGCATATAAACAAAAGCTCTCCTAGGTATCGTTGAACGCGCCTATTTATACTGCCTACCACCACGTCATGATTACACTCGTTGCCACATATCATTCAGCGGGAGAAATAACATCTCGTTAAGTAAGAAGATAATTTACATAGGAAAATAAAATAACGAGAGATAGTAAAATCAAAAGGAAACTGAATCTAGAGTATACGTTACATACTGTACATCATCTAGCGCAGTGGTCGCCAACCTGGTCCCTACCGGCGATTCAAGCTTTTATGATTGGCGGTGGGGGTTTTGTCTGTTGTAAAAAATTTGGTTCTTCCGCCATATATCGAATACTTTGTTAACAACTTCGCGAATTTGACTTTTTAAAATATGCTTTTGCAATTGACTTTTGAATTCCATTTCTAAACTTTAAATATAGATAAAAATTAAAACAAGGTAATCCGTAAATAGAGTGTTGAGAATATCACACAAAACACGTTTTGCCAATGATGTAGATCACGCACAAAATAATATAAGAAGAAATTAAATGCGAAAAAATGTTTTCTCTTCTGGCAAAGAATGGTTATCTGCAGAGCTGAAACAACACAACGTTAAATGACGACGACACAAACACTTGGGTGAAAGCACGTAAAAGTAGCACATAATAATTTCTGTGCGATTTTTATACCTACAAAAGAGCAACAACATAAAAGCGTTTTCCCTTTGACAACTTAGTGCACGTATAAATAAAATGGCTCGATCCATCGCCTTCCCCCCCCCCGAGATACCGTTACGTGACACACACACACACACACACACACACACACACACACACACACACACATTAAAAAAAGGTTAATTAAGAGTCGGGTTGTTTATATAAACAATCACATCTGTGGAGTGTGGAAACGGGAATGGCTTATTTCTCACACAGTTCTCACGGCTGCGACTTCAGCTCAACGTGCTTTTAATATTGCTTTGTTTTTCAACATTTAATGCACATAACGAGGACGGGGCTTACTACCGGCCATCACTCAGTCTTCGAGCTGTACCTCTTTTATGGTAGGGGCAGTACGTGGTAAGATTTGTGAGAGTAAGCAAGCGTCCACGGCTTAGAACGGATTGATAAATTGTGCAACAAATTTTGAACTCGTGTCTCAAAAAAAAAAAAAAAAAAAAAAAAAAAATACGCTGCGTGTCTGTTTACCAGAGTATCTGAAGATGGGTTTCATCGAATCTCTTCCAAATAAACAGCTTCTAATGTGTTTACTGTGCCACAAGACCTCCAATGAAGCAATAAAGCAAAGTCGATTGCGAGAACATCTTGCTACAAAACATTCAAAAGGTAAAGATAAGCCCATTGAATATTTTCATGAAATGTATAAAAGATTTCCAAATCGTTCAAGAATAACTGCATCATTTAAGAAATGACAAGCAAACAACGAAGATGGATTAACTGCAGCTTGTCGTATATCACAATTAATTGCAAAAAGTGGTAAAAGCCATAATTTTGGAGAAACTTTGATGATACCCTATATCAAAGAATTTATCTCAACAGTAACTCATCAGGATATACCTGAAGTTTTAAAAACATTGCCTCTTAGCGATAGCACAGTACGACGCATTGAAGAAATGGTGGTTAATGTTGAAAATAAACTTATAGGAATTCTCCAAAACTTTTCATTTTCCATACAGTTGGATGAGTCTACCATTGTAGATAATAATGCTCTATTGATGACATATGTACGGTACCTTAATGAAAATAATACATTGCAAGAAGAAATGCTATTCACTGTAAATATTTTTAGAGATACCGAAGGATTATCAATATTTAATGATGTGAAAGTACTTCGCAAAAATATTATACCCTTGAACAATATTGTTGCATGCGCTACGGATGGAGCACCATCAATGGTAGGTCGCTATCGTGGATTTGTTGCTTATTTGAATGAAGAAATACCAAACGTTTTGTGTATTCATTGTGTGGTGCACAGACAACATCTTGTAGGAAAACATTTAAGTACAAGTCTCCATTCATCATTAGGTATAATAATTAGAGCTGTAAATAAGATCATAATCTAATGCCAAAAATGATAGAATGTTTCAACAGTTGTGCCAGGACAATAATGATCAATTTATTAGGTTACTTTTACGCACAGGAGTTGGATGGGTCTCAAAGGGTACATGCTTGTCTCGTTTTCTAGCATTATATGATAGAGTCATACAGTTTTTTGAAAGTAATTATGAGGCTGGTGGCTGTCAACAATAAAAAACAGTAAAGAATGATGCCTTTTATTTGGCAGACATTTTCAAGAGATTAAACAAAATCAATTTGCAGCTTCAAGGAGCCAATATAACTCTTATCAGTTGCAAAAATATTGTCATTATTTATCGAAAAACTTGATCTTCTCCGTCATAATCTTTTGAAGAGACAATTTCATCAGTTTCCGGAATTGTTATCTATAAAAGTTGATGTGACTCCAGAGGAGATTGAAAGGTTCAGTAGCCACCTCGACGAACTTAAATTGGATATGGAAAAGCGATTTAAAGATATTTTGAACTTGGATGATAAACCCTTTTACTGCAAAATTTTTTGAGGTTGATATGACTTGCTAAGAAGAACTATATTAGAACTTAAATATGATGAAGAGAGCAAATACTGTATAATGTCGATAGTGGTGGATGCCGAAAACTCTAGCAGAATAAAAAAATGCCCGCGTTATCCAAATATGTGGAAAATGATAATTTAATTTATTGATACCTTTCCCTACCTCATATCTTGTAGAATGAGGCTTTAGTGCTATTAATCATATTATCACCAAACAAAGAAACCGTCTGAATATCACCGAAAGAGGAGACCTCCGTTTGTTCCTTACGAAAATCGAACCAGATATCAAACATTTTGTCTCGCTGCATCAGCCTCAAAGGATCTCATTAATCTTTAATTAAAGGAAATTTCAATAAACTTTATTGTTTTCACATTTAACTTTCATTTTCTTCAATTTAAGCCGCTCCCGTACTAGTAGGTGCTGTAACGATGGAGATGCAGAATTTCATTGAATTGAGGTTATCTATGTAAAAACATAAATAAAGTATAAATAAAAAGATAAATTTAATTATATATTTTTTACAAACCCTCCCCTCTAAAAATTACTCTGCACTTGCGCTAAATTGAGTTACTGCGGCACCAGTGGGCGGTAATGAAATGTTACCATCAACAAAGATACAAAAGTGGGCGGTAGGTATTAAAATGTTGACGACCCCTGATCTAGCGGAAGAAAATGATCGAAATGAAGGAATTAGCCTTCGAAGAGTCAAAAACAAACCTGTGCGGAGGTCACAATGCAGTCTGCATAACGTTAGCCTGCACGAAACTGTCTTTAGCTTAAGACCGCAAATTTCGAGATTTTAGACTGTAAATAAGTAAGCATAACACTTTTCTCTGCCAACTCATTTCTTTTTAGTATGCCATTGTTTGCCGATCGTTGCCAAACATAACCTGTCCCAAGCAACATTCCTTCACCTAAATTATTTGCCGCTGACTTCGCTCTCCCTCAAAAATAGTACGTAACTTTACGGATTATAGCTATCTAAGTGAATGAACTGCATGAAAACCTAAGTCTGCGTACAAAATAGTTGTCGGACTTCCTGCGGGACTGAGTGCGGTATTCGTTGACAACTGTTAAGTGGTTATGTTTTTGTTAGGTAACTGTTAATATTAGTCCTATCGCAACTGTTTTGTATCAACCAGCATTTTCTGTTGTTTGAATGTCACCTCTATTGGGAGATGTCCCTTAAAAGAGGCTCTATTGTATATAAGTTTGAACAAACGAAGCACTTTTACTTACGTCTTTGTGTTTAATTACTGATGTTAAAAATAACTTAACCTCCCCGGTGCCCAGAGGTTAAAGCTTCCGGCATTTATTATGAGCTGGGTTCGGGCTTTAGCAACGGTTGAGGCATGAGTGGTGAGCCTATGTCATGGTGCTTATTATTTTCCATCCCTGGAACCAGTGGCTCTAAAATAGGGATACGACACCGTTTACAACCCAAAGATTTGCTCGTAGTGGCAGTTAAACTCCGAAGCAAAGAAAACCGCCCTGGTGGCGCAGTGGTCTAAGCGATGGCCTCTGATCATTCGTCCGAAAGGGGTCCGGGTTCAAATCCCGTGAGGCATGGATGTTGTGTTTGTCTTACGGCACTGGCTCTTTCCCTTCCCTGGAACCAGTGACCCTAAATTAGGGACGGGCGACTGCTTATAGACCATTGAGTTGCTCACGGTGGTCGTTAAACCTCCAATCAAAAAAAAAAAAAAAAAGAAAAATTACCTTCTCTGACGTCTATCATCTGAAGAAATGGTGTCTCGCACCCCCGGCAAATGTATGCATTACTGTTAAGAACAACTTTTTTTGGCTAAATCAGCCCTGATGAAACATTTTATCAAGAAATTCCTTCAAGTAAACTGATCAGCTTATGTTAAAATATATACAGTAGTCGTGGTATGATCAATTAAAATAAGCAGGTATCCATTTGTAAATCTACAAGTGGCAGCTTATGTGAACAGTAAAAGACGTCTTCATTAATATGAAGACTTTCCAAGTGGCTTCATATAATGAAGTGAAGCACGAATATTTCTTCACTGAACTGACCCGGCAAAGAATTCATGAGCGATAAATTGAGGACGGCGTTTTTTTTCAGGCCAATGCTGTGATGAAACGAACCGAAGTTCATGCAGAAAATCATTGGCTCACCCATTCTTCCAATGAAGTATTAGATTTGCAAAATACTCTGTAATTTGAAGGTAGGTAAATGTTGTTTTGTTAATTACTCCTTGATTTTTCAGTAATATTAATTTGGATATGTATTTCTTTGGGGACTTCGTTTTGCATTTCACGTCTTAGAGTTTTATTACTGAAATTCTTACTTTTCTTCCATGCATGCTCTCCAAATCACGACTGTCTGGCAATGAAATTGCCCCTCCTACAAGGAGTGGATGGGATTAATTGAAAATCAGCGCATTTACATTTGATCAAATGGGAAAGCATAGTTTGACTTTCAGCTCCAAAAATCAAATTGATCGAATGAAATAGAGGAAAATATAATATCTGCCAGTAAGTCGTGTAATCATCACGATGTGTGATAAACCAACCACATTTTGGTTCAGAGAGCTGTACACATCTTAAATGGTGTCCGAAAAGATATCGTCTCACACCACGTTCATTTGATATAACAGCGCAGCTATATTACTGCCGGTTAAATAGCAGCTTTCAAAGCACTTCCAGTGGTGCTCTACACATGTTTCATGAGGGGAAGTCGGGATATTTTTCAGGATACTGTTTGGACATCACGTACGTACGCCGTGATGATAGCAGCAGTATATGAACAATCTTTATCCTTCTGATAAATCAAATTCGGAATATTCTGAAATAGGTCTGCAACTAGCCTTTAGATGCCACCAGAGAAATCGTTAGGCTGTTACAATCCTCATTAAGAGTACCATGTGCGACCTGTTGTCGGTGAGCTGAAAGTATCATGCTAGCGTTAGAACAGTGCATCCATCCTATACCCATGGCGCCTCGAAATGTAGATACATCGATCATTCTCGCGTAGGTTGAACTCAGACTCGGTGCTGAACACAAAAATTCAAGGTTCAGTCATTCCTCTTGTCAGGTATCTGCGCGCTGACATAATTCCAGTCAAGCCCGGCATCTACTTGTGATCGAAAGTCCTTGACGCTATGGATTTCGTTATCGCAGCTATTGCTCTGTCAGTTACGTGACAGTAGTCAGTGGCGCGTTGGAAAGGTCCATGGTAATAACCACAATTTGTCAAACAATCTTTGCAGTTGCTTCTAGGTCCGCAGTATCCATTCTACGAACACGGCGATGCAATCCAACTACCATGATCTGATGGCGCCTTCTCTCTGCGACGACTATGTGTGCTGTCTTGTCTCCTTGGTACTACCAGCATCCTACAGTCCATCTCGAATGCACCCCACATGTATCGCGTTACGGGGCGAGACTAACAGACCTCGCACTGTCTGACCAAGCTGAAAGATATCCAGGTAGTGATAGGTCTGGCAATATTCCAAAGCAGTAATCACTCACAGAATACTGCTTTGGAATGTTGCTAGACAAACACCATGAAGCAGTTTTCACTCACAAGACATATTTGCCTGTAAGTGAATACTGCTCCATGGTGCAGTATTCACTCACAGGACATCTTTGCAGCTTAACAGGACACTTACAGATCCTGAAGCATTTGTCCTTACCTCTTCGGTTTGCCGTTTTATCTCTCTCAAACACCATGTGGTTTATTTGGAAATCAAATTGTATTTGTGTGTCTCACGTCTTTGTAAATAGACATACTCCTTCTGGGTAGGGAAATTCTAAAATCGAGCAATGTCCCATTTTAGTATGTAGCCTATTATGTACTGTACATTAATCACTTGGATATATCGCAAATATCTAGATTTAAAACCATTTTGTCTTCTTTTGTCTCATTCTTCAGATTTTGGAAGATGGTTCAGTCAGACCGTAACAGAAATCATTAACAAACTGAGGAAAATCTATGAGCGCATGATTTACGCCACCAACGTAACTGTTCATGAGATTGCTGGGAAAGTCGCCTCACTGACTTCGCACATTCAACATGCAAATAAGACTCGTGGCATCATTTTATGAACAAAATTATTCTGTTGGTGACACTTTAAGAATGAAAAGAAGAAAATAAAAATAAGACTTTTAGAATTTCAAAATCTTGTTTCTTTACCATAACTGTAGCTCTTTTGTATGCGTGTGTGTGACATAAAAATACAACTTTTACACAGAAAATAAAAAGAAGAAAATTCATTGTGAAGTTTTATGCGTTTGCCGTATCCGTAATGAAATTACCTTGTGAAGTTTCGTATGCAAATTTGACCAATTCATATCTACGCCATGCAGTTCATGAAACTTAAAGGCTGTGTTTTAACAAATGAGATTTGCCGTATAGTTGATAAGTTCGTTAGCACTGCTGATATTACACTGTCCAGTGGACCCTCGATTAATAAGCCGTTCAGTTAACGAGTTAGCTCCTGTTCTTTAATACAATTGGTGATCGTTCATAGAACTTTCAGTTCTATGAACGAGCACCAATTGTATTAACGAGAGCCTTACGAGCTCTTGGCACTGGGAGTAACAGCTGACTCATTTGCTCTCCAATACATAATTAGTTCTCAGTTTAGCATTGTTTTCGGTGGAGTATTTTACATTAAAATTATTGATGATTCAGAATTTATCAAGCACGTGTCGAAGAAATCTCGGAAAGTAAGTGAAATGGGAAATTATTAAGAAGTACGAAGAAGGCATAACCAGTGCACTCTATAAAGAATCTGTTATGTTCTCAGGGAGTTCATTAACGATTATCGCTTAAAAAGAAAAATTTGAATTAGTGATAGTGAGAGATAGATCTAGCAGATAATTTAAAGGCATATCTCTAATCGCGGAAATACAGTAGATAACTTTTATCTGGAATAAAGAAAAACAAACGAAAGGAATCCCATTTTTACTGAAGAGCAGGTTAGATTTCTTTCATCTTACATTTCCTAAGTGACACCAAACATAAGGAATAAAAACAATAAACACGATATCAAATTTTCAGTTGTAATGAGCATGCCTTTGAATCCTTTCCGACACAAATAAAAAAATTCATTTATTCATAGTCAATGGAACTAGTTAGAAAAAAAAATCAACTAAATTTCAACTATGGATAAAATATCCAGAAATAGGAGCATCTACTTACTCCCTCCAGCGGCTAAAAGGTATGTGACAAAAATTAACAAATTGCGCTCAAAAAGTTTCTCATAAAGATTTTCAAATAAAATAGTTAAAAGAAGAAATATAAAGGAAACATGATGTAACTGTACGTCTCGTAGCGGAAGAACTTTGCATAATGAAAATATTTGAGTATAAATATTTTCATTATGCAAAGTTCTTCCGCTTTTCCGCTATTTCTTTCGAGAATACTTTTTGCATATTTAAAAATATGCGAAAAGTATTCTTCATAGCAAAAGCTATGCTATAGAAAAGGAATTATTCAAATATATCTACTGGAAGCAGAGATAACAGGGAAAAGGTTTTGACCTTTACGCCCCCTACAGGGAAAGCTGCACATTGTTTAAAGAAGATAATATTATCCATCGTAATTGTAGCGAATGACACAGTAAAATAATAAATTTTTCAATATAGTAATGTGAAGTGGAGATCCAGCTTCAAACAGAAGTACACAACACCACCTAGAGACAGAACTGTGAACTGCAAATACTACACAAGTACATGTAAAGTGCTCGACAATGCAAACACATAGTATACGGTGTTAAAATTTGCTTTTTTTAAATCAGTTATTTAGAAGCAGAGATATCGAGAAAAACTGATTAAATATTCGCGCTCCCTAGTGAGGAAATTGTGCGTTATTTTGGGAATGAAATGTACACAAAATAATTTCATACTTAATGACGGGAAAAAAATTCAATCAGGATTTTAGTCCTTTAGATATTGCTGCAAATATGCTATAAACTGAAATGTGAGGTTACGCTCTCTAGTGGCACACTTGTGCTAGAAAAAGTTTAAATTATAAGCAAAACATTTCGTACCAGAAAAGCTCTCCGTTTAAGAAAGAATTTTTCAAATCGGACTCTTAGAATCATAAATATCGACAAAATCAGATATACACTGAACTGCCAGAAAAACTGGTACACCAGTTTAATACATGGTAGATCCCCCACGGGAGCGCAGGACTGCAGAAATACGACGGGGCATGGACTCCACTAGCTTCTAAATATGCTGTAGTCAATGCACACCATACGTCCTGCAGAGCGTTCCGCAATTCGGGTGTATTTCGAGGTCTCGTATTCCTGTGTTCAATAGCGCATTGCATGGCATCCCAAATGTGTTCTATCACGTTCAGATCTGGGTACTTGGGTGGAAATAACAAAACCCCAAACTCAGAGGAATGGTCCTCTAACCATAATGTGGCGTCCCGACACTTGTATGGAGGTGCATTGTCCTGTTGGACCAGGCCCAACCCATCAGCATGAATGCAGGACATGAACGGGTGTACCTCGTCAGAAAGGATGCGCACATAACGTTGGCCGATCACAGACTTTTGTAGACGTACCAGGGGTCCCAGTGAAGTCCAGCTAAACACACCCCATATCATTACGGACCCCCCTCCCCTCACCATCCGGTACAGTTCCCTGTTGACAGGCGGGATCCATGGCTTCATGGGGTTTGCGCCACACACGAATTCTTCCATCTGCGCGATAAAGTTGGAAACGCGACTCGTCAGACCAGGCTACTTGTTCCCAGTCATCAATTGTCCAGTGGCGGTGTTGCCGTGCCCAAGCGAGGCGCATAGCTTTGTATCGTGCACCCATCCAGGGGACTTGAGTTGGTCGTCGGCACAATCCGCACGCTGATGCCTGTTGAGGCTCCAGCATTGAATTCCGATGATACCTGCGAGAGTGTTGCACACCTACCGCGTGAAACGATTCTTGACAGCCGACGATGGTCACGTTCACCCAATGTTATTTTTACGGCCACACTGGCATCGTAGGTTGGAGGTTTTGCCGAAATTTTCGTAGTCACGGTACACCCTTGCAATGGTCGTCCGTGAAAATCCGAACTTCGTTTCTACCTCCGAAATACTATGGCCCATCTCACGAGCGCCAACTGTGACATCGCGTTGAAAATCGCTTAAATCGTTATTACTTGTCACTTTCATGCCGAAAACAGCTCTGACAGCTGGCACGATACGATACGATATTTGAAGAAGATTTAGGAAGTGAGTGTCTGATCCCAGGTCAAAATCTGCCCATAGAAATAAGAAGCTAGGAGATCTGAGTAAGTTAACTCAATAAGAAAGACAAACAGAAAAATGTAGTGAAAGGAGAGGGTGATCCGTGACACCAGTCAGTGTGGAAGGGTGGCAAAGGGAACGAAGCACCACACAACATCACAGAGAACCACAACACCAGCCAGCCAGCCGCCGACGCACCAGGGTGTGACTAAAACTCAACGATACCAAATTCAAATGTCCGAGCAGAATCCATTTTCACCATCTCGATGCCAATCTGAAAAAGAAGGGGGTGGTGGTCTGTCTAACACCCACCAGTGTTCACATACTTACTCTCTCTGTCAAGGGGGTCAACGATCGCCGCCTTAGTTCTGGGATACCTATCAACCGCGCCCTTAACAAGTTCATTAGGGTGGGTTTCCGCTTTCGTGAAGAACTTTCTGGCGAGTCTGATGGAAAACTCACGTACTTTCTCGATTCCAAGTTTGCTACTCAGGTTCCGAAGTGGGGTCCAAGGGGGGGGGGGGCAGTGATTATTCGAAGTGCTCGGCTCTGCACCCTTTCGATTCTCTCTCGCTGTTTCCTACTAATACCGATCCAGATGGAGGGGCGTAGGTAAGCCCCGGCCTGACGACCGTCTTGTACAGCAGTACTTTGTGCCGTGTTGTAAGGAGGCTTCTCCGGCGGAGTGGTGGAGCTAGATGCCCAAGGCATTTCCTAGCTTTATTCGTGCGGTAGCTGGTGTTTGCCGCTCACGAAAGTCGACAATTTAGTTGGAGCCCTAGGTACTTCGTAGAGGTATCCCAGGGGATCGTCTCTTGAAACATAACGAGTTTCAGTACTCCTTGGAGAGATCCAAAAAACAACAGCGCACTGCTCTTAGACGGATTGATCTTGATCCGCCAGTCAGTGTAGTAGGTTTCCAGCTGAAACAGAAAGTCCTGGAGCTTCACTGCTCTGACTTTGTTCAGGGACCTGATGACAACAGCTGTATCATCTGCGTACATCATGGCCTGCCCTTGTTTGGGTTTGGGTAAGTCGTGCAGATAATTAGAGAACAGCGTTGGTCCAAGAACCGAACCCTGAGGAACGCCAGCTCGAATCTTCTTTTCCGAAGAAAGCTCACCGTTAATCTTAACAGTGAAACGGCGGCTGTTGAGGTATGAGCCAATCAGCTCAACAAGTGGGCGAGGGCATCGAAGCTTCTGCAACTTGTGCAGGAGACCATCATGCCAAACGCGGTCAAAAGCCTTGCTGGTGTCCAAGAAGACAACAGTGGAATACTCGCTCTTATCTCGTCCTTCAGAAACGAATTCCGTAAGTCTAATCAACTGGTGGGACGTTGCATGCTTCGCCCGGAAACCACCCTGTTCGTCAGGAATCACACCATTAGCTTCACATCACAGAACTCAAGAAGCCTAGAGAGGATGACCCTTTCAAGGAGCTTACCCAGGACGGGCATGAGAGAGATTGGACGGTAGTTCTCAGTCTATTGCTTTATATAAGCACTGGCGGACGCAACCTAGTACGCGCATAGGTGACGTTGCTATATATTTTGCATAAGCTCGTTTGTACCAGTTTTTCTGGCACTTCAGTGTATATCTACGCCCACTGGTGGAAAACCTATACAATGTTCTGAGCAGAAAGTATTTTCAAAAAGTGTTTCGTGGTAAATGGTATCAGTTCACGAAAGACTATTTAAATCGAGTTTTCAGAAGCGCAGGTTTTGCTGAAAATACATCAGAAACAAAAAAAATACACTAACCGGCCTCCCTGGTGGCCAAAACATTACCAAAAATTAAAAATTACATGCCAAACATTTTCCCACCAGCAGCTCTATCCGATGCAAAAAGAATTTGTCAAGTAGGACTTTTAGAAGTACGGATATCGGGGAAATATTCATTTACCTTTACGCCCCCTAGCCAAAAATCTATGCATTTCTTGAAAAAGAAATCGCACATAAAATAGTCTCTACCATAAATGGCATTGAGCGGAAGAAAATATATAGAATGAAATATAATTTTTTGAATTCGATAGCTTTTGTATTTACGCCCTCTAGCAGCAAAGTTATACAACGTGAAAAAACCGGAAAGCAAGGATCATCGTTTTCCCTAGATCATCATTCTCATTAGCTTTCTAACGGAAAAATAATTTTTGAGATTTGACAAATAATAGTGTCATAAAAATGATGTTCATAAATATGATGTCCACACATGGACGACGGAGAAAGTTGTTACTATAAGCACTTACATTTTTTTTTTTTACAAAAGCCGTGCTGAAAGACGAGGACAGGTCACTTTTGAAGGTAAAACAAATTACTGGACATCGATATAATAGCCTTGGAAAAAAAAAAAAAAAAAAAAGACAATTTTCGAAAACAATCCGCATCAACAAATGACCCGTACATTTGAAAAAAATCACTTTTAAAAGCATAAGATATGTGGCGTTTGCCCAAAAATTACCGAAATGTAGTAAAGAGAATTCTGTGAATTAAAATTATTTACTGAGAGCCACTGACCGAGATTTCCGGTCAGTGGCGTGGGGTGAAAGTTTTCTGTAGGCAGGCAAATAAAAGAAAGATACATCATTTGTAACAGAATTCCATCTTGCGCTTTTTTACCACGTCTTTTGTAAAAAAAGATCGTGCTTATGCTACCAGTTTGTCCGTCTGTCTGTACCCACGACATCTCTGCAACTAATAGTCAGATTTGAAAAATTATTTTTGCATTGGGAAGCTTGAAATATACGAATGATGATCCTTTATTTCGTTTTTTTTACGATGTACAATATCGCCGCTAGAGGGCGCAAATGCAGATGATGTCGAATTTAAAATTACGTTTTATTCCACATATTTGCTTCTAAACATCCGATTGAAAAAAATCTTTTTATCTTTCGATTCCAGTTATGTCGAACAGTATTTTAGATATAGTTACTTTTTCAAATTACGCATACATTTTCCGCTAGGGGGCGTAAAAGTAAATTGCATTTTTCCCGATAACTCTTCTTCTAAAACTCCGATTAGAAATTTTTTTCTTCAGCGGATACACCATTTGAAGGAAAATCTTTTGCATATAATTTCAAATTTTTGATTAAAAATACTTTGGCCACCAGGGGGCGTAAGGGTTAATTTTTGCTTCCGATGTATTTGCCATAAAATCTGAGCTTCTAAAATATCGATTAAAAAAATTCTTTCGTGGACTGATGCCACTCACATCGATAAACGTTTTCGGAATATTTTCTTCCTAAAATATTCCACAGCTTCTCCGCCAGGGGGCGTAGATGTATATCTTATTTTTGTCAATATCCCTACTTCTAGGAGTCCGATTTGAAAAATTACTTCTTTGTTGGATAGTGTTTCCAATGTGACATGTTGTTCATATAATTTCAAAATTTTCAAGTAATTCATAGACTTTCCGTTAGGAGGCGTAAAGGTAAATTGCTTTCTCCCCTATATCTCTGCTTTTAAATCTCCGATTTGAAAAATTCTTTCTGCACCAAACCAAATACAGCTCCTGATGGGAAAGCCTTTGCACATAATTTCTAATTTTTGAAAAAATCGTTGGGCCACCAGGTGGCGTAAGTCTTAATTTCCGCTTCTGATGTATTGGCAGCAAAATATGAGCTTCTAAAATCTCGATTGAAAAAAAAAAAAGTCTTTTGTTAACGGATACTACTCATGTCGACAAATCTTTTAGAAACATTTTCTTCTTGAAATAGTGCATGGTTTCTACGCCAAGGGCCGTAGATGTATATCTTATTTTTGTCAATATCTCTACTTCTAGGAGTCCGATTTGAAAAATTCCTTCTTTGTTGGATAGTGTTTCCGATGCGAAATGTTTCTCTTATAAATTCAAAATTTTCACGTAAATCACAGACTTTCCGCTTGGGGGCACAAAGGTAAATTGCGTTTTCTGCGTTATTTCTGCTTTTAAAACTCCGATTTGAAAAATTCTTCCTGTATCGCATACAAGACCTGATGGAAAATATTTTTCACATAATTTCTAATGTTTGGTAAAGAATGGTTTGGCCACCAGGGGGCATAAGTGTTAATTTCTGCTTCTGATGTATTTGTAGCAAAATCTGGGCTCCTGAAAACTCGACTAAAATTTATTTTTTTCTTGGACCGATAGTGATCATATGGAAAAACCTTTTGAGAATTCTTTCTTTTTAAAATAATGCATGGTTTTCCCACCAGGGGACGTAAAGTCGCATCTCATTTTTGTCGATATCTCTGTTTCTAAGAGTCCGATTTGAAAAATTATTTCTGTGTTGGAGAGCGTTTACGGTGCGAAATGTTTCTCATATAAATTCATGTTTTTCTTAACGCACAAGTCTGCAACCAGAGGGCGTAAGCTCACAATTCCGTTCACAGCAATAACTGAGGGATTAAAGACCCGATTGAAAAACTTATTTCTTCCGTCAGATGCTATTGTTTTCCATACCGGTTCCATTGACTTTGAATAGCTTTGATCAATTCAATTTGCGTCAGAACGGATCCAAAAGACGTGCTTACTACACCCAAAAATTCGGTGTCATCTTTGTTGTTTCATTCTTCAGTTACTTTGTCTTGAAATATAGGATTTGGCATTAAAATCATCAGTAGAACTTTTCAATACAAAGAAAATTTAGGTCATCTGTTCTGTCATTGTGTATATACAGCTTTAACAGCCTTTTATTTGCCCAATTTAATGACACAACGTGTTATTTCCCAAAGGCATTTACCCAAATTAAGTTCGTGCGAAGCTTTGAACAATTTGCAGAATGTTTTACGGCTTAATCCGGGAGAAAGAATAATAAAAATAACTTTTTAACTTACAGAAGTCAAAGCGAGTGAGGTATGTTTCTTTGAGTGAATTCAGGCTCTTTTCGGGAAACTCGATGCATTTTGTATTGTAATTTTTTGAGACCGTAAGTTTTCCATAAAGGGTATTTATAGAGTATGATTATTATTTGGGAACTACTGGGGATACTTCACTCTCTGTAGGGGAAGGGGAGACTTCGCCCTCTGGAGGGGAAAGTGAGACTTTATCCACTGGAGGGGAAGGGGAGTTACAGAACACGGATTTTTGAAGTACATTTTAAGGTGAGTGCAGGAAGAATGAATAATACATGAATTTTGACTATTTTTTGAATTTCATATTTTTTTCTTTAAAAAAGGGTAAACAATTTCTCACAATTTCATTACAAAATAAGCACGGCCGAAAAAACAGCTTTTGCAGTTTTAAAACACTACAAATCTTGACAGTTTGGTAAATAAAAGGGTTGAAATATGTAATAAGTCCATATGTTTTCATCTGCATACTTAAGGACGATGTTAAGCCGCTCAGGTTTGAGGTTGGTCCTTCTTTGCTTCAGTACCACCGCTAGCTTACGCGAGGCCCTGTGCGAACTCCCCCTGCAAGGCCCTCTGGCTAACTAAAAGTTTTGCTAAATCAACCTGACTAACGGTATTTTGCGCACGTACACAATAGAATATTTTTATTTTCTGAGAAGGTGATGATAAGCTTTTCACTCATTTATTTGTTATAGAAGGAACTGATATTTTTCTTAAACTTGTAACTGTAACTGCTATTATTATTAAGCTCAACCGTCGTTCTCCTTTGTAAAATAAAACAAGAAAGATGACACCGAATTTTCGGGTGTAATAAGCACGTCTTTTGAATCCGTTCTGACGCAAATTAAATTTATCAAAGCTATTCAAAGTCAATGGAACCGGTATGGAAAACAATAGTATCTGACGGAAGAAAGAAGATTTTCAATCGGGTCTTTAATCCCTCAGATATAGTTGATAACGAAATCGTGAGCTTACGAACTCTTAGAAACAGAGTTATCGACAAAAATAAGATGTGACTTCACGTCCATTGGTGGGAAAACCATGCGTTATTTTAGAAAGAAAGTATTCACAAAAGGTTTATCCATATGAGCGGCATCGGTCCAAGAAAAAACATTTTAGTCGAGTTTTCAGGAGCCCGCATTTTGCTACAAATACATCAGAAGTAGAAATTAACACTTATGACCCCTGGTGGCCAAACCATTCTTTACCAAACATTAGAAATTACGAGAAAAATATTTTCCGTCAGGTCAAGTCGGAGTTATAGGAGAAGAAAACCCAATTTACCATTGTGCGCCCTAGCGGAAAGTCTATGATTTACTTAAAAAAATTGAATTTATAGGAAAAACATTTCGCATCGGAAACACTATCCAACAAAGAAGGAATTTTTCAAATCGGACTTTTAGAAGTAGAGATATTGACAAAAATAAGATATACATCTCAGCCCCTGGCGTTGAAACCATGCATTATTTCAAGAAGAAAATTTTCCTAAAATGTTTGTCGACATGTGTAGTATCGGTCCACAAAAAACTTTTTCAATCGAGATTTTAGAAGCTCATATTTTGCTGCAAATACATCAGAAGCGAAAATTAAGACTTACGCCACCTGGTGGCCAAACAATTTTTTACAAAAATTTGACATTACGTGCAAACGATTTCTCGTCAGGAGCTGTATTTGGTGCAGAAAGAATTTTTCAGATCGGAGATTCAGAAGCAGAGATATAGGGGGAAACGCAATTTACCTTTACGCCCCTTAGCAGAAAGTCTATGAATTACGTGAAAATTTTTGAAATTGTATGAAAAACATGCGACACGGAAAACACTATCCAACAAAGCAGGAATTTTTCAAATCGGACTCCTAGAAGTCGAGATATTGACAAAAATAAGATATACATCTACGCCCCTGGCGTAGAAACCGTGCATTATTATAAGAAGAAAATGTTTCTAAAACGTTTGTCGGCATGAGCAGTATCGGTCTATAAACGACCTTATTTTCAATCGAGAATTTAGAAGCTCATATTTTGCTGCAAATACATCAGAAGCGGAAATTAAGGTTTACGCCCCCTGGTGGCCAAACCATTTTTTTTACAAAAATTAGAAATTATGTACAAACGATTTCCCATTAGGAGCTGTATCCGGTGCAGAAATAATTTTTCAGATCGGAGATTTAGAAGCAGAGATATAGGGGGAAAGGCAATTTACTTTTACGCCCCCTAGCAGAAAGTCTATGAATTGCTTGCAAATTTTTGAAATTATATGAAAAACATGTCACACGAAAAACACTATCCAACAAAGAAGGAATTTTTCAAATCGGACTTCTGGAAGTCGAGATATTGACAAAAATATGATATACATCTACGCCCCCTGGCGGAGAAACTGTGGAATATTTTAGGAAGAAAATATTCCGAAAAGGTTTACCGATGTGAGTGGCATCAGTTCACGAAATAATTTTTTCAATCAGTATTTTAGAAGCTCAGATTTTATGGCAAATACATCAGAAGCGAAAATTAACCCTTACGCCCCCTGGTGGCCAAAGTATTCTTTGCCAAAAATTCGAAATTATATGCAAAAGATTGTGCATTAGGAGATGTATCGGCTGAAAAAAAAATTTCAAATCGGAGTTTTAAAAGAAGAGTTATCAGGAAAAATGCAATTTACTTTTACGCCCCTGGCGGAAAATCTATGCGTAATTTGAAAAAGAAACTATATCCAAAATACTCTTCGACATAAATGAAATCGAAAGATAAAAGATTTTTTTCAATCGGATGTTTTGAAAGAAATATATGGAATAAAACGTATTTTTGAATTCGACATCATCTGCATTTACGCCCTCTAGCGGCGAAATGTACATTGTAAAAAAACGAAATGAAGGATCATCATTCGCATATTTCAAGCTTTCGAATGCAAAAATAATTTTTCAAATCGAACTAATAGTTGCAGAGATACCGTGGGTACAGGCGGACGGACGGACAGACGGACAAACCGATAACATAAGCACGATCTTTTTTTACAAAAGACGTGCTAAAAAGAAGGTAAATGTTAGTAATACTCTATTCACTATGCAGTATGGTTTTTTGTTTTTGTTTTTCTGTTTTACTATAGCTGTGTTTTTTTAAAAATGAAACCTATGCGGAACAAAAAGAAATTTTTTTAAATAGGTACATCAATTTCCTAGTGAATTGTAACACATTAAAGAAATGTTCTTTAAAAGTTAGAGAAACAATAATCGTATTTCATGAATATATACTTGTATGTAAAAGGAAAACTTCCCGTTTTACCTGTAACGCAAAGGAGTCCTTTCTCGCCATCTGTCAAGCAAAATCGTCAATAATATAATCGTAATTTAGTTTTGATGCCACAACGCGTTCGATTGACCATGTAGCGAGTGCAGTTAACCTTTCTTGAGACATGCTTGTCCTCAGATACGATTTAATTCATTTCAAGCGAGAGAAACTTCTTTCCGCACTCGCGCCTGTTATCGGCACAGTTAACATGATTCTGTTCGCGATAGCTACGTTAGGGAAGGGATTTTGCATTCAGTTTAAAAATTGCAATACTTGGACGGCAGTATTGACGTCGTCCGGAACTAGTTCTCTGATTATTTTCAATTCTGTGAATAGCTCCTGTCCGCAAATATCGCGGGAATTTCCTGAACGAAGGGTAAAATCTAGGTTTTTGCAATATTTCATTATATCTTCCTCGTTCATTTGTTTCATTTTCGGTAAAGAATACAAGCATCCAAACTTGTCATTGAACTCCTTATATTGTTCAAAACGAGATTTCAGAGACTGTAAAGCAGTGTCTATAATAGGATAAACATACTCTATTTTGAAGACTTCCTCTGCAGATTTTGTGTTTCTCAAGAGCTCATCGTCTACTTCGTAATCAAAGATTCTTTTTTTAGCCACTCTATGCTCAGAAAATTTTGGTTCAACACCTAACTAACTGTTCACAAATTTCATGAGTGGCCAGAATTGCTGAATTGAAGCCTTCATTTCGAAATTGGTTCAAAAATTTAATAACCCCTGAAGCATATTTCTTCTTGGACTTCTTAACAGTAATATAAGGAACATATTTGAGCACAATGTTCCATCGATTAGGAGATGCTGCAAATATAGTATAGATTCTTCCAATTACACCAAAAAAGTAATCGCCTTCCCAAAGCCATGCTAAGAGTAAATTTAAATTGTGGCATGCACATGGCATGAAAAATTCTGTAGGATTTAACTGAAGAATTAGAGCTTGGACACCATTATTTACACCCTTCATATTAGCGCCGTTATCATACCCCTGGTCCTTGAGTCATTTAAGTTCAAACCAAGCTCATCCAGGGCTACCAAGAGACGGTCAGAGAGGTGTTTTCCAGTAGATGACACAGTTTCTGTAAATTTAATGAAGTGTTCCTCAACTTTAAAATTTTCCTCTGAAAGTTTAACAAATCTCACGACCAAAGACATTTGCTCCTGATAACTTAAATCGGGAGTTCAATCTAGTATAACTGAAAAGTACTTTGATTTCTTAAATGGTCTACATTTGATTTTGTTACTTTAGATGCCATTAGATTAATGAGTTCATTCTGAGTTTGGCTAATAAAATAATGGTCGTGAATTTCGCTATTTTTGGTGCGTCTTAAATGCACTTCTAAAACAAGGTCAAGTTTAGCAATCATTTGTATCAACCCAAGAAAATTGCCATTGTTGGGTGAGTACAGAGTGTTGTTATCACCTCTAAATGCAAGGTTATGTTCAGCCAAATACTGAATAACATATAAAATGCGTTTCAAGACTTTGCGCCAATGCTGCAAACGATGAACCTCTGGCCACAGGAACTTCCTTGGAAACTGAATGACCTTTGTTTGTCGTCAATGGTGAGGTTTTTCGCAAGTCTAAGCTCGCACTCAGTCCATCTTTTGATACATTCTACGTGGTTTTGGGAAATTTCATGACTCTTTAACCTATGACTTAAATGACTCCAGTCGCAAAACCCTTCACGCGCTAACATGCCCACTTGTGTTTCCGAATAATTTACAGCAAAAACAGAAAGCTTTATCTTTTTTCTTTAAGTAAATCAACCACCCCCTATCTACTGTTTCCCCGTTGTGTAGTGTTCTGGCGAAAAGTCCTGCTTCTCTTTATCAGTTGGGTAATCATAGTTTACCACACAAATCGGTCCCTTTTGCAAGATTACATCAAACTGTGTGTTGTTTAAAACAGGTGGCCACTCACCTGGATCTAACAGTAGCGCAAATTCTTCACTTGTTTTAAATGATGAATCACATTCCTTCACATCAGATATTCGAGTAAGCAGTTCAGAGACACTTGCAACATCGTTATCACTTGCTCTGACTTGAACCACATCCACATTGTTATCACTGGATTCTTTATCTTCGATGCAATTTGAAACAAACGATGAACTGCTGGCCACAGGAACTTAAGCTGAAGGTAGTAAAAATTTATCGAAGGTACCTTCCTGACTTCGTAAAAACATTTCTCTTCTTTCCCTTTTCTTTGCTTTTTGATAACCTGATTCGAATTTACGGAACTTATCCCGTTCTCTAGACATCTCAACCCAACTCACTTAACGCAAACTCTATTCTTAAAAAGTTAATTAGTTACATTCGAAGTAGAGAAGCGAACCTGGTTAAAACATAAAAACAAGCACGAGTGAGCAACCGAAGAATGTTAATAGATCGCCAAACACAGCGTCCAGTTGACTTCACACACACACACACACACACACACACACACACACACACACAAACTGTTTTTGCTTTGGAAAAACGAAAAACAGCTTGGAAAAATCCACAAAAAGTGGATCCCAAGATAGGTGGTAAAACTAAAAGAATGTCGCGACGTGCTGTCCACTCCCACCCGTCAATCACAGAGTTTCCAGCGGTGAGAATAAAATATATTGCTGTTGGTGCTGCGGCGTGTGTTGGACTTATCAAGGTAACAACACCATCTGACCTCGCCTACCAGACTCACGGTCTCGCAGGGATACAGAAGCACCGATCTTTGTGCGTAACACTTTGAATCAGGAAGAAGCAGCGTATGTACGACATCACTGCGATGTTTATGTATGCGGACTTGCGGAGAACTGGGATGGTAATTCATATGCTTTGAACTGTCGGATTTTTTTTTGTCTGTGTCCATAATGTTATATTTTTCTTCTTTTCTCTCTTTTTGTTTTATTTTATCTTATTTATCCACCAGTGCGAGGGCTCTCAAAGCGCGAGGCCCTGTGCAGTCACATGCGCAGCACTCCCGTTAACGGCGGCCCTGCGCGTTGCTTGCACTTTCAGATTTTTCTGTAAAACTTAGGGAATCCGAAGACTTATTAATTGTTGTATCATTCGTTTCCTTATTTTCTTTTTGCAGTTTGATTAAACAATCTTGAAGCATTATTGAGCTTCAAAAAGTCAAGGAATATACAAAAAAGTAGCCTTGCATTTTTTCCAACTGTATCAGAAAAGATTCCTTAGGAATTACGCGCAGGACCGAAAATCTCAGACAAGATCATCGTCGAAAGAAATTCTGCTTTCCATTGGTCAATGCAATAAGCTCTTTCACATTTGAGCAAGTTTTGCAACGGCAGTTAACATAAGCGCATCGTACGTGGGAATAAACACAGGGGACAGAAGGAAAAGATCTCTTTGGTCGAGGACCGAAAAGTAAATGCATTGGAAGGCTTCACATACAATGTTTTTTTCGTGATGTTGATAGTTTGCTGCCTAGGATTCACACGGCACAAATTTCACGTGACTACCAGACTTAATGATGATGCGAAGGATTTTCGCATTAGCGCTGCATTTCTAAAAATACATGCAAACAGGTGTATTTCGTTTAAAATAAAAATCTGAAACCAGGTACATTGTTTAAATTTCCGGGTAAAAAACTGCAGTACAAAGTTTTTCTTCGTGTAGTTCTTTCTTCTTTTTTATCTTAGAGAAAATTTGTGCACGTATTTAGGGCATGCAATGCGTGCGTTGCATACAACGACCACATGCTACTGTTTCCGGTTAGCCAGTGACTCTGAGGAACCAGTTGCACTCGCTAATTGAGAATCCTCTGTAGATGAAAGAGATCATAGAAAAAAATATCACTGTAAGTGATTCTTAAATTGTTGGTTGCAACCCTACAGGGATCTTCTAGTTGGTTCCAGAGAAAAGAGCCAGCGCCATCAGCATCGCCCGTGCCTCATCCGGGACTAGAGCTTGGGCGCTATGTTTTTTTTTTGATTGGAGGTTTAACGACCACTGTGAGCAACTCAATGGGCTATAAGCAGTCGCCCGTCCCTAATTTAGGATCACTGGTTCCGGGGAAGGGAGAGAGCCAGTGCGCCATAAGAAAAACACAACATCCATGCCTCACCGGGATTCGAACCCGGACCCCGTTCGGACGAATGATCGGAGGCCATCGCTTAGACCACTGCGCTATCTTGCTAATGGTCCGATGTCAGCGCCTCAGACCACAAAGCCACCCTGACGCTACACTTCAACTGCCTCCTGGCGCTCTTTGGCCAAACATGGCCTTGGCGCCATAAAACTCCGCCAACCAACCAACTAACTGCCTACAACAATTATGACACTCAGCTGGCTAATGGTGACCAAACCCAAAGGAAAATCGCCGTAGGTTTTCCTGCTGATTGCCCAAAAATTCTTCGGAGTTCAAAAGTTTGAGACTGAAGCAAAAGTTTATTATTTTTTATAAATAGTTCGATGTAACTGCTCTCCGTCTTTCAAGTTCGAATTCAGTGTAATATTTTCATTGTTCAGTTAATTAATCAGTCGTTCAAAATGCTGGAG
The DNA here is from genome assembly GCA_039090855.1 of Macrothele yani. Taxonomy (NCBI): domain Eukaryota; kingdom Metazoa; phylum Arthropoda; class Arachnida; order Araneae; family Macrothelidae; genus Macrothele; species Macrothele yani. The sequence continues at coordinate 71,192,443 of CM077013.1, forward strand.
GAAAGTCAAATTTTTAACAGGTGCTAAGGACTAAACGGGAACCGCACAGCGCCTGTGTCGGGGGCCGGATCATTGTTCTCATTAGCTTTCCAATGGAAAAAGAATCATTTTTTAGAAGTGTTTCTAATTGTTGTTTATTTTTGGTGACAAAAACTTCTAGATTTCTGCTGAAAGCATGAAATCAGAAAATTAAGAAGCCATCTAGAGCGCAAGCAATAGATCAGCACAAAACGAAGCTCGAAAATGCTTTCTTAGGTAAAATTTAGTTGAAAAAAGGCAATATCCTTTTAATTATAGCAGCATCGTACATTCAAAAGCTCTTTCAAAAAACAGGTAGCTTACAGAATTACACGCTGGAAAATGTCCCTAGCCATATGAAAAAATATAATTCTAGATGAAGGGAGTATATTGGTACGTTGTGGCATGAAATTCCAACGGAAACCAGCGTTTAAGTATTCCATTTTGCAATGACACTTCAACCCGCAGATTCACAGATACACAAAACATGTGATCGATATGTTTATCGAAACGGTAGTAATGAAACATTTGTAATTTCAATAGATAAACATAAAGCGAAGCACTGCGCTACGGATGTTTAATGACGCACCTGCTATCCAAAACTTAAGGACGAAATACATTTTGACCAGTTTAAATCGAAAAAACTGGTTTTACAGCTGGAATTGTTGTCGATAGAAATAGAAACAGCAAAATCAAAAGCACGCTCTCAAAAATCATGAACAATATGTAATAGAGATCGATTCAGAACAAACTGTTACAAAAGACGTACACGCTCACCTGCCATCCAACGACACTTCCATCAGCACTGCATAAACAGATTAGTTAGGGGTATGTCCACACTGGCACTTTAATGCACGTTTAACACCGGTGGGTCATGCTTAGCACCGACTGAAGATCCCTGGTAAGTGTTCGAACGGATTCTTCGTTCAACACGTCTCCTTAGACTCTGCACGTTCCACTGGATAAATATTGGGGAAACGCTCTGACTATTCCACCCGACAGATATCCTTAACTAGCCAGTACTTCATCCATAGCTTCTGTGCGGTAAAGACAGATGTTGTCATCCATAAAAATTAAATCCGCACTCACAGCACCACAGAACAGAAGAACGTGGAAAAAAATCACATCATTGCAGTACCACTGCCTGGTGATTGTCTATTAATCCATCACCTCTAGTTCGGTGTGTCCATTGACCATGATACCGGCCCACTCCATGACGCCGCGACAACCATATCTGCCCCATTCAACGATGTTCCTGGCATCATACACAATCCCACGTTCCCCCAGAACAATTGCTTCTTGGACTCCGACGAAAGACTGTTGCTGCTTTCATTTGTGAACATTACCTTGGCCCATTGATCTGAAGACCATTCAACGTGAGACATACCTTCCTGATAGCGAGATGTTCTATGAGCTCTGAATAATGGTAGATAGCATAGGGATTTCTGGGCATAGAGTCCTGGCTGCATTTAATCGCCTTGACACGGTTTGGCAAGCAATTCCTACACCCGTGCTTTCTTGAAGACGATTAGCCAACTGTCCCGCAGTACTTTGCCAACTTCATTTTTTCATTATGCCTAATTAATAGTCATTCCGCTGGCGGGAGGTACAGTGGGGATGACCTTCAGTAAAACATCTCGCAGCAGCTCTGTCTTTTGAAAACCGATCAAAAGCCGCATCACTATGTTGTGTGCTACTCCAGAGTCTCTAGCGACATCGGTAACAATACGAAGCTCTACGAGCTTTCTGATAATTCGGCCTCCGTTAAATTTGTCTATACGATGTCTGTGAGACATCCTTTGTTACCACAGACACTTACTTTCTCACCCCGCTGCTGAAACACATGAAACATATATTAGAAGGTCTTTTAGCCCCATGGCGCTCTGTAACCGTCAGATTTCATATTCGTCCTTAAGTTTCGGACAGAGATGTACGAACAAAAATAGAAGGAAAAAATATTTCTTCTTCACCAAAAATATTTCGGATGCAAGCAAAACTGAATTACGGCATTTTGAAATATTATTGATGACTGAAAACAGTTAATCTGTTTGTGAGTGTGTGGACAGATCGACATCTTTGTCCAGCTTTGATAGAGATCTTCATACTTTGACTCGACAAAATCCAAAAATTTATGATGTTTGGAATAAAGTTATGTTTACGAAAATTTTTAGCTGTGAAAAAATAAAACTGAAATGAAAGCACTAATTTTTTTATTTATTTTTAACATCAGAAAAGAAGTAAGGTTCATCTTCTCTTGTTGCGCGTCTTGCTTCAACTGAGAGTCTCGAATCCCTAGTAATCATTGCGAAGCTATAAAATCCATTTCTGGGGTTCTCCACAGCAAACTTCTTAATCACATGTATCTTCCTTTCTCATTACGATCTCAACTTTTTCGTGATTGTGAATTCCTTCTTAAGCGTTTCGCAGTTTTCAGCTTTAAGTAACTTTTATTTGACTGAACTAGTGACTTTTTGTAAGCATTACAGCCAGAATATAAGGCATCAAAAATAGAAATGAGTAAACTACAGAAATGATCAGTAAAATATGACATCTATAAACGAACATATAAACTAAACAGTTTAATTCTGAAATTCACAAATAAATTTAAAAAGTAGTTAATCGCTGAAAGAATTCGTTTAGTAATGATTACTTGTTGAAGAGAAATACGTATTTATAGAAAACTAGCAGGGGTACCCGGCATTTACCGGGTAAATATTACTATTCGTGGAATCACCAAGTTCAGCGGGTGAAAGTTAATGAATGAAAAATAAATTCTTGTAAATTTCCAGTAAATTTAGTTTAATTCATTTAGGCTATTCCTTTTTGGTAAACAACAGTTTTGGTTTTTCCACTGGGAGCAAAAATGTAGAGATTTTTAAGATTGCCAACCCTTGAGCAGGCGACCTCCACTTTAATGCCAGCCACTGCCAATGACTCCTTGCGCTTAGTTGAGGACATGGAAAAGGGCAGACGAGTCGGGATTTGCAGACTTTTGAAGTCAAACGGCATATCTGTGAAAACTAGTGTAATCCTCGGAATCAAGACGTCTTCTTCTTTTGCACACCCAGTCAGAATAGTTGCTTCGATGATGTACGTGAACAAATTCTTGATGCCAAGTCTGGTTTCATTGCATAGTCTTGGTGGGTCTCAGTTCCTCAGCAGCATAATTGGCGCCCCATTTTTGAGGAGCAAATTGTATGTGGGGGAGCATACCTGGTGGCTCCAATGAGTTGACGAACTCTGTAGTGCCCTGCTTCTATAACAGTGTCAATTGATTTGTAGGATGTGGTGGCTCTAGGAAGTAAATTTTGAATGTGAGCATTGATATTGTTGACGCTGTCTTTTTTGGGAGCTAGAATTGCTCTTTCACACAGCCACTCATGATTCAGGTAATCGAGTTTAATGGATGTCCCCGGATCAACGGCACAATCCCGACCTCGCTGTCGAGTGCCACATCTCTTCCACTGCAGGCATTATATATACTCTGGGGAACCATAGCTTACGATAGCCGATCAGCTTTAGTAGTGGTACGTGAATCATTGACGAGCCAGCGGTATGTGGATGAGATCCTACTGCCCCATGTGCTCCCATTCTAGGCCGGGATTCCAGGTGCGGTATACCAGCAGGATAATGCCCGCCCGCACACGGCTCGGGTTGCCTAGGACAACCTACGTCATGTCCAGACAATTCCATGGCATGCCTGCTCCCCTGACATGTCCCCTACCGAGCATGTGTGGGACCAGTTGAAACGCCAGCTGCCGCCGTGCAGTACTATCCGAGATTTGGAGCACACCGTCCAACACATGTTAGCCAGTCTACCGCAGGACAACAACAGGCGTCTGTTCGCCTCCATGCCGGACAGTATTACAGCATGTATCGCCGCACGAGGCGGTGCGACGCGCTATTGATGATGACCGGACTGCATGCTACAGATCCCTCTGTAATTGTCTTGTAGCTCTGTTTTTGTCATCATGTTTATCATTCATCTGTATCATTATGTCCATAAAATTTCTGTTCAATCCGATGCGTCTTTCTCGGTGCGCCAATTTCATTGTCCGTGAATGTGTTATTAAAGAAATGTGGGTTCGGTAGCGAGTGGGACACCTTGTATATTCTATTTGAACTTTCCTTTTGAGTTTCCTTTTCTATGTAAATTTGAGTTCGTCCTCTTTGACATTTTCAAACCTTAACGTTATGTCTTTTCCCTCAAACGAGAGTGATGTATGTATGTACTGATAGGAATAGATAAAAATGCAATGTAGCGGTTGCTTTGGAGGACTGATGTTATTGATGGTAGATATAAGAGACGTACTGTTGATTGCTGTTACACTGTGATTTGATGTTAAATCGTTGCTATTGTGTTGAGTGCTCTAGAGAACTGGATTACGATATAATTGGTCAGTGCCAATTTATGAGTGTGGCGTAAACTACATGCAAGAATAATAAACTTATTTGTAAGTACAAATATTGACCTCATTCTTGAATCCCTACGAGTACTTTTTAGTTTTGCACTGGCTTTAGTACACATAACGTAATCATCGACGTTAAGGACTAAGTTCTACAGTTACAGCAAAAGGACAATTTCTTCATATTGGCGCCCGAACTTCTAGGATGGCCTGGATGATAGGTTTCTCGCAGTGGTGTGATGTTCTTTCCACATCCCGCGAGATAAGAAAAATGAGAATCCCTTCTTCAGTGCTTCGAAAAAATAAATCAGTGTAATGTTACGTTCCACACACCAAATTGTCTGAGATTCCTCAAATACACGTTCTTCATCGGATCACTGGCTACAGCTACACATGGTTTCGACTGACCTGTGGGCCATGCCCCCAGCCCTCTTTCGGAGGTGGGGGGTGACGTGCCTTCCCCGCAGGACACACATGAGATAAAGGCACATAGCAGTGAGAGCACATGCCAGTGTTGTATAGTGGATAACACTCGGAGCCGAGAGTTGTGGGCTCGAATTCCGCCCCTGGCATAAAAATGATGGAGAACTTTACTAACTTCATCATACAGGCTAACTCTAAACGAACTTAGAAGACACTGGAATTACCATCAACCGCGAATACCAGAAGAGACGTAAGGAATTCGAAATCTGGTGCATATGAGACAGTGACTGCTTTCACATTATCTCTGGGACGTTTCCTACCTTTAGTTGTTTCGGTCTAAGTTCTTCCTGAATTTTTGGCAGCAAATTTTTCTCTTATTTGTGAAAATTATGAAAAACCTTTTTTGCAAAATTTCTGAGATCTTTAGCGCTTTTTAAGGTCGAAGCAGTAGCCAGTTTTTAAAAAATGTTTAGTGTTTTATTCGATCGGTTGGATCGGATTATTAGTATCGCTCGTTTTATTCCTGCTTCACCCCGAAGGCTGTGATGACGGACCCTTAGTATTCGTTACATCTGAACGTTTTCGATTAGGTTGGCATTGATAGACTGACTGATAGCATTGTAGTATCAGTGTCAAAGAATAACATTTTGTAGCTTCTTGAATAGGAATTACGTACATGGCCTCTGACGAAAAGCGGAAATGCTCTCGTTTTTGTGGTCCACAGCAAATGCTTTTTGCTAGGACTTTAATTAGTTTTTTCTGAAATGTTGAAATCCCATACTCTAAGTCAGTTTTTCTTTTTTTTTTTTCGCTCACGTGAGGAAAATGTTGCATAGTGTCTTTTCATTTTCAGCTTTGTTCAGGCTAATGGGAAGGAAAATCTTTTCTCAATCTAGAAAGGTGTTTTGTGAGGATGTCCTTCTGTCATCGCTATTGTTTCTTTTCTGCTTGGAAACTTCTTCGAGGAAACTTCAAGCTACAGAAAATCTATACTGTTTCACAATTGCATGTAGGCCGTGCACGATGTAATGGCCTTCTTGGGGAATGAATTTTCAGGGAGGAAAATTTTACATTTTTATGAAAATTATGAGGACTGTTTTAGTACAGAATAAAAGGTGAGCAAAATTTAAGCTTTGTGATGGAGTGAACTTTTTCCAAACTTCTTCCAGGCAAAAAAATTTTTGGATGTATATTTTGATAACCGATAGTAGGAATAGGAACGAAGAGAGGCTGAGCTCTGTAAAGAATGTGACACAGGAGTGTTTGCGTTGGGGAGGAGGTGGTATTAGGTTCTTTTCATAATAGGGATAAATACACACTAATCGGACTCGAAATTCTTTCGGGTTTTTTTTCCTTAAATGGAGCTTCCAACATTCAGAGTCTTTTTTGCCTGTAACTTCACGTTTTGTATTGTGAAGCATAACTGATATCTGGTTAGGCGACATGGTCTGTGACTCATGCTTATGAATTTTGCCTACATTTGTCACACTCCGTCTAACTAGTTTTCATTTGGATGTTATTACGTATCAAAATAGCTTTCTTTATTTCTTTTTGCTTCCCTTTATCATGAGGCCGTTTGTTCAGTACAAAAACGTAGGTTGCATTAATACACAGAGTAGAGGGTCTTCCTAATCTGTGTATTAAAGAAACCCAGGTTTTCATACTGGTATGCGTCTCCCTGTTTCGTGGTAAAACGCTAATTCCAAATGAATTCCACCGTTATGGAGGCTTGGACTAATGTATGTGTGACGTACCACTGAGATGACTCATGAGTCAAAACGGACAGTGGCAGCGGTAAGACTTGCTGGCGTAGTTCAGTAGGGAGAACATCCTGCTCCTGAGTAGAACGACGTGTGTTCGAGATTCACCACCTGCAAAAAGGGCTTTTTATCACAATGGCGCTGTAACGTAAAAACGAATTTCCTGAACGTAAATTAAAAAAAGTATGATGATTCTTCCACACATCGTCTGGAATTAACAAATAATTTCTTATTCTACAGTGAGCTCCTTGAATCCTGGTTTTCGGAGGAGCTGAAACTTGTGATTTCGTGCACCCGCCTTTCTCAAGAGAGGATATGTGTGAGGTATCACTGAGGTCACGCATTAGTCAAAACAACAAGCTGCAGCGATAAGATTTGCCGGCGTAGTTCAGTTGCTAGAACATCCCACTTCGGAGCAGAAAACGTAGGTTCTAATTCCACCTCCGACAGAAATGGAAGTTTCTTCAGTTTCAAAGGTACCATGATATCATTTTTCACCCTAGAGAGTTTCCATCTAATCGCCGTTTTTCCGGATTTTACCTCCTTATGAGGAACCTGTGTCTATGTACCATAGATTTTGCCAGAATTTCATTTTCCATTGCACTTAGACGGGAGGCTCCTTCTCGGTGGTGATTTGTCCTACAAAATTTCTTAGGTTATGATCTTTGTCTCCTCTTTCCATGAGGGGCAGGAAAGCATTCAAATTTAAGGTGATCTTGAAAACAACTTTTGTTGTACTGTAGTATTCAGGTGAAACTGACAGTATTGGTTTACATATGATTCAATCCTATGTAAGGGTTTTCGTTGAGAAGGTGAATGTTATTTATTAATCACTTAATTTCTCTTGATCTGATTTGAAGCCTTACCTACTTTAGCGTTTTTCAGGGTACAGTACAATCCTTTATATCACACACATTTTCAGGACGAGGTGTTTTCCGTTCTTCAACTTAAGTTAAGACTTTCTTATATGTGTTGCGTATTTGTAATTCTATTAGATAGAAAGTTGTTCTTCAGAAACACGAAGTTCAAACTGTCCGGCTGGTATGCTTGTCCCGGAGTTTCACGAAGCACAACAATCTCTCTAGAATGCTATGAATTCAGAAACTCGCAGACTTTGACATCCAGAAAATGTTAAGAATTAATAGTTTGAGCAATAATTGCAAATGGAAAGCAACAGGCAGAATGCAGAAATGCCACAATCAGCGGGAAGCAGCCTGACGTTTGAATGCCAGTCACGGTGTAGTTAGCAGAGAGTGGAACCAATTCATAACAACCCTTATTCAGGCAGTCCGATGGCCGTCATGACACAAAATGAGAAAAATAACTAGATATCTTAGATCCTATATTAGCACAGTAGGCTGCATTGGACCTCATCGCACGCACTCAAGTGACCATATGTATGACAAACCTTGTATTGGCAGTTTCGTGGGGATGATCTTAACTCCCGACGACATTCTGAGTATTCACTTGATCCAATATGCAGTTCCATCACTCAGTGGGGCAACCACCACTCCCGCAGCTGCGGAGGGGACCAGGTAACCAAAGCGCGTACCGCAACTTCCAGTTATAATTTTTTGAAAAAATTAGCATGCAGAAAGACAAACAAACAAGTAATTGATCTAAAGGTTCATATTTTCTTTAAGGTACATTTAACTTTGCCTAAATAAATGTCAAGTTTCACTTTTAAAGAACTGGATGTCCTTCAGATTGAAGATATTCGGACCTTTGGCTCCGAGTTGTAATACGATCGCACCCAATCGCCCTCTCTCTCTGCGCTGCTGAGCAAAAGCGCGAGTCCACATGGGGATTCCTATTAGAGGAGGTGGAGAAACAGTCAGTCAGTTACCTAGGATTACCTACATGACAGGCGCCAACGTTTATTCACAGCAGCAGCAGATTTGCTATGTACAAGAGGGTGATTTCTTCAAGTGATTTATTTTAGTTTTGTACAAAACAATTACATGTATTGTTAAATCTATTACTTAAAAAGTTAAAACTACGGAGCTCTAGGTACCAGCATTACTTTTCCAGACACCCTCCCTGACTTCCTGAAACCCTCTCCCATCCACCACACAGACACACCGTGAAAATCGCATCCTTCCTCGTGCTTAAAATCCTGGGAAAATTACTGCGCTTAGGGGCGCTGAAGGAAATCTTGCGGGGGCGCACATTGTGCAAGTTACGCCACTGCCATCTCTGTCTGATTTGATGATTGAATAGCATTCCACTTGGACGCCAAACGGAGGTGTCATGATTCTGTTCACGGATGAATCCCGATTTCTTAGGTAATCAGATTCCAGGCGACTCTTTATCTCTAAGTAAGCTAGCTGATGACTGTATCCGATCCATCCAAATGTGGACTATGCAGGAATATACTGAACTCTCTCAAAATTTTAGATGGTGACGCGTTGCGTCAGGAATCCTTCCAGGATCTGGCAGTCTTTCACCCGGACAGGATCGGTTAAGAAACCGGCAGGGGTCTGCTGTCCCCACGGGACCAACACTTCCCACTCCTCGGCCATAGCCCGTGCGTGTGCCGTGCTAATGGGCAGGGGCGCTTAATTTCAAGTCTGGCTGGGAGATTCATTCGCCAGCGCGAGAGTATTTGGGCCCAAAGTTCTTTATTAGTGCCTGGACTATAGGCTAATAAAAAAGGTTACAAAGTGCATTTATTTACACTGAGAGGTCTCATTTAATGGGATGTTTATCTTTTAATTCATGAGCCCTCTCACAGATATAAACAGTAAAATTATTAACAAAGTTATTTACAAAGTCCACAGCACCAGGGTCTATTCTGCGGTGACAACTGTGGGCCTGAGTCATGGTGCTCCTCTTCATTGCAGCGTTCCGTCTTTCATCCTTGTTAGTCTTCAATCTTCGATCACCCTTCGATCATAAGCTCGTCCTGCCTGGCGATGAAGCCTTTGACTAGCTCGATAAGTCCCTGTCTCGTTCGAGGGTGACCGAACAGGATAGAGATATCCTTCGTCTTTTCCAGTTCTGGAGCGAGGAATTTTCTCCTACCTGAAAAAAAAAACACATTCGAGAATCATATGAGCGACGTCTATGGACTGGGCCCTGCATCCAAACACACATTCCCTTACCGCGAAACAGCGGAAATACTCCGGCGATAAGCCATGGCCGGTGAGTACCTGGTTCAGGAACCCATCACATTCTGCTCTCTTGATGGAGACTCGGGGAAAGATAAGGTACGTTTTCCTTCCCGTATCCCCCTCGTCCCATCCCTTCTGCCAGTCTACCAACGTGGCTGTTTTCATCTGAGTACCCTACGTTTTGAAGCGGCGTCCTCAGATGAAAATCAACAACAGTTTTCCCAGCTGCTTCCTTCGCTATCTGGTCTGCTTTCTCGTTTCCAGTGGTAAGAAACCACCGTATGGGGACAGACCAGTAGAAAGAAACCACCGTATGGGTACAGACCAGTTGAAAGAAACCACCGTATCGCCTGCATTTTCGACAATGGACTTTATTTATCTGAGAGAAGATACTTGTATCTGAACTGGCCAAGCGTTTTTAAGGCCGCTTGGCTGTCAGAGAAAATCTTCTGTTCGCTTGCATTGTTGCTTGGCAGTGCCTACAGCAACGCCTTTCTGATCGCCAACAACTCTGCCTGGAAGACAGAGGAGTTGGACGATAATTTAATTGGTTTCGCGAAAGTCTCGTTACCATCCGAAAGCTCGTAAAATCCTGCAACTTCTCCACCGTCGATCTTGGAACCGTGAACAGTTCCCTCCCCAGATCCTTGTCCCATGTAGGACAGATTCTTTTGGCCGGGTGGCAAGCCCAGTCCGTCCTAAATAGTTCTACTTCGCACGACCGATAATGGTCTCCTAGTAGCTCAGCATTGTTTCCAAACCTGAGGGACTGCCTTGCTGCTTCCCTCCAACCGCTATGTCCGCCGGTTCACACCCAGATAGCACTTGCAATGCAGCTGTGGACATCGTATGGAAATACCTAGTAATCCCTAACAGCGCTCTGCGCTGTATCTGATTAATTCCAATACGCATCCTAAAGATGTCCGACCACCATGTTGAGCATGCATACGTTGGGATTCGTTCTACTCCTCGCTTATATACAACTTTTTGGCTGTCGCGGACAGCCGAATTCCACTGATCCTATTCAGGATCAAAGTACACGTATCTTTCAGGAACCGAAGGTGAGGGAGTCCAGACAGTTTAGTGCCTAGGATTACTTCCAGATATTTCATTTCCCTCACCGCTTTGATCGGTTAAACGACACTCCTAAGTGTCGTTAATACGACACTTAGGCGGAGTGACCATCTCCCCATTCTTCGCTATGACAAACAATGTCGTTTTTTTCAGGAGCGAAGCAAAGCTTGCACTCCTTACTCCAATTACACTGAAGAGCAATTGAATTAGAGATACCTGTCTAGTAGCGTGCAGCACCACCTTTCGCCCTGATGACGGCGGCGATTCGCCTCGGCATGGACTCGACAATACACCGGAAGCGTTGGGAAGCCATACGGATCCACGACCCCTAAACAAGCTCCCACAGTTCACGAAGATATGATGGAGGGGGTTAGAGCCTCGAACATCTCTCTTGATGGCATCCCAGATGTGCTCGAAGGGATTGAGGTCAGGTGACCTAGCTGGCCAAGAAAGCGAGGACACGTCGGTGGAGTGTTCATCCAACCATTCGGATACAATTCGGGAGCGATGGCACGGTGCATTGTCTTATTGCAGGATGAGGTCCCCAGTGGGATGTTGAAGACGCACAAACGGGAGCAAATGGTCGTCCAGGACATTCCGGCAACGTTGACCTGTGAGCGACGATATCATACGTACCAGGGGTCCCATTTCAATCAACGTAAACAGTATCAAGACGAGAATGCCACCCCTACCAGCTTGAAGAGTACCCTGCTGAAAAGAAGGATCCATCGCTTCATGTGGTTTGCGCCGTAGCCTACTTGTATCCTGCCATCCGCATGTACCAACGTGAATATCGACTCATCAGTTCAGGCAACATTTCCCCCATGTCTAGGGTCCAGTGGCGATGGTCCTGCGCTTATGCTAATCTTTGCACAATGTGATGTGCGTTCAGCAGCGGTACCCTCGTGGGACGATGGCTTCTGTACCCCATAGCGAGGAAATGGTTCTGGATGGTGTGCCTGCTTACACGTTTTTGTGAACCAGCGTTAAATTGCCGAGTGATTTCTTGCACTGTGGCCCGTCTATCCGCTGTTACAATGCGATATAGCCGACGATGACCCCGCTCATCCACACTCTGTTGTCTACGGCAGTTGGCTGTTGATGGGATAGTTTTACCGGATTCGATGTACTCATTGGGCACTCGTTTCACAGTGGCTCATGAAAATCTCAGTGCCTGTACGACTTCCGAAATGGAGTGACCGATTCGTCGGGCCCCGACAATTTGCCCACGATCAAATGTGCTTAGATCCTTCGTCTTAACCATACTGCGTCCGACTCTTACTGATTCCTGTTGCATCACTCCTCATATTGTCGGATCGCTGCATACGTTATCTCGTTTACGTTTACAGGGCCGCCCACAGCGCCACATTTGCATAACACCAGCTGTCTCTAATTCAATTGCTCTTCAATGTATATAACTGTGCTAGAGCAGTGTGCACCTCCTGCTCTTTTACATGCCTACATGATGCAGACACCATGAAGATGAAGTCATTCGCATATGCCTCTGTCTTCCAGAGGAAGTGCGAGTGCTGTATCGGCAATGATATTTCACCAAAGAGAGCCAGAACAGGACTTCTGCGGACATCCTTTCTCATAATCCCTTCTAAAGCTTGTCACCGGCTTCGAACTCAACGCTTCTGTTTGAGAGAAAATCCCTAACCAACAGGAACAGATTCCTGGGTGTAACCAAGTCTTTTCAGACGGTCGAGGACAAATGACCACCAGACACTGTTGAAAGCGCTCCGCACATCCAAGGAAACGAGGCAGGTGTGTAACCCTTGTTCTCTATTAAGCTTTGCCTGCTGAGTAAGGCTGACCAGCCCTGGATGGTACACCTCTCCGATGTGAAGCTCAACTGGTGGTTGGAGAGCATACCTTAGCCGACAAGGTAGTGAGTAGCTCGGGTCACAAGGACCTTTTCCAAAACCTTACTATATGCTAAGATCAGTCAAATCGGCCTATACGCTGCAGGGTCTTCTCGATTCTTGCCTTCCTTGTTAAAGAGTACGACCACCGCGATTTTCCAAATTGAAGCTGAACATCCTCTTTCTAGGCACTTGTTCAACAAGCAAACAAAGTACCTTGGATTTGCTGTAAAGTCTTCGCGAAAAACTGCCAAATCCAAACCGTCCTTGCCGGGAGCTTTGCCCGAGTTAAGGCTCTTAATAGCCCACCTACCTCCGCCTCCGTGAACAGGTGATCGTTTCCAGTGTCTGGCAGAGTTCTGCAATTTGCTCTGATTGCTCGTTGTTCCGGGGTATCCGCGGACTCCTCATCGGCTGGGAGTAAGAGGAAAGTGGATTTTATTCGCACTACCATCGTTAAAAAGAATATTACGGAAGACGTGACTTTCAGGAGTAGGGAGGTGTCAAAGATACCCATTTAACAAATGCAAATTACCGATTCAAATTCTTGGAACCTGAAGTTCGTTTTGTTTGTAGTAACAGTTGGCTCTAGCTTCCTTTTAAAGGACGATTGCTCCCGTCTCTACAAAGCTCTTCAGCGCATACAACATAATTGAGCAAAAAGCATACCGCCCGGTCTGGGTATGTCTTGGACGCCCGTGGAAGACAAATAGCCCGTCGTAATGCCTCTGCTGCAGGGATATGGAGTGTAGTGTACCATAAGTGAGCATACTCTTTCAAGAACTCCTCAACAACCTCACCCTATGCATGAGGCACCGTAGTTCATCCCATCTCAGCTGAAAGATGTAGCCACACATCACATTTATAAAGGAAGCCTTCACTGAACCTAAAGTCAAAAGCATTTCAGTTCGCTTCAGATTCACACTCTGCACTAAAAGCATGCTTACTCCGTCTTCATGAAAACCTCCTAGAGAACGCTTCTGTGTGTGCTATTGCACATACGCACTAACTTTTAAAAATGTACAAATACCATTTAGTTCAGAGTTCTGAAACTGTAGTTATTTTGTATCAATTGTAACGTACACTTTCCTGAAAAATCACAAGAATATCTATGCGTGACTAAATTTCTCAATGGAAGAAAAAAGGTATCTGAGTTATTTTAGGATTATTATTGTTACCGGTAAACCAAAATGTGACTGTAGGTATCAAAACTCTTATACATGTAATTAATTACAAACTTTATGCTGTTGCTAATAGCATGATACACAGAACGTAGAATTGTATAAAGTATTTTTAAACTTAAAAAAAAAGCGAGATCATTCCTCCCGAAAACTGAAATAATTAATAACTGCTTGCCCATTGTCAAAGCATGAGAATCTGTCCGTTTTGTCACATTCTGTACACACAAAAAAGTAAATTTTTGAAAATATTTAAAGCGATCAAAAGCATTAGTAAATTTAGGGCAAAGAGTAATTACAGAGCTTTGAAACTTTTTTTAAATGCATGCTTTGTTATTGTTTACTTTTTATATCCCATGCATCAGAATTACTCTCAACTGCTCAGAGAACGACCGAATCAGTTCAATGCGTGCAGGACTGACGTGGAAAAGATGTAGGGATGATTTAAAAACCGTGTTGTCACTGTGGTTAAAGACATCTGCGATGTTCCACAGGTGGGTAGCTAGCTGCAAGTGTGATGTTTGGTAGAATAGTGAGATTAAAATACTGTGAAGAAGAAAGAAGCATATCTCGGGAGCAGGGACGCCGTTAGACTTCAAAATCTGGATGGGCGAGCATTATTTTTGGTGGGGCAAGCTTGATAACAATCTTTTTCTTACGAAACACTAAAAGAACGAATTTTTAATGCTTTTCGCTACCCTCTACAAGGGATTTCGTGCAATCCTCACTCCCCCTACATGGACACACACACGCGTACACGGATCTGACTAGTTACGATACTGGTGTGATATACAAGTGTTACTATACTGTCCGCCTTCAACCTTTTTCCTTGCTTGCTCTGAATGTATTGACCTAAATTGCTTTTCAAAATTTAGCCTCTTTGCTTACGAAAATGGTGCTGTACTTGAACAGTTTAAACGCAAATGTCGTTTTTGTTTATCTAAATCAAATTTTAACGCCGTGCCACGCAGACACAATACCTTCCCCTCTTCTTAAATTCCTTCTTTCAATGAAGCGACTTTGCCTTACACTCCTCACTAAACAGTCTTCGGCCACTTCCTGCAATTTCACTGTTGTGGGGCAGTTTTAAGAGTGCTGGTGTAGCTTTAGACTCCACTTTCCATGTTGAAATCCCCTATTTTGTTAAAAAGCAAACACTAAAGAAATTAATAGTGACCTCCTCAGTTAATACTATCCACCTCCTCACTAGCCCCATGACTGTACAAACATGAAAAAGAAGCTTAAAACTAAGGAATTCGAAGAGTGGAGAACAACTGGATTTTCATGGCCCTACTGATACTATTTTGATAACCTTTTTTCGAGACTTAAACAACGCTCTTCCTATGGAAAAATACGTAGGGCAACATGAAATAAAACACAAGACCTATTACTTGGCAAAGTCCAGATTATATTTTAAAGTTAAATATATTTAAAAATGGGACATTTTGAACTGGGTGGGTGGTAGGATGAGCAAGACAAGTTTCAGGGTGGGCTCAAGCCCACTCTCGCATCCCTTTGGCGACGTCCCTGCTCGGGAGCTTGCTAGACAAAGTGTGTGTGCATGATTATTTTTTTAATTGAGGTTTAACGACCACCGCGAGCAACTCAATGGGCTATAAGCAGTCGCCCGTCCCTAATTTAGGGTAACTGGTTCCAGAAAAGGGAGAGAGCCAGTGCCGTAAGACAAACGCAACATCCATACCCCACGTGGATTCGAACCCGGACCCCTTTCGGACGAATGATCAGAGGCCATCGCTTAGACCACTGCCCCATTGGGGCGGCGAGCATGACTATCGCTTTAAAAAGTGTGAAGCAGCAAAGCGGTTTTTCTATAGTAAGGTTAAATGTAGAGAAAATAATGGGCACTGAGAACACCCTAGCCGCGGTGGCGTAGTGGTCTCAGGCGATGGCCTCTGATCATTCGTCCATAAGGGGTCCGGGTTCGAATCCCGGTCAGGCATGGATTTTGTGTTTGTCTTACGGCGCTGGCTCTCTCCCTTCCCTGGAACCAGTGACCCTAAATTAGGGACGGGCGACTGCTTATAGCCCATTGAGTTGCTCACGGTGGTCGTTAAACCTCCAATCAAAAAAAAAAAAAAAAAAAGAACACCCATGCTTATTGGGAAGACAAGAATTCATTTTGGGGTGCGCAAGATGTGCAGAAAAAACAACGAAAGTGAATCTTTAAGTACCGGCCGAAACTACAATGGGGAGATAGTCTCAGAACCTAATGAGAGGCGTAAAACATGCGGTAAATACTCTAAGTTATTAGAACCAGAAAACAAGGTGACTTTAGAGAAGAAGCAAATTATGAGTAAATACTGCAGAGATCTCAAGAGAAGAGGTTTGTAAAGTTATTAGATCTCCGGAAAATAGGAGATACCCTATAGATAAAGTTAATGGGCTAACAGCCCAGTTGTTGAAGTTCGGTGGCGTTAATAATTGGTCAGTTGAAAATCAATTATATTGGGAGTAAGGACCTGTTGCTCAAGATTGGATGATATGACGTACATTACGTACTTAACCTTCCGTTTTTATTGGCTGCGTCTGATTTAAATTTTGGTTATTTCTCGTTATACTTTCCAAACTTAACGTCGCATTTGAATTCTCAAAGCTTCTCTTTATGTGGGAGCACTGGTAGGTAGACAGGTTAGGACTGAATTGAAATAAATACGGTAAGTACGACGTGAGAGAGAGAGAGAGAGAGAGAGAGGTCAGGTGTTAGATCAGCGAGCTAAACGAAATTCTTGTAAACGGCCTAATGCTGGTAAAACAAAACAACTATGTCGTAACAGAACATACTAAGGCTTGCACATTAGTCTGTTCTCACTTTTCTCCGAATACTAGGCTTGCTCAGTACAAGTCTCTTATAACCTACCCAGAAAATTTAGATCTTATTAAATATCAAGCTACTGATCACTCCCCACAAGTTAGCCCTACAACTACCGAAATTGGTGAAAGGGTATCACCCCCTCCAAAACATTATACGAATACTTCACTTATCTCTGCAATATTGGACCGCGATTCCAGTGTTTCTGCTTCTGTCCTATTGCCTCTAATTCTCAGGGACTTCCGAAAGTTATTAAATATCTTTAACTGGAATGTCAACACTGTGGGAAATAAGAAGCTAGAATTAATGCAGTTCTTAAATGAGGAAAAATCGACATAGCCTTCATTTCAGAATCTCATCTGGAACCTACCCATAGATTTATTATCCCTACAGAAGGGACTGTATTAATGCTCCCAAAGGGGGCAGTCCTTATTATTGTTAATAATAAAATCAAGCACAACGAATTCCCGATTAATATCCCACTATAATTTATTGAAGCGCATGGAATTATCGTCGAATTTGGAGATGATACCAAAAAGAAGATTATCAGCGTCTGCAACCTTTCTGGACAAAATAATTTATCCAACGATCTGCGGAACCTTATTTCCGATAAATTTCCCACTATTATTGGAGTTGATCTCAACGCCACACATCCTCGATGGAACTGTCGCCGCGCAAATAAAGAGGGGAAAACCTTATCCCAATTCTTAACCAAACAAAATGTTGATATCGCCATCCCCACGAACCTACCTCTGTTAAATCACAGGGTGTTGCTAACATCCTGGATTTTGTACTCCTGAAGGGCTTTAATATTCTGTATGAAATTAATATCATCCATAAACTTAATTCTGATCTTCTATCAGTGATTATGAAATTATATGATGGAACTAAAACCCACCCTCCCCAGTGGGCCATAAACTGGGAATTATTTGAGAAAAATCTCAAATACTTGCCTGCACCTACAATATCAATTATAGTTCTTTGCCAAACTGCTATTGGTATTGATCAAGAAATTAACAAACTCCAAAATCATCAGCGATATTATTAAACAATCCCAATTTGCTAAGAAACGTATTCCCAACCCTTATGAATTGCCACATTTGATAAGATGAATTGCCACATTTGATAAGAAGAAAAATTATAGAGAGGAACCGAGGTCGGCGCAAGGGGATCCGAACCATGAGACTGAAGACCGAGATAACTACTACCTCAACAGGAAAATCTGCAATTACACCAGAAGCTACAACAATTATATCCAAGGCAAACGTCTTAGCAAATTGGACGACAATGCCTCATCCAACATGAATCGTATATTATGGGATAGTGCCTGTGTAGTTAAAAATTCATGTACGAATTTTAACTACACAGGAAACCAAATCCAAATCCACTCCCATTAGGAAACCAAATTGTGACATTGCATATTTCGATGAAGAAAAATGCGGAGTTTTTGCAGACTCCCTAGCTAAGCAATTCACTATGAATAATTCTAATACCACTCAGAACAATGATCAGATGGTTCAAGATCTTATAAAAAGCTACTTCCCTCCAAATGTGTGTTTCCATGTAGTCCGAACTCCACGTGTGCTTCTGCTTCACCCACAAATAACAAAACTACTTCTACAGAACCTCCCGTGGTTACTCCTGCTCAAATTTCAGCGATTATTAAAAAACTCAGACCCCTAAGAAATCTTCTGATAATGATGCTATTACTAATAGTTATAAAGTTACTTCCTATCCAGTATATTGATTGCATAACCAACATCATCAATGCTGCTATTAAAATCCACTACTTTCCAGAACATTGGAAAATATAGGATGTTATCTTTATCGATAAAGTAGGTACTGATCCCACGATCCCCAAAAATCACAGATCATTTCTCTCTTACCTAGTTAGCCTTTATAAATAGAGTTCTATTTAAATATATCTAAAGGTTCAACCTGGAGGACCAAACTGTTCCTTATTGCCAGTTTGGCCACCTGCACATTCTAAACAACATCAAATATCATGAGTAGCCGAAATAGCTTATAAAGCTTTCAATCTCAAATAGTCCGTTGGAGTCATACTTCTTGATACTGAAAAAGCCTTCGATAAAGTTTATGTTGCTGGTCTAATCTACAAAATTATAAAGATTAAATTCCCTACGTGGATTATTGCAAACTTCCTTACGAACCGAAGATTCTCTGTTAAATTAAATATAATTCTCTGTTAAATTAAATATAATTTGAGACGTAGTGGTACATTCCGTCAGCGTAGCTTAGTTGGGAGAGCAAATTACTCCGGAGTAAGGGGGCACAGCTTCGATATCGTCACTGACAAATCTGTGTTTTCACAAGTTAAATCCACTGAAAGAAGAGTATATGCCGGTGTACTCTAGGGGTCCGTCCTCGAGCCCACCCTATATTTAATACTTACTGAGGATATTCCCCTTCAAATCGGTATTGACTTAGCCTTATATGCGGATGACACTGTTATTATGTGCATAGCACGCAATGTATCCCTGAGAACTAAAAAGCCTGCAAAAGTACAGCCACATATGTTTAACATATACTATGGAATACGGAAAATCGCCGTAAATACAATTAAATCCCAAGCTGTCACTTTTGCCAGAAATAATTTTGTACCTCCACCTCCTATAACTATCTCAAACAAGTCTATTTACTGTACCTATTCTACTAAATATCTTGCAATTATGTTTGATAAAAGTCTCTTCTAGGGACCTCAAGTACAATACGCTATTAAAAAAAGCGACTATGCTTAAAAGCATTCTGTGACCTATTATCTATAAAAATTCCAAGTTGTCTCTTAAAAACAAAATTTCCTTTTGGAAAATGTGTTTTACTCCAAATGGAAATTTTGCTTTACGGATCCTCTATTTGGGTTTGTGGTGAATCTCATCACAGAAAATTTCAAATATTCCAGAATGGTATGCTAAGGCATCCTAAGGAGAAAAATTGTGATATCCGCAATAAATTAAAATTACCGATCCTAATGCAGATTATTGGCACTCAAACTGAAAACTTTTATAATAAGGCTTCAGCATAACCAAACCTAACGCTGAATACTATCAACGAGTACTCCATCGATATCGTTGTTCTTTGCAAGATACCCAAATTTATGCTGAAACGATTACCCCCCAAAAATCCGATAGAGCAATTTTAAAGTCACCAAAAATCACCTTAATTCCAGATTTATGTGTTTATTTATTCATTAGAGGTTAAACGACCACCGTGAGCAACTCAATGGGCTATAAGCAGTCGCCTGTCATTAATTCAGGGTCAGTGATTTCAGGGAGGGGAGAGAGCCAACGCCGTAAGACAAACACAACATCCATGCTTCACGGGATTAGAACCCGGACCCCTTTCGGACGAATGATCAGAGGCCATCGCTTAGACCACTGCGCCACAGGGACGGCGATCAGCTACCACTTCTCAGTCACGAAATGATAATTCACGAAATTTCCAATGATAATTCAAGAAATGGGCTGACTCCGTCCACCGTACAAATTTTGTCAATTCCTATCCCGGGTTTATCTTTAGTATTACTGATGCCTTTAAAACCCTTGTTTGGCTCATAAATTACTTGAGAATTTATTCTACACATTTTGTTCACGTTCTATACTTACTTCTTATGAATACATTTTTTATACCCGAACGTGATATCCGTACTTCCTTTTTTGGTTTCTTCCTACTCCACACAATCCGTAACTATTAACATATTATGTTACTCATACAAATTTATCCATATTACTTATTGTTTAGTAAAACACCACCATAAGGAATTACCGCAGGCAAATCATACTCTATGAGGGACTTTGCTGACTGTCGTCGATTCTCATCGCCGGTTTCGCCTTCGTCGTGGTCGGCCTGGTACCCCTTACCACTAATAGTCAGTCTATCGCTAACAATTCAGTTAAATAATTTTTCTTCTCCTAAACACCCACCACCTCTCTTCCCTTCACTTGCTTTCTTTCCACCGTAAGACATGATGCAAAATTAGTTAGGAGTTGCTACTGTTGACTTAATTACACGGGGAAGAAATAAAAGTGAATTATCTGACCCCCTTGCAATATACTACTAAAACTCTACTACTTCCCTTTTCCCTTTAAAAATACTTTCGAATCAAGGCTCCCTCGCCAGCTTCTTATGTATTTTAATTTTTCAAGTCATTTTTTTTATTGGAGGTTTAATGACCACCGTGAGCAACTCAATGGGCTATAAGCAGTCGCCCGTCCCTAATTTAGGGTCACTGTTTCCAGGGAAGGGAGAGAGCCAGTGCCGTAAGACAAACACAACATCCATGCCTGACCGGGATTCGAACCCGGACCCCTTACGGACGAATGATCAGAGGCCAGCGCCTTAGACCACCGCGCCACCGGGGCGGCATTTTTCAAGTCATACAACTAGGAGGAGAATTTAGTTCTAAGCCTACCGATTAGTTCAGTTCCATAAAAGATCTATAAACATTATTCGTGTTACACATAGAATTTATGTGTTATGCATTGATCGAACCTTTTTTCTAAATATACCGGAAATCTAGCTTATATGATTGTGGTTTTAGCAACTTTTTGCAATGATGAAAGTTGGCAACACTTGCAGGCACCGATGCGCACATCAAGGATGCACACACTGCAACCAACTGCAACTGTCTATGCTGTCACGGATCACGGCCGAATGTCCAAAATATGCACCACAGCTATCTTTGGATCCATCGTCTCCCTCTCTGAGCAGCCAATCACAGGCATGCGTGACATCTGTATAAGATAGCCGTTGTGCATTTTCTGGACATGCTTCACGGCCATACCATAAGCTCGATGGGCCATACTTTATAATAACGGTTAAGTTGCTCGCTTGTTCTGTTTATCAACGATATAGAAATACCATAAACTCAATGAGAAATACTTCTATCTCGTTGGTTTTTTACCAGTGTTGCCAGGTCATGCAATTTTATAGCAAAAATCCTATGTTTTTTTTGTGCTCTAGTATTATATTATTTTTCTGAATAATTTTCTGCAAAAATTTCGCTATTTTTTGCTGAAAATTTGGTATTTTCTTTAAATCCAACTTGTATGCCAAAAAAGTTTTGGCATACAAGTTGGATTTAAAGAAAATACCAATACAAGTTGGATTTAAAGAATACCATCGAAGTTGCCAACAAATGCCAAAAAAGTTTTGGCATTTTGTTGGCAACTTAGATACACAAAGTTCAAATGCAGAGCTTGTTGTTTAACCGTAACATGATGAAATTTAAGTTTCCAGAACCATCTTGAGTAGTGATGAGCTTAACTGCTATACGGTGGGCCGCTAGTGGCCGAGTGGGTAACGTTCGTGACTGCCACGGGAGGGGCCTCAGGTTCGATCCCAGGCAGGTACGAACGCTCGATCCACTAAATACCCGCCGTGCGTGGGATGGGCACGTTAAGCCGTCGGACCCCGGGCACTGGCCCCCGGTAATAAATAAGGGCGTCTTCTTCCCCTTTATACTTCGCTTCCGTGTCACTTTCCTATTGGGCGCTCTAGCCCAAATCTCCTAGTTTCCTATTTCTAAGGGTTGTTTAAGACCCGGGGTCAGACACTCCCTTCCTAAAATCCTCTACATATGTTCATGATCATGTTATACGGTAGACTAGAATGACTGGTGCCGAAAGCGACGGATTTCTGTGCCTCGCTCTCATGATTCTGCCGCCAGATGGCGCCCTAAAGCTCCTACGTCTGATAGAGGAATGTACGATAAGGTGACCAGATATTGAAACACTGATTTGAGGACACTAAGGGCGTGGCGTCCCCAAATCGGCAGTTCATTTGGGAACACATATGTACTGAAAATAAATATGCAAATCTTTTTGTGGAAAAACTTCATTGCTTCAATAACTGTGATATTACATATGCAAATTTGTGTCTTGAAAGGATATATCTTGTAGAATGTTGGTAATTTATATTGACAAAGTAGAACTATGATGGCGAGAACATATTAGCAAAAGTGAAAAGCTTAGGCGCTGACCTCTGATCATTCGTCCGTAAGGGGTCCGGGTTCGAATCCCGGTCAGGCATGGATGTTGTGTTTGTCTTACGGCGCTGGCTCTCTCCCTTCCCTGGAACCAGTGACTCTAAATTAGGGACGGGCGACTGCTTATAGCCCATTGAGTTGCTCACGGTGGTCGTTAAACCTCCAATCAAAAAAAAAAAATTAGTGCAAACGAAAATTATTTTTAAAAACATTTTTCATTAGAAATCTAACAAACTAATGAAGAAGTGCAGATTCGAGGACATTTGAGGACAAACATCAAAATTCGAGGACAGTTTTCGTCCCCAAAGGCATCAGACATTTCTGGGAACCGTAAACTAAATTCGAGGACTGTCCTCAAGAATTGGGGACTTCTGGTCAGCTTAATGTACGAAGCACTGGTGTCTTCAGTCTTCAAGATTTATTTATTTTTTAATTAAAAATGATTGCCAAAAATCCCGTTTTTAGAATATTATCTTTTATTTACGTAAAGCATTATTTTTCACACTTTTACCATTATTAATAGTTCTTTTGTAATTTTGCGGGAACTCGAATCTAGGAATCTTGCTCGAGAAAGCAAGTTTGGACACCTACTATGGTGGACCTTACACCTACTTATAAAAAAAACTATTAAAAGACCATAAAATAAAATAAATAAGTAAAGTTTTGCAAACATTGTTATAAATACAAGCCATATAAAATAACAAAGAATAACCAGGACTCAGGGACAAATATTGTTGTTACAAAATTTACGATAGAACGTGTAGGAATACTACAAAAAAAATATTATTTCTGTTACATTCCCCTCCCTTTGTTTTACTAATAAAAAAGAAAATTCTTAACATCAGCGTGTTTTTTTATTTGAATATATTGCTAGTGCCTAGGAACGGAACTTTTTTCTTTTTTGGAGGTTTAACGACCACCGTGAGCAACTCAATTAGCTAGAAGCAGTCGCCCGTCCCTAATTTCGGGTTTCCAGGGAAAGGAAAGAGCCAGTGCCGTAAGAAAAACACAACATCCATACTTCACAGGATTCGAACCCGGTCCCCTTTCGGACGAATGATCAGAAACCATCGCTTTTTTGTTTTGTTTTGTTTTGTTTTTGTTTGGAGGTTTAACGACCATCGTGAGCAACTCAGTGGGCTATAAGCAGTCGCCCGTCCCTAATTTAGGGTCACTGGTTCCAGGGAAGGGCGAGAGCCAGTGCCGTAAGACAAACACAACATCCATGCCTCACCGGGATTCGAACCCGGACCCCATTCGGACGAATGATTAGAGGCCATCGCTTAGACCACTGGCCACCGGGGCGGCCAAACCATCGCTTAGATCACCGCGCCACAGGCCCTAGGAACTTTAATCGACGAATTTTTCTCCAGAAAGCATGTTCATATTATTTACTCCTAAAAAACCCTATTGAAACACATAAAAAATACAAAGGTTTTGAAAATATTGTTATAAATGCAAGTAATGTGATAAAACAAATAGTTATTGGAGTTGAAAACCAAACGTCATACAATTTTTTAGCATTTTTTTTTTCTGATATAGGACAAATCATTCATTAAGTTATATTCTACCTCCTTTTTTTCTAAGATTGTTTTTAACAAGCATAATTTTTTTATTACTCAAATGAAATTAAGAACATTTGAATATTCTGCCAGAATGTCTAGGAATTTTATTCGGAGAACAGATTGTTTTTTTTTTGGAAATTTACTACCTTTGTTCCATTATTTATGCATTAATATTAGAAAATAAGCTTAGGCTCCAGTTCGTAAAGGCATGGGTCTACTGAGCTCGAGTGGGTTCAGAAAAAGATTAGGCTAAAAACCACAGGCCTAGTTTACACCAAGGTTCAAAATTTGTCAGATAAGATGTTTTTGAATTATATTTCATTAGAAATATATCCCAAACCCCATCAGGGACATAGCTAGATTTAACTACTCAGGGATGCATTGAAAAATGTAAGGGTATTATACTCTGTTACAGCCTTTGCTCCTTCACAGATAGATAGGAATCATTGATTGTTATACAAATAGCGCAGAAATTTATGAAAACTATTAATTTTTAATAACTCCATTAATTTTATGATAACTGGTTGTTTCTATAAACGGTTTTTCAAAATGCAACTCACACAACAAAGGCTATCAATATCAAGCTTACGATCAGAACGCGAAATATTTTTATCCCATTGAGACAGTAAAAGCACATCAACAGGTGCCTTAAATAACGATGCTTTGGCGGCATTTTTGTAATCACTTTGACAATTTGGCACAAAGCATTTTCTGGAAAGTGTTGATCGCATTTTTAACTGAGTAATAAGCCCTCTACTGTTATGGAAAATTATCTTTCGAACGTTTATAAATATAAAAAAGAAATAACGAATTCTAGTCCACCCTAACACAGATAAGAACAGCACAGCAACGCACAACAAGAAAAGTAGAAGACGATTGTAGAACAGCGCCACCAAACGGCGTTCTAAAAACCGTGACATCTTTTGACATGGCACGTATAGCGGGCTTTCGGCGCCAGTCATTCTAGTACACCATAACTGCTACTTGGTATTCACGGTGCTAACTGTGACTGCTACTCAAAAGTAACAGTGATTTTAACCGTGATTGGAATCACAGTTTCAGACCTGTTCCTTCACTTCTGTGTACCAATAAAGTAACTAGTAGTAGAATCCCGTAGAAGAACGGCGGGGGAGTGTGTGTCACGGTCACATGCGACGGATCCTGAGTTATATGTTTTAAACTTTTACACGCTAATCCTGATATTTTGCTGTAGTTTTTACGGCTTTTTCTGTTGAATTATGCAAAATTCTCTTATGCGTTTTTTGCGGCTACTTAAATTTTGTATTCAGATTATCAAAAATGCACTGTTCTTTTATACCTAACATGGTATGTTACAACTTTGAAAGAAACGAGGCAGCATTTTTTCAGCCTTGAAATGGACGAAGCTACTAAAAATTTACTAAGTAACGTTCACAATTCACTATTTTCTCCGAATTAAAAAAAACTGAACCTCACTCACTGAGAGAACGACGTAACGGTGAGCTCACAAACAACGATTTGAAAAAATCACGAAGAGCAGGCAGCTGCCAAATCGCAACAGCAGATAACGAGTAACATCCAGTAACAACTAACAGCTACATGAGCACAATTCACTCGGTAACAGTTAAGACGGAGCTGTGAAAAACCACGAAGAGCATGATGGGTAGCAACGACAGAGTGAAGAACGTTTATTGGATGATCACTGTTACTCACGGTTTTTTTGATTGGAGGTTTAACGACCACCGTGAGCAACTCAATGGGCTATAAGCAGTCGTCCGTCTCTAATTTAGGGTCACTGGTTCCAGGGAAGGGAGAGAGCCAGTGCCGTAAGACAAACACAACATCCATGCCTCAACGGGATTCGAACCCGGACCCCTTTCGGACGAATGATCAGAGGCCATCGCCTTAAACCACTGTGCCACCGGGGCGGCCACGGTTTTCAGTAGCAGGCGCTACCTGTGATTTTTCGATAACCGTGATCAAATCACAGGTAATGAAATAACCAACGAGATAGAAATACGTAGAGCGCTTACGTCGAGGAACGGGTGAAGCCACCGGAAACAAGTGGCAGCCATGTTTGATGAGGTACAGAACAATTTCCGTTCTGTGTTAAGCAAGGGAGTTTTCGTAATATATGGTTTGATGTTAAATAAGGATATAACTCAGAAATGTTGTTATAAACACCTAGGGGTGAGACTAACACTTTAACGTATCAAATAACGCTTTTCATTGTTAGTTGACGGCAATAGTGTTTAAAAAAAAATGATATTTTAATGGATGCAGCTTGCTGTCGTTGAATAAAATCTCATGCCGTAATTTTTTGACATTTCACAAATTTTTTGGAGCAAATTTTCAGTGAAATATAAGTCAGCGGTAATAGAGTAAATGAAAAAAAAAGAAATACAAAAATAAAAAATACAGTTGCAGTCAATCCGCAATTTCGGTAAAAATTTTAGATATTCGTGGGTCATCACCATGAGAATGCTGAATCATCCCACAGCTTATCACTCCAAATACATAGACGCCAAATATTTTATGAGAGTTTTAAATGAAAAAAATAAAGTTCAAAGAAAAACGGAAAACAAACAATGAGTTTACACAGCCAAGAGGTACCAATATTAAAATACTTTTACCAACTGCCCATATCTTATATAATCAGAAGAAAACTACTACTTAACTGGTTTTTATTTTATTTTTTTTTTTGATTGGAGGTTTAACGACCACCGTGAGCAACTCAATGGGCTATAAGCATTCGCCCGTCCCTAATTTGGGGTCACTGGTTCCAGGGAAGGGAGAGAGCCAGCGCCGTAAGACAAACACAACATCCATGCCTCACCGGGATTCGAACCCGGACCCCTTCGGACGAATGATCAGAGGCCAACGCCTTAGACCACTGCGCCACCGGGGCGGCCGGTTTTTATTTAATAAAAATTAAAAGTCCTTAGCACTGGGCATGTTTCTAATCTGTTTGTTAGCCTTGACATTCGACAACACAGATCTGTAAGCCTTATTCGTGGGTAGGCAAGGCAATTGTGGTAACTTGACCATAATAAAGGTATCTCCTAGCACATACACTAAATACTTAACACAATATAATTCTCACTCTCTCTCTCTCTCTCTCTATGTATATATAAGACCCACAAGAATACCCCATGGGAGATGAATGGATGAAATTCGAAATCATGCAGGAGTGACACGAATGAGACAGGCTCAAGACAGACAACTGTGGAAGAAACTTGGGGAAGCCTTCATCCAGCAGTGGATTGATAATGGTTGATGTTATACATTTATCAGTAAAAAGAAGTAAAAAAGCACACTCATGTAGTAATTAGACCACGTCAACACTGCACCTTGCTGCAGGAATCAGACGTAGTAGAAATAAACATAGAATTAACCAGAAGTAACCCACTTTCATGGTTCTAAACAAAAATGACATGGAATAAAACAACTCAGGAACCCCAAACCACTCTTCAGGGAAAGACATCTGGAGCCCCGAAGTTAAATCATAGCTTAGGTGTTACCGAAAAAACCCCAGAAGATCCCATGGGAGATGGGTGGATGAAATTCGAAAGCATGTCGGAGTAACATGGGGGAGATAGTCTCAAGACATACGATTGCGGAAGAAACTTGGGGAGACCTACATCCAGTAGTGGATAGATAATGGTTGACAATGATGATAATGATATATATATTGATTATATACAGTATACATATATTGTAATGATAATAGTTGTCAATGATTATATATATATATATCATCATTGTCAACCATATATATATAGCATAATCATTGTCAACCATATATATATATATGGTTGACAATGATGATATATCATCATCATCATCATCATTGTCAACCATTATCAATCCACTGCTGGACGAAGGTCTCCCCAAGTTTCCTCCACAACGGTCTGTCTTGTGCCAGTCTCCTCCATGTCACCCCTGCATACTTTCGAATTTCATCCACCCATCTCCCATGTGGTCTTCTTCTGGGTCTTTTCCTGTCCCTTGGAATCCAATCTAAAATTTCGGCTGTCCATCGATGATCTGTCCTTCTGGCAGTATGTCCAGCCCATTGCCATTTCAGGGATTTAACTCTGATCATGATGTCTTCCACTCTTGTCATTTTTCGGATCCACGAGTTCCTCTTCTTATCTCTCCTGGTTACACCAAGCATGCACCTCTCCATGCTTCTTTGAGTTGTCTGCAGCCTTTGTATGTCTCTTTAGTTAAGGTCCACGTCTCCGCACCATACGTAAGCACTGGAAGGATGCATTGATCAAACACTTTTCTTTTAAGACATAATGGCATATTGCTCTTGAAAATTATGCTGTTTCTTCCAAAAAACTCTCCAGGCAAGTTTTGTACGCCGATTAATTTCTTCATCAATGTGACCCTCACTTGATATCTGCTGTCCAAGATAAACGTACGTGTCTGTTATCTCCAGCTTTTCTCCATCAATCGATAAATCTTCATTTCTTGTAAAAGCATTGAACATCACTTTTGTCTTCTGAAAGTTCATTTTTAATCCCACTTCTTTACTCTTGTCAGCAAGTTCCTGGATCATACTCTGCAGCTCTGATGGGGTAGTTGCAAAAATGACTACGTCATCAGCAAAACGAAGGTGGGTTAGATAATCTCCATTAATCTTTATCCCCTTGTTTTCCCAGCTCAGTGACTGAAAAACACCCTCCAATGTGGCATTAAAGAGCTTCGGAGATATGGTGTCACCTTGTCTCACTCCCTTTCCAATTTTTTACGTGTGTTGTATTTTCAAACAGCCTAATCTTTGCACTTGCATTTTCATAGATGTTATTAATAATATTAATGTATGCATCTTCAATACCGCAGGTTTTCAGAGCCATTCTAACTGCTGATGGTTTCACCGAATCAAAGGCTTTTTCATAATCGATAAAAGCCATGCACAATGGAAGTTCATATTCCCTCGCTCTTTCAATTAGTTCTCTCAGCACGTGGATATGATCTATTGTGCTGTAGCCACTCCTGAATCCAGCTTGTTCTCTCGGTTGAGCCATGTCCAGTGTTACCTTCAAGCGGTGTGAAAGAACTTTAGTGAAGATTTTATAAACTACTGATAGGAGGCTGATAGGTCTGTAGTTTCCGAGATCCTCAATGTCACCTTTCTTATGTAGCAGGATCATTGTAGCGGTGTTCCAATCCTCAGGAATCTTTCCTTCATTAAGGCATCGAGTGAAAATTTGGGCGAGTACTGTTTCGATTTCTCCACTTGCTTCTTGTATGATGTCTACAGTAATTCCATCTTCTCCTGGAGCTTTTCCTCGCTTCATGTTCTTGATTGCATGTGCAACTTCTGCTGGAAGGACTGGAGGAACTCTGGTACTGGTATCTTTCATGATGTCTGGAGTGCATGTATCATCCCTTTCATATAATTTGGAGTAGAAATCTTTCACTCTTGTCAAAATTTCGCCTCTATTTCTTGTTACAGAACCATCTTCTTTTCTCAGTGCCATAATCTGTTTTCTTCCCTTACTGAGATGTCCCTTTGCTATCTTTAGGCTTTGGTTGTTTTCAATTGCTTTCCTCACTAGTTCACAGTTGAATTTCCTTACGTCTTCAGTGATACTTTTTCTTACTGTCTTGCATAGCTCTATATATTCCACTTTGGAAGTCACATCTTTTTTAGTTGTCCTCATCTCTCTTCTTTTTTGCATCAACATTTTGGTTTTTCCTGATAATTTGTTCACATGCAACTTGTTCTTAGACCCAGCTAATTTTGTTGCTGTTTCCATAAGAGCTTTGGTTACTTTTCTGTTAACTTCAGAGATGTTCACTTCTTCCGATGTTAGGCCTTCTAAAGCAGAGAACCTGTTCTTCAGTTCTAACTTGAAGGTATTATGGTGTTTTTTAAGGTTGGTTATGTCAATAGATTTTGTTTGTCCTATGAGCTTGCCACGTTCAAGTTTAGTGTTGAGGTGCATCTTACATCTCACCAATCTACATATATACCATTATCAATCCACTGCTGAATGAAGGTCTCCCCAAGTTTCTTCCACAATTGTCTGTCTTGAGCCTGTCTCCTCCATATTACTTCGGCATGCTTTCGAATTCCATCCACCCATCTCCCATGAGTCTTCTGTCCCTCGAAAACCAGTTCAAAATTTCAGTTGTCCATTGGTGGTCTGTTCTTCTGGCAACATGTCCAGCCCATTGCCATTTCAGTGATGTCACTCTATCTCTCTCTGTATATATATTCTTTGAGTTGTCTGCATTCTTTGCATGTCGTTTTTTGGTATCAAAAGAAATATATTTCTATATATCCTGCTTTTCTTTTTTTAGTTAAGGTCATACATACAGTATATATATATATATATATATATATATATATATATATATATCATCATCATCATCATTGTCAACCATTATCAATCCACTGCTGGACGAAGGTCTCCCCAAGTTTCCTCCACAACGGTCTGTCTTGTGCCAGTCTCCTCCATGTCACTTCCGCATACTTTCGAATTTCATCCACCCATCTTCCATTAGGTCTTCTTCTGGGTCTTTTCCTGTCCCTTGGAATCCAATCTAAAATTTCGGCTGTCCATCGATGGTCTGTTCTTCTGGCAGTATGTCCAGCCCATTGCCATTTCAGGGATTTAACTCTGATCACGATGTCTTCCACTCTTGTCATTTTTCGGATCCACGTGTTCCTCTTCTTATCTCTCCTGGTTACACCAAGCATGCACCTCTCCATGCCTCTTTGAGTTGTCTGCAGCCTTTGTATGTCTCTTTTAGCTAAGGTCCACGTCTCTGCACCATACGTAAGCACTGGAAGGATGCATTGATCAAACACTTTTCTTTTAAGACATAATGGCATATTGCTCTTGAAAATTATGCTGTTTCTTCCAAAAGCTCTCCAGGCAAGTTTTGTACGCCGATTAATTTCTTCACCAATGTGACCCTCACTTGATATCTGCTGTCCAAGATAAACGTACGTGTCTGTTATCTCCAGCTTTTCTTCATCAATCGATAAATCTTCATTTCTTGTAAAAGCATTGTACATC
Source organism: Macrothele yani (assembly GCA_039090855.1). NCBI lineage: Eukaryota > Metazoa > Arthropoda > Arachnida > Araneae > Macrothelidae > Macrothele > Macrothele yani. Next base: position 71,223,698 of record CM077013.1, read on the forward strand.
ACTTTTGTCTTCTGAAAGTTCATTTTTAATCCCACTTCTTTACTCTTGTCAGCAAGTTCCTGGATCATACTCTGCAGCTCTGATGGGGTAGTTGCAAAAATGACTATGTCATCAGCAAAACGAAGGTGGGTTAGATAATCTCCATTAACCTTTATCCCTTTGTTTTCCCAGTTCAGTGATTGAAAGACATTTTCCAATGTGGCATTAAAGAGCTTCGGAGATATGGTGTCACCTTGTCTCACTCCTTTTCCAATTTTTATGTGTGTTGTATTTTCAAACAGCCGAATCTTTGCACTTGCATTTTCATAGATGTTATTAATAATATTAATGTATGCATCTTCAATACCGCAGGATTTCAGAGCCATTGCAACTGCTGATGGTTTCACCGAATCAAAGGCTTTTTCATAATCGATAAAAGCCATGCACAATGGAAGTTCATATTCCCTCGCTCTTTCAATTAGTTCTCTCAGTACGTGGATATGATCTATTGTGCTGTAGCCACTCCTGAATCCAGCTTGTTCTCTCGGTTGAGCCATGTCCAGTGTCACCTTCAAGCGGTGTGAAAGAACTTTAGTGAAGATTTTATAAACCACTGATAGGAGGCTGATAGGTCTGTAGTTCCTGAGATCCTCAATGTCCCCTTTTTTATGTAGCAAGATCATTGTAGCGTTGTTCCAATCCTCAGGAATTTTCCCTTCATTAAGGCATCGAGTGAAAATTTGGGCGAGTACTGTTTCGATTTCTCCACTTGCTTCTTGTATGATGTCTACAGTAATTCCATCTTCTCCTGGAGCTGTTCCCCGCTTATGTTCTTGATTGCATGTGCAACTTCTGCTGGAAGGACTGGAAGAACTCTGGTACTGGTACCTTTCATGATGTCTGGAGTACATGTATCATCCCTTTATATGGGATGTAAGGTCAGGTGATGCGTAACATCACAGCCTCTCCTTGACAAATGTCAACCCCGCCTTCTCGTGGTGCATCCTGTTCCCACTAAAGGGGCTCTGACGACCGCCCATAGCGGTATAACTATACCATCGGGATTAGAGGAAATTCTATCCCACACTCACCAACCCGCTTGGCCAGCGTGGTGAGTTATGCCCAAACCCCTCCAAAATGACTCCACAACTTAAATCTTGGCCCTCAGTCTCCGGCAGCTGGAATGTACCTGGCCAAGGCAGCGGCCAGTGCGACATGAAGGCAGAGGGTGCTAAGAATCCCCGGAGGACCGGACTAGGCTGCCATTTGATGCTGACCTTGGCTACTTACAATGGACGCTCCCTATCTTCTGATTCAAGGCTTCTTGAATTGGAAGAGGAACTACAAAGGATCAAGTGGGACATCGTGGGGCTAAGTGAGGTAAGGAGAAGATCTCATCGAACTGAAAAGTGGGCATCTCTTCTACTATCGTGGGACAGATACTGGCAGAACTAGTGGTGTTGGATTTATAATAAACAAGAAACTGAAGGATAAAGTTGTAGAAGTTGAAAGTTCCTCTGACAGAGCTGCACGACTTGTTATCCAACTCTCGAAAAGATACCAGGCTCAGATTATTCAAACTTATGCACCCACCACAAGTCATCCTGAAGAAGAAATTGAAGAATTTTATGAGGAAATTTGTCGTCTAAATAATAAAGGTAAGCAGCACTTGAAAATAATTTTGGGAGATTTCAATGCAAAAATAGGGCAACGGCAACAGAATGAAACTTCAGTAGGTAAATTCGGTCATGGCAACAGAAACCAGCGTTGAAATACTCTCGTTGAGTTTGCAGAGGCAGAAGGGTTTTTCATCTTGAACTCCTTCTTCAAGAAAAAGCCACACAGGAAATGGACATGGAGACATCCAAATGGGACGACAAGTGAAATTGATTTTATTATGTGTAACAAAAAATTCGTCATAGAAGACTGCAGTGTGCTAAACAAGTTCGACACAGGTAGTGACCATAGATTGGTGAGATGTAAGATGCACCTCAACACTAAATTTGAACGTGGCAAGCTCATAAGACAAACAAAATCTATTGACATAACCAACCTTAAAAAACACCATAATACCTTCAAGTTAGAACTGAAGAACGGGTTCTGTGCTTTAGGAGGCCTAACATCGGAAGAAGTGGACATCTCTGAAGTTAACAGAAAAGTAACCAAAGCTCTTATGGAAACAGCAACAAAATTAGCTGGGTCTAAGAACAAGTTGCATGTGAACAAATTATCAGGAAAAACCAAAATGTTGATGCAAAAAAGAAGAGAGATGAGGACAACTAAAGAAGATGTGACTTCCAAAGTGGAATATATAGAGCTATGCAAGACAGTACGAAAAAGTATCAGTGAAGACGTAAGGAAATTCGACTGTGAACTAGTGAGGAAAGCAATTGAAAACAACCAAAGCCTAAAGATAGCAAAGGGACATCTCAGTAAGGGAAGAAAACAGATTGTGGCACTGAGAAAAGAAGATGGTTCTGTAACAAGAAATAGAGGCGAAATTTTGACAAGAGTGAAAGATTTCTACTCCAAATTATATGAAAGGGATGATATATGCACTCCAGACATCATGAAAGATACCAGTACCAGAGTTCCTCCAGTCCTTCCAGCAGAAGTTGCACATGCAATCAAGAACATGAAGCGAGGAAAAGCTCCAGGAGAAGATGGAATTACTGTAGACATCATACAAGAAGCAAGTGGAGAAATCGAAACAGTACTCGCCCAAATTTTCACTCGATGCCTTAATGAAGGAAAGATTCCTGAGGATTGGAACACCGCTACAATGATCCTGCTACATAAGAAAGGTGACATTGAGGATCTCGGAAACTACAGACCTATCAGCCTCCTATCAGTAGTTTATAAAATCTTCACTAAAGTTCTTTCACACCGCTTGAAGGTAACACTGGACATGGCTCAACCGAGAGAACAAGCTGGATTCAGGAGTGGCTACAGCACAATAGATCATATCCACGTGCTGAGAGAACTAATTGAAACAGCGAGGGAATATGAACTTCCGTTGTGCATGGCTTTTATCGATTATGAAAAAGCCTTTGATTCGGTGAAACCATCAGCAGTTACAATGGCTCTGAAAACCTGCGGTATTGAAGATGCATACATTAATATTATTAATAACATCTATGAAAATGCAAGGGCAAAGATTAGGCTGTTTGAAAATACAACACACGTAAAAATTGGAAAGGGAGTGAGACAAGGTGACACCATATCTCCGAAGCTCTTTAATGCCACATTGGAGGGTGTTTTTCAGTCGCTGAGCTGGGAAAACAAGGGGATAAAGATTAATGGAGATTATCTAACCCACCTTCGTTTTGCCGATGACGTAGTCATTTTTGCAACTACCCCATCAGAGCTGCAGAGTATGATCCAGGAACTTGCTGACAAGAGTAAAGAAGTGGGATTAAAAATGAACTTTCAGAAGACAAAAGTGATGTTCAATGCTTTTACAAGAAATGAAGATTTATCGATTGATGGAGAAAAGCTGGAGATAACAGACACGTACGTTTATCTTGGACAGCAGATATCAAGTGAGGGTCACATTGATGAAGAAATTAATCGGCGTACAAAACTTGCCTGGAGAGCTTTTGGAAGAAACAGCATAATTTTCAAGAGCAATATGCCATTATGTCTTAAAAGAAAAGTGTTTGATCAATGCATCCTTCCAGTGCTTAAGTATGGTGCAGAGACGTGGACCTTAACTAAAAGAGACATACAAAGGCTGCAGACAACTCAAAGTAGCATGGAGAGGTGCATGCTTGGTATAACCAGGAGAGATAAGAAGAGGAACTCGTGGATCCGAAAAATGACAAGAGTGGAAGACATCATGATCAGAGTTAAATCCCTGAAATGGCAATGGGCTGGACATACTGCCAGAAGGACAGATCATCGATGGACAGCCAAAATTTTAGATTGTATTCCAAGGGACAGGAAAAGACCCAGAAGAAGACCACATGGGAGATGGGTGGATGAAATTCGAAAGTATGCAGGGGTGACATGGAGGAGACTGGCACAAGACAGACTGTTGTGGAGGAAACTTGGGGAGACCTTCGTCCAGCAGTGGATTGATAATGGTTGACAATGATGATGATGATGATATATATACACACACCTGGTTATGATGTCGCCCACCCTCTGTTTTTCTCTATATATATATATAAAACATTACGTATAAACATTACTTACCTTTTTCCTGTATTTTTTATTCTGTCAGTTTACTTTTTGATGTATTTTAACAGCAGGAATAGTGACCTTTTTTTGATGAAAATTATTTTATTTATGTATTTACATATGTTTATTTGCTATGTATTATTAACTATCTTCCAAGGCTTATCCGTAAGAAAAAGAATTGAAAATAATTATTCTTAAGTGCAGTTTAAATAAACTTGGTGACCTAATATATGTTGCAGTCAGATATATATATATATGTATATATCACTTCTGTAACAACCCTGTGACTTAAGTATAGACAGACATTGGGGCAATATGATGCTCCAAATGGTATTTACAGTTAGCAACACCAGTACCGAGTAGCTAAAAATAGTTTTATGTACTTTCTCAACCTAAAAAGACATAATTTTTGGTATAAAAAAAAATCTTTCTACACATCCTGCTTTTAATATCTGGGCAGGTAAATTTTCTCTGGGCATGTATTATTTTAGATATTATTCAAGCTGTGGGCTGAGTGACCAAAAAATTCAGATTATGGACTCTAATTTTTTTATGGGACAAAAAATTGTATTTTTTTTTGTTTCAGTATTAAGTATTTAATATTTTTTATTTGCACTTTCATATTTTACTATTTTTTTTAAGAAGCCTAGTTTTTTGTTGTCCCAAAGCTGAAATTTTGTAGTTTTCACCTGATATTTGTACACATTTTGGCAATTGTTAAGATGTACTGCACATAATTTTTTTTTGCTTCAATTTTAAGGGCACAACCTCTTATTAATATGAAGTGAGAAATTAACAACCACTGATTTGCATTCATGATGTGCAAAAAGTTTGGCGAGCAAATGTTTATGTTTTGTGTTGTTATTTTGTGGGTTCCTTCAGCAGTCTTGCTGGAAATACAAGTGCGTCTGATTTGTATTTTAGAGAAATACAGGCACAACTTGTTCAATTCAAAGAAAGATTGATTTACGTGAGTGATATTTGTTCAATACTAACCTCTCATATATATGGTTGATGCAAAAGGAATAACTGGCAATTTATAAATGGACATACTGACTGTACATTCATCATGAATCAGAGGTCACATTCTTCAAAATAAAAAAAAAAAAAAAAAACCACCACCTATCACGCAAAAATCAAATGCAAGTAGTTATTTATATTACAAAATGTTGCTAGTCCCTTTCTTTTGTATTATTCCATAATTTTTTTTCAATTGTCATTTCATAATCGTTTGTGCCAGTTTTCATAAATATTTTATGTTGTTTGCATTTTTGAGGTACCATTGTACTCCCTGTTTCCTATTTTCAGTTTTAAATCAATATTGCCTGTATTTTTGCTACCCAAATACCACACACACATTGTACTAACACATTCACAAATAAAGAGTATTCTGTCAAGAAATTTTCAAGCTCCCCACTCTCACTTTGTTGCAGTAATACTACAGATTAATCACTAATCAGAGACAAATGCCTAGAACACAAGCTGGGTGACCCTGGGCTTTCAGATAAAATACTAGATTGTTTCCTGACAGGTGTCAGCAAGCAATAAATTTATATTACCAATCACAATTATTACTTCTGCAATTTAAGTAACCATAAATTGATTGCTTTACCAGTATTTGCTATCTAATGGGCATTAGCCATGGGTACATGATCTTTATCACATAAAAAGAAATTGCTGCTTCCTAAGATTTTGAAATATTTGTTGTCTTGTCAGACAAGTTGCAAGTACACTGTACAGATTCTAGAATATATATACAAATGCCATTAGCAAGACATCCTCAGTATATTGAAAAAAACAAAACATTTACATAGGTAGAAATTGTACCCAAAAAGCCTCAAAGTTGGTAACCCACAGTTAACCTCAGCTTCCCAGAGTAAACATCATTCAGTTTTCACATTGAGTACGACTGTTTACAAAATATAAGAAATAAAAAGTCTTAAGATAACACAGATATTGAAATGGCTTATCTGCTGGTTTAATCACCAGCTACACGGATTAGATGTTTTATTTTTTGTGTTTGATTAACTGAGCATTTACAGCTCAACCTTATTTTAAAATGCTTACTTGTGAAATGTAGTTCCACAATCCTTGTTCCTTTTATTCTTACAATCAAAAGCTGCGCAGTAATATGGCATTTTAAATATCAACAATGTGCTGATAATTGTGATTATTCACGAAACTGTAACACTAAATTTGTAATGAAGCATAACACGATCGCCGAACAGCTGAAAGAACCGAGGTGACTCCTTGACACACGCAGAATTTGTACCTCATCAAAGATGGTGGGCTCTCCCCGCGTTGGCTTCAGCTGCCTCGGCAGAGAACCAATCACAGAAGCACTCTATGTATTTCTATCTCGTTGGAAATAACGCTCATCTCTAATCTTGAGTAACTCAATGTATTCTTTTTACCTCATTGGGTTTTGATATTGCCAGATTTTGATTATTTCTACTTATGTATCCACATTTCTTCATCCACGCCTACAAAGTTGGTTGGTTTCTTTCCGTTCGCTATCTGTACTATTGACCACTTCGAATGATCACTGGGTACAATTACACAATATTGTAAATAATTTTGATTATTTGAAACTTCTAGAAAACTGTTGCCCATAAATACGCCGCAAATCAGAATTCCAGTGACTGACATTCCTCTTAATTTCAAAGACTAAAATGCTCAAATGTCAAAATTGGAAGCAGAACACAGGAATTTACTGCTTTCGGATTCGGCCAAGCACTTTATATCGACATATCCAATTGAATTTGAGTGTGTGTGTGTGTGTGTGTGTGTGTGTGTGTGCTCCTCTGTACCAAAATTGTATAAGAGCCAATCCATTTACAATTCTTTCTGTTTCAGCTGCACTTCAGCAATGCAGTTGTTGAAAGAATATTTTCTAAAATGAATTTGCTGAAAAATGCAACTCCAAATCGCATGACAGTTGAAATGCTCCAGACTCTGAGAATCAGGTGCCATTTGAATTTTGAAGCAAAATGTTGCAAAAAAATTTGTAAAATTCAATGTACAATAAATGCATGCATGTACACTGGCGGAAAGTGATAAAAGAACACCAAGAAGGAGACGTCTGATACCAACGAAATTTATACAGCATAATAACGGAATACAGAGGATAACGTGATCAAAACATTATGGCAAAATACAGCTGTATTTGCTGGTAAACTGAAAAATAACATTTCCATGTAACATGGTTAGTACGAGGTTGAACTGCCATGAACTGCATCACACTGTGCAATTCTGGCATGGAGTCTGTCGTACAGATGTTGGATGTAAGTTTGGGGTATTGAGTTCCAAGCATCCTCAACCTGGACGTGTAAATCGGAGATGGTCGTGGCTGGCCATGGAGACCGGATAAGTCGTTGTCCCATAAAATCCCACACGTGCTTAATGGGGGACAAATCCGGTTAACGTGCAGGCCATAGAAGTTGTCTCACACCCTGAAGTGCATGTTGCGTTGCACGTGATATGTGTGGACGTGCGTTATCTTGCTGGAAAACACCACGATTATCCGACCTTACAAATGGCACAACGATGGGCTGAATGATGTTGATGTAGGAGGTGCTGTTTAACGTACCCGGTACAAACGCTCCCCACACCAGGAGTAGGCATTGTCTCGCTGGCAAATGCAAGAAGAGTGGAGACGCTCCCCTGTGCGTCTGAGAACACGCATACGGCCATTGGAGGCTCCCAAGCAGAATCTGCTTTCATCGCTGAACACGACAGATTGACATTGCGTTCTCCAAGGCAGACGTTCCTGACGGTGGGCTGGAGTCAGAGGTACACAAGCCAGAGGCACACGTGCACGTAGTCCTGCATCCAGTAGACGGTTGCGGAATGTTCGCACAGTCACTTCAGGTGCAACGGCAGCCCGGATTTGCGTTGCAGTGGATGTTCTGCTTGACAACGCCGCTCTTCTTATGCGTCGATCGGTCCGCTCATCAGTCCGTCTGTGACTCTCGGTTCCACGTCTTCTCGTGTGGGAATGTTCCTCGGACCATCTACGCCACCATCGTAGCACCACTGATACTTCCCGTCCAATTCGCTCCGCAATACGACCACCCGGCCTCGCGGAGTCCAACTAGACGACCTCGCTCAAAGTCCGATCACTGCTGAAATCGTACAAGTCTTCTATGTCCAGGCATTGCAGCTTCTTCAGGGTCTTCGCACGTGTCCGTACGCCGACGACTGATTACATTCACTTCGCAGTACTCCTTAAATACCACCGACGATAATTTGCATATTATGCCGTGCTGTGGCATAAGCGCTCACCGGTTGGTCCCGAAATTAACATCACACCTACGTAAAGTCGACCCCATTAACATATGTAAATTTCATGATCGTCCGCCAATTCCTTCTTGGTGTTCTTTTTTCACTTTCCGCCAGCGTATCATAAGGACAGTGATAATAATGATGATGATGGTATTGACATTATTGAAGAGTTTAATATTACAACGAATGCTCAATTATAATCCATTAAAACAAGAATTGCCGCCCCGGTGGCGCAGTTGTATATATTCGTCTGATTATTCGTCCGAAAGGGGTCCGGGTTCGAATCCCGTGAGGCATGGATATTGTGTTTGCCTTATGGCAGTGGCTCTCTCTCTCTCTTTCCTGGAATCAGTGACCCTAAATTAGGAACGGGCGACTGCTTATATCCCATTCAGTTGCTCACGGTGGTCGTTAAACCTCCAAAAAAAAAAAAAAAAAAAGCAAGAATCTTGTTTTCATAGACATCATTTGCTTTATTTATTCTGATTTTGTCATTACACCCTTAAATTATGTGCCCACATGTGATAAAATTAAATATAGGAAAATGCAGCGCTCTGATAAGGTATGGGATTTTTACAATTGAATGAATAGTACACAAAGTTTTTTGTGCAACTGCAGTACTAAAGTATGAGAAAGGAATAAAGTTTCTTGAAGTTTTATTTTTTTCCTGAAAAGTTTTTATTGGAACTCTAATATCACGTTTTTGCTATTTTTCATTGCAAACCTTGCTATTTTTCTAACATCTGACCTGGCAACTCTGGTTTTTTTTTTAGTTGGAGGTTTAACGACCACCGTGAGCAGCAACTCTATGGGCTATAAGCAGTCGCCCGTCCCTAATTTAGGGTCACTGGTTCCAGGGAACGGAGAGAGCCAGTGCCGTAAGACAAACACAGCATCCATGCCTGACGGGATTCGAACCCAGACCCCTTACGGACGAATGATCAGAGGCCAGCGCCTTAGACCACTGCTCCACCGGGGCGGCAACTCTGGTTTTTACCAGAGTTGGCAAGATGGCAGTTTTTCCGTCAAACTGGACTACTGAATTTTTAGTTTGGGGGTAAAAACCAAGGAGGTTAGAATAAGATATCTGGAGATGCCCCTGTTAATAGAGCAGTATCACTTTGCGTGAAACCTATAACCGCAAGCGACTGCCATCAGTGTGGGAAAGCTGATGGTTTTCAATGCTATTGCAATGCACTTTGTGTTGGCCGAATCGCCTTCTTTCGTTGCATATGTTTCCAATTTCGCATCATAACTTGCTGCCGATGTGTGAGAAAATGCTCAATTTATAAAATTCTTATTTATTTTGAGGCTCCTTCCCATTTTTATTTTAAATTGAAATCCACGAACGTAAGTGCGAATTCTAAGCAAAAGATAACGTTAAAATTGAAAACTTCACTCGTGTAAGAAGTATAATTCATTCCGGTTTGATATTAACACGATTTTTGCAACCAAAAGCCACGTAATTCCAAAATACACAAAGTTGAAATTACATAGGTATCAAGTAAACAACGTCAGATAACCAACACATACGTGTCTACAGGCGAGCTAGCCCACACACAGATCCTGCCTTTACCATGAAATAGCACATAGCTTGCACACTGGGAGTGATTGTCTGGGGAGTTAATTCCTACAATAGCCAGACTCCCTTGGTACTCCTCCGTACCACCCTGAAGGCTCAACGGTACACTGACGACATTCTATAACCTGTTGTGTTGCTAATCTTGTTGCAGCATCGCTGAGGAATTTTTCAACAGGATGATCCCCGGCCACACACAGCAGGCCTGCCCCCATAATGTCAACACTCTTCCATGGCCAGCTGATCACTTCACCTCTTACCAATCAAACATGTTTGGGCCATGATGGGATGCCACCTACACCTATCTCGGTAAGCTGGCATATAATTTGGATACCATCTGGCATGCTATACCTCAGGACAGTACTCCTGAACTGAATGCATCTGTGCCACGCTGGGTAACCGCTTGTATCCAAGCCAGAGGTGGTGCTACAACGTACTGACTTTTTTCCATTCTTGCAGCTGTTTTATCCGAATAAATGGTCCAACTGCTCTTTAATTGCAGTCATTTTCTTTTCATCTCAATTGGATGATTCTTCCTGGGTGTTCCTTTTTTTAAATTAATATATATCATCATCATCATCATCATTGTCAACCATTATCAATCCACTGCTGGACGAAGGTCTCCCCAAGTTTCCTCCACAACGGTCTGTCTTGTGCCAGTCTCCTCCATGTCACTCCCGCATACTTTCGAATTTCATCCACCCATCTCCCATGTGGTCTTCTTCTGGGTCTTTTCCTATACCTTGGAATCCAATTTAAAATTTTGGCTGTCCTTCTGGCAGTATGCCCAGCCCATTGCCATTTCAGGGATTTAACTCTGATCATGATGTCTTCCACTCTTGTCATTTTTCGGATCCACGAGTTCCTCTTCTTATCTCTCCTGGTTACACCAAGCATGCACCTTTCGATGCTAATTTGAGTTGTCTGCAGCCTTTGTATATCTCTTCTAGTTAAGGTCCACGTCTCTGCACCATACGTAAGCACTGCAAGGATGCATTGATCAAACACTTTTCTTTTAAGACATAATGTTCTTGAAAATTATGCTGCTTCTTCCAAAAGCCCTCCAGGCAAGTTTTGAACGCCGATTAATTTCTTCATCAATGTGACCCTCACTTGATATCTGTTGTCCAAGATAAACGTACGTGTTTGTTATCTCCAGCTTTTCTCTATCAATCAATAAATCTTCATTTCGTGTAAAAGCATTGAACATCACTTTTGTCTTCTGAAAGTTCATTTTTAATCCCACTTCTTTACTCTTGTCAGCAAGTTCCTGGATCATACTCTGCAGCTCTGATGGGGTAGTTGCAAAAATGACTATGTCATCAGCAAAACGAAGGTGTGTTAGATAATCTCCATTAATATTTATCCCTTTGTTTTCCCAGTTCAGTGATTGAAAGACATTTTCCAATGTGGCGTTAAAGAGCTTCAGAGATATGGTGTCACCTTGTCTCACTCCCTTTCCAATTTTTATGTGTGTTGTACTTTCAAACAGCCGAATCTTTGCACTTGCATTTTCATAGATGTTATTAATAATATGAATGTATGCATCTTCAATACCGCAGGATTTCAGAGGCATTGTACCTGCTGATGGTTTCATCGAATCAAAGGCTTTTTCATAATCGATAAAAGCCATGCATAACGGAAGTTCATATTCCCTCGCTCTTTCAATTAGTTCTCTCAGTACGTGGATATGATCTATTGTGCTGTAGCCACTCCTGAATCCAGCTCGGTTGAGCCATATCCAGTGTTACCTTCAAACGGTGTGAAAGAACTTTAGTGAAGATTTTATAAACCACTGATAGGAGGCTCATAGGTCTGTAGTTCCTGAGATCCTCAATGTCGCCTTTTTTATGTAGCAGGATCATTATAGCGTTGTTCCAATCCTCAGGAATCTTCCCTTCATTAAGGCATCAAGTGAAAATTTGTGCGAGTACTGTTTCGATTTCTCCACTTACTTCTTGTATGATGTCTACAGTAATTCCATCTTCTCCTGGAGCTTTTACCCGCTTCATGTTCTTGATTGCATGTGCAACTTCTGCTGGGAGGACTGGAAGAACTCTGGTACCTTCCATGATGTCTGGAGTACATGCCTGTACGGTTAAGCAGTAGGATGAATCCTGCTAGTCAGAAATTCCTCATTTTAATTTTATTTATGATCCTATTCGGTCCTCAACCCAAGAACGAAGTGTCTCTGACGACATGGGCACAAGACAAGAAGCCCCCTTTCATATAACTTGGAGCAGAAATCTTTCTCTCTTGTCAAAATTTCGCCTCTATTTCTTGTTACAGAACCATCTTCTTTTCTCAGTGCCATAATCTGTTTTCTTCAATTACTGAGATGTCCCTTTGCTATCTTTAGGCTTTGGTTGTTTTCAATTGCTTTCCTCACCAGTTCACAGTTGAATTTCCTTACGTCTTCAGTGATACTTTTTCGTACTGTCTTGCATAACTCTATGTATTCCACTTTGGAAGTCACATCTTCTTTAGTTGTCCTCATCTCTCTTCTTTTTTGCATCAACATTTTGGTTTTTCCTGATAATTTGTTCACATGCAACTTGTTCTTAGACCCAGCTAATTTTGTTGCTGTTCCCATAAGAGCTTTGGTTACTTTTCTGTTAACTTCCGAAATATCCACTTCTTCCGATGTTAGGCCTTCTAAAGCAGAGAATCTATTCTTGAGCTGCAACTTGAAGGTATTATGGTGTTTTTTAAGGTTGGTTATGTCAATACATTTTTTGTTTGTCTTATGAGCTTGCCACGTTCGAGTTTAGTGTTGAGGTGCATCTTACATCTCACCAATCTATGGTCACTACCTGTGTTGAACTTGTTTAGCACACTGCAGTCTTCTATAACGAATTTTTTGTTACACATAATAAAATCAATTTCACTTGTCGTTCCATTTGGATGTCTCCATGTCAATTTCCTGTGCGGCTTTTTCTTGAAAAAGGAGTTCAAGATGAAAAACCCTTCTGCCTCTCCAAACTCAACGAGAGTATTTCCACGCTGGTTTCTGTTGCTGTGACCGAATTTACCTACTGAAGTTTCATTCTGTTGCCCTATTTTTGCATTGAAATTTCCCATAATTATCTTCAAGTGCTGCTTACCTTTATTATTTAGATGACGAATTTCCTCATAAAATTCTTCAATTTCTTCTTCAGGATGACTTGTGGTGGGTGCATAAGTTTGAATAATCTGAGCCTGGTATCTTCTCGAGAGTTGGATAACGAGTCGTGCAGCTCTGTCAGAGGAACTTTCAACTTCCACAACTTTATCCTTCAGTTTCTTGTTTATTATAAATCCAACACCACTAGTTCTGCCAGTATTTGTCCCACGATAGTAGAAGAGATGTCCACTTTTCAGTTCAATGCATTGAAATCTCCCATAATTATCTTCAAGTGCTGCTTACCTTTATTATTTAGATGACGAATTTCCTCATAAAATTCTTCAATTTCTTCTTCAGGATGACTTGTGGTGGGTGCATAAGTTTGAATAATCTGAGCCTGGTATCTTCTCGAGAGTTGGATAACGAGTCGTGCAGCTCTGTCAGAGAAACTTTCAACTTCTACAACTTCATCCTTCAGTTTCTTGTTTATTATAAATCCAACACCACTAGTTCTGCCAGTATTTGTCCCACGATAGTAGAAGAGATGTCCCCTTTTCAGTTCAATGAAAGCACACACCTGAATGTGGGAGAGTGACTCATATGTATAGCATGCAGTTTATCTTAATGAATTGCTTGTGCTCAAGAGAGCTAATAATTTAGTTTTCTATTTTACCTCAAAATTATGTTTACAAAGGTTTTCTAACAATTTAAACTATGCTGGTGTTTATAAGTGAAATTGTGGCCCACATTTTTATACTGTGAACATCCATCCATCTCTACAGTGCATTTAAAAAGAACAAGTACAATGGAAATAGACATCCATGATTGAATTTGCTGGAAATGTTCATTTGTTAGTTACAGAAGATTTCAATGTCTATATAATTTATTTGTTTTCAAGCAACTGCTATTGTTAACAAAGGTGTGGAATCTTGATTTTTTTTTTTTCAGCCTTTCATGCCATGTCATCAGCATCTGTCACAATGCAGAGTCACATGCCTTTTGTAGCTACTTTTTTTTCTACCAGACATTTAATGTCTGCATCTATCTTCGTCATGTTTCGCTGCTTTCTTTCTATTCCTCCAAGTGCACCAGATAGCACAATCAAGCTGACTTGCAACTGGATGCAACTTTTTTCGTTTTTTTTTAAAGTACAGTACTGTGTTTTACTCATGGATTCATTAACACATAGCTTCAACATTTTTTATTGCATCATACACTAGAAACAATGAGATGAGTAATTTTTTGTTGTTGTTGTGGTTTGTTGACCAAATGTCAACAATTTGTTGTTGTGGTTTGTTGACCAGTGTTCAACAATTTGCTTGTCTGTGAGAGGGTGGTATTAAAATCCTTTTTACAGTATACCATAAGTCAACAAATTATTTTTGGTTTGCTAAGAATTTTACAAAAAGAGTATCCAAATGCTCAGCATTATTGTTCATACGAAATAAAATCACTTTAAATTTGCACCCACAATGGAATGTTTGTACTGCTTACGTTCAGCATCATGCTGTTCTTCTGTGGGGATTTCATTTTATTTAGCAGAGTCTAGTGCAGTCTAATGAAAGTCTTAAATGATTCACTTTCTGATGGAGAGGGGGAGAGAGAGAAAGAGAGCATACCTCAGCACAGACTTCATTGTAAAAAGTAGTGAGAAAAGTGACTTTTTTGGAGAAAAAAATGACCAATTTTTTTTTTTTTAGTGACTAAATAGTGACTGCTCAAATAATTGAAAACCAGACTAAACCATTTGAAATGATAGAACACACACATACAGTATATGGATAGAACATATGATTTGCACTTTGAACAGATTTACTTTATTCTTTGCTCAACAGTGAACAATTCACTTTACATTTTGTGATAGAACATATGTTAATTAATGTGATTATCTGTTGTAAAAAACAACAACAATATATTGAGTGGGCAGGTGACTCCTTTCAATATTTTTTTATACACTAGTGTTTGTGAAAATTGCAACACCAAGAAGGAGCAACCATGCGATTCAAATGAACTTTATACCAAACATTACTGATATGACGGTACATAAGTGATTTAAATTTTTGGAATACAAAAATTTTTACCAGCAAAAATTCGTATTTTGTGAAGCCTCTGCGAGCTATAATAAGAGCTTCGAGACAGATTGGCATTAAATCGAAAAGATGTTGGATGGTGTCCTGGGTAATTGCTTGCCAGATAGCATGTATACGCAGCCACAGATCACTGGTACTGACCGCTGGAGGACTTTGATGGACCAGTTGCCAAGTGACCATATCCCAGACATGTTCAATAGGGGACATGTCTGGTGAACGTGCAGGCCAGGGAAGAAGCGGTATCTGCTGTGCTGCGAAGAGGGCTTGAACATTCCTGGCAACATGAGGTCAGGCATTGCCCTGCTGGAATATAGCGCCTGGAGTGCCACGAAGGAAGGGTATGACGTCTGCATGTACAACTTCCCTAATGCAGTGGTTGCTGGTGATATTGCCCTCAAGTCATAGCAGCCAAAATTGCAAATGTTACCCAATGGCAACCGACACCATCACACTTGACGTTCGGCCTGTATGACGCTCAACAATGCATGCTGGAAGAAGGCGCTCACCACAATACCGTCTAATGCGTATGAGGCCATAATGGTAGTCCAAGTTGAATCGGGACTCATCCGAAAACACGACACGTTGTCAATTAGCACGCCATTGTCTGCATTGAAACCCCCATTGCAGCCTGAGGCATCCATGATTCAGGGTCAAAGGAATCTGCCGCAAAGGGATGCGTGCAACCAGTCCTCTGTGCAACAGATGCATCAAACTGTGGAGGCAGACAGTGCCACACCTGTTTCAGTGCTCCACTGTTGTGCTAACACTTGCGAATATGCGGAACGGTTCGCCACTGCCATGTGGACGAGGTGTCGGCCATCCGCGGTGTCATCAAATTTCTTGGTCCACTGCCGGATTGTCGATGCACCTGGTTCTCCTCGGTCCACTGCCGCCACACGCACATCACTATCATGGTGTTATGTCTTGTCCGAGCCGCAATGCCACAGTACAAAAATGCACCTTCACGCAGACCAATCATTCGCCCCAGTTAAAACTCTGTCGTATGGTGATAGTGCGCCCTTCGTCGTTGCCAAAGCATTATTGAATCCTGGAGACACTTCCACAACTCGCTGTCCGTGATGCACTACTGGTGTGTAACCTAAACAGCCCTCTCTTTATAACCCTCACTCGACTGTTCAGGCAGCACTGCTGGGTCAAGACATGCGCAATGGCTTTGCATTTCTAATCATTTGCCTGTTCTACCCTGCTCTGCATATCCTGTAAGTTTCATGTGATTACCATCATTCCTTCATGGTGTTGCAATTTTCACAAACAGTAGTTTATTTTATCAGCATGATGGCATTTGATGATTTATATACTGCACTAGCAAAATAAGTATACTCTAGAAATGATTACATATACAAACTACAATAGGTTTATATAATGGAAGACTAATAATGAAGAATGAATGTAATGTTTAGAAAAAGTACAGTAACCCTTTGCATTTTTATCTCTCCACTGCTTGCATTTTCTTACAATCATATTAACAAACTCAATTTCCACCGATGTTTCGACAAGTAAACTACTCATACACACACACATTTAACCAAACCTTTAATTTGTTAGCAGATGTGTTTTACAGTATAACACTGGATAGATACCTATTTCAAACATCAATGCAATCGAAAATGGAAGCACAGAGCAACACAACAATAAAAAACGCAATTCTGCAGATTTTAGATAAAAACAAAAAAAGAAAAATAGTGAGCTCTTTGCGATTAAGTCCCCCCCCAAAGGTAATCTTGAATCAGAAAAGAAAATTAAAACAAAAACAAACAAACAAAAAAATGCTGAAAAAAAGACCATCAGATTTGCCCACTATTCCTGCATTTTTCAACAGAAATTTTGTTTTTTGGGCTTATATTAAAAATGATGCCAATTCACATGAAGACAGCAATTCCACAACTTTGCTGACCACCCCAGGTCACGTGGTAAGCAACGTTTCGGTGGTTTATTTTTGAAGGACCAGTTTGGAATAGGAGATGATGGGTTTGATTCCCGTTGCTGACTAGCCTTGTCTACTGGTTTTTCAGTTTTTTCCTTCGACATCCTTGCATGAATGGGGGGAGGGGGGATAGTTCCCATTGAAATCAGCCCTGGACACACCCAGACCCTCCTCACCAAACACACTACATTGTGCAATAACCGTGCCCGGTTGGGTTTTAACACAAACATCAGAACTTTCACTAAATATTTGATATAAGATTGCATCCGCCAAATTTTTATTGGGGGAGGGTCAATTCAAATTTCTGCACTTCCGCCAAAAATAAAACAGATAGTGAAAAAAATATCGAATAAAATTCCACTAGTTCGCATAAAAGTTAAAATAATATGAGGGTTGTGCTGAAAGTAATGCAAAAGTAGACATAACTTTTTTTATTAACTGAGTAGACATAACTTTTTTATTAACGTTCAAATTGCACATGTTGGTAGAGTAATTCAACATAGTCTCCATCACAAGCGATGCATTTGCATCATCGTTGAACCCAACTCTCGAATCCTCTTTGAAAAAAAATCAGGTGCGGACTGTTGTACCAACTTCTTCACAGCTACTTTCATCTCATCTGTGCCATCAAATCGTTATTCCCCGATACTGTTCTTCATTGGACCGAACAGGTGGAAGTTGGACGATGCCACAGCGTGGCTGTACAGTGGATGGGGAACAACTGACCAGTCTAATTTGCTGATCACCTGATTTGTTCCCAAAGCTATATGTGGTCTCGCATTGTCATGGTGAATGTGGATCCATTTCAGATTCGTTTTCGTTCTCTTCCTTCTTTTGGCTTCTCTAAGCTTCTTGAGTGTCTCAATGTACCGCTTGCTGGTCATGATACAGCCACGTTTCAGAAAATCCAAGAATACACCCCTGTCATCCCAAAAAACAGTCACCATAACTTTTCTGAGCTGATCGCTGGCTCTTGAACTTCTTAGGCCTAGGTGAATAGGTGTGACACCATTCCATGGATTGATTCTTTATTCCAATATTCCGGATTGTAAAGATACACCCATGTTTCATTCCCTGTCACCACATCGAAAAAAAAAAAAACATGTCTTCAAACGCTTTCAGCAAATCAGAGCAGACTTCCACCGGTCTCTCCTTCAAATCGGGTGCCGAGGTACCCATTTTGCACACACTTTCCAATACCCTAAGTCTTCCACTATATTCTGTATGGCATTGTGACCACAGTCCAGTAGTGCAACAAGCTCACGGACTGTGATTAATTTCTCTGCATGAATCAATTCATCCACTCACTGACAATATATTCATGTCACTGTTCACAGATGATGGTCTCCCACTGCGTGGCTTGTCGTCAATGCTGGTTTGCTCTTTTTTTAAACTTCTTTATCCATCTGCGCACATTGCTCTTGTCAATGGCATCTCTGTAAACATTCTGTAGCCTTCTGTGGATGTCGGACAGAGTGCACCCTTCCCTTGTCAAGAACTCAATGACAGCATGTTGCTTCTACTTGGAATACATTATTTCCTGCAATGAAGAAAAAGGGTTACTATAGAGGAACAGTTACTCTACCAACATGTGCAATTGAACGACCTCTGTCAGTTAATAAAATAGGTATGCCCACTTTTGCATTACTTTTGGTACAACCCTTGTAATTAAAAATGTTAACTGCAAGTAAAAATATGAATGGCACTGAGAAAAAATTAAGACTTCTTCAAGATCTTAATTTTTTGGCAGCATAGTTATATGCTTTTGACTGTCCATCTTTCAGCTATAGTTCAAGCCGATGCTGAACCTCACAAAAAACACAGCACACGCACACACGTAATTTACGATCTTAAAAGAAAAATGGCTACTGACGGTTTGGAATTTCGGAATGAATTTCTAACCGAAAGTCATACCAATGCAGAATGACACTGGAAACAAACTACCGTTTGCAACCGCTCTATACCTGCCAAAGATCAAAATACAGAAAATTTTAGATAATTTTCCCTAAAATTCAGAAATTTTTAAAGTTTAAGATTAAAAAAAATATGAGGTTCTTTCTTGATGTGTACTACTGTATACTGAAGTGAACCATAGTACAGTGTTAAACTTTACTATGGTATACTATGCCATTAGCTTTAAAAATATGTTTTTTTTTGTTTTTTTTTTGATATAGAGATCATTTATTCTAAACAGAAGTCTAAGAAGAATAACAAAACAAGGCGTATAAAATAAAGTGTATCAGAAATAATTTCACTCTTCGAATATAAGTTATTTTTCAAATAAATTTTAGCAATTTACTTCGAAAATCAAATGTGTAGAGGGTAAATTACTTTTATGCTTCTTAATGAATAACAAGAAAGATGACACCAAATTTTCGGATGTAATAAGCATGTTTTTTGAATGCATTCTGATGCAAATTAAATTTATCAAAACTAATCAAAATCGATGGAACCGTTTTGGAAAACAATCAATCCGTCCCAACAATCGATAAAACATCCAGAAATAGAAACATCTACTTAGTTCTACCAGTGGCTAAAAAATATGTTACGAAAATTAACAAATGGTGAACAAAAAGTTTCCCATAACACAAGGAAGGTACCAGCAATGAAGAGAATTTCAAATCAAACAGTTAAAAGGAGAAATATAGAAGGAAACATTATATAAGTCTATGTCTGCTAGCTGAAAAATTTTGCATAACAGAAAAGCTTAAAATTATTCTTCATGGAAATGGTTATGCTAAGGGAAAAGAACTTTTCAAATACGTTTCCCAGGAGCAGACATAGTAAAAAAAAAAAGGGGGGGGGTCCCACCTTTACGCAGCTAGCGGGAAATCTTTGTGTTATTTAAAGAGGATAATGGAGCACATCTCTGTTGTAGTGAATGGTATACAGTAAAAAAGAAATTTCCCATAAAGAAGAAATTTCCCAATAGCATTTTTAGAAGCGGCGATACAGCTGCAAACTGAAGTACATAAACACCACCTACAGACAGAAATGTGAACTACAAAATTACACATATACTAGTTTAAAGTGTTCTACAAGGTAATAGCATCCGGAGTTGAAAGTATTTTTTAAATCAGACATGTAAAAGCAGTGATATTGAGAAAAACAGATTAAGCATTTGTGCCCCTAGTGGTGAAACTGTTTGGAATGAAACACACACACTTAGATAGTTAGTAGTATCTGACCGAAGAAAGAATTTTTTTAATCGGGTTTTTAATTCCCGCAGATATTGCTGTAAACGGAAATGTGAGCTTATGCCCTATGGTGGCAGCCTTGTGCACTAAGAAAAATTTAAAATTATATGAGAAACATTTTGGCGTGGAAACGCCCTCCAACAAAGAAAGAATTTTTCTAATCGGAGTCTTAGAAGCAGAAAGTCGAAAAAAATAACATATGAGTTTACTCATACTGGCAGGAAAACCATGCATTATTTTAAGAAGTATTCTTAAAAGGTTATTCGATGCGAGCGGTATCAGTCCACGAAAGAGTTTTTTCAATCGAGTTTTCAGGAGCTCAGATTTTGCTGCAAATACATCAGGTGCAGATATTAACACTTACGCCCCCTGGTGGCCAAACCATTCTTTATCAAATATTAGAAATTATATGCAAATGATTTCCCATTAGGAGCTGTATTCAGTATAGAAAGAATTTTTCAAATCGGAGTTTTAGAAGCAGAGATATCGGGGAAAATACAATTTAACTTTACACCCCCTAGAGGAAAGTCTATGCATCACTTGAAAATTTTGAAATTATATGAGAAACATTTTACACCAGAAACGTTTTCTAACAAAAAAGGATTTTTTCAAATCCGACTCTTAGAAGAAGAGATATCGACAAAAATCAGATATACATCTACGCCTCCTGGGGGAGAAACCATGTATTATTTTATGAAGAAAATATTCTCAAATGTTTATCAACATGAGCGGTATCGGTCCACGAAAGAATTTTTTTCAATCGAGCTTGTAGAAGCTCAGATTTTTCTGTAAATACCTACACGAAGTGGAAATTAACTCTTACGCCCCTGGTGGACAAACCATATTTTATAAAAAAAAATTAGAAATTGCAATCAAAACATATCCCACCAGGAGCTCTATCTGGTGCAGGAAGAATTTTTCAAATCAGAGTTTTAGAAGCAGAGATATCAGGGAAAGCGCGATTTACCTCTACTCCCCCTAGCGGACAGTTAATGAATTACTTGAAAATTTTGAAATTATATGGAAATCATGTCGTGCAGGAAACTATCCAACAAAGGAGATTTTTTCAAATTGGACTATTAGAAGTAGAGATATTGACAAAAATAAGATATGCATTTATGGCGAAGAAACCATGCATTATTTTAAGAAGAAAATATTCTGAAAAGGGATTTATCGACGTGAGTAGTATCGGTCCACGAAAGAATTTTTTTCAATCGAGATTTCAGAAGCCCTGATTAGGCTGCAAACATATCAGAAGCAGAAATTAACACTTACGCCCCCTGGTGGCCAAACCATTTTGTACCAAAAATTAGAAATTACATGCATCAGGAGCTACATACGCTGCAGAAATAATTTTTCAAATCGGAGTTTTGGAAGCAGAGATATCGGGAGAAACGCAATTTACTTTTACACCCGCAAGGGGATCTATGCGTAACTTAAAGAAGTGACCATACTTAAAATAGCTTTCGACATAAATAGAATCAAAAGGTAAAATAATTTTTTCAATCGGCCGTTTGGAAGCAAATATGTGGAATTGAATGTATTCTGAATTTGGCATTTCTGCATTTACACCCTCTGGAGGCAAAATTGTGATTGGTGAAAAAAAAAAAAAAATGAAATAAAGGATCATCATTTGCACATTTCAAGCTTCCCAATGGAAAAAGAATTTTTGAAATCAGGCAATTGGTTGCAGATATATGGTGTCCACAAACGGACGAACAAACCGATAACATAAGTACGATATTTTATACAAAAGACGTGCTTATAAAGGCACACACTCAAAACTAGAGCATGAAAATACTGCCGGTTTTCGTCCTTCCTTGGCTTCCAACAACAGCGCATCCTCGCTTTAGTTTTCCCCATGGCAGGACTATATAAAACAAGAAAGATGACACCGAATTTTCGGGTGTAATTAACACGTCTTTTTAATCCATTGTGATGCAAATTAAATTTATTAAAGCTATTAAAGTCGATTTAAACCGATATGAAAAACAATGGTATCTGACAGAAGAAAGAAGTTTTTCAATCGGGTTTTTAATCCCTCCGATATTGCTGTTAACGGAATTGTGAGCTTACACCTTCTGGTTTCAGACTTGTATGTTAAGAAAAATATTAATTTAGATGAGAAACATTTCGCACCGGAAACGCTCTCCAACACAGCAAGATTTTTTTTCAAATCGGACTCTTAGAAAAAGAGATATCGTTAAAAATAAGATGTGACTTTACGCCCCCGGGTGGGAAAACCATGCATTATTTTAGGAAGAAAGAATTCACAAAAGGTTTTTTTCATATGAGCGGTACGAGTTCAAGAAAAAAAAAATTTTAGTCGAGTTTCCAGGAGCCCAGATTTTGCTGCAAATACAACAGAAGCAGAACTTAACACTTATGCCGCCACCAGACGGCATAAGTGTTTCAGGTGTTGTATGCGATACAGAAAGAATTTTTCAAATTGAAGTTTTAGAAGCAGAAATAACGCAAAAAACACAATTTACCTTTGCGCCCCCTGGCTGAAAGTCTATGATTTACTTGAAAATTTGAATTTATATGAAAAACATTTTGCATCAGAAGCACTATCCAACAAAGAAGAAATTTTCAAATCGGACTCCTAGAAGTAGAGATATTGACAAAAATAATACATACATCTACGCCCTGGCGTAGAAACCATGCATTATTTTAAGAAGAAAATCGGTCCACAAACGACTTTTTTTTTCAATCGAGATTTTAGAAGCTCATATTTTGATGGAAACACATCAGAAGCGGAAGAAGACTTTCGCCCCCTGGTGGCCAAAACCATTTTTTACAAAAATTATAAATTAAGTGCCAAGGATTTCCCATCAAGAGCTGTATCCGCTGCAGAAAGAAATTTTCAAATCTGAGATTTAGAAGCAGAGATATAGGGGAAACACAATTTACCTTCACGCCCCTAGCAAAAAGTCTATGAATTACTTGAAAATTTTTAAATTATATGAAAAAACGTGTCACACCGGAAACTATCTAATAAAGAAAGAATTTTTCAAATCGGACTATTAGAAGCTGAAATATTGACAAAAATAAGATATACGTCGTGCCCCCTGGTGGAGAAACCATGGAATATTTTAAGAAGAAAATACTCTGAAAAGGTTTATCGACTTAAGTGGCATCGGTCCATGAAAGAATTTTTTCAATCGAGATTTTAGAAGCTCAGATTTTATAGCAAATACATCAGAAGCAAAAATTATCACTTACGCTCCCTGGTGGACAAAGTATTCTTTACCAAAAATTAGAAATTATATGCAAAAGATTTTTCATCAGGAGCTATATCTGCTAAAGAAAACGTTTTTCAAATCGGAGTAGTAGAAGAAAAGATATCGTGGAAAACGTAATTTACTTTTACGCCCCTAGCGGAAAATCTATGCGTAATTTGAACAAGTTAGTAAAATCATGCAATGCATTGATTATGATACGCTTTCCAATATACCAGAAATTATTACTCAAGTTATGTGGATAATGGCTGTGGAATAAATCTTGCTCCTGTGTCCTGACCTTTGACCCCATTTCGATGATATTTAACAGAACCGGTTCACTATACCTCCGGAACATGATAAAGTTTTGTTGCAATAGAAGCAGTTTTACGCAAGTTATGAGAATAATGGCTGTGGAATAAATCTGGCTTTTGTGCAATGACCTTTGACCCCATTTCGTTAATATTCATCAGAACCGGTTCACTATACCTCCGGAACATGATAAAGTTTTGTCGCAATCCAAGCATTTTAGGTAAGTTATGATGCACAAGGGCTATGGAATGGATCCCACTCGTGCCCTGACCTTTGACCCCATTTCGCCCATTTTCAATAGGGTTCGTCCCCAGTGGATCCCTACCATACTAAAATTTCATCGAAATCGAACCATTTTTACGCAAGTTATGACGCATAAGGGCAATGGAATATATCCCGCTCTTATGCCCTGCCTAACCTTTGACCCCATTTCGCCCATTTTCAATAGGGTTTGTGTCCAGGTGGTTCCCTACCACATACTAAAATTTCATCGAAATTGAATCATATTTACGCATGTTATGACGCATAAAGGCAATGGAATGAATCCCGCTTTTATGTCCTGACCTTTGACCCCATTCCGCCCATTTTCAAAAGGGTTCGTCTCCAGGTGGTTCTTTCCCAAATACTAAAATTCATTCGAAATCGAACCATTTTTATGCAAGTTATGACGCAAAAGGGCAATGGAATATATCCCGCTCTTATGACCTGCCTGACCTTTGACCCCATTTCGCCTTTTTTCAATAGGGTTCGTGCCCAGGTGTTCCCTACCACATACGAAAATTTCATTGAAATCGAACCGTATTTATGCATGTTATGACGCATAAAAGGCAATGGAATGGATCCAGCTCCTATGTCCTGACCTTTGACCCAATTTCGCCCATTTTTAATAGGGATCGTCCCCAGGTGGTTCCCTACCACATACTGAAATTTCATCGAAATCGAACAATTTTTACTCAAGTTATGACGCATAAGAGCTATGGAATGGATGTCCTGACCTTTGACCCTGCTTCGCCCATTTTCAATAGGGTTCGTCCCCAGGTGGTTTCCTACCACATACTAAAATTTCATCGAAATCGAACAATTTTTACTCAAGTTATGACGCATAAGAGCAATGGAATGGATCCTGCTCCTATGTCCTGAACTTTGACCCAGCTTCGCCCATTTTCAATAGGGTTCGTCCCCAGGTGGTCCCCTACCACATATTAAAATTTCGTCAAAATCGAGCCATTTTCACGTGAGTTATCGCGGACGGACGGACGGACGGACAAAGCTGGAGCATATACGCTTCTTCAACCTACGGCTGGAAAGATTAAAAAAGCAACTATTCCTAAAATACTCTTCGACATAAATGGAATCGAAAGATAAAATATTTTTTTCAATCGGATGTTTAAAAGCAAATATGTGGAATAAAATGTATTTTTGAATATGACATCATCTGCATTTACGCCCTCTAGCGGTGAAATTGTACATCGTAAAAAAAAACAAAAAAAAAAAAAACGAAATGAAGGATCATCATTCGTATATTTCAAGCTTCCCAATGCAAAAAGAATTTTCCAAATCGGACTAATAGTTGCTGGGCACATGATAAAGAGCAAATAAAAGAATTCTGGCCCGTTTAAAAAGTTTTTAATTGATTTAAGCGAAATTTGGAGGGCTCATTCCTATTATCGATTTATGGCGTTGATCAAAATTTCAGAGATTTTCATGAAAAATTCACGGAGATAAACTTTCGTCATTTTTATTCCACTTGAAAAAATCCTTGAGATAACCACCTGGCTGCTGTGGACGGGGTTACTGGGAGAGGTGCGGTGTGTGCGTCACTGCCTCTTGCCGATTCCGCTCTTGCTTCTGAGGTGGTGGTGAGGTCGCGTTTACAACTCGTGACCTCACCCCCCACCTGTTCCACAGAGATGGGGTGTTTACAAAATAATTTATTTTTGTTTCAGCATTTCTTCTTTCATCTGACAAAAATCCCTTAGATATAAAATACAACAACGCAAAACTATAGCTAAATTGAAAAAAAAAAAAATACTGGCACACTTAAGAAAAAGGTGAGAATAGTGACAAAATTGTAAAAAAGGTAACAAAAAGTGACAAATTTAAAAAAAGGTGACAGATAGTGAGAAAAGTGACTTGCGCCGAGGTCTGAGAGAGAGAGAGAGAGTGCGTATGTGTGTGTGAAATAGACATTAACTCGAATAAAAATAGTCTGAAGCCTAAAAGGAAATCATTGGTGTATCAATTTAATTGCACTAAGGCTGGATGAATTTTTCCAATAAAGCAAAAACAAAAAAACAAAAAAAAAACAAAAAAACTGCAGCTTTGTAACAAAAAGAGACATAACTGTATGCCACTGTTGTAAAGCTATGGTGATAAGTAGCATGCTGAAACTTATTGTAACTGCAAATAAAAAAGATTTGGCCAAATTTTAATGGCACACTGAGCAATACACATCTTCTGTCTGTCTTGTGGAACAAAACTTGAATGGAAATAAATCTGAACCAGTTACAGATACACAATAATTTCTCCTGGCAGGAGAATCTTTACAGAGCTGCCACAGGCAGCATTTCTGGGAGATGTCACATGGTGCATTGGTTAGTGATGATTCTAGATTTCTGTGTCTGGAGGCTGCATATGTGTGACATTATTCTTTATAAATTGATCCTATTAGATTCTTGATGGGGAGTGAGAATTGTAGGTGAAACATGTACAGGACAGTAGCATCACATCAGTCATACTCAGAACAAGTGTAAAGAACATGTCTAAATATAAACTGTTTTCTGTAGGATACAACATTCATTTCATAGAGTTACTAATGCAGGAAATAAAAATAAAATGGCAAAATGAGAATGTGGTTATTGATTAATTCCCATTTCATGATTTCATTCCAACATGTACTATTCATTCAGTTATGTTCATAGCACACTGCAGATTCACAAACAGGCCATACTATACACTGTAATCCAAGGAAGAGGCACTTGTTTTCTTCTTTATTGTATCACCACTCAATTCAACTATTTCTGCTGTTTTTTTAACTCATGTATTATACTCCTTGTTATACAAGATGTACATTGGAAATCACATATTTTACCATTTGCTGTATGACAAACATACATTCTGTTTCACTGTATCAACATGGAACACCAACCTTGGTTCAACAGAAACCACATGGCTTTCAGTTGCATTCTGTCACCAAAGCAGCCAGTCATGCACTGGCATTAAAGCATGGCAGGGCATCATTATCTTTCACTTAAAACTCCACAAGAAATTTCATTTCACTTAAGCACCAGCAACTCTCCATCAAACTAATTATGAGGTTAGAATCAACAGTGCTCAAGGTCATCAAATAAAAGTTCCTGTGCTCAAATTTAAACAGTGAGTTTCTTTTGAACCTTATACTAATTGTTCCAAAATTCACCACAGAAGGAATCTTTTATATCCTGGCAGCAAACGGAAAGTCTGCAAACAGTTTACAACAAAGTTCTTCCACAATAAAGTACACTGAGTGCATCCGCAATATACAGCACAGAATGAAATGGCGTATTTTACTATATATTTTAATAATAGAAATTACATATCAGATGATTTTCTACCAGGCAATTTTTTTACTACAGTTATCTTATTAGGAACTTTTAGAAGATTACCTGTTTTGTGTTCCTGAGGTTTTTATCAACACAATCCACTGTCACTGCAAAAGTTAGAAGTAAACCATTCATTTGAAGCAAAACTTTTTATACAAAAATATGGATTAGCTATGAAATCTCCACTTTTAGCAAATTGTGTGAAAAAACTAAACAAGAAAATTTTATAGATATATCATGTATCTAAATATCTTAACCATTTTATTGTTTTAAAATAATTTCTGAAATTTACTTTTAAACTCTAGTTTGAAAAAAAAATTGGCTGTAACTATTCATATAGCAAATTTTATTATACAAAAAAGCTCAAAAATACCGATAAAGCATTAAACTTCATAACATACTATGCTTCAAAAATTATTTTTGATCAGTTCATTTAAAAAGGAAAATTTGATTCAACTGAAAAATTAAAGTGATTATAAGTAATTGGATTAAGTTATTTCAGAAAAGTGTTCTCAATACAATATTACTAAAAATTTACAGAAAAGAATAAAGCCCATTTAATAAAACTTGCCAGAAAAATTACCTATCACAAAGGTTAATTTGGGCCAGTCTTTGTATAACTCACCAAAAAATTGGTAACAAATATATGACCTGGTCATAATAATTAAAAAAAAATTTCGTACATTACATAATTTTAAAAAGACTATCTTATATCTTATATGAGCACCAAGTTACAGCATAGGAACATAACTGTGGAAATCAAAGGAGAGAGAGACAGGTCATTAATTGAAAAATTATGTGTGTGGCAGAGCATAAACCAGCAATAAAATGCATCTAATAAAACAGAATTAGATGGACATATAAGAGAAATTGCCCACAAAATGAAATGGGGGCTTATATATTATTCGGCATCAATAAGACATTTCAGAAAGAAATTCAGAAAACCTAAAAATGAGAAAAAGAGCAGCATTGCCAATGATGACATGGGTTTATTAGCACCAAAAGTGTGGTTCCAAGTAGTCAACTGGTGATAACAATGGAATGTAGTGAAAAATTCTGACAAAGGAGTCTTTGAAAATTAGCTATTTAAAAAACTTTAGAAATCACTGATGAGTTTATGTGCTTTTCATGTGAACGAGAGATTAGGTATTTGTTTATGGCTTTCCCTACAATCTCAGCACTATTGCATCGAGGCTGTATCCCTGGTGATCGTGTGTTTCTTATAAGAAAATATAATTGCTTCAACTAGCACAGTCAGAAAGCTGATTCAGGTTTCTATATAAATAATACTTCCACTGTCCAGAACCAGTGTCGGGATGATGATGATAGTAGTACTGTTGAACAGAAGTCAGAAGATGTGTGTTTGATTCCAGTTCAGGGGGATGAAAGAATTCTCAACTTTTCTAAAATGTCAACTGCATGGAAGAAAGTTACTTCTAGCATCTAATGCCAAAAAGAAAAAAATTCTGACTTCCATGAGAACTAGAAATTATTACTTCATAAAGCATAAGCAAATATAAAACATAAATTATGTAAGCTTTTATACATACTACATTTCATTCTCACAAAATACAGCAGTTTTGAAATATATTTTTTTTAAAAGTAAGCCTGTGAATATCAAAAACAGAACATAAACAATAAGTCTTTGGAAAAACTACCCATTTAACACACTTTCTTCTGGGAACATGGGTTTTAATTTGTACACTGATGAGTAATACTCTTCTTCTAAATCATAGAGTTCAGCAGCAATATCATCCCTCAAGGCAGCAAGTTTTGAGTCTATATTTTTCTGGAGAGCACGGCACATATTTCTCTTCTGTGAAATAGCCTCATTAACTGATGGAAAGTCATTTAAAATGAGGTACTGCTTTATGTCAAATATTAATTTCATCAAAGATTCCGAAGCTCTGACCTGGAAATATATATTAAAAACGGATTTATGTAAAAGACAGAAGTTAAAAATATGAAAATGAATAACATTTGTTTCAGCTTATATATATACACTATCTACCAACAAGTAATTGGACACCTGTGATAGCAAAGGCAAAAGAAATTTATTCACCTTCAATAGTTGGTGGAGCCTCCACGAGCGGCAATTACAGCTGCGACCCTCTGGGTCATACTCTCAACCAGGCGTTGTACGACGGCTAGCGGTATTTTCTTCCACTCGGCTTGGAGAAGACAGGTCAGTTCCTTCACTGATTTCGGACAATGGGGGGCACCCCTTAAGTCAACGCTCCAACTCGTCCCAGAGGTGCTCGATAGGGTTAAGGTCCGGGCTCTGCAGCCCTGCGCAGGCCAGTCCATTCGATTAACCCCATTGTCACCATACCAAGCCATGGTGAACCTCTCAACATGACAGGTGGCATTGTCATCCTGAAAGTAACATGGGTCCACCCCATAAAACTGCCACAACGTAGGAAGCACATGGTCATCCAAAATGGTGCAGTAGGTCTCAGCGTTGAGTCTACCAGGAATTGCGACCAAGGGTCTCGTGCCATACCAGGAGAAACACCCCCATAGCATAATTCCACCGCCGCCAAACTTCACAGTTGGCACAATACATTCCGGCAGGAGGTGTTCTCCAGGCAGACGCCAAACCCAGATCCTGCCATTCAAACAGTAGAGGGTGAACCTTGATTCATCACTCCAGAGAACCTGTTTTCACTGTTCAACAGTCCACTGTCGACGTTCTTTGCACCATGTTAGCCGAGCAGATGGGCTTCCTTACAGATGGTATTCATCGAAAGAACACTCCCTGATGCCTGTTGAAACTCCTCGTTCATGTGGCCCATCTATTTGGTACTGTTCTTCCGAATTTCTCTGCCCAGCACCCGTCGGTCTCTAACTCACAGTTTTGTGGGTCTGCCGGGTCGGGGCACATTCCGACAGTCACCTCTCATCTTCCACTTGCCAATCATGTAGGCCACTGTCGATTTTGGGTACTTCAACTCGCTGGATATGTCACGTATGGATCGGTCATTTCTGTGATACCCGACGATTACACCTTTCTCGAAATTAGAGAGCTCCGAACTGCGTGGCATCTTGCATGCAACTGGTTGCGTTGTTGTTTCCCACATGGTATTTAACGGTGGCGGCCGTGACTTGTATCAGGACCGCAGATATCGTTGATTGCAGGGGTGTCCAATTACTTGTTGGTAGATAGTGTATATTATATAAAGCTAATCACATAGTCTAACACATTAACTCTTTAAATAACTTTCATGAAAAATTATACTTAAGGCCACATGTGGGTGGTCTTAGTGAGAGATGGATTTGCCTCCTTGTAGAGCTCCACAAGCAACAATGGCACACAGAACAGCAACAAGGGCCTCTGTGAATCTTGGAGAGGTACCAGCTAGTTCTGTGTGACATTGGCAAAAAGATCCCAACTCACTGGGTTATGTTCCAGAACCCTTAGGTGGGACTGCTAGCTGTGGGCTGATCACTCACACTAATGTACTTTTATGATTTCTATGACTCAAAAGAAAAAACCTTTATGACTCGTGTGGGATACAGTGGACCTACCACATTTGAGAAGTATGGTCCACCACGGAATCGACCTGGAACTTCTAAACGAAATATGACAAAGAGATCTCGGCTGAGTGAGTGTAAGTTTGGTGTATGGAATACTAGAGGTATAAATAGAAAGATAAATGAGGTGATTCAAGAAATGAATAAGTATAGATTGGATGTGCTGTGTGTACGTGAAACTAAAAAGAAAGAAATCAGGATAGAAGAAATGAATGGAACAGTGAGTGTGTGGTCTGGAGTGAGTCAGAGGACAGGTTGGTGTAGGTGTGATGTTAAGTGAAAAGATGGAGAACACCTTGATCTATACAGCTGCATAAGTGAGAGAATTCTCTGGATCTATTTGAAAGTGAAACTTAAGTGAATAGTAATTGTTGCAGTGTATGCTTCTTGTGATTCAGAACCTGCTGATAGGAAGGAAGACTTTTGGAATGAGCTAAAGGCTATTTTGAGCCACTTTGGTGCTAAAGAGAAAGTTATTATAGCAGGGGATTTCAATGCCAGAGTAGGTGTGCAGAATGGGATTTCTGATAAATTTCTAGGTAAGTTTAATGATCCAGGTGTGAACAATAATGGTGAAAGATTAATTGAACTCTGCATTGAAAATGGATTGTGGGTATCTAATACATTTTATTAACCACAAGTATATCCACACATACACTTGAACCACAAGTATATCCACACATACACTTGGGAAAATCATACACTGGGATTGAGGAGTGTAATAGATTTTGTTACTAACTGTTCGGCACGAATTTCTTCAATAACTTCAATAGATTTTGTTGTTTATGATCAGCATCTGAAACATTTAATTGTCGATACCCATGAGATGAGAGGTGCAGATGTTGGCTCTGATCATCACCTGTTAGTGTCACGGGTGAAACTGAATGTTGGTTGAAGGAGGAGGTATGGGAAGATGCCTGTGGCGAAAAGAATAAAGGTTGAAAGGCTGTCTGAAGAACAACAGCGTTACCCTGATTTACTCTGAATGCCTGAATAAGCTGAAGGCGTGTGAGAAGGATGTAGAGAAGAAGTGGACATGTTTTAAGAACTGTGTTGTCACTGCCACTGAAGAGGTTTGTGGTACTGTAACAGTGGGTAACTGTAAAGGTGATGCTTGGTGTAACAGTGAGGTTAAAGAAGCAGTAAAAAGAAAGAAGGAAGCATACTGGGGGATGTTGCAAGGTAGAGTTTATGAGGATGAATATCACTGTAAGAAGTGTGAGGCAGCAAAGCTGGTTCACCAGAATAAGACAAAAGATAAGAAGCAAAAGGAGGAAAGGCAGAAAAACATTCTGGGAGTACATAAGACATAGGAAAAAGACGATAAATTTTAAGTTGTGTAAAGAATTGGATCCGAGAAACGATATGGGAGCTTAATGATCTAAGTGAAAGATGGGGTGAGAGTACTTCTGTGATTTATTAGATCATGAAAGCAAAGGTGATTCTGAGGCAGAAGCAGATGATGTCATAGTGAAAGATTGAAGCACTGGTGGGATCTCAAGAGAAGATGTGTGTAAAGCTCTAAAATCTCTTCTGAATGGTAAGGCTTTGGGAGTAGATGGCATATCTGTTGAGATGCTAAAATAGGGTGGCGACTCTGTGATTGACTGGTTCACTTACATTTGCCAGTTATGTTGGGAGTTAGGAAAGGTCTCTCAGGATTGGAGGGATGCTATCATTGTTCCCTTGTACAAGGGAAAAGGTGATCAGACTGAATGTAAGAACTATCATTGTATCAGTTAGCTGAGTGTGCCAGGAAAAGTGTTTGGAAAGGTCATTATTGATAAGGTACGAATGAGATCTTACACCAGAGAAAGTGTGGGATGTACAGAGTGGTTTTATGCTTGGTAAGGGCTGCATTAATCAAATTTTTGCATTACAGATGATTGAAAAGTACCTGTCTGTTGATAAAAAGTGTTTGTGACCTTCAGAGATTTAGAGAAAGCCTATGACAAAGTAAATGGGACTCTTATGTGGAAGGTACTAAAAAATATGGTATTACTAGGAATTTACTTAATAGTGTGAAAGCCATGTATGCTGGCAGTAGAACATGTAGATGAATAAATGGTGTTTTATCGAAATGGTTTATTATTGGTGCAGGAGTCAGACAAGGTTGTGTAATGTCACCATGACTGTTTAATATATTTATGGATGCATGATGCCAAATCGATAATACTGGTTTATGTCTTGGTAATATGCATGTGTACAGATTGCTGTAAGCTAATAACACAGTCCTGTTGGCAGAGAGCAAAAGAAAGTTGCAGAGTATGTTGTTCCAGATGTACGAAATTTGTATGAAATTCAAACTGAGTATAAATAAGGAGAAAACCAAAGTTATGGTTTTTGAGTGAGGAATTGTTACGTAGCACTGAATGCAGGATAAGTCTAAATGGCACAGTGATTGACCAAGTGAACAAGTTTGTGTATTTAGGGGACATGTTTGACAGAGAAAACAAATTATATGGCGAAATGAGTGGGTGAGTGAATTCTTCATTGAAAGTCATAGCTGCCTTAGGAGGATTTCACAGGAATGATGGGTTCTCAAGGAAGTCCCAAATGGCTGTGTATGAAAGTGTAACTGTTCCTACTTTGATGTACGGCAGTGAAACCAGGGTACTGCAGAAAAGACATACAAGTGGTTTGTGTGCTGGGGAGATGCCTTACTTACAGGCGGTTTGTGGTAAAACATGTGCCGATTGTGAGGAATGAAGATGTGTTGCAGTTGTGTAATTTGAGGCAAAATGTTGTCAGTAAGGTGGAGACTAATATTCTTAGGTAGTTTGTGATGGTAAGGTGGAGACTAATATCAGGGCTTGAAAAATATCCGAAAAGTTACATGCCCAGCTGGGCAAGAGTAAACCTTATTTCCCTGCTCAGGTAGTAAAAGCTAGATGCCCAGGAAAATTAATTGTTTTAAGATAACAAATCATAACCATAATTTTTTTAAAGTTAAAAATTATTATGAACTTTTTTACATGTTTTACATTTCCATTTTAAGGGTATGTATTTAAAATGTTCAATGCACAAAAGATTGTATCTCAAGTTTTAAGATTCTGCTGAAATTGGTATTTGAGAAATTTAGTGATTCTACCATGTTATTTATGTTGAAATTGTTGTCCTTTGTCACTAAACACTGGAGGCTAATTTCATCAGAGGCATGCATCCCATTGCTGACTATAAACAAAAAATTGAACAAAATCACATAGGGTTCCAATATCTGGACCTCGAGCATAACATAATTAAAGAAGTGATATTCTTCTGTTCTTGTGTGATGTACTGCAGAGGTAAAGCATGTGCCAAGACAACAAATCTGCAGCGATGCAGTACATCGGTGTAGCTTAGTCAGTTACAGCAACTGACTCTGGAGCAAAGAGACGGCTTCGATTCCCATCTTCGTCAAATCTGTGTTCTCACACTTGGCACTCCATAGCCATAATACAACTTTTGGTGATTAGCAGTGAAATGAAACATGCCATGCCATGCCATGACTGTCTTTTATCTTGTAGTAGGAAATTCTATTCCAAACTTTTTCATTTTTAAATTTAGTGGCCCGGACCGGGCAACTAGATTGTTTTTTTACTTGCCCACGCCAATAATTTACACGCCCCGGGCATTGCAGGAATGATATTTTTCAAGCCCTGAATATTCTTAGGTAGTTTGTCATGTTGAAAGAATGAGTGATAAGGTGCTGACTAAGAGAATTTTTTCAGCACAAGTG
The DNA here is from genome assembly GCA_039090855.1 of Macrothele yani. Classification (NCBI taxonomy): domain Eukaryota; kingdom Metazoa; phylum Arthropoda; class Arachnida; order Araneae; family Macrothelidae; genus Macrothele; species Macrothele yani. The sequence goes on from CM077013.1 coordinate 71,258,423, forward strand.
GCAGGACAGAAAGGTAGAGGAAGGTCACTGAAATCATGTGAGGGCCAGATTCAGGAATGTCTGCTTGAGAAAAAGATTATGAGTATGAAGTACAAAAGGTCTTGTGTGTGGCGTGCGATGGATGTTAATGAAGCTCAAGCTGTATGACAAGATCGCTGTAAATGGAAACATTTGATACACCAACAGTAAGTAAATTCTGGTTCTATCAGCTGTGTACCTGGCATATGGTCTTTCTTTGAGGAGCTAACCTATGAATCTCAGAGAACAGCTTAATGATATGTACACAGTCGAGTCACATTATTGTGACCACCTCCTACTTTTAACGTCAACAGCGTGTAGCCAATGAAAGAAGGCACATGTCATGAGCTGACTTGGAGGGTATATAAGGTGTGCTGTAGGCATTCTGAGAACATATCACTCATTGCGGTCATGGATAAAAGGAGCGATTTACCAGTTTCGCAAGGAGAGATGATTATCGGCTTTCGGACCAAGGGTGGCAGTATTTATGAAACAGTGCAGTTTGTGAACTGTTCGCATGCTGCTGTGGTTAAAGTGTATCGTGATTGAAGAAATGGCACCACTGCGAATAAGCGATGTGAAAACTGCGGAGCACCACGCGCCATTGATGCGAGAGGTGAACGTCGGCTGCGAGGGCCGATCGACATGTTACAGTGTAGCAACTCACTGGCTGAATGAACCAGTGGGCTACCGGAAGTGTCTAAAATGACAGCTCAGTGAACCCTGCTGCGTATGGGGCTCCGATGCAGACGGATGGTCACTGCACCTATTTTGCATCGGCAAAAAAGGCTTACATTTGCATGGCAGTAACGGAATTGAACCTCCGCTGATTTGCAAAGAGTTGCCTTCTCTGACGAATCACATTTTCTGCTTCATCAAATGGATGGATGTTGGCATATAAGGCGAGAAACATCGGATAACAAACACTCTTCAACCATTGCTGGAAGAACACAAGCTGGTGGGGGCAGTGTTATGGTATGGGGAATATTTTCGTGTCATTCTCTGGGTCCACTCATACCTGTGGAAGGCACTATGGAACAGGGACTATGGACGACAATGTGATGTGTCACACAGCTAGAAAATGCTGACTAATTAAAGAAAGTTATTACATAAAAAAAAAAAAAACAGTGCCATCAACGAGCCTTCAAAACTAATAAGTGGTGTTTTCAACAATTTAATTACAACAACTACAACAGAACTACAAAATACACACTGAACTTTTGATAATCCTTCTATACATCAAGAACAGTACTTGACTCAAATCCAGGGACCAGAAACGTCTGTAAAAAAAAAAAAACCAAAGTAACTCAGACGAAAGGAAGATTAAATGAAGATTGAAGACTTCAAAGTACTTCCAAGTTTAAATGCATGATGAAGATTTCAAAGTACTTCCCTTGTCCCCTAATTCCCATGACTTAAACCCAATAGAGCACCTGTCGGACCACCTCGATCGTGTTGTTCACTCTGTGGATTCTCCACCACGCACCCTTCAGCAGCTGTCAGATGCACTGCAGTCAGCATGGCTCCACATACCTGTGAACACCTTCCAGCACCTTACTGAGTCACTCCCAGCCCGTCTAGCTGCTGTCTGACCTGCACACGGTTACTCTGGATATTAGCTGGTGGTCCCAATAATGTGACTCAACTGTGTATATATATGTAGGAAAGCACATACTTTACAACTATACTGCAACTTGCTTACACGAAGCTCAGATTTATGGAATTACCGACTGTTAAGAATTTTCTCATTCTCTTGAATGCACATTATTGAAGCTATATTATGAAGGTTAGATACAGTGGAATAGAGAAGTTAAAAATATCAGTAGCTGTAAAGTTATTGGCTTCTAAAAGATACAAAAAATGAATTAATTATCTCTTACTTAAATGTTCTTAAAATGACTCAAAAAAACTGTTATCCTTGAGAACTTTTTTTTACATGTATACATACTTGCCCATATGAAGGGGGGCACACAAGTTGGGGCATTTGCCCACCCCTGGAAATCTGACTATTCCATTTTTTGTCTTGGAAGGTACTATAAAGATTTTTGCGATAATACCAATTCTGAGTACTAATTTTTCTGTTGAACTCCTGGATGCAGGTGTACGCAGTAAAAATGAGAAAAACTTTAGGAATTTACAATAACAAAAGTAGAAATTTACAGTACAGAGAAATAATATTGAAATTTTGCACTGAATGTTGAAGCACAGCATACATGCATAATATAGTACAGAAAAACATGAAAGACCCTCTAAAAAGTTTCTTCTACTCCTATTATTAAAATATATGAAGTTAGAGCTCATTTGGAAAAGATTAAGAGGTCCCTCAAGGTCACACAAGCTACACTGATTTATGTGAAAATCGGGAATTTTAATCAAAAGCATAAGTGATGATCAATTATATATTTTATTTTCATTATTAATAAATTTTTAGTATCTATACAACAAAAAATAAAATAAAAAGCATAATTAAATATAAAAACATAATTAAAAGCTGCACCTGCTTCTGTAGTGCAATTATATATCTATATATGATTTCTAAACCTTAACCGTAACCACTAGCATCACTTATTGCACCTTAACTGTAGCTTTAAACTTTAACCGTAACCACTAACATCACTTATTGCACATGTGTTGTTGTTTGTTCTATTGTATGTGTTGCCTTTTGCTGTTTGTTGAGATTCTATTGTATGTGTTGCCTTTTTGCTGTTTTGTCCAGAAGAGAAATTTGTTTTAGTGTTTCTTTTTAATATAATGGCAAAACAAACTAGTAGTAGTAATTATGTATGGCTTATTGGATATCCTACTGAATCAATAACAGGTTCACGTCTGCCATCCGGAAGAGATGTTATGACCAATTTTATGTACTTTCACCGTACTAAGAAGCTTTCGATCAGTGATAGTGCTGTTCTTGTAAACAATAACATTGTACCATTTTGGGAAAAATCAAGGTTGCCAATAAGACATAAGCAGCATATCTTAAAAAAGATTAAAGATTTATATGGCAAACAAGTACGCTTAATGAGAAATCGAAAAAATGAATAATGCAAAAGACCAAGAAAATCAAATAATGTATAGTGAAAATCTTGATATGTTATTTGACATAAGTCACGCTAATTCGGAACAGCTTATTAAAAATGAAGAGGATCGTCAGTTTCTCAGATTACAAAGACAATCTAGGACAGGTTGTATTGGATCTCTGGACAGAAAGCTTTGTACACGTGAGAAAAGATCAGCTGAACGACAGAAAAAATTTGCAAAGCGATTAAAAGAAGCTGCTTCATCTCAGAATTCCTTTGCTTTATCAACTGCATCTTCTACGTCAACAATGGATGAGACTGAGACTGAAAGTGAAAACTCTAAAGAAGACTCTGATGATGAATATGATACAGAAATTACACCACAAAAAAATTATTACGTGAGAAGCATACAGGTAAAGATGAAGGAAGTCGAAGGTCTGTCATAACACCAAAAGTTGCTGCTGCTTTTGATAGAAATAATATAAGTATAAGAAAGTTAACAATGTTACATGCATCTGTCTTAAACATGGCTGGTGGTAGTGGTGGTGGTGATGCTGAAGCAGACTGTTCAAAGAGTAATGAAACTTTAAAATCTGTAATTATTTCAAAAAGTACTGTTCATCGTGGACGTCAACGTTTACGTAGTGAAACTCTGCAACAGATAAAAAGATAAAAATGGAGTTTAATGCCTCAAAATCAGTAGTTCATTGGGACGGAAAGTTATTACTTGATTTATCATTACCGTATATACTCGCGTATAAGTCGACCCCCCCCACTTTCAGAGGAAAAAATCGTAAGAAATAGTAAACTCGCGTATAAGTCGATCCCGGAATGAGGAAAAAAAAATTTCAATGAATTTATTCAAAAACATTTGAAAACAAACAAAATTATATATATATTAAATTTAATTTGCATACCCAAAAAACGTCATCGGAACCCTTCAAAATCCGATTCCGAGTCAGACTCGTCAAACAGTTAAAAAAGTCTTTCTCCGTCATTGGCGCGTCATCATAAACATCAGCATTCCCATCTATGCCTGTGTCATCAGAATCACTGTCATCATCACTCATAAAAATCTCATCATCCTCTGTGCCATCAAGTTTGCTACTAATGCAACAACATTTCTTGAATGATTTCACGACCATTTCCGCAGGTATCGCATCCCAAGCATCCTTGACCCATCGCGCAATCAAAACGATATCCGGCTTCTTTAGATTTCCGCCCTTAGTTTCAGTCAGCAAATCGGAACTTATCCAATCTGCCCAATACCTCCGCACATTGTCCTTGAAGGGCTTATTAAGGCAGACATCTAGTGGTTGAAGAACAGATGTCAACCCACCTGGGATGACAGCAAGAGTTGTTTTTGAATTTTCTGCAGTTTTTTTCATTCTGCACAACGGTGTGCAACAAACATATCCCACACCGAAAGAGAAGGTTTCCTCAAAAGTGCACCTGGCCTTTTGTTCCACACATTCTTTAACCAGTCAATTGTTCCGGATTCGTTCATCCATCCTTTTTCATGGGCACGAACAAGAACACCAGACAAAAAGACAACGCTTTTCGGCAGAGTTTTGCGTTTGAAAATAATTACCGGAGGTAGCTTACTGCCGTCAGCCAAACAGGAAACAACAACCGTGGAACTGGATGTTTCATGGCCAGTCGTTTTGATCAAGATATTTTTTTCGCCCTTTTGGTTTACCGTCTTATTTCCAGGAAGGTCAAAACACATGGCGGTTTCATCCATGTTCCCTATTTGGGAAAGTTCAAAAGCAGTTTCTTTTCTCTTTTGAATTACATACTTTTGAAATTCCATTATCTTTGCTTCGAGGTCACGAGGTAACTTTTGTGCAGTTTTGGTGCACTGGCGTAGACACAACCCTTAGCGGTTCATGAACCTTGTGCACCAACCTGGTAAGGCACGAAAAGTGTTATTTGCGGCTGCAAACTTTTCATCTTTTGCCAGCTTCATTGCTCGCAAACGTATACCAGTTCGCGTTATAACGTAACCAATTTGTCTGCAGCCCACAATCCAATCATTCAAGACACTTTCCAGCTCTGGGAAAGATGTCGTTGCACGGCGCAGCACCTTTTGCGATTTTCGCCAAGTCCGGTTTTTTTTTACGCCAATCTCAAATCAGTTTTTCGTTAATGCCAAATTGACGTGAAGCAGCACAGTTCTTAGTATTTTCTGCAAAAGAAACCACTTTCAACTTGAATCCTGCGTTATAGGATATCCGTTTCTTTACACAATCCGTGTCACCCATAATAGGAGAAGCGAGACACGTGCGATTAAGAACAAGAAAAACACGTGCGATTAAGAACAACAACACCTAACACTGGCTGTCGCATGGCTCCGTTACGTCGAAGGTCAGCGCAATCAACTGGTAGTCGGAAGGGCGGAGCTTTCTATGCGCGGCTGTGACTGCGCTGTGGATACGCAAAGCCAGGAGACTTTTCAAAGCGCGGGGAAATTCGGAGGGTCGCGATTTCGTAATTGTACCACATCGGTGTTTTTTCTTTCTTTCTTTCTTTTTTTCTTTCAGAGGGTTGCGATTTCGTAATTAATACCGCATTGGCATTTTTATTTCTTTTGGGATGGATTGCCTTTTGCCTCATGGGAAGAACTTTTGGACTTACGATTTTTTTAGACCCCACGTATAAGTTGAGCCCATTACTTTGAAGCTCTCATTTTGTCCCAAATTTCTTGACTTATACGGGAGTATATACAGTAAATGAAACAAGAAAGGCAGACCATTTACCAGTGTTAGTTTTCTCTCTAAAAGATAGTAGTACAAAACTTCTAGGAATTCCTAAGCTGTTATCTGGTACAGGGGAAGCAGCAGCTAATGCGGTTTTTGAACTTTTACAGTTATGGAAATGTGATTCTCAGGTTAATGGTATGTGCTTCGACACAACCTCCTCAAATACTGGAAAGTTCAAAGGAACATGTGTTTTTCTTGAAAATAAAATAGGAAGAAGCCTTCTGTAGACACCACATGTTTGAAGTGTTACTTTCAGATATATTTCATGTATGTCTTGGACCGTCGAGTGGACCCGAAATTATTATGTTTAAAAGATTTCAAGAAAAATGGATTGAACTTAACCACCGCAACCCAAAATGTCAAACAACGCCATTGATAGCAGCATCCGACACTTTGAAATTTTTTATTCCTAATCAACTTCAGACAGCTGCTAAACACTTTCCTAGAGATGATTACAGAGAACTATTAAATCTTTCCGCTCTTATGATAGGAATAGATGCAAACAATATTATTCGGAAACCAGTTGCTCTCCACAGAGTTAGATGGATGGCAAAAGCCATTTATTCATTAAAAATTGAACTACTGTTTGATGGAAATGAATCTATCATACAATTGACACCTCAACAATTTCAAGGCCTTCAAAGGTTCAATCGGTTTGTTGTACGCGTATACATTCAATCATGGTACACATGTCAGTCTGTTGTAGATGCACCAGTGAACGACGTTTTACTGATACAAAGATTGCATGAATATGATGATATACAACTACGCAAAACAGGATTAAAGATGATTTTACGTCACTCCTGGTATTTAAGTGAAGAGCTTGCCACTATTTCTTTGTTTTCAACACTTCTTAGTGCCAAGGAGAAATATATGTTAGTTAGTAAAATCAATGAAAAAAAGAATTTGCAGCTATTAAAGAAACTTCCTTTAAAATTTGATGACTTAAATATCTCTCACAGCTTCTTTCACACCACACAAATAGACGACAGCTTCCTAAGCGTGCCTGTTGAGATATGGCAGAAACACAATCTTTTAAAGAAGCTGAAGAAATTGTTAAACATTTGCCATGTGTTAATGACTGCGCTGAGTGAGGCATAGCATTAATCAAAAGTTTTAATGATGCAACAAAAGATGCAGAACAAAAACAGTATTTATTGCAGGTAGTTGAAATGCATAGCAAGAACTTAGCGAAGTGCAACCATAAAGATCTTCAAGATATGTAATGTTATTTATAGAATGTTAGGCAATATTTTCCTCTTTATTATCTTGTTAAACTTGACAGGTGAATTTTTCTGTAAAACATTCTTTTTACATTGCATTTTGCAATGTTGAATAAAGTTCGTTTTTTGTCATTTTCTTAATAATTTTTCTTATAGTTTCTACACTAAATATTACCAATAGCGTAAATTTTTTTAGAAACAACATATTAAAAGCATGTAACATTTTAAATAAAAAATATATTTAAAAAATAATAATTTCGTAAGTAACTGTAAAAAATTATCGAATTAAAACTATTAAAACTATTTTTTAAACTTTTTGGCGACCTTGAGGGACCTCTAAATATTTTTTTAAGCTGAAATTTTACAGGAGATCTTAAGTACATCAAACAAAACTTTTTAGGGGGTGAGAGTCAAAATATTAAAAAAAAAATTTTTTTTGGGGGGGGGGGGGGACACCCTACTACTCACTGCTGGACAAAGATCTCTTAAAGTTTCTTCCAGAGTTTTGTATTGAGGAGGCCTTTTTTCTCCTTGATGACTGATTCAGTGATCGCTGCAGTGTCATGGCACTTGAGATACAAGTGGCCAAAAGGCAAAAGACTCAAAAGAACAATAAAGAAATTTCCTTATTGTCCACGCAATCTCTAATTTCATTTATCCATCTCTTTTATGATGTTTTGGGTCTTCTGATATTTACTGTAATTAAATTTATGCGTGAGTGTGGTATGAGAAAAGTCAGATAACAGAAGGCACCGTGAAAATTTGCATATAGTGTCTGTGTATGCTATTTGTAGTTACAGTTTCTGTTTGCCCCTTTCTGAAAACTAACCTATGGGTGCTCCTGCATATACACCCTTTCTAGTCAAACAGAATCAGATGGTGTTAACTTCATTTTGTTCTGTGCCATCTACAACAAATGGGAGTTGATATTTGAGTAATGAGGCGGGGTAACAGGCTGGATGCTTTGAGAACGTGAAACAGTTCTAGAAGTAGCTATACGCAGTAACTTCAGTAGGTAGTTTTCTTTTTGTCTCTTTGAGCATGTGTATACATGTAGCATTGACAATCAATCCCAGTATTTTTATTTTTCAATGGCCACACAGAATGATGACAGAACTCTGAAATTTCTGGAGAAGACAGAGAAACATGAATGTTTAAGGAACATTACAATGTGAGTAGACCTGCCAACTTCCCAAGAATTGAAAATCCATAAAAAAAAAGTTCAGTGAACATTTAATCAATTGTCAGACTGACTAATGTATCTAATGTACTGATGAAATGTATTGAGCATTTCGATTAAAAATAGATTCATTATGAGAATAATATATCAATTTCATATGCTATGGAAATAAAATGTTTGGGAGTATTTCTCGCTCATAACGATTAAAATGCAGTCATCATTATAGTCATTAGGCTACATACATATAAAAAAAATTCCTTTGTTACTGTGAAATTATAGCTATAAGTGATATATTGCAGTAACTTTTTATCTTAAGTTACAAATGGTTTTAAACTTAAATGTTTGGGTCAGTATGCTAAAATAAATTTAAAAAAGCTATTCCCCCCCCTCCCTCTCTTTCTCATTTATGTAGTTATTACCAACCTTAATTTTATAAAGTGTATTTCAGTTCTTCCAAATTGGATGAGATGAGAGAAGGTTGGAAGAAATTACAATCAGGGCAATCAGAAACATACAAGTGCCTTTGAGATAATTATTCTCTTTTTGAAAAATGTTTAGGTAATATATATAAATATATATAATATATATGGCCCTTATCTATTTGGAAAAAAGAAATCCATAAAATATGTCCGTAAAAAAACCCATAAAACAAGTACAATGTCCATAAATTTTAAGGGTAAACTATAACATTTGGAAGGTATGTGTGAGTCATGCAGGAATAGGCAGTTATGTGATGATGTATTAAAAATTCATTAGAAAAGGTAGATTTTCCAGAATTTATGCTGAAGAGTTAACAAGAAATATGATTAAGTCTATTAGGACAACATACAGTAAGGAACTACAGAAAATACAAAAGTTACAAAGACTAGAACTAGCCCTGACTAATTGTATTAGAGTCATTCCATGTAAAATCAGCCAGTTAAAAATTTATCTCGAACTTGGATGTTTAATACCAGTTCCACTTGAAGAATCTTCATTTGTTCAGAAAATAAATTGAAAACAAATTTTGCAGAAAATAAAATAGTGCTGGATCTTTACGTCAGATATGTGGATGATATATTGTATGATTCCAGCATGTATTCTGCATGAAACATACTGGATATCTTTAAAACTTTGGATTCCAGCCTTAATTTTGAATTAGGACAAGAAAAGAACAAAGAAATTCAATACCTAGACATAAAAATCAGAGATACAGAAAGTCATAATTCAAGAAAGAAAATAATTTCAAGAAAGAAATTTCATAATTTCAAGAAAGAAAAATTCCAATATATTACTGAATATACCTCATAAACAGCAAGAAATTTAATAACTAGAGCTAAATTACTTTCATCAGATAAAAATCAAATGGAAGCAATGACAAAAATGGCAATGAAGTTGATAGATAATGATTTTCCCCAAAAAATTATCATTAGCATTGTGCAAAATGTCAAACAAAAATATTCTAAAAGAACATCAAAAAGTTCGATTTCAAAAAATTGATAAAATAATCAAGTACATACCAATGGCAAATTATGGAAAATTAAATACCAAAATTAATAAACATTTAATAAATAATGTAAAATTAATCTAAAAGTACAGCAGAGAACAAAGTAGCATATATAGCTAATATAAATAAAGAACATTACAGAAATACACAAGATAAGACGGAAAGAAAAAATGTTGTACATCAAATTCCACTTAATTGTAACAGTAATTATATTGGACAAACATTTCAAAAATTGGAAATCAGAATTAAGGAACATCAAATGGCTATTAATAACAAAGATCAAAATAGTGTATTAGCAAATCATATGCAGTTATGCAAATGTGAGCCTTTATGGGAAAAAATTTAAATATTGGACTATGAATCGCATAAAAACAAGAGACCAATTAAAGAAAGTTATTACATTAAAAAAAACCAAAAAACAGTGCCATCAACGAGCCTTCAAAACTAATAAGTGGTGTTTTCAACAATTTAATTACAACAACTACAACAGAGCTACAAAATACACAATGAAAACATTTCAGTTAAATAACTGGCAACAAAATCTAAATTCTTCAGGTGTAAACAAAACTTTTGATAATCCTTCTACACATTAAGAACAGGACTTGAATAAAATTCAGAGACCAGAAATGTCTGTAAAAAAACCAAACGAACTCAGAGGAAAGGAAGATTAAATGAAGATTTTTCAAGTGGAACTAGAATTAAATAAATATACCTGGGTAAAGCCTCGAGTAAGTGATTCAAACCTTGATGCTTCAGATTTGCTTGCTTTTTGGCATATTGATAGTACCTATAAGCACATAAACATTCTGTTTTTAAATTTTTTGAAGCATTTTTTTTATACAAATTTTTAAAAATTGCATAAAAACTCAAAATGTAGGTGCACTTTGATACACAAAACTACCTAAAAATCTGTGACCCTTAGTCATGGAGAGATAAACCTAGGGCTCATTTTAAAGTTCTTTTACAGGGCTTGAATTTACTATACAAAACATACTAATTGTGAAGGGAAAAAATGTTTAGCTGATTTTCAATATCTCGATTTTTAGAAATCTCAAAAACACCATTTTTTATTTTTTTGGAAAAAATATATGTTCAGTTGAGATATTTCATGAGTTTGTCTGCAAAATTTCAGAATGGGATGAAAATGGGATCACCCTTTATTTTATTTTTTTAAATAAGCTTTACATTAGAACTTAGTGATATACACCAAGAATGAAATGCTCAACATTTGATTTCTGTACAGGATAGTAACTTAAAAAAAAAAAGACGGTTTTAAATGTAATTTTTTGTTATGATTTATCTTGTGTTTACTAGTGAAAAAAATTTACAGAATTGAATGTTGGTTCTGATCATTACTTGGTAATGTCACGAGTGAAACTTAATGTTGGTTGGAGGAAAAGAAATAGGAAGAGACCCAGGATAGAAAGAATAAAGGTTGATAGGCTCCTTGAAGATCATCAGCAGTATTCTGACTTACTCAGAGAACGATTGAAGGATCTGAAGTCTCGTGAGAGGGATGTAGAAAAGAAGTGGGAATGTTTTAAGAACTGTGTTGTCACTGCTGCTAAAGAGGTGTGTGGCACCACAATAGTGGGTAACAATACAGGTGATGCTTGGTGGAATAGTGAGATTGATGAGGCAGTAAAGAGAAAGAAGGAAGCCTATTTGGGGATGTTGCAAGGTAGAGTCTCTGTGGATGAATATCGCTGTAAGACGCGTGAAGCTGCTAAGCTGGTTCGCCACAGTAAGGCAAAAGATAGGAAGGAGAATGTGGAAAGGCATGAACTGGCTTTTTGGAAAGATAGAAAGTCCTTCTGGAAATACATGAGACTCAGGAAAAATAGGGGAAACAAAGTTGTAAGTTGTGTGAAGAATGAGATCGGGGAAGTGATATGGGAGCCCAATGAGTTAAGTGAAAGGTGGGGTGAATACTTCTGTGAGTTATTAGATCAGGAGAGCAAAAATGATTCTGAGACAGATGCAGATGATGTCACTATGAGGGATGAAAGCACAGGAGGGATCTCAAGAGAAGAAGTGTGTAAAGCTCTAAAATCTCTTCAGAATGGCAAGGCTCCGGGAGTTGATGGCATAACTGCAGAGATGTTGAAATTTGGTGGTGACTTTATAATTGACTGGTTAACAGAAATTTGCCAGTTGTGCTGGGAGTTAGGAATGGTCCCTCGGGATTGGAAGGATGCTATCATTGTTCCCTTGTATAAGGGAAAAGGTGATCAGACTGAATGCAAGAACTATCGTGGTATTAGCCTACTGAGTGTGCCAGGGAAAGTGTTTGGTAAGGTTGTTATTGAAAAAGTATGGGGTCTTACATCATTGAAAGTGTGGGATGTTCAGAGTGGTTTGTTTTATGCCTGGTAAAGGCTGCACTAACCAGATTTTTGCATTATGCATGATGATTGAAAAGTATCTGGCTGTTGGGAAGAAAGTTTTTACTGCCTTCATAGATTTAGAGAAAGCTTACGACCGAGTGAATAGGACACTTTTGTGGAAGGTATTGAATGAATATGGTGTTACTGGGAATCTACTTAATAGTGTAAAAGCCATGTATGCTGGTAGTAGAGCTTGTGTACGAGTGAATGGTGTTTTATCAAAATGGTTTTCCATTGGTGCAGGAGTTAGACAAGGTTGTGTAATGTCACCATGGCTGTTTAATATATTTATGGATGCAAGCATGCGTGATGCCAAAATAGATAATAGTGGTTTATGTCTTGGTTATATCTGTGTGTGTAGATTGCTGTATGCTGATGACACTGCCCTCTTGGCAGAGAGCAAAAGTGAGTTGAAGAGTATGTTGACTTGAATGCACGAAGTTTGCATGAAATTCAAACTGAGTATAAATAAGGGAAAAACCAAAGTTATGGTGTTTGAGAGAGAAACAGGTAGCACTGAATGTAATGTAAGTATAAATGGCACTGTGATTGACCAGGTGAGTGAGTTTGTGTATTTAGGAAGTATGTTTGACTGAGAGAACAAGTTGGATGGTGAAATCAGTAGGGGAGTGAATTCTTCTTTGAAAGGCATAGCTGCTCTGGGAGGTTTTCACAGGAATTATGGGTTCTCTAGAGAGTCCCGCATGGCTGTGTATGAAACTGTAATTGTTCCTACTCTGATGTATGGCAGTGAAACCTGGGTACTGCAGAAGAAACATAGGAGTTGTTTGTGCGCTGGAGAAATGCGTTACTTACGTGGGGTTTGTGGCAAGACACGATATGATTGTGTGAGAAATGAAGATGTATTGCAGTTGTGTGATGTGAAGCAAAATGTTGTTAGCAAGGTGGAGACCAATATGCTTCGGTGGTTTGGCCATGTTGAAAGAATGAGTGATGAAATGCTTACTAAGAAAATCTTTTCAGCCCAAGTGGCAGGAAGGAAGGGCAGAGGAAGGCCAAGGAAGACATGGGTGGATCAGATTCAGGAGTGTCTGCATGAGAAAAAGTATGAAGTATAAAAGATCTTGTGTACGGCGTGTAATGGATATTAGTGAAGCATGAGAAGTTTGATACGGCAACAATAAGTAAAAAATACCTGGAAGTTTGTATTTCTTTTTGGAGCTAACCTCTGAATCTCAGAGAACAGCTTAGGGATATGTATGATGTATGAATGTTAAACCTTTCAAATCCGAACTCAAACTAATGAAGATAAGAATTAATTCTAGTAATTAATGACTTCATGGCTTCCTCTTATTACTTTCAGTATTATAAATATTTAACGGGAATTATCGAGGATAAATTTATTAAGGTATATTACCTTAATAAATTTATCCTCGATAATTATATATGTAATCCACAAGAATAGTCATTTATAAAATAGTGTTCTTGTGGATTACCATATATAGGAGAAACAGGGAGAAGGTTAACCACCAGAATTAAAGAACACAAAGCAGCAATAAGGAACAGCTCAAATAAAACAGGATTAGACAGGCACATACAACGGAGTCATTTATAAAATAGTTTGTTCTTGTGGATTACCATATATAGGAGAAACAGGACGAAGGTTAACCACCAGAATTAAAGAACACAAAGCAGCAATAAGGAACAGCTCAAATAAAACAGGATTAGACAGGCACATACAACGGAGTCATTTATAAAATAGATTGTTCTTGTGGATTACCATATATAGGAGAAACAGGAAGAAGGTTAACCACCAGAATTAAAGAACACAAAGCAGCAATAAGGAACAGCTCAAATAAAACAGGATTAGACAGGCACATACAACGGAGTCATTTATAAAATAGATTGTTCTTGTGGATTACCATATATAGGAGAAACAGGAAGAAGGTTAACCACCAGAATTAAAGAACACAAAGCAGCAATAAGGAACAGCTCAAATAAAACAGGATTAGACAGGCACATACAACGGAGTCATTTATAAAATAGTTTGTTCTTTTGGATTACCATATATAGGAGAAACAGGAAGAAGGTTAACCACCAGAATTAAAGAACACAAAGCAGCAATAAGGAACATCTCAAATAAAACAGGATTAGACAGGCACATACAACAAACTGGCCACAAAATGGACTGGGACTCCTTAAAAGTGATCAAACATCAATCCCATGCAATTATCCGGAAATAAGAGGAATCCCTGGAAATTTACAAGACACAAGGTGGCAACATCAATGACCATGCTGGATGGAAAATCCATCAGGCTTGGTCACCAGACCTGTGGAAGTAGAAGGAAGCAAGAACTCCTGACGAAGATCTAGTGTTTAGATCGAAAATTTGAGAGGTAATATACCTTAATAAATTTATCCTCGATAATTCCTGTTAAATATTTATAATACTGAAAGAATTAATTTTCTCTTTGCAAACTTAAAACCCAATTTTCACTTACCAAACTCAAGCACTAATTCTGAAGAGTAAAAATGTTTCCTGAGCATAAAATAGGATATGTTTTAACCAATTTTTTTAGCATTTTTAAAAAACAGCCCAGGAAGACAGGTAAAAATATTTATAGAAAGTCTTGTTTTTGTAGAGAGGAGTAGGAAGTTCACTAATTTATGTAGTCTTTGTGATAAAAGAATTGACAATCTTGATGTGTTACTCCAGAATGCGATATGAATGAGTGTAGATGATGCCTTGGAATGGATTTGTTTAAATACACTGCTGGACAATTGCTAAGGACGGATCATAAACGGCTATATAGCGCATGAAAAAGTAAGTGTGGTTGGATGCCAAGTGAAATAAAATAATGTCAGAGTGCCAGGGCATTACAAGAAAGACAATTTATTGTGCTCTGAAATCCAGAAGGCTTTAGAACGTGTTCAAGGGACAAACAGGCCATTTTGTGCAGAATACGTAAACGTGACAAAAATGCAATTACCGTCCGCAGGCGTTCCGCCGTAAGATATGGCCACCATGGAGGGTGATGCAAGATTCCAAACGTTGTGTCATGCTTTGCACAACATTATCAAGCAGCTGTTGGGGTAATTTATCCCATTCCTCTGTCAGTGCACGGATGAGGGTGTCCTTGTTTATTGGAGGGCATTGGCGACCAGCAAGACTCCTCCCCAAAACATCCCACACATTTTCAATGGGATTCAGATCTGGAGAACGTGCTGGCCATACGAGGCGTTGAATATCCTCGCTCTCAAGACACTCCTGGACAGCGACTGTTCGATGACATGTTGTGTTGTCGTCCATGAAAATGAATCTATCACCGACAGCACCACGGAACATGCGAACATGAGGTAGCAGAACATCATTAACGTATCGTTGGCCAGTCATAGTCCCAGTTGGAAGCACATAGAGGGACGTACGGCCATTGATCATGATGCCAGCCCATACCATGACACTACATGTCGGATATCGGTCCCTTTCCTGTATGTTTGCTGGACAATATGCAGTACCACTATCACGCCAGATCAGTTGTCGTCGACAATCAGACGATAGACTGTATCTACTCTCATCTGAGAAGAGGACAGCAGACCAGTCGTTATCAGTCCAATTGCGATGTTGATGGCACCATTGCAAACGGGCGGTACGGTGACGTCTGGACAATGGGATGCACACAACAGGACGGCGGGCGTATAGTCCTCCTTCATGCAAACGTCTGGCGACAGTTTTTCAGGAGATCCGCTTGCCAGTAGCAGCCATAAACTGATTTGCTACCTCACTAGCTGTGCTGCGCCAGTGTCTTTTTGTTGATAGCACTATGTACCGATCTTCTGCAGGTGTCGTACTGCGAACACGACCTCCCCCGTGACGTTTGCTACACTCTCCATTTGTTTGAAATGATTTCCAAAGCCTTGAAACAACACTGTGGCTGACGTTGATCTCCCTGGCAACATCTGTTATTTTTCGCCCTTTTTCAATCTTGCCAATAATACGGCCACGCGTAAAATCATCTAGGTGATGTCGGGAAGACATACTGAAAATTGCAAGTTCGTCAATTGATTCTTTCCCTTTTAACTTTGCGTTTGAACAACAACGGTCAATACGCGTCAAATCCTTTATATCTCTTATCAGCGCTATGACGTCACGAACAAGTTCGGCAATCCAAAATTTGCATACGCACAACACGTCTTACTGTATCCCGCACTTATGCTAATTTCCACATTTTCCTGCCTTCCATTTTATGGTTGCTATCGTTGCTATTGTCATCCGTCCTTAGCAATTGTCCGGCAGTGTATGCTTTGATTCAAAAGTTTAAGGATGAATTTGTTGATCAGTTTACTTTTAAACAGTAGGTATTAACAGATTTTTGTGCACTGGAGACTATTTAAATATGTTGGTAACTTTATTGAAGCTTTTTGTGAAGGACTAATAAAACTTAAAGCTTATGATTTAATCACACAACAGTAGAAATCATTCTATAGTTTCTTAACAGACAGCATTGTGCTCAAGAGAAGATTCATAAACTGGGATTTTACAGAAAATTACTCCTTCATGTAACAGAATGAAGTTTGGTCTTGTCACTGGACAAGTATGCATACAACAGTCTACCAGTGTGTTGTGTACTACTGATAAGAAAGGAAACTGAAGTGTGTTCACATGAACTTAATGTTGATTTCTGACTGTTTGATATACAATACTGTTACTTTTTATATATTTCACAGCAAGCTTATCCTAGTTTTTCAGGATGTCATAAAAAAACCTTAAAAAAATATACTAGTTCTCAGATGGCACAGTGCTGGTCAAGGTAAAAATGGAAAATAAATTTTGAACATGGGTCACCACAAAAGGAATTTTGAACTGTTTTAAACTAAATGGTATTTATTTGGAACATCTTATGGCAAGAGTACGTGTGATGGCTTACATGGTATTACTGTAAAGCACCATGCTGCCAAAGCAAATCTCCAATGCCCTACAATAATCAGATCATGACACCCACAGACCTTTTTGAGTTCTTGAAGCAGACCGTTCATGATATTCACTTTGAATACTCAGGCAGTTATGACCACAACTTTAGTGAAAGAAAATTACTTGTCAGATTTGAAGATGCACAAGCTATTTCTGAGACATAGGAGAGTCACTGTGTTTTGCTAAAGTCATAATATGACCATATTACCAAGCTTTACTAATTCAGTGACAATGAAACAATCCATAGTGTATCTGAAAATACTTCCACTGTGAGCTCTTATTCAGCTCTCACTGTATCTTCTGGTTATATTACTGCTGAATATGATGAATCATGGTGGCTGGCTTGTGTTCTTGTCAAACATGATATGGCTGCCAAAGGGAAAGCCAGCTTTCTCCACCTGAAAAGACCATCTCCTTCATTCATCTTCCCTGATGGTCCAGAGATATTCAACATATTGCAGCAGATACTGTGCTAACTCAAGTGAACCTTATTACTCCAACTGGAGATGTTTACACATTAAGTAAAAACTAACCCTTCAAGTTCTTCAATTCTTTTGTCATAATGACTTTTAAAACTAGTGAAGTGGATTTCCTACTGCTCTGTTCAAGACTTTTGTAAATATTTTCACCTGCCTTCCTGGGCTGTTTTGGAAGCGCCAAAAAAAAAAAAAGTGTGTAAAAACATGTGCTCTTATCTTCAAGAAAATATTTTACACTTAAAAATTCATGATTGAGTTTGGTAAGTGAAAATTGGGTTTTTTAAGATAACAAAGGAAACAAGTTTGAGTTGGGATTTGTAAGGTTTAACATTCAATTCTGTCTTTTTTTTCACCAGTAAACACAAGATAAATCATAAAAAAATTACATTTAAAACCATTATTTTAGTTACTATCCTGTACAGAAATCAAATGTTGAGCATTTCATTCTTGGTGTGTATTACTAAATTCTAATGTATTAATGCTTATTTCAAAAAAAATTTGAAATATGATTCTATTTTCTGAAATTTTGCAGATAAACTCATGAAATATCTCAATTGAACATATATTTTTTCCAAAAAAAAAAAAAAAAAAAAAAAAAAAAAATTCAGATGGTGTTTTCGAGATTTTGAAAATCAGTTAAACATTTCCCCCTTCACAATTACCATGTGCTGTATATCAAATTAAAGCCCTTTAAAAGAAATTTAGGTGCTATCAATGTACCAAAAAATCAAGCAAATCTGGAACATCAAGTTTCAGACTCCTGGTTGATTTCATTGTCATGGTTTGGGTTTGCCAATCATTTTTTTACAATCTGTCATGATCACACAATGAAGTGTCTTAAATCTGGCATTTTGCCTTATTATTATTTTTTTGTTTCTGTGTGTGTGTGTGTGTGTGTGTGTGTGTGTGTGTGTGCATAGAATTTCATTCCTTGAAACTGATTGGCCTTCATTGTCATAGTTCAGGTTTGCCGATCATTTTTTACAATGTGTCATAACCACACAATAAAGTGTCTTAAATCTGGCATTTTGTCTTCTTATTTGTGTGTGTGTGTGTAGAATTTCATTCCTTGGAAACAAAATTAGCAAAAGAAACAGTATATTACACTAGCCTAATAATTTTGCATGGTTACTAGACCCATTATAGGCTAATAAAACCTACAAAATGAAAAAAAAAAAAACCCACAAATTCTTTTTTAACAATTCCAAAAAGTTCAAAGTTGCAGATATAAAGGACATAAAAACATTCTTTACAATCAATTATTTTGCATAGTTTTTATGCCCTATTATTCAGTATCACTCCACACAGTGGGTGTATGTCCCAATAACATGGAAGTTTGTGACAAACACCTGAAAGCGTGTGTATAGACTTAAACTTTCAAACTGACTCTTAAGCTGGCTCGAAAGCTACATTGTTCAGCTCCAGTTAACAATGTAAACTGGACTTTCATCATGGTTTGTGCAGAAATAAAGTGTTTGATGTTTGCGCACGCAACAAAAACTTAAATGATTAAACCTGTGAGTGATGGAATTACAAAAATAAAGTTTGTTATTCATGAAATGAAAAACTGCAAACAATTTATCAGTGATATCAATGAAAAAGCAACCTTCTTAAAACAATGTACGAGCCCTGTAGTTTCCAACAGAAAAATTTTGTGGAGCAGCACATGAACACAGAAATGTTCTTTTCTTAAATTGTTCAAAAATGTGCAAAGGAAAACATCATATGGAAATCAAGGAAGAAATATTTCTTATAAATACATGGAAATACATAATTCTTCATACAACAATCAGATTATGTCTCTGAATTACTTCAGTTTACTGTTCCCCATAAAACATCACATATCATAAAACTTGAAAACTACATAGCCACGGAAAGGGAAACAAACCTGCATCTCCGGATACCCCTTTGAGCATGCTATGAATTATGCCACCCAGTTCCAGCAACTGCTGCTTAGTTAAAAGTGACCAAAACTTGTTTGTTTATAGATGTTCCTTTCACTGGATAAATTTGCTTGGAGAAGCCCTTGCACCTCAAAGTTGCCAAACAAGTAGCAAAAATCAAGAAATATTTCAGAAACCACCATCTATCTATTTGCAGGATTACTTCAAGAATTCTTACAACCTGTCAAGCCTCAACTAACTCTGAAACAAAATGGAACAGTCAGCTCAGTCACATTAATACTTTTATGTGGAACTGAAAATTCAGTATATCAGTAGAATGAACTGACACTGAGATTGCTCATCGTATTAATGATTACAGTGTTTGTATAAAACACTGGAAAGATCCATCATCAAACTTAAACCATGTGCTGTTGGATTTGACACCAAAACATGACGATGATGGGCAAAACACGTAACAATAATAACAAAACATTTATTTGTTGACACCAAAAATAAAATAAATATGCAGTATATATATAGATAGATAGATACACTCACCTAGTGATGCAAGCTTTATTTGGCTTACTTTTTTGAAAGAAACACCTTGCTAATAAACTACATACTGATTCTGTGCAACTGAAATCAGATCAAGTTCCAAAACTAGAATTATCAGCACTAATCCTTCAAAATACTTCTGCAATTCCCCTTGGGAAACAGAAACAAACAACCAAAAAATTTGTCTTCTTCCTAAATAAAGTACCTCTATGTTTTCAAGAAAGAATTGAAATACTGCTAACCAAGAACTGAAATTCAGATACCCCTCACCAAATAACATTTACTCGGATCTCTCTACTAAAATCTAACAATAGTTCCTAAATCTCCAATTCAAGTTGTAGTTCTGGAAGCTAGTCCTATAATCTGATTCAGTTGACTGCAGGATATCAAGAACATAGCACAATCAAAAGCTTCCACTTACAATAATTTATTTACTATACACAACTTTGTTGTGTTTTTACTTAATTCTAAACTGTTGCAACTACTTTAGCATTTTATTGATTTCTGTTCTTTTGCAAGTTCTTCTAACTTAAGCATTTTGAATAAGATGCATAAACAAGCAGTGGAAAATAAGCTGATGGTGTGCTTTCACAAAGGGCATGGATGCCAGCTAGAAAGTTTCATGAGGTGAATTAAAATTTATGAGGGCCATCATGATTATGTTTTGGTTTGTGAAAAAATGGCTAAGGACATGGCACAATTACTTACAGTGTGTTTAGAAAGTGTTCACCTCACCTCCAGCACTCAACACACTTCAGTAAGTACATACAGTACATACATACATATCAAAAGGTGTTCCATGAGCTTTCGAGATTAGCTAAAGCAAGTGGGCACTAACCTTTTAGGTAGGAAGTATTGGCAGAGACTTTCTAGATAAAACACAAAATATGTTTGCTATGTGTCCCATTACTTTGCAGAGGCAACCAGTAAGCACAAGGAAACGAGTACTTAGAAGGGATCTAAAAAGAGTATTTTATTGTGCAGTACCCCTCAGTTTCACATCATTGGATCCCACTATGTTGTAGCTGCAAATACTTCATTAATGTTTAAAGAAAAAACAAAAAAAAAGTATATTTTATTGGAAATAACACTAAAACTTGGTTTTAAAAAACCCCCACAGGAACCAATGTATATATATTTAATAAGGCTCATTTTAATTATAAACTGCATGTGGAACTAATGAATGGCATATGAAAAAGAGATATCAGCAGAGTGAGTGTAAGATTGGTGTATGAAAGTATTTCAGGAGTAAAAGGAAAGATAAATGAGGTAATTGAAGAAACAAATATGTATGGATTGGATATGATACCTTTTTATAAATGAAACTGAAAAAAAAAGGGGGGGAATAGAAGCAAATGGGATGGTGAGTGTTTATGGTTTGGAATGATGGATGACACAAGAGAACAAGCTGGGCTAGGTGTGATTTGAGTCAAAAGATAAACTCACTACAGTTGCATAAGTGAAAGAATTCTATGGGTGCTTTGAAAGTGAAACTTCAGAGACGTATGCTCCTTAAGATTCTGAACCTTCTGGTATGAAGGATGACTTCTGGAATGAGCTAAAATCTCATAAATGGAACACAAATTCCAGGACAACAAAACTTTCAAGTTTTCGGACATTATCTGACTTCCTTGTCATATTTACACCAAAAAACGGATTGTCATCTTCAAAATTTGAGCGAAAATCTGTTTCAAGCTAGTTTGGTGCCAAAGAGCAAGCTATTTTAGCAAGAGATTTCAACATCTGGGTAAGATGAATGATCCCAGTGTGAATGATAACAGTGAAATATTAATAATAACAAGGTTGCTTATCTTTTTTCACATTTCACTGCACGTTTTATTCTTTTTGTTGTCATGCTTGGTTCAAGCCTCCGGTGCAGTGTTCTATTTTATTTCTTCAGGTTCTTACAAAAGTTCGACGAATGCCTAAGTCCATGAAGCGCATTGCTTTCTAGGTCCCATAAAACTGTATCTCTCCCCCTCTTCACCCTTCCCACCAGCGTGTAAAACCCAACCTTTGTTGGTAAAAACCCTAATTCTTGAACTCAAAACCTTTTGATATTATCAACGAACATAAACTGCCTATTTACATACACACAAAATGCAGAACAAAAATATTAAAAATGTATATACAACTATTTACATACGACTCACCTTATTCTTTCAACTTCCCTTCTCAACACCTCATGAACAACCAGAACATTCATTCGCCACACCCTAAGCCATTCCAACGCAGACTGCTTCAAGTACTTTCTACCCTTTGCGGGTTTATCTTCAGGAGGTGTTCTAGATGCTTTCTCTTCTGCCACCGCAGTAAGAGTGAGCGATACGATCGTCTTCCTCACCCCGCCCCAACATCATCTACGAAAAACTTCCACCGTGGCTCCATCTGTTATTGACTTTAGTGAACTCTTCATTTTTGTCTTCTGTGTTTTTGGTCAATTTTTATTAGTTCTTTCCAATTTTCATTAAGGATATTTGGATCATTATTATTACAAATTCGATCTCTATTTTTTTCAATCAATACAGACTCTGCAATGCGTAGGTGTCTCTCATTGCGACATTATTTTATTATTTTAATCTCTTCAAAATTTGGGTATGTGTGGTTATCCAGACAGTATTGTGTCAGTGCTGTTTTTGCTTCTTTTTTTTGCCAATTTCCAATATGTTGTTGTAGACGATGTTTTAATTGATTTTTGGTACTTCCAATATATGATATTGATGGGATTCCACTTATAGGTATTTCGTACAGACCTGCTTTTTCCAAGATACTACATTTTTCAGTGTTATTTCTTTAATGTAATTTATTTCTTCATTACGAAATTCTTCTTTAGAGGAATGTGTGATTGCTCTTTTAATTAATGTTTTTATGCTATTACATTTCAGTGGTGGCTCATGGTAGGAAAAATAGGTGAAGAACTACAAGAGCAATATGAAAACATATCTACTGTCTTCAATAAAAATCAGTCAATGAGAACTTACCTATTTTTTTTTATATATTAGATAAATTCTCCTTCCCTTTAAAGTTGGAAATTTGTCGATTATGTCGTCATAAAATGGCTGTTTCTTCGTGACATCAAGAAAATGTCTTTCTGAATAGAAATATTTGCCAAAGAAGCAAGTTTATCTGGAGAAATAGTGTTTCTTGAATAAGTTTGTATTCTTTTAAGGCAAGAAAAACTTCTTTCCACTGAAACACTTGCAGATGCAATTGTTAAAATCCAGGAAACCAATTTATAAGCTTCTGTAAAAATGCCTTTATCTCCATGAAGCACTCGAAAAAGTTCTTGAGTCGATATACTCCTTAATTTTTCATCAGCATATACAAGACTCAGTTCATTTTTAAGGCTGTGGTGTTTAGTAAATATTTTTCCGTAAAAATGTTGTAGATTTTCAAAAGCGTGAGAGGGAAAGCATGAATTAAATTGGTCGAATTTGGTTGTGTCAGCAAGACAGGAAAATTGAAGTTTAAGTTTCTCACTGTCTTGAAATATTATATCCATTTCCATAAAAATGTGGTACAAAATTTCAAAGTACAATTGTTTATAATTTTCAAAAATTGTTTCTTGTGTAAGAGCAGCATATTCCCGTTTAGATCTGCTAATTTCTGTGATTTTGCTAGCTTTTCCAAACAGTGTTTCAAATACCTCATCGTTCCTTTTATGGCTGAAAATTTCATAAGTTTTTTTTTATTTGAGTAACACAGTATAAGTCTAGTGATTTTTTCTGCAAAATTTCGAATAATAGATCGGTGAACCAAATATTTCATTAAATACTATTTCCAAAAATGTAAATTCAAAAGTGTTCATATCATTTAAAAACCCTTGGGCAAGTTGAATTGATTTTTTGTCTGATTGGTCACTATTTGTGAGAAATTCGAATACTTCCTTCAATTTACCCCAATCTTCAATACTTACTTCAAAGTGGAGGACCATCGAGTTTCTGCTATGGTCAGCATGCTTCTTGCGGTTGATGATGTGAGTGTATTGTTTTTTCACCACTCAGTGAAGCGATCGCTTCGCTGAGTGGTGAAAAAAACAAGGGAATTACACTGAGGCTTGCAAGAAATATTCGACACTTAGAAATTTTAGAAAAACTCTGCTGTAATACAAGGTTCAAACGATGTACTAAGCAATAACAAAAACAGATTGAGAAGCTTTATGCTTAATTTTTTCTGGAGCCCAGTCAAGTGTCCAGACATTACGCTTGCCCCATCGTAACATTGTCCTATTGACTTGTGTTGATAATCAAACTGTTCCAAAATTTTGTCTAGCATTTTGTATAAAGATTCTGACGTTCTATCTTCACTCACACCATGGAAACCCAAAAATCGCTCTACCAATACACCTTCCGAATCAACAGATCTTATTATTAAAGAGTACTCGGAAGTCTGGTTATGTCTTTCCATCTACTTGAATATAAAAGCATTGAACTTCATTTATTTCATTTTTGACGTGATCGTTTATATATTCAGAAATACATTCAATTAATTCGTTTTGAAGTTTTTGAGTCACCTGTGAAGACATTTTTTTTCATTTCATATTGATTTTGAATTTTAAAGGACTTCTTGATATCAACAGTGAAAGCAACTGTGTGAATTTCTACGATTTATCGAGTCAATGCCTTCGTCATGGTCACGGAATGCTAGTTCTTGTTTACTCAAATACAGTATTGCATCAATCATTCTCTGCAGGAAAAGTCTATTTAAACGAACGCTTTCGTTGAAATGCATTTTCAAAAGCCTAGCATTCTCCCTCAGGGCATCGGCAATGGTGTTCTGATTCTTTTCAAAATTATTTAGCATTAATTCACATTTCAGGTGTTCGCTAGAATCACCAAGTTTGTAAAGTGACCGTTTTATACACTGACGGGAAAAAAATCCCAACACCACGAAAAAATAGTTGTAGAGGAATGAAATGGTGGCAATACATTTGTATAGGTAACATATTTAATCGATTAAGGTTTCAAGATCACAGCTTAATGTAAGTGCGAGAGGAGCCATTTTAAATGTGAAATGCTGGTACATTAATAACCGGTGTAACCGCCAGAATGTTGAATGCAAGCACGCAAACGTTCATGCATTGTGTCGTACAGGTGCTGGATGTCAGTTTGTGGGATGGAGTTCCATGCCTGTTGCACTTGGTCAGTCAATACAGGGACGGTTAATGCTGGTTGGAGGTGACGCTGGAGTTGTCATCCAATGATGTCCCATACGTGCTCGATTGGTGAAAGATCTGGTGATCTAGCAGGCCACGGCAACATGTCGACACTCTGTAGAGCATGTTGGGTTACAACAGCGGTATGCGGACGAGCGTTATCCTGTTGGAAAACACCCCCTGGAATGCTGTTCATGAATGGCAGCATAACAGGTTGAATCACCAGACTGATGTGCAACTGCGCCGTCAGGGTGCGTGGGATAACCACGAGAGTGCTCCTGCTGTCATAGGAAATTGCTCCCCAGACCATAACTCCAGGTGTAGGTCCAGTGTGTCTCTGCCGCAGACAGGTTGGTTGCAGGCGCTCACCTGGCTACCTTCTAAATAACACACGGTCATCACTGGCACCCAGGCAGAACCGACTTTCATCAGAAAACACAACAGATCTCCACTCCGTCCTCCAATGAGCTCTAGCTTGACACCACTGACATCGCAAACGGCAGTGGTTTGGAGTAAGTGGAATTCACGCTACAGGGTGTCTGGCTCGGAGCTGTCCTTCAAGTAACCGATTTGTAACAGTTCGTTGTGTCACTGTGGTGGCAACTGCAGCTCGAATTGCTGCCGCAGACGCGGTACGATGCGCCACAGCCATACGCCGTACACGGTGGTCTTCCCTCTCAGTAGTGCCACGTGGCAGGCTGGAACCTGGTCTTCTTGAGGCAGTACCTTCCCTTGACCACCGCTGCCAACAATCATGCACACTGGTTACATTCCTGCCAAGTCGTTCTGCAATATTGTGGAAAGAAAATCCACCTTCTCGTAGCCCTATTACACGACCTTGTTCAAACTTCGTGAGCTGTTGATAATGGCTTCGTCTTCTTAAAGGCATTCTTGACTAACATCAACACCCTACGTCGAATCTCAACGATAACTAACGCTCACGAACGTCACAGTGCGTATTTACAGCAAACCTGCTTTGC
Source organism: Macrothele yani (assembly GCA_039090855.1). Classification (NCBI taxonomy): domain Eukaryota; kingdom Metazoa; phylum Arthropoda; class Arachnida; order Araneae; family Macrothelidae; genus Macrothele; species Macrothele yani. Next base: position 71,284,478 of record CM077013.1, read on the forward strand.
ATGTTCCGAGGGGCGTTACTTGCGCCACACGTATACGCCGAGGGCGAAATTTGCATAGACGTCATCTTACAGATGTACTCTTACCGCCTACCAACTGTCATTTATCTAACACAACCCCTTCTTGGTATTGGGATTTTTTTTTCCGTCAGTGTATTTAAGAAATCTGAAAATTGTTTTTAAAATTGTCTTTATTTTAGTAATGTCTTTATTCATTACTAAAATATAAGCAGGGCCAACAAAATAATTTTTGTAACACAGAAGGGCTACAAAGTCATTTATATTCAGTAAAGCAACAATTTTTTAAATTATTATTGTAAGATTTAACGCTTTTCTTGATTTCTTTCTTGGCGACAATTGTCAGTGAATCCGTCGGTCGTCCTTGAAGTAAAATGTCGCTTTTATTTTCAACTTTCCACCGATTGAATGGAGTTTGCAATAAATTACAGACAATGTTGTTCACAGGATACATACTGAAAACTAAAACTATAACTATTAGTTAAACTGTACACAAAACTAAAGTAACTAATGAAGTTTTTAAGAAACAATCACAAAACACGAAAAAACTTATCTCTTTCAGAAAGTATGTAGCAAAACACCGCAAGAAAAAATCCCTAGTGGATTGCAAAGAACCCTTGGCAATCCGTCCCGTTCCACTGCGATCTCTTTGAAGGTCACGACTCCAGGTGCAGAGCCTTAACGTCTCATGATAAAACACTTCACTTGCCCGGCAGATAGGGGAGGGTGACGTCACAGTTACCATGGCAACTCGAACGAAAACTATAGACTTCCAAGCATTCTCATTTCAGCTCTTCACTTGAACTGTTTTGCGTATAAGGACTTGTTTTCTGTATTGAACGCGCCTTGTGAAGTGATATCTAATCAAAATTTTGGGTATTTTGGCACTCAATAAAGGCAAAAAAAAAAAAAAAGAATATATTATACGAAACTATTAAATAAAATCTTATTTCAAATAAAATAGGTGAAGAGGCACTTCACCTACTTCACCTGAAAAGCCGTCACTGTTACATTTCTGTCTGTAAGGGTGTGTTTAGTTATATGGTATCAGAACAGGGACATATGTCTGTTTTCTATGTACTTTGTACTGCAGTTGGTTATTTTGCTTGATGATCTTAACATCCAAGTAAGGTAAGATATTTTCTTCTTCATGTTCTGCTGTCAATTTAATTGTGGATAGACATTACTAAGTTGTTGAGCTCAACAGTTTTCATTCTGGTCATGATGAAGATATCATCTAGGTATCTGCAGTAAACCAACGGTGGTTCATCCATTGTACTGATAATTTGTTCTTCTATGCTATTCATAATTACTTCAGCAAACAGGTTTGACAGAGGAGAGTCCATTGGTAATGAAGAAATAAATTACATTAAAGAAATCACATACAGCTATGGATACCCTTTATGAAGTACAAGTAAAGATGCAAGATACGTATTCCCCTAAAAAAACAAAAAAACAATTACAATATGTCGGAGCAACACCTTACCTTCCAGGAATATCTACAGAAATCAATAAATTATGCCATAAATATGGAATTCAGATGGGAAACAAAGTAATGACTATTGGAGATATAATTATTAACACTGAAAAATGTAGTATCTTGGAAAAAGCAGGTGTGTACGAAATACCTATAAGTGGAATCCCACCATTATCATATATTGGAAGTACCAATAATCAGTTAAAACATCACCTACAACAACATATTAAAAATTGGCAAAAAAAAAAAAAAAAAAAGAAGCAACAACAGCACTGATACAATACTGGCTGGATAACCACACATACCCGAATTTTGAAGAGATTAAAAAAATAAAATCATATTGCAATGAGAGACACCTACGCATTGCAGAGTCCGTATTGATTGAAAAAAAAAATAGAGATCTAATTTGCAATAATAACGATCCAAGTATCCTTAATGAAAAATGGAAAGAACTAATAAAAATTGACCAAAAAAACAAAAAACACAGAAGACGAAACTGAAGAGTTCACTAAAGTCAATAACATATGAAACCACAGTGGAAGTTTTTCGTAGATGACGTTGGGGCGGGGCGAGGAAGACGAGTGTATCGCTCACTCTTACTGTGGTGGCAGAAGAGAAAGCATCTAGAACACCTCCTGAAGATAACCCTGCAGAGGGTAGAAAGTACTTGAGGCAGTGTGCATTGGAATGGCTTAGGGTGTGGTGAATGAATGTTCTGGTTGTTCATGAGGTGTTGAGAAGTGGAGTTGAAAGAATAAGATGAGTCGTATGTAAATAGTTGTATATACTTTTATTAATATCAGTTCAAAAAACGTAAAATTCCACTTTAATTAATGAACGTTATTACGTGGCATATTGCATTAAGTTCATTAGCAGAAATTCGTTAGAAGTCCTGTAATTTTTTCCTTCTGTTCTTCATGTTTTTTTCAAGTTCGCTGAAAACCACAATATCCGGACTCCCTAACCTCTTAAACGTTCAGGTGGTATCGTATTGAGGGTGAATGGCTCATTTATTTAAAATATGAAATAAACAACACATAACTTATTTCTTGATAGAAGATGAATGATAGGGTTAAAATAATACCATTGTTACCTTATTGGTTTGCAGTCTCCGTTTGACTAGTTGCACTCCGGTATACACTCAAGCAACAACAAACTGCGTAGTCGAGGTTCCATAAAATGTACGTTCTCCGTAGGCAACAATGAAATATTTATGATAGCTAAAACCTCTAAAAAACTTCTATCGAACACATAAAAACCCTGTTCTTAATAGAATTTGAAAGAAAATTAATCCAAAGAATAAATAAAATCCAAGTAAAAAACATTAATTCAAACCTCAAATTCGACTGATAATGATATGTAAAACAGTCATCATCGAAGGAATCCAGATCCCGAAATTTCCGACGCGCGTTTCGACACACTCATTCGTGGCCATTTTCAAGGAGGTCATGCGTTGTACTGTTCCTTGCGTGTTAACTATAACCCAAGTTGACAGTGCTGCCATCTCCATCGTCTGCGTCATCATCATGCTTATCACGTAGAACATCGCTGGCACCATCTAGTGTCAACCTGTTTTTTTTAATTTTGTTTCGTTTGTCGACTAGATCTTCTTATTTGGGTTATTCGTTGTTTTTCCTGTTTTATTATAATCAACCATGTTGGCGATAATTCGATCGGGACATTTAAATTGCAATTATATGCCATGGTTTTCTCAATTATGATGGATTCTGCTGTCAGAATCTTTTTATGTGTGTTGTGAGAAGTAACTAGATTTATATTCTCCCAGTCGGGTATGGCTTCATTACTATAACAATATTGAATAAGTGAAGTTCAAATTTCACCTTTATTCCAGTTATTCAAATGTTCACGTAATCTGATATCGATATTTCGTTTTGTGCTACCAATGTAAACCGTTTTACTAATATCAGTTCAAAAAACGTTAAATTCAGCGTTAATTAATGAACGTTATTACGTGGCATATTACATTAAATTCATTAGCAGAAATTCGCAGAAGTCCTGTAATTTTTTCTTCTGTTCTTCACGTTTTTTCAAGTTCGTTGAAAACCACGGTATCCGGACTCCTTAACCTCTTAAACGTTCAGGTGGTATCGTACTGAGGGTGAATGGCTCATTTATTTAAAATACAAAATAAAACAACACATAACTTATTTCTTGATAGAAGACGAATGATAGGGTTGAAATAATATCATTGTTACCTCATTGGTGTGCAGTCTCCTTTTGACTAGTTGCATTCCGGCATACACTCAAGCAACAACAAACTGCACAGTCGAGGTTCCATAAAATGTACGTTCTCCGTAGGCAACAATGAAATATTTATGATAGCTAAAACCTCTAAAAACCTCTATCGAACACATAAAAACCCTGTTCTTAATAGAACTTGAAAGAAAAGTAACCCAAAGAATAAATAAAATCCAAGTAAAAGAACCTTAATTCAAACCTCAAATTCGACTGATAATGATATGTAAAACAGTCATCATCGAAGGAATCCAGATCCCGAAAGTTCCGACGCGCGTTTCGGCACACTCATTCGTGGCCATTTTCAAGGAGGTCATGCGTTGTACTGTTCCTTGCGTGTTAACTATAACCCAAGTTGACAGTGCTGCCATCTCCATCGTCTGCGTCATCATCATGCTTATCACGTAGAACATCGCTGGCACCATCTAGTGTCAACCTGTTTTTTTTAATTTTGTTTCGTTTGTCGACTAGATCTTCTTATTTGGGTTATTCGTTGTTTTTCCTGTTTTATTATAATCAACCATGTTGGCGATAATTCGATCGGGACATTTAAATTGCAATTATATGCCATGGTTTTCTCAATTATGATGGCTTCTGCTGTCAGAATCTTTTTATGTGTGTTGTGAGAAGTAACTAAATTTATATTCTCCCAGTCGGGTATGGCTTCATTATTATAACAATATTGTATAAGTGAAGTTCGAATTTCACCTTTATTCCAGTTATTCAAATGTTCGCATAACCTGATATCGATATTTCGTTTTGTGCTACCAATGTAAACCGTTTTGTTTTCTAGGTTCGTATTTATATTAATAATTGGTATGCTGTATACACCAGCTTTACGTAAAATAGAATATTTTTCGTTATTTGCTTGTAATAATCTGCTATTGTCAAGTACAGTATCAGCAATAAGTAACCATGCTTTATGACATTCCTTTTTTAAAGGAGCGGATATAGGTGGACAATATGGTAGCTTTCCACAAAATCTGTATGCGTCAGTCGTATTCAGCCTCGGTTTATTTTGGTTATTTTGAATTTGTTTGTAAAGATCGTTGATCAATCTCTCCTTGTAGCCGAAGTCACTAGCCAGAGTTTTAATCCATTTCAATTCTTTTTGTCTTGCAGTATTATTAGATGAAAGTATAATTGCTCTTTTTAAGTAATATTGGAATGCTGCAGTTTTAAATTTCCATAGATGATTTGAGTTGTAAGGTATTATATTTGGTACAAAAGTTGCTTTTCTATATACCTCGTAGTCAATTCTTGAATAATTATTGATGATGTTAATGTCTAAAAAAGGTATTTGTTTATTTTTTTCCTTTTCAGTGGTAAGATTGATAGTTGTATATATGTTGCTGTATATATTAACAAATTCTTCCAGATCCTCTTCAGTATGCTTCCAAAATATTAAGATATCATCAACATATCGGACAAATAGATCTGGATTTTTATTAGTAAATTTGTTGTCAATAAGTATCTTTTTCTCAATGTTAACTAAAGCAAAAAGTCCTGACAAAGGTGATCCCATAGGTGCTCCTGAGATGTGTTTATAAATTGTATTGTTGTATGTAAAAAAGTTGTCATTAATTAGGTTTAATGCAGATACAATTTGGGTAGTTGGTATATTATTTGCTATCAACTTTTGTTCTATTAACTTAATAGCTTGAACGGTAGGGGTATTTGGGTAAAGTGAGACAATGTCAAGGCTCACCATCATTATTTCTCTAGGTCCTCGATAGGCCTCAATAGCTCTAACGACATCATTTGAATTTTTAATTGTGTATGCACGATCTTCATAATATCTTCTAATAAAATGAAATAATGCTCGTTCTAAGTTAATGGTTGGAGCAACTTTCTTTGAAACAATAGGTCGCATTGGATGTCCGTCCTTATGTACTTTTAGTTTTCCAAAAATACCTGGAATAGTGGCACCTACTGGTGGGTATGCTTTATTTTTAATTTCATCAGGTAAATTGCTGTGGTTCTTTTAATTTAACAATTTTTCTAATAATATTTTCAGTGGGATCTTGTTGAATGATAATTGTATCAAGTGTTTCAATTGCTGTTGTCATTTTTCTCGTAAACTATCTTGATTAATCAAAATAATTTGTTTTGATTTATCAGCCATTATACTTGCTATCTTAGGGTTATTACGTAAGTCAATTAATGCTTGTTGTTCATATTTAATCCTTTTTCGGGTTAATTCTATCTCTATCTTCTTGATATTATTAATAGCATTTGCCATTTTTATCCTTGTAGGTTCTTGTCTTTCATTTGGTAGTTGTTGTATTATATTTTCCAGTTGTGGTATCATAACTTCAGTAGCTGAAATTTTATATTTATATGCATATTTCAAACCTCTTTCCAATGCAATTCTTTGAAGACAATTCAATTCAATATCAGATTGATTAACATAGCTGCAATACATGTAATTTTCTCACTACATGCAAAAATAATGATGTTATCCCAAATTATATATGTATATATAATCGAGCTATTAATTACTTTACTGAGACAATGAAATTATGCGCACGGCTGAAACAAACAGATTGCGAGCCCAGATACGATCAAAACGATCATGGATTGATAAAATCAGTATTGATACATATCATGCGTATAACAATATTATTAAACTCGAAAATGACTACGATATAAAAGATGAAATTATCAAAATTTATGCTATTACAGATAGAGAGCAAATTAAATATCAACGAAGGCAATGGAAAAAAATCGATAATTTAATTGACAGAAAACTAAGGTCTCAAGAAACCAACAGCAATATTAAGATTAACAAATATTGCAACTATATTAATCAATCTGATATTGAATTGAATTGTCTTCAAAGAATTGCATTGGAAAGAGGTTTGAAATATGCATATAAATATAAAATTTCAGCTACTGAAGTTATGATACCACAACTGGAAAATATAATACAACAACTACCAAATGAAAGACAAGAACCTACAAGGATAAAAATGGCAAATGCTATTAATAATATCAAGAAGATAGAGATAGAATTAACCCAAAAAAGGATTAAATATGAACGACAAGCATTAATTGACTTACGTAATAATCCTAAGATAGCAAGTATAATGACTGATAAATCAAAACAAATTATTTTGATTAATCAAGATAGTTTACGGGAAAAAATGACAACAGCTATTGAAACACTTGATACAATTATCATTCAACAAGATCCCACTGAAAATATTATTAGAAAAATTGTTAAATTAAAAGAACCACAGCAATTTACCTGATGAAATTAAAAATAAAGCATACCCACCAGTAGGTGCCACTATTCCAGGTATTTTTGGAAAACTAAAAGTACATAAGGACGGACATCCAATGCGACCTATTGTTTCAAAGAAAGTTGCTCCAACCATTAACTTAGAACGAGCATTATTTCATTTTATTAGAAGATATTATGAAGATCGTGCATACACAATTAAAAATTCAAATGATGTCGTTAGAGCTATTGAGGCCTATCGAGGACCTAGAGAAATAATGATGGTGAGCCTTGACATTGTCTCACTTTACCCAAATACCCCTACCGTTCAAGCTATTAAGTTAATAGAACAAAAGTTGATAGCAAATAATATACCAACTACCAAATTGTATCTGCATTAAACCTAATTAATGACAACTTTTTTACATACAACAATACAATTTATAAACAGATCTCAGGAGCACCTATGGGATCACCTTTGTCAGGACTTTTTGCTTTAGTTAACTCCAGGACATTGAGAAAAAGATACTTATTGACAACAAATTTACTAATAAAAATCCAGATCTATTTGTCCGATATGTTGATGATATCTTAATATTTTGGAAGCATACTGAAGAGGATCTGGAAGAATTTGTTAATATATACAGCAACACATACAACTATCAATCTTACCACTGAAAACGAAAAAAATAAACAAATACCATTTTTAGACATTAATATAATCAATAATTATTCAAGAATTGACTACGAGGTATATAGAAAAACAACATTTGTACCAAATATAATACCTTATAACTCAAATCATCCATGGAAATTTAAAACTGCAGTATTCCGATATTACTTAAAAAGAGCAATTATACTTTCATCTAATAATACTGCAAGACAAAAAGAATTGAAATGGATTAAAACTCTGGCTAATGACTTCGGCTACAAGGAGAGATTGATCAACGATCTGTACAAACAAATTCAGAATAACCAAAATAAACCGAGGCTGAATACGTCTGAGGCATACAGATTTTGTGGAAAGCTACCATATTGTCCACCTATATCCGCTCCTTTAAAAAAGGAATGCCATAAAGCAGGGTTACTTATTGCTGATACTGTACTTGACAATAGCAGATTATTACAAGCAAATAACGAAAAATATTCTATCTTACGTAAAGCTGGTGTATACAGCATACCAATTATTAATATAAATAGGAACCTAGAAAACAAAACGGTTTACATTGGTAGCACAAAACGAAATATCGATATCAGATTACATGAACATTTGAATAACTGGAATAAAGGTGAAATTCGAACTTCACTTATACAATATTGTTATAGTAATGAAGCCATACCCGACTGGGAGAATATAAATCTAGTTACTTCTCACAACACACATAAAAAGATTCTGACAGCAGAAGCCATCATAATTGAGAAAACCATGGCATATAATTGCAATTTAAATGTCCCGATTGAATTATCACCAACATGGTTGAATATGATAAAACAGTAAAAACAACGAATAATCCAAATAAGAAGATCTAGTCGACAAAGGAAACAAGGTTTAAAAAACAGGTTGACACTAGATGGTGCCAGCGAAGTTCTACGTGATAAGCATGATATGACGCAGACGATGGAGATGGCAGCACCGTCGACTTAGGTTATAGTTAACACGCAAGGAACAGTACAACACATGATCTCCTTGAAAATGGCCACAAATAAGTGTGCTGAAACGCGCGTCGGAAATTTCGGGATCTGGATTCCTTCAATGATGACTGTTTTACATATCGTTATCAGTCGAATTTGAGGTTTGAATTAATGTTTTTTACTTGGATTTTATTTATTCTTTGGATTAATTTTCTTTCAAGTTCTATTAAGAACAGGGTTTTTATGTGTTCGATAGAAGTTTTTTAGAGGTTTTAGCTATCATAAATATTTCATTGTTGCCTACGGAGAACGTACATTTTATGGAACCTCGACTACGCAGTTTGTTGTTGCTTGAGTGTATACCGGAGTGCAACTAGTCAAAAGTAGAGTGCAAACCAATAAGGTAACAATGGTATTATTTTAACCCTATCATTCATCTTCTATCAAGAAATAAGTTATGTGTTGTTTATTTTATATTTTAAATAAATGAGCCATTCACCCTCAATACGATACCACCTGGACGTTTAAGAGGTTGGGGAGTCCGGATATCGTGGTTTTCAGCGAACTTGAAAAAAACGTGAAGAACAAAAGGAAAAAATTACAGGACTTCTACGAATTTCTGCTAATGAACTTAATGTTGTATATACGTTTTTAATATTTCTCTTCGGCATTTTGTATGTATGTAAATAGGCAGTTTATGTTCGTTGATAATATCAAAAGGTTTTGAGTTCAAGAATTGGGGTTTTTACCAATGAAGGTTGGGTTTTACACGCTGGTGGGAAGGGTTCGGAGGGGGCGGGGGGTACAGTTTTGGGACCTAGAAAGCAATGCACTTCGTGGACTTGGGCATTCGTCTAACTTTTGTAAGAACCGGAAGACAAAAAATAGAACACTGCACCGGAGGCTTGAACCAAGCATGACAACAAAAAGAATAAAACGTGCAGTGAAATGTGAAAAAAGGTAAGCAACCTTGTTATTATTATAATTGTATGCACATAAATTTAAAAACAACTGCGGCTTCTGCTATAGATGTTTTAACCTGAATTTACAGTGAAATATTAATTGAAGTTTGCATTGAGAATAATGGGTTGCCTATATATGATACATTTTTTCAATCGCAAGTACATATACACATAGGAGAATGGTACTTGGGGACAGAAAAGTGTAACAGATTTTGCTGTTTATTATCAGTAAGTAACCAATACATTCAGTTGTTGACACTTGTGCGATAAAAGGTGCACATGTTGGGTCTGATCATTACCTGCTAGCGTCATGAGTGAGGCTGTATGTTGGTTGCACAAAGATTAATATAATAAGGAGATGCTTGTGCTGAAAGGAATAAACGTAAAAAAAAAAAACTTCCTGAGGAACATCTGCATTATTCTTTAATGCTCAGTGAGCCCAGTATATCAATTGAAGGCATGTAAAAGAATGCTGAAAAACAAGCGCCATGTTTCAAAAACTGTGTTATCACCGTCAATGAAATGGTTTATGGTACTGTAACAGTGGGTTGCATCAATCATTATGCTTGGTGTAATAGTGAGATTAAAAAGGTGGTAAAGAGGAGGAAGGATGCATATCTGCCGATGTTGTAAATAGAGTTCCTGAGGCTGAATACCACTATAAAAAGTGTTATGTGGCAAAACTGGTTTGTCGAATAAGGAAAGTTAGAAAATGCTTCATACAAGGAAAGTTAAAAAAGATAAGGTGGACAGGCATGAATTGGCTTTTTCAAAAGATATGAAATCATTCTGGAAGTATGCAAGATGTACAAAGGTTGGCTGGTTGGAGATTATTGGCATAATGGCCTCAAGGGGCCAAACAGCACTATGTTCCATGGTTTATAACAGTAACAAGACATACATAGGACAGTCAAAAAGTTAGTTGCACTCACATGTAAAACAAAAAATAAACATTTTGGGAAATGTTTATACTTGCATAGGAAATACAATAGAAGAGCTATTTTTTTATGTAATTGCCTAGTTTATTTAAACATTTATCATAGTGTGGCACAAGTCTGTCTATCCCTTCTTGAAAAAATTGTTGTCCAACTTGCAATAACCATTCTTGTGTCACATTTTCGACATCTAAATCGGAATGATATTGTCGCTTCACAAGGTCATTTTTCAGGGGGCCAAACACATGGCAATCACAAGGCAAAAGATCTGGATTTTAGGGAGGGTGTTCCCACACCTCATTTGAATTTGTCAAGGAAGACCTTCTTGACACATGCAGAATGTGGTGTCATATCATGGAGAAGGACAATGTCTCTTGATAGTTTTCCTGGTCATCGATAGTTAATTGCCTTTCACAGCCTCTTAAGGGTTTCACAATATGATACCGCATTGGAGAGCTTTATGTAAATCAAGAATATTCCAGAAGGTTCAGGTCCTGTCGTGAAGTATATATAAAGGAGTCAGTCACTAGTTAGTCAAGTGTTTGTATCGGACAAGCAATGGACAACAACACTTGAGAAGTATCACAAAAATGTCAAGAGTTCACAAATTTCTGTAATATTCGGCAGTGCATCCTGAGTTGCAACTGTGTTGTCACTGCTGCTAAAGTGGTCTGTGGCACCACAATAGTGGGTAACAATACAGGTGATGCTTGGTGGAATAGTGAGATTGATGAGGCAGTAAAGAAAAAGGAGGAAGCCTATTTGGGGATGTTGCAAGGTAGAGTCTCTGTGGATGAATATCGCTGTAAGAAGCGTGAAGCTGCTAAGCTGGTTCGCCACAGTAAGGCAAAAGATAGGAAGGAGAATGTGGAAAGGCATGAACTGGCTTTTTGGAAAGACAGAAAGTCCTTCTGGAAATACGTGAGACTCAGGAAAAATAGGGGAAACAAAGTTGTAAGTTGTGTGAAGAATGAGATCGGGGAAATGATATGGGAGCCCAATGAGTTAAGTGAAAGGTGGGGTGAATACTTCTGTGAGTTATTAGATCAGGAGAGCAAAAATGATTCTGAGACAGATACAGATGATGTCACTATGAGGGATGAAAGCACAGGAGGGATCTCATGAGAAGAAGTGTGTAAAGCTCTAAAATCTCTTCAGAATGGTAAGGCTCCAGGAGTTGATGGCATAACTGCAGAGATGTTGAAATTTGGTGGTGACTCTATAATCGACTGGTTAACTGAAATTTGCCAGTTGTGCTGGGAGTTAGGAATGGTCCCTCGGGATTGGAAGGATGCTATTATTGTTCCCTTGTATAAAGGGAAAAGGTGATCAAACTGAATGCAAGAACTATTGTGGTATTAGCCTACTGAGTGTGCCAGGGAAAGTGTTTGGTAAGGTTGTTATTGAAAAAGTACAGGGTCTTACATCATTGAAAGTGTGGGATGTTCAGAGTGGTTTTATGCCTGGTAAAGGCTGCACTAACCAGATTTTTGCATTACGCATGATGATTGAAAAGTATCTGGCTGTTGGGAAGAAAGTTTTTACTGCCTTCATAGATTTAGAGAAAGCTTACGACCGAGTGAATAGGACACTTTTGTGGAAGGTATTGAATGAATATGGTGTTACTGAGAATCTACTTAATAGTGTAAAAGCCATGTATGCTGGTAGTAGAGCTTGTGTACGAGTGAATGGTGTTTTATCAAAATGGTTTTCCATTGGTGCAGGAGTTAGACAAGGTTGTGTAATGTCACCATGGCTGTTTAAAAAATTTATGGACGCATGCATGCATGATGCCAAAATAGATAATAGTGGTTTATGTCTTGGTGATATCCGTGTGTGCAGATTGCTGTATACTGATGACACTGTCCAGTTGACAGAGAGCAAAAGTGAGTTGCAGAGTATGTTGACTCAGATGCACGAAGTTTGCATGAAATTCAAACTGAGTATAAATAAGGGAAAACCCAAAGTTATGGTGTTTGAGAGAGGAATGGGTAGCACTGAATGTAATGTAAGTATAAATGGCACTGTGATTGAACAGGTGAGTGAGTTTGTGTATTTACAGGGATCATAGCATACTTCTGGAAAATTTTAGGTAAGAATTTTAGGAATTTTTAGAAAAATTTTAGGAAAATTTTAGGAGTGTATTTCAATAAAAACTAGATGTATATTTGTATACATCTAGTAAAACAACTTTGTATACATTGTAAAGAGTTTGCTTCACACCCTTCAACCATATATACTGATAGACTGCGCATGACATCAAAATTTCTGGCTCCAACATAAAATCGCATGACAACAGTCAAAAAGATGGGTTACACCTGCTGTGCTTATGGTTGCTCTGACCCATATAGTAAAGAAAGTTCTATGATTTTTCATGGGTAAGAAACGAATTAAATACCTAAGTCAATAAAGTTCAATTACTTAACCAGAAACTTGCAGCTATTGATATAAAAATATAGTAACTTAAGAAAAAAATGGAATGCATGTTCCAAATTCTTCGCAAATGTTCATCACATTATAAATCACAAAATGTAAACAACACGATCATGCATGTATATAGCTCATAAGTAAACTTACCTGAAGAGTTTTCATTATATATGAGGTGCATTCACATAATACACCGAAAACATTGAAGTTCAGCAGCGTAAATTAGTAATCATAACAGCATTTTGTACACGAAATTTGGAGTCTGATGATGACGTGCCCAATGTTTGAGCCATGGCGGCTTTGATGCAGCTATTGCCAATGCGCAGTCCATTAGTATATATGGTCGAAGTTCACACCCAAATTTTTTGCATAACGTCTAATGTCTAAAGTTTAAGTATGATTTACTTCTAATGTTCAGTTCTTATCTTTTCACGTGTTATTATCATATTCAAGTATATTTACCACATTCAAGTTTCACTTTGAACATTAATATGCTGTTGAACCAGAAGCAATTCACGATTTTCACAGTAAAGTTTTCAGGTTTCACATTAAACTATAATATCCTAAAAAGGTAATTGAAAACCAAGAACTATGTACAATTGTTCACTGAATTACTTTTTTCATATTATTGTTTTAACCTTTTCCTGATTAGCCTATCTTTTTCTGCTTCCACCACAACTAATTTACTTTCAGTTTTCTTTATTTCAGCTGAACCTTGTATGATCAAGTTAGAGGCAACTGCTATTTCAACAGTATTTTGTTTTTCTACAGCTTTTCTCATTCTTTCTGTTCCCTCTTGAATTACTGCTAGGGAGGCTTCTTTATCTTTTTTAAGCCTATTTATTTCTGCATCATTTTCTTTTATTTTGTCATCAAACTCAGCTTTTCTTTTTTTCTCTAGCTGCTTTTCCTTATTTTCCCTCTCTTTCTTCGAAAATAAAAGCATAACAAACAGCGCGAAAACTAGCTCATAAATAGAATATTTGAAACACTCTCAATGTATGCACTCTCAATTATTAGGGATGGTAGAGGGGAAGGGAATAGAACTGTCCAAAATTAGCATGTTTTCGTTGCGCTAGGGCGCTTAAGCACGGCTGAATTCCTTCAGATACCCCCAATGTTCAAATGATTGAAATGTGCTGATGTTCATGGAATGAAATGGTTGATCAGCTATGATGACCGCATAAAAGTTCGGGGTGGGGGAGGGCTTTATTTTTTTTATTTTTTTAGTTTATGCAACATTTTACATCACTCCAGTATTTAGCTTGTCATCATCAACAATCGCAATGCAACTACCGCTTACGATCGCGGATATCAGCAACCGAAAATCTGCCATATCTCTAAGTGATATAACACACAGTATCCTGTTACAGTGTATTGTAATTGAAAAAAAGGATGTGGAAAAAAGAAACTTTCAGAAATTAAGATCATCAAGTCATGCGTTTCAAAAATCCGTTTTCCTTTATAACGTTTAAAAACATGTTTTTGCTTTTTTACCTGTAGTGTAAATAAAAAAACTATGTTGATTTTTTTTTATGGAATCAGACGTCCGTATGTCTGATTGTCTTCATCTGAGTTCACACTTTAGCTACTGTGTACAAGTAGACCTATTTTTTCAGCTCAAAAATATGTAGTTTTGTATATATTCACAGTATAAGTCATTCCTTATTCCCACAGAACTGAATTCAGCATATGCAAAATGAAGATCATCAAGACCCGCCCAACACTATGTTTCTGGTTGTCTGCTGTTTATATTCAAGAAATGCAAACATGGATCAAAGGTGAATGCAGCAACTATGATTTTTATTTATTACCAAGAAAAAAAAAAAAAGAGCCGTGAAAGCTGTAAAGCTGAAACGGATATTTCTCTCGAACCCCCCCTGCACAAAAACATTCCAATTAAGATCAAACAGCAGGAGGACGCGTCCACACAACACAACCTTTGGAATTACCTGATGGAATGGCTTCTTTTCATTTGGCACATCGCCATAAATCACCACCTGCAGCTCACTGAACTGTCAAGTTGCACCCTTCCTCCTTCACTTTAACTATAATAGAAACTGTAAAAAAAAAAAAATGCTCCCCAATTTTCGACAAAATTAAATTACCAAATTTACGTCATGATGTTGCAATTTACTAAAATACGTTTGTTTATCTGCTGAATATTGCTTAAATCCATTGAAAACTTTTTAATTATAGATGATTTTTTTATTAAAACAGTAACTCAGACGTCTGAATAAAAACGTGTTTGTAATTCAAATAGAGTCCATATCATCACAGAAAAAAAATTTAAGGATCACTCTGTTTAAATAAACCATGGCATCTAAAAAAATAATTCACTTGCTTTTCCCGTAATTTATAATTACTGTTTCTTTTTTTCAATCCGATTATGCAACGTTTTTTTTGTTTTTTTTTGTTTTTTTGCATCTGCTAAAGTTCCTAACGGAATTTGGCGAAATTTGCACTAGAACTTTATTGTGATGTATCTTAACTACTGTAAAAATTTTACTGTGTTATTTTCAAAATTCAGAAAAATGGATTTCTGAAAATATTCTCCTAGTCCTTTTGTGCTGTGGAAGTGATAAACAGGTGTTTGCTTTCTTCCCAACCAAGGGCTTCAGATCAGCGCTCCCAGCTGTCAATCAACCGTTGCTTTGGTAACACCCTTTCTGCTGGAGGCTCACTCTGTCCAAAGAGGCACACATACTTGTCCATAATAAAAATTACCAATGCTAACTTTTAAAGTTTCAAACCGATTCAACTGGAATTTTGGAAGTGAGCTTCTGTAATCCAATTACAGTGAATGTAAAAATTTCAGCCACTTTCGTGAAAAATTCGCAAAGATAGTTTTCTTATTTTTTATCATAAGCAGTGGAAGTCTCTTGAGGGGAGGGAGGGTGGCATGCACATAAACAAGAAGAAGATGAATGTGTTGTTCAGGCATACTCCTCACTGGTGGATGCCAGCTGACTTGGTAAATACGCGACCCCCTGCAAATGCTAAATGCCTCTTCTTTCCCCTTCTGTTCTCAATTGTCGGACGGACATCAAGCTCCCCTTCGACCTACTAGTAATCATCCAATTTTATTGCACTGGAAGTAGTGCCTTTTTTTTTCTTTTTTTCCCCCCAGCCAAATTAGGATTTGGTGCACATCGGAAACCGCTGCCGGTGGTTTCTTTGAGAACAGAGAAAAGGAACTTTAAAAAATGAAGGGGTAACAGTAACACGATTTCCTAAAAGGGCATTTTTTAAGCACTAATTTCAAGGCTTTTCAAGACGGCATTAAAAAAACACCGTTTTTCCAGGATATTCCAGGCCTTGAAAACGTAATCATGATTTTCCAGGACTTTCCAGGTTTTCAAGCACGCGTGCGCACCCTGCGTAATGGTAAATTTATTGGCGTTAATAACGGTTGTGTTTTTAATAAATAAGCTTACGAAAATTTCAGGATGAATAGCAAATTTTAGGTATAATTTTAGGAATTTAAGGAGGGTCACAAAATATTAGGAATTTTAGGAGGAATGCGATCCCTGTATTTAGGAAGCATGTTTGACAGAGAGAACAAGTTGGATGGTGAAATCAGTAGGCGAGTGAATTCTTCTTTGAAAGTCATAGCTGCTCTGGGAGGTTTTCACAGGAATGATGGGTTCTCTAGAGAGTCCCGCATGGCTGTGTATAAAACAGTAATTGTTCCTACTCTGATGTATGGCAGTGAAACCTGGGTACTGCAGAAGAAGCATAGGAGTCGTTTGTGTGCTGGAGAAATGCGTTACTTACGTGGGGTTTGTGGTAAGACACGATCTGATTGTGTGAGGAATGAAGATGTATTGCAGTTGTGTGATGTAAAGCAAAATGTTGTTAGCAAGGTGGAAACCAATATGCTTCGGTGGTTTGGCCATGTTGAAAGAATGAGTGATGAAATGCTTACTAAGAAAATATTTTCAACCCAAGTGGCAGGAAGGAAAGGCAGAGGAAGGCCAAGGAAGATATGGGTGGATCAGATTCAGGAGTGTCTGCATGAGAAAAAGATTATGAGTATGAAGTATAAAAGATCTTGTGTAAGGCGTGTAATGGATATCCGTGAAGCACGAGTTGTATGTCAAGATCGCTGTAAATGGCGAAGTTTGATACGACAACAATAAGTAAAATATCTGGAAGTTTGTATTTCTTTTTGGAGCTAACCTCTGAATCTCAGAGAACAGCTTAGTGATATGTATGTATGTATGCATCCTGAGTTGCTGTACTGAAAGTGTAGTGCTAACATGAGCTTGTGGCTATAGTGAGGTAATTAAATTGGACAGTGAAACGTATGTAATAGAAAAGAATACTGTACTGGAGATGGACGGAATGAGTATCTCTAACCGAAATAAACATCCCATTCGTACTTACTTTATGTGTATTATTTCATTCAAATCACTTTACGAAATAAACATCCCATTCGTACTTACTTTATGTGTATTATTTCATTCAAATCACTTTACTTGCAGTGAAGACGGGACAACTACTCATGTCATACACGTATAATCTCCAATATCTACATAAAAGCATTTAAAAAGTCCGAGGGGTGGAACAATTGTTAAATAACCTACACAATGTGTAAGGGTGTACTGGTTGCTGGTTTATTCCTGTTGTATTGTTACCCATAAGTTAATGGTTAATTACCAACACATTGTTAGCCATTATGATTATAATGAGTAACTGCTATATGTCATTACAATTACCATGTAATTCTAATGACTTGTTCACCATTACCATGTAATGGTAACGCTAACCTCTTGTTCCCATTACCATTACACTGGAATGCATTACCGATTAATTCAATTATGTCCGTAGTTATTAACGACTCAATGTCGTTGTTGGATTACATGGTTATCATAATGTTTTAATATACTGGTTAACTGTTCTTTGGCTAAAGAAACACTTAACCTCAATGACATTGAGAACCACAAATGTTAAGCCTATTACCAAAAGACAGTAAATAATAACATCAAACTTATGTTTATCAAAAAAATGTCTGGAAATGATGAAGTACGACTTTGATTCTTGACGATTAAAACCAATATTAACGTGTGAAACAGTAAATTAAACCATGAACATTTATACTCTGACAGTATATTACAAATTCAATTACAATTTTGCCCAACTCTGCTGCTGAGCAACAATGGCACACATGACAGCAACAAGTGCATCTATGATTCTTGAAAGCTGGCACAAATTTAAGTGTCAGTATAAATTATTGTTGAGGTACCAGCTAGTTTTGTGTGACATTGGCCAAAAGACCCAACTCCCTGGGTTTTGTTCCAGAATCCATAGGTGGAATGACCAACTGGAACCATCAGCTGTGGACTAATCCCCCACACTGGTGTACTTTACCAATTAAAAAGACACAAAGCAAGTTTTTAAAGGACTCTAGTGTGGGATATGGTGGACCTAGTACACTTGAGAAAGATGATCCACCACAGAAACGACCTGGAAATGACAAAAGTCATATCAGAAAGAGATTTTGGCTGAGTGAGTGTAAGATTGGTGTATGGAATACTAGAGGAATATATGGAAAGATGAATGAGCTAATTGAAAAAATTAATAAATATAGATTGGATATGCTGTTTGTAACTGAAACTAAAAAGAAGGAAATTGGGATAAAAAAGTGGATGGAACCTTGAGTGTGGTCTGTAGTGTTGGATAATGTGAGAGGACAGGTTCGTGTAAGTGTGATTTTAAGTGAAAAGATGAAGAACAACTTGATTCACTATAGCTGCTTAAGTGATCATATTCTTTGGATTGATTCCTTTGAAAGTGAAACTTCAGAGAATAGTAATTGTTGTAGTGTATGCTCCTTGTGATTCAGAACCTTATGATAGGAAGGAAGTTTTCTGGAATGAGCTAAAAGCTGTTTTGAGCCAGTTTGGCACTAAAGAGAAAGTTATAATAGCAGCAGATTTCAATGCTACAGTCGGTGTGCAGAATGCGATTTCTAACAATGTTCTGGGTAAGTTTAATGATCCTTGTGTGAATGATAATGGCAAAATATTAATTGAATTATGCATTGAGAATAGTTTATGTGTATCTAATACATTTTTCAACAACAAGCATATCCACACATATCCTTGGGAAAATTGTATTCTGGGACAAAAGATTGTAATAGATTTTGTTGTCTACAATCAGCGTCTGAAACACTTCACACTCATGTGATGAGAGGTGTGGATGTTGGCTCTGATCATCCTTGTTAGTGTCACAAGTGAAACTATAAGTTGGTTGGAGAAAAAGGAATAGGAAGAGGACCAGATTGGAAAGAATAAAGGTTGAAAGGCTCCCTGAAGGTCATCAGCATTACTCTAATTTACTCAGAGAATGACTGAAGGAGTTGAAGTCATGTGAGGGGGTTATAGAAAAGAAGTGGCCATGTTTTAAGAACTATGTTGTTACTGTGGCTGAAGAGGTTTGTGGCAACACAAAAGTGGGTTACATTAGAGGTGATGCTAGGGAACAGTGAAATTAAAGAAGCAGTAAAGAGAAAGAAGGAAACATATTTGGGGATAATAATGAAACACATATAGCGTAGTAAATCCTTTTATTTTTGTGGTGTAGTCAGCACAAAGATTCGCCAAGCTTTTGCACTCCACTGGGAGGCTTTTTCAAGGCAATGGTAGACATAAAAATGCTGTGTATTTATAATTTATAAATGATTTATGTCATTTATAAATTATAAATGACATAAATCCATTTATTTTTGTGCTGACTACACCACAAAAATAAACAGATTTAATATGCTATATGCATTTCATTATTATTCATGTCTGGTGCATTGAAAATAAAGTTATATTTAGGGATGTTGCAAGGTAGAGTTTCTGAGGATGAATATCGCTGTAAGAAGCATGAGGCAGCTAAGCTGGTCCGCCAGAATAAGGCAAAAGATAAGAAGAAAAAAATGGAAAGGCATGAATTGATGAATTGGTTTTTTGGAAAGATAGAGAAACTTCCTGGAAGTACATGCAATATAGGAAAAATAGGAGAAAATAAAGTCGCAAGTTGTTTGAAGAATAGGATCAGAGAATTCAGAATGGTAACACTCCGAGAGTAGATGGCATAACTGCTGAGATGTTAAAATAGGGTGGTGACTGTAATTGACTGGTTAACTGAAATCTGCCAGTTGTGCTGGGAGTTAGGAATGGTCCCTCGGGAATGGAGGGATGCTGCCATTGTCCACTTGTATAAGGGAAAAGGTAATCAGACTGAATGGAAGAACTATCGTTGTATTAGCTTATTGAGTGTGCCTGAAACTAAAAAGAAGGAAATTGGGATAAAAAAAGTGTTTGGAAAGGTCATTATATTGATAAGCTACAAGTCCTTACATCAGAAAAAGTGTGGAATGTTTGGAGTGCTTTTATGCCAGGTAAGGGCTGCACTAACCAAAATTTTGCATTACGCATGACGATCAAAAAGTATCTGTCCATTGGTAAGAATGTGTTTGCTGCTTTCATAAATTTAGAGAAAGCTTATGACCGAGTGAATAGGGTACTTCTGTGGAAGGTACTGAATAAATATAGTATTGTTGAGAATCTACTTAATAGTGTGAAAGCTGGCAGTAGAGCTTGTGTATGAGGGAATGGTGTTGTATCAAAATGGTTTTCTATAGGTACAAGAGTCAGACAAGGTTGTGTAATGTCAGCGTGGCTGTTTAATATATTTATGGATGCATTCGTGATGCTAAACTGGACAATACTGTTTTATGTCTTGGTAACATGTGTGTGTGCGCAGAATGCTGTACATGCTGATGATACAGTCCTGTTGGCAGAGAGCAAAAGTGAGTTACAGAGTATGTTGTCCTGGAGGTATGAAGTTTGCATGAAATTCAAACTGAGTATAAATAAAGGAAAAACCAAGTTATGGTTTTTGAGCGAGGAACTGTTACATAGTACTGAACGCAGGATAAGTCTAATGGCATAGTGATTGGCCAGGTGAACGAGTTTGTGTATTTAGGGAGCATATTTGACAAAGAAAACAAATTAGATGGTGAAATTATTAAGCGAGTGAATTTTTTATTGAAAGTCACACATAGTTTGGAAGGATTTCACAAGAATGATGGGTTCTCAAGAGAGTCCCAAATGGCTGTGTATGAAATGTAATTGCTCCTACTTTGATGTAT
The DNA here is from genome assembly GCA_039090855.1 of Macrothele yani. Taxonomy (NCBI): domain Eukaryota; kingdom Metazoa; phylum Arthropoda; class Arachnida; order Araneae; family Macrothelidae; genus Macrothele; species Macrothele yani. The sequence continues at coordinate 71,305,551 of CM077013.1, forward strand.
GGCAGTACTGTAGATGAGACATAGAAGCCATTTGTGTGTGGGAAAGTGCTGTACTTACAGGGTTTACGGCAAGACATTCTCTGATCATGTGAGGAATGAAGATGTGTTGCAGTTGTGAAACATGAGGCAAAATGTTGTCAGTAAGGTGGAGACTATAGTATTCTTATGTGGTTTGGCCATGTTGAAAGAATGAGTGACAAGATTCTTACTAAGAAATTTTTTTCAGCCCAAGTGGTAGGAAAGAAAAGTAGAGGAAGGCAACAGAAAACATGGGAGAACCAGAATTAGGAGTGTCCACACGAGAAGAAAGATTATGAGTATAAAGCACAGGTCTTGTGTACATCATGTGATGGATGCCATTGAAGCTGGAGCTGTGTGCCAAGATCACTGTAAATGAAGATGTTTGATATGGCAACAATAAGAAAATAATCAGTTAAACATTTATCATAGTGAGAAGGATTGGCAGTGAAGCACGTAACATGCTAAAATTAAAAGAACCCCTAATGTCCTCTTATCATGCATTGGTTACATTATGAATTACATTGATTACCTGACATTAAAAAAAACTAATGGAGCACCAAGAACTTCCTGGGGAACTAATCAAAGATCTTTATGACTGTTTTGATTCCTTAGAAACATATTGCTGTTTTGTATATAATGGTATCTACTACCAACAAAATCAAGGTGTACCAATGGGCTCACCACTTTCACCTTGCTTGCTGAAATTATTTGCAAAATATTGAATAATTAATGATTGCCATCCATAACGTCTAAATTCCAAAACATAAAATTGTCTCACAAACAGGTCAACAATAATATCAGCTTTCTGGATATCAACATCAATTCAGACTATTCACTTGGCCTCTCTGTTTACAGAAAAACCTAGTGCCGCCAATAATATCATCCCTTACCAGTCTTATACCTCTGAATTATATAAATTGGCTGCTATTAAATCTTAAATACACAAAGCTAACCTTATATGCAATAGCTCTCCTGCTTTACAAGAATATCAGAACATCATCAACATTGGCAAATTGCATGGCTTTCCACCCTCCTTAGTACATAGACTGATTAAGAAATTTGAGTCACAAAATAGAACTACTAGTTTACTTCCTGAACCTTCCACCACTCATCAGTTTGTTGGCACTTTGCCCTTTTGCCTGTCCTTCACTCATAAAATTTGCTCAATTTTCAAATCTACTTTTTGGCTACAGGATTGCAGTTAAATCACCTCCACATCTTCTCAAACTCATTTTTAAAGACAGAGATCCCAATAAACACCTGGATTTACAAGGCGTCTACTCTATCATTGTCAACACTTCCATAGGCATTACCCATTACATTGGTAGCAGCATCAACCGCTGATTGGTGAAACATATCGCTGATGTTAAGAAAGGCAACCCTTCCACCTCCCTTTCAATTTTAACTATCAGCGATATGTCCGTGATTCCTGATTGGCAAAACATAAAGTGTATCACTTCTCAGTAATTTGAAAGCCCTTAAGTACAGTGAATGCATTGAAATCTACCTCACCTCTAACACTTGCAAAACAGAAGCACCTTTTCAGATCCCTATTATTTGGAAAGCTATTTTGAAATCGGGCAACAACTGATACTAACACCACATGGTTCATTCCATATGTTTTATTCCAAGACTGAGGAAGGTAGAAGTCAACTACCAAAATGTTCCACCATTTACTGTTCCATAATGTAACTAATGTGTGATAAGAGGACATTAGGGATTCTTCTAAACATTTATCTGGTGGATTATCTTTCTTTAAGGAGCTTACCTCTGAATCTCAGAGAACAGCATAGTGATATGCAAGTAATATAAGTAGAAAAGTTTCTGATTTCCACAAAAATAATATTCCCAAGTTAGAAATACAGGAAACATCATACAGCATTAAAAAAAAAATTCATTTCATTAATACATTTTGTCAAAACTATTATCATCCAACTGATACAACAGTACTGATAAAATTCTCCACTTTAAAATGCAAATGCTACTCTCCTGAAACACTACCATTATAAAACAAATTTTATGAATATGAAGTGTCACAATTTGTTTTCTTCAGTTAAATATGGAATGGCCAAAACATAATATGACACTGTCTCATTAATGCATATGTACAGTATACATATGAGATTCATAAGGATGCAATGAACTTGTATCTTACAATGTTGGCAGCTCTAACATGCATTTCATTTTGGTCTTGAGTCATGCACAAAGGACGTAAGCCACCACCATTATCATCTGACATTGCAAGCTTTATTATTTCTGTAAAATTTTCAACCATGGACTTGATATCATCTTTTAAATGCTTGTTGTAAGATTTAAGTAAGGCTTCTTTACTCTGTGGAAGAACTTTAGGATGAAACATTTCTGAAAAGAAAGGAAAACACCTATGTACATTTGTGTCTTTTTGTTTCACACAATCAAAAACTCACTTAAATCAACAGAATTTTCAGCATTGACATTTTCATTACTGAAGCTACCCTGTTGCTGAGAATGTTAGTTTTTTTAATGAGATGTGTTAATGTTCAAGACTGACTCAATGTAGGAAGGCAACTAATTAAGGTACTGCTATAACTATTATATGCTCATGTAAAATCTATTAATTGGTATTGTTTGTTCATAATATTTAGAAAAGGTCACTGTGTGCTGAGTTTAATTCCTCATAACCTTTTGACTCTCAAATGATGAACTATTTAGAGCTATCAAAATGATATTTGGTTCATCTGGATAGATAAATGATTTTGACTGTTTAGCTGCAAAAATATTCATACTTTTGACTGGTAATCTGAATCTTGTGGCACCTGAGACTATTGCACAACACGACCATTGCCAGCATTCATGGGGACCATAAGTAAGAATGCGATTTGACATCAACATATCTGTTTCTGACACTATAAGCTAATCAGTAAAAATTACTCAAAAAAAAATATATATATATATATATTCTATTAAGAAGAGACCTAAGCAAAAAAAAATATATATTTTTGACTCATACCAAGTTCAACACAGGAAAGGTTATGTATCTACCGGTGTGAGTAAAAAGAGAAAAGATAAAAAATAAAATAAAACAACTGAATGTAGAAAGTGTCGAGAATACTGAGCCTTGGCTTTATCAAGGACCAGCAAAAACTCTGCATTTTCTCACTTCCACAAAGACCTAGTTGGAAATGGGTTTCTGCAAAGCCATAGATGCAAGTAATAAGCCCACCAAAAATTGTTTTAAAAATATATATATGTCATGACCTCCGCAGAGTTGTATGACCTAGCTTTAGTTAACAATTTAGCTTGCATCTATAACTTTCATGGCCCGACCCATGCTCTTCATCTGCTACTATGAAACAGAAAGAAGAAGCACTGCTGCCCACCCAAAATACAACACCAAGAATGACACGAGATAGCAAAGTCAGATTTACTGGACACATAACAACAGATAAAAAGATGAAACGATTGAACTTACAGGCCCATGCGACTTGCGGAACACGCAGACATCAATAGTTCGTATGGCCCCCATGGGTGGCAATAACGGCCGCTACACGCCGCAGCATCGAACGAAAGAGGCTTTGGATGTGGGCTTGGGGTATGTCGGTCCAGGCTGCTTCCACACGTTGCCACAGTTCATCAGGCGTAGCCGTGGGTGGTACTTGGCGGGCCACTCGGTTGCCGATCAGCGATCAGACGTGTTCGATGGGCGACATATCGGGAGAACAGGCGGGCCACAGCAGCAGTGACACCTGGTGGGCCATAAATAATTGTTGCACAATGCGCGCCATGTGCGGGCGCGCATTGCCCTGTCGAAACGTGGCCGCTGGCAGGTCCTGCAGGTAAGGGAGGACTACAGGCTCCAAAACGTCGGAGATGTAGCGGTGGCTGTTGAGTGTACCGGCGATGCGTACCAGATGGGTGCGGGTATCATATCCAATTGTGCCCCAAACCATAACGACAGGCGACGGACCGGTATGGCGATACATAATGCAGGCGTCATACAATCTCTCGCCGCGGTGCCACCACACGCGGATCCGACCATCGTGGTGTTGCAGGCAGAAGTGCGATTCGTTGGAGAAGACAATGTCGTGCCATTCCGTAGTCCAGGTGCGGCGTTCAACGGCCAACTGCCGCCGCACTTGCCGGTGGTGTAACGTCAATGGTAATTGGAGCAATGGCCGCCGTGCGACAAGTCCCATATATATGTTGGTTACTGATAGTTGTTTCCAGAAGTTAGCATCCCTGGAAATGACATTTGCATTCAGGATTATATGATGGCACAGAATAAAATTCCTCTGTATTATGGTGCTTGCACTGTTCCTGTTACCCCCTACCCATTGCTAAACAGTCAGTAACTTTTTCCATATGGCTAGTATAATTATGACACTACTATCCACACTGGATGTTGAAAACTTTGAAACACTTTTGTGAAAGTTGATTGTTGACATTAACAATGACTATCATGAATTCCTGTATAATCATCCAGGAAATTGCTTTCCACTTTCACTTAGCTTTTAATGCTTTGTAAACAGTATACTTCAGCTATCAAAAAAGTGCATGCCAAATGGGTTTCTCGTCAGCTGACAAGTGATTTGAAAACCAAGTTTTTCTTTTTCTTTCTTTCAAATCTTGTTGCAGATGAGATGTGAGCACATCTGTATGAACCAGAAAGAATAAGTCAATGTAATGGCAGCACATCACCTAACCCAAACATATGACATTCAATATTCAATTATTAGTACAGATGGTAGTAGTCACAGTATTTTTGGAAAATGACACAATGGCATTCTCATGGATTTACTGAAGCACAATGCCACAGTAAATAAGAACTGTGTGCAATCTTCTGGCATATATGAAGTAATCAGATATAGGCCGCAGAAAGATCACAAAACCATCCATCCAGCTACTCCATGACAACATTTGCCCTTTAATGCATTTTGTCATGAATCTGTCAATTGCAATGAGCAGCCCTATGAGCCACACTCTCCTTCACAGCCAAGATTTTGCACAGCTGGGCTTTTGTCTTTTGATCCAATGAAAAACAGTATCTGTGGACAAAGATTTGATCACTTACTCAAGGCTCTACCCAGAAATATTCATTTGGTTTTAGTTCCAGTTGAAGAAATTTTCATTTAATCATCCTTCCCTCTGAGTTCCTTTGGTTTTACGGATGTTTCTGGCCTCTTGATTTTAGTCAAGGCCTGTTCTCAATGTATAGAAGGATTATCAAAAGTTTTGTTTACTCCTGAAGAATTTAAATATTGTTTCTAGGTTCCTCATACTGTTGCCAGTTACGAAACTGAAATGTTTTTATTGTGTATTTTGTAATTCTGTCATTGTTGTTGTAATTAAGCTGTTTAAAACACCACTTATTAGTTTTGAAGGCTCATTGATGGCACTGTTTTTCTGGACGTAATTACTTTCTTTAATTAATCTCTTGTTTTTATGAGACTCATAGTCCAATATTTTAATTTTTTTCCCATAAAGGTTCACATTTGCATAACTGCATATGATTTGCTAATACACTATTTTGATCTTTGTTATTAATAGCCATTTGATGTTCATTAATTATGATTTCCAATTTTTGAGACGTTTGTCCAATATAATTACTGTTACAATTAAGTGGAATTTGATATACAACATTTTTTCTTTCCATCTTGTCTAAATATATATTGTATTTCTGTATGTTTCTTTATTAACTAAATATGCTACTTCATTTTCTGTTGTAGTGGCTACTTTTATGAAAATTTCTTCAACTGGAACTAGAACCAAACAAAGATTTGATGTTGCTCACCATAATTATTTCAAATAGGATTCCAGTTGAGGGGTGTGATACAAATGTATCATGTACACTGAAGTTACTTAGAAGGGTAGTTTTGTGCAACACAAGAAGGGGACACACGTTCATTATAATAAAAAATGCCATTACCTCACAGGTGTTACTTCTAACACACCCAAAGGAATAACAGACTTATGTTTAATAAATAAACCTCAATAATTATGTATAATCTAAAAACTTTTTTTTTGTGGAGAAAAATTGAATAGCACAAAACTGAATAGCACTGTATATTTTTGTTGATTTTTACCTGCAAAGAAGTCTTTGAAAATTTTCATGAAAGTGCAAGTTTCAACCTATCAATGCAACTCAAAAATACAATTGATTATCAGACACCACGGGAGTAAATTGGTCATCAGTTAATTGCATCACTTTATTTATTTTAGCATATTTTGTTACAATCCCTATTTCAGTTGATGTACATACAAGTTTGTTTTCTGTTTTAAGTTTTTAACTATATATGGAAGTTAAAAACGCTACTCCGAAAAGTTGCTTTACCAAACTCATCATTCTAATTTTAAGAACTGCACAGGGTAATTTACGGGTACAAAAAAAAAAAAAAACTCTACTTTGAACCTAAACCTATATACCTAAATAACAGCTTCCTCTCTTAAGTAATATATACAGTGGATCCCGTTTAAGAAGTTTTCGTTGGGACGAAGCGATGAAAACTTTTAAACAGGAAGTGTCTGATTGGGTTTTGTAAGACTTTAGCGGTTAAAAATGCTGCATAGATTAAATCCAGAAATTACATTTTAGTTAATGTTAAAGTAACATACAAAATTTCACAACTTACCCATTTAAACTTGAATATGAGGATTGAAAGCTACATTTATTATGCTACAGGATTACAAAAATACTGTTCTAAAAGTGTTTGTTTCTTCCTTTTTTCCACTAGATTCACAAAGTGCGTGTCCATTTCCCTCAAATTTTTCATTATGTCAGCTGGAACACGTTCATGGCTTTCTATAAAGCTGCAAAAAGTTTCTAATGCTTTACCAGCTTCAGCTGAAGTTGGAATTGGCCTGCACTCATCTTCTTGCGTTTCTGGTTCATCGTCCTCTTGCGTTTCGATGTCGCAAATATCGTCGATATTTTGCATTTCAAAAGTGGGAACATCTTTGTCAATGTTTACAAGCTCTTCAAAGGAAGATTTGAAGTTTAGTTTTTTTTTTTGCAAACTTTCCCAAGCTTCATTGTTGTCACGATGGTTTTCTTCATTGGAAAAACTAAGCTCTTCAAGCATTGAAACCAGCTTTCCTGAAGCAATTTGTTATCGTTGAAGATGATACCTTTTCCCATGAAGAAACAATAAAATGCAGAGCATCTAATAAATTAAATTTCAGTGTACATCTGGTTTAACTTGAGTCTGATTCAAGCATCTGCAGTAGCCAAATAAACTAAACGTTTCCTGTAGAATTGTTTCATGGTTTTAATTATTCCTTGATCCATTGGTTGTAACATTGAAGTTGAGTTAGGTGGCAAGAAAACTACTTTTACATTTTCTAGATGATCTATGTTCTTTGGATGGGCTGTGCAATTATCAAAAAATAACAAAACTTTTATATTTTCTTTGGCCATTTTCTTCTGAAACTCTATTAAAAAGTCTTCAAAAATCTGAACTGTCATCCATGTGCTTTTGCTATTTCTGCATGGAAAAGTTTTCACATTTTTGAAGCACCTTGGATTCTTCTTTGATTTCCCAATGACCAATAAAGGTAACTTTTCTGTTCCATCCATATCCGCCCTACCAGAACTGTCAATCTTTCTTTATTTACTTTGACTCCATGGCTGCTATCTCTTGTGAAAGAGTAGTAGGTCTTGTCAGGAAGAAGGTTGTAAAACAAAGAACACTTGTCAGCATTGAAAACATCTCTTGCTTGGTATGCTGATAACAGTTCTGGTAAAACATTAGATTTCCAATCATCCACTTCTTCGACGTTAACACTTTTTGATTCTCCACAAACAGTTTTATAAGCCAGTCCTGTTCTTTTCCTAAAACGGTCGATCCATCCGTTGGAAGGATTAAATTCAACATTTAATTTCTTGGAAATCTCTTCTGCTTTCTCACAAAGAATTGTCACGTTGATCGGAATGTTAGCGTTTCTTGCTTGTTTAAACCATACAAAAGTTTTTCTTCGACATCCTTGTATTTACCCTTCTTAATCTTTTTTATTTTTAATGAATGGAAAGGCTGGGAAAGAAAACACCTCCCATCTTGCCACTATACCATTGAGGGTTGTAACAGGTAAATTTAGTTCTTTTGCTATCTGCACCCTAGTTAAATGCGGTTTTTCATTAACTTTCGTAATAATGTTTCGTTTCTCAACCACAGATAAAGCTTTTCTTTTTATGCCTTTAGACGCCATATTTCTAGCTATGAATTTCAACAATAAAACTAAATGTTTAACATCTGAGCCTAACTCTGACAGAATGACTAATTTTCAGCAGGTGTTTCCTTTCCCAGCCTTTTCCCAACCCCAAAGATAAGGCAATTGTGATAAACAAAAGGCAGATGCAGAAGAAGTGGGGGAGTAAACATGACCCCCTGCATTGACCGTGGGAAGCCGGCAAGGGCTTCGCTTGCTATATGTAGAAATGTTTCCTCCCAACTTCTTTGACATGTACTTATCTGCTGGACGAGTTCCAAAATCATATGTTTTTACTTAGAAACTTGTGACACAATTTACAACTTCTTAAGCGTGAAAACTTGAAACATCGTTACTTCTTAAGTGGTAAAAATTAACATTAGCACTATGGGAAAAAAATCAGGACTAAAAATAAAACTTTTTAAACCAGAAAACTTCTTAAGTGGGATCCACTGTAATAGCTTTGTACTTCCATTTACTTATTTTTCAAGTTACGTTAACTTCTTTTATTATGTTTGAAATTAGAATTGAATGATGAGTTTCTACATATCAGGTAAATCTTCTGGGTCAGAGTTAGCAATTCTTTTTCTTCTATAGAGACTACTTCTTCTATTCCAACTTTTTCTGCTTCCTGTGTCCTATGATTTTTATTTAGCATCTGGTTCTATCTTGCAACATCTGTATTAGTTGGGAGTATATTTCTGTATTGGGAGGGTTCTAATTTATTTTCACATAATAAAAACCTAGAGAGTCCATAGAAGCTACCCATATATATATATATATATATATATATATATATATATATATATACCTCAACACTAAACTGGAACGTGGCAAGCTCATAAGACAAACAAAATGTATTGACATAACCAACCTTAAAAAACACCATAATACTTTCAAGTTGGAACTGAAGAACAGATTCTCTGCTTTAGAAGGCCTAACATCGGAAGAAGTGGATATTTCGGAAGTTAACAGAAAAGTAACCAAAGCTCTAATGGAAACAGCAACAAAATTAGCTGGGTCTAAGAACAAGGTGCATGGGAACAAATTATCAGGAAAAACCAAAATGTTGATGCAAAAAAGAAGAGAGATGAGGACAACTAAAGAAGATGTGACTTCCAAAGTGGAATATATAGAGCTATGCAAGACAACACGAAAAAGTATCACTGAAGATGTAAGGAAATTCAACTGTGAGCTAGTGAGGAAAGCAATTGAAAACAACCAAAGCCTTAAGATAGCAAAGGGACATCTCAGTAAGGGAAGAAAACAGATTATGGCTCTGAGAAAAGAAGATGGTTCTACAACAAGAAATAGAGGCGAAATTTTGACAAGAGTGAAAGATTTCTACTCCAAATTATATGAAAGGGATGATACATGTACTCCAGACATCATGAAAGGTACCAGAGTTCTTCCAGTCCTCCCAGCAGAAGTTGCTCATGCAATCAAGAACATGAAGCGGGGGAAAGCTCCAGGAGAAGATGGAATTACTATAGACATCATACAAGAAGCAAGTGGAGAAATTGAAACAGTACTCGCCCAAATTTTCACTCGATGCCTTAATGAAGGGAAGATTCCTGAGGATTGGAACAATGCTACAATGATCCTGCTACATAAAAAAGGTGACATTGAGGATCTCAGGAACTACAGACCTATCAGCCTCCTATCAGTGGTTTATAAAATCTTCACTAAAGTTCTTTCACACCGCTTGAAGGTAACACTGGACATGGCTCAACCGAGAGAACAAGCTGGATTCAGGAGTGGCTACAGCACAATAGATCATATCCACGTACTGAGAGAACTAATTGAAAGAGCGAGGGAATATGAACTTCCATTGTGCATGGCTTTTATCGATTATGAAAAAGCCTTTGATTCGGTGAAACCATCAGCAGTTACCACGGCTCTGAAATCCTGCGGTATTGAAGATGCATACATTAATATTATTAATAACATCTATGAAAATGCAAGTGCAAAGATTCGGCTGTTTGAAAATACAACACACATAAAAATTGGAAAGGGAGTGAGACAAGGTGACACCATATCTCCGAAGCTCTTTAATGCCACATTGGAAAATGTCTTTCAATCACTGAACTGGGAAAACAAAGGGATAAAGATTAATGGAGATTATCTAACCCACCTTCGTTTTGCTGATGACGTAGTCATTTTTGCAACTACCCCATCAGAGCTGCAGAGTATGATCCAGGAACTTGCTGACAAGAGTAAAGAAGTGGGATTAAAAATGAACTTTCAGAAGACAAAAGTGATGTTCAATGCTTTTACAAGAAATGAAGATTTATTGATTGATGGAGAAAAACTGGAGATAACAGATACGTATGTTTATCTTGGACAGCAGATATCAAGCGAGGGTCACATTGATGAAGAAATTAATCGGCGTACAAAACTTGCCTGGAGAGCTTTTGGAAGAAACAGCATAATTTTCAAGAGCAATATGCCATTATGTCTTAAAAGAAAAGTGTTTGATCAATGCATCCTTCCAGTGCTTACGTATGGTGCAGAGACGTGGACCTTAACTAAAAGAGACATACAAAGGCTGCAGACAACTCAAAGAAGCATGGAGAGGTGCATGCTTGGTATAACCAGGAGAGATAAGAGGAACTCGTGGATCCGAAAAATGACGAGAGTGGAAGACATCATGATCAGAGTTAAATCCCTGAAATGGCAATGGGCTGGACATACTGCCAGAAGGACAGACCATAGATGGACAGCCGAAATTTTAGATTGGATTCCAAGGGACAGGAAAAGACCCAGAAAAAGACCACATGGGAGATGGGTGGATGAAATTCGTAAATATGCGGGAGTGACATGGAGGAGACTGGCACAAGACAGACCGTTGTGGAGGAAACTTGGGGAGACCTTCGTCCAGCAGTGGATTGATAATGGTTGACAATGATGATGATGATGATATATATATATGAGTTTGCAGAGGCAGAAGGGTTTTTCATCTTGAACTCCTTCTTCAAGAAAAAGCCACACAGGAAATGGACATGGAGACATCCAAATGGGACGACAAGTGAAATTGATTTTATTATGTGTAACAAAAAATTCGTCATAGAAGACTGCAGTGTGCTAAACAAGTTCAACACAGGTAGTGACCATAGATTGGTGAGATGTAAGATGCACCTCAACACTAAACTTGAACGTGGCAAGCTCATAGGACAAACAAAATCTATTGACATAACCAACCTTAAAAAACACCATAATACCTTCAAGTTAGAACTGAAGAACAGGTTCTCTGCTTTAGAAGGCCTAACATCGGAAGAAGTGGACATCTCTGAAGTTAACAGAAAAGTAACCAAAGCTCTTATGGAAACAGCAACAAAATTAGCTGGGTCTAAGAACAAGTTGCATGTGAACAAATTATCAGGAAAAACCAAAATGTTGACGCAAAAAGAAGAAGAGATGAGGACAACTAAAGAAGATGTGACTTCCAAAGTGGAATATATAGAGCTATGCAAGACAGTAAGAAAAAGTATCACTGAAGACGTAAGGAAATTCAACTGTGAACTAGTGAGGAAAGCAATTGAAAACAACCAAAGCCTAAAGATAGCAAAGGGACATCTCAGTAAGGGAAGAAAACAGATTATGGCACTGAGAAAAGAAGATGGTTCTGTAACAAGAAATAGAGGCGAAATTTTGACAAGAGTGAAAGATTTCTACTCCAAATTATATGAAAGGGATGATATATGCACTCCAGACATCATGAAAGATACCAGTACCAGAGTTCCTCCAGTCCTTCCAGCAGAAGTTGCACATGCAATCAAGAACATGAAGCGAGGAAAAGCTCCAGGAGAAGATGGAATTACTGTAGACATCATACAAGAAGCAAGTGGAGAAATCGAAACAGTACTCGCCCAAATTTTCACTCGATGCCTTAATGAAGGAAAGATTCCTGAGGATTGGAACACCGCTACAATGATCCTGCTACATAAGAAAGGTGACATTGAGGATCTCGGAAACTACAGACCTATCAGCCTCCTATCAGTAGTTTATAAAATCTTCACTAAAGTTCTTTCACACCGCTTGAAGGTAACACTGGACATGGCTCAACCGAGAGAACAAGCTGGATTCAGGAGTGGCTACAGCACAATAGATCATATCCACGTGCTGGGAGAACTAATTGAAAGAGCGAGGGAATATGAACTTCCATTGTGCATGGCTTTTATCGATTATGAAAAAGCCTTTGATTCGGTGAAACCATCAGCAGTTACAATGGCTCTGAAAACCTGCGGTATTGAAGATGCATACATTAATATTATTAATAACATCTATGAAAATGCAAGTGCAAAGATTAGGCTGTTTGAAAATACAACACACGTAAAAATTGGAAAGGGAGTGAGACAAGGTGACACCATATCTCCGAAGCTCTTTAATGCCACATTGGAGGGTGTTTTTCAGTCACTGAGCTGGGAAAACAAGGGGATAAAGATTAATGGAGATTATCTAACCCACCTTCGTTTTGCTGATGACGTAGTCATTTTTGCAACTACCCCATCAGAGCTGCAGAGTATGATCCAGGAACTTGCTGACAAGAGTAAAGAAGTGGGATTAAAAATGAACTTTCAGAAGACAAAAGTGATGTTCAATGCTTTTACAAGAAATGAAGATTTATCGATTGATGGAGAAAAGCTGGAGATAACAGACACGTACGTTTATCTTGGACAGCAGATATCAAGTGAGGGTCACATTGATGAAGAAATTAATCGGCGTACAAAACTTGCCTGGAGAGCTTTTGGAAGAAACAGCATAATTTTCAAGAGCAATATGCCATTATGTCTTAAAAGAAAAGTGTTTGATCAATGCATCCTTCCAGTGCTTACGTATGGTGCGGAGACGTGGACCTTAACTAAAAGAGACATACAAAGGCTGCAGACAACTCAAAGCAGCATGGAGAGGTGCATGCTTGGTGTAACCAGGAGAGATAAGAAGAGGAACTCGTGGATCCGAAAAATGACAAGAGTGGAAGACATCACGATCAGAGTTAAATCCCTGAAATGGCAATGGGCTGGACATACTGCCAGAAGGACAGATCATCGATGGACAGCCGAAATTTTAGATTGGATTCCAAGGGACAGGAAAAGACCCAGAAGAAGACCACATGGGAGATGGGTGGATGAAATTCGAAAGTATGCAGGGTGACATGGAGGAGACTGGCACAAGACAGACCGTTGTGGAGGAAACTTGGGGAGACCTTCGTCCAGCAGTGGATTGATAATGGTTGACAATGATGATGATGATGATATATATATATATATATATATATATATATCATCATCAGCAACAACCATTTTATCAATCCACTGCTGAATGAAGGTCTCCCCAAGTTTCTTCCACAACAGTTTATCTTGCGCCAGTCTCCTCCATGACACTCCTGCATGCTTTTGAATTTCATCCACCCATCTCCCATGTGATCTTCTTCTGGGTCATTTCATGACCCTTGGAATATACACAGTCGAGTCACATTATTGTGACCACCTCCTACTTTTGACGTCAACAGCGTGTAGCAAATGAAAGAAGGCACATGTCGTGAGCTGGCTTGAAGGGTATATAAGGTGTGCTTTAGGCATTCTGAAAACATATCATTCATTGGTGTCATGGTTAAAAGGAGCGATTTATCAAATTTGCAAAAAGAGATGATTATCGGCTTTGGGGCCAAGGGTGGCAGTATTTCAGAAACAGTGCAGTTTGTGAACTGTTTGTGTGCTGCTGTGGTTAAAGTGTATCATGATTGGAGAAATGGCACCATTGTGAATAAGCGATGTGGAAACTGCGGAGCACCACGTGCCATTGATGTGAGAGGTGAATGTCGGCTGTGAAGGTGCATAAGGGCTGATCAACATGCTACAGTGGAGTAACTCACTGCCCGAATGAACCATGGGGCTACCGGAAGGTGGTCTAAGATGAGAGTTCAGCGAACCCTGCTGCATAAGGGGCTTCGATTCAAACGGATGGTCACTGCACATATGCTAACGAAGGTGCATCGACAGAAAAGGCTTATGTTTGCACGGCAGTATGAGAATTGAACCTCCACTGACTGGCAAAGGATTGCCTTCTCCGATGAGTCATGTTTTCTGCTTCATCGAACGGATGGACGTTGGCGTATAAGTTGAGAAATATCAGAGAACAAACACTCTTTTTTTTTTTATTGGAGGTTTAACGACCACCGTGAGCAACTCAATGGGTTATAAGCAGTCGCCCATCCCTAATTTAGGGCGAATGGTTCCAGGGAAGAGAGCCAGTGCCATAAGACAAACACAACATTTATGTCTCACCAGGATTTGAGCCCGGACTCTTTTGGACAAAAGAACGGAAACCATCGCTTAGACCACTGTGCCACCAGGGCAGCAACAGGCACTCTTCAACCATTGCTGGAAGAACACAAGCTGGTGGACGCAGCATTATGGTCTAGGGAATGTTTTCGTGGAATTCTCTGGGCACACTTATTTCTGTGGAAGGCACTATAGACCCAATTCGTTATGAATCCGTCCTTGCAGACCACGTATACCCATACATGCTGATTGTCTTCCCTGGGGCGGATGGGATCTTCCAGTACGACAATTTGCCGTGTCACACAGCTAGAAATGTCCGAGAGTGGTTGGAAGAGCACGATGAAGGCTTTAAAGTACTTCCCTGGCCCTCTAATTCCCCAGACTTAAACACAATTGGGCATCTGTGAGACCACCTTGATCGTGTTGTTTTCTTTATTGATCCTCCACCACGCACCCTCCAGCAGCTGTCAGATGCACTGCAGTCAGCATGGCTTCACATAACTGTGAACACCTTCCAACACTTTACTGAGTCACTCTCAGCCCATCCAGCTGCTGTCTGCACTGCAAACGGCGGTTACTCTGGATAGCCTATTAGCTGTGTCACAATAATGTGGCTCGGCCGTATGTGTGTGTGTATATATATATATATATGAGCAAAATTTTACTCACAACAACGAAGAACTCCTCAAAGAAATCCCTAGGGTTTCCTTGGGGACTTCTTCGTTGCTGTGAGTAAACTTTTGCTCATATACTCTCTACCCATGGTTTTTGCAGCTGGGCGCAGTTCCCTGGAGAGTTGTACAACTTCACAGTACATGTTTTAAGTTTTATTATATATCATCATCATCATCATTGTCAACCATTATCAATCCACTGCTGGACGAAGGTCTCCCCAAGTTTCCTCCACAACGGTCTGTCTTGTGCCAGTCTCCTCCATGTCACCCCTGCATACTTTCGAATTTTATCCACCCATCTCCCATGGGTCTTCTTCTGGGTCTTTTCCTGTCCCTTGGAATCCAATCTAAAATTTCGGCTGTCCATCGATGATCTGTCCTTCTGGCAGTATGTCCAGCCCATTGCCATTTCAGGGATTTAACTCTGATCATGATGTCTTCCACTCTTGTCATTTTTCGGATCCACGAGTTCCTCTTCTTATATCTCCTGGTTACACCAAGTATGCACCTCTCCATGCTTCTTTGAGTTGTCTGCAGCCTTTGTATGTCTCTTTTAGTTAAGGTCCACGTCTCTGCACCATACGTAAGCACTGGAAGGATGCATTGATCAAACACTTTTCTTTTAAGACATAATGGCATATTGCTCTTGAAAATTATGCTGTTTCTTCCAAAAGCTCTCCAGGCAAGTTTTGTACGCCGATTAATTTCTTCACCAATGTGACCCTCACTTGATATCTGCTGTCCAAGATAAACGTACGTGTCTGTTATCTCCAGCTTTTCTCCATCAATCGATAAATCTTCATTTCTTGAAAAAGCATTGAAAAAATTTCTGTGGAAGGCACTATTATATCATCATCATCATCATTGTCAACCATTATCAATCCACTGCTGGACGAAGGTCTCCCCAAGTTTCCTCCACAACGGTCTGTCTTGTGCCAGTCTCCTCCATGTCACTCCCGCATATTTACGAATTTCATCCACCCATCTCCCATGTGGTCTTTTTCTGGGTCTTTTCCTGTCCCTTGGAATCCAATCTAAAATTTCGGCTGTCCATCTATGGTCTGTCCTTCTGGCAGTATGTCCAGCCCATTGCCATTTCAGGGATTTAACTCTGATCATGATGTCTTCCACTCTCGTCATTTTTCGGATCCACGAGTTCCTCTTCTTATCTCTCCTGGTTATACCAAGCATGCACCTCTCCATGCTTCTTTGAGTTGTCTGCAGCCTTTGTATGTCTCTTTTAGTTAAGGTCCACGTCTCTGCACCATACGTAAGCACTGGAAGGATGCATTGATCAAACACTTTTCTTTTAAGACATAATGGCATATTGCTCTTGAAAATTATGCTGTTTCTACCAAAAGCTCTCCAGGCAAGTTTTGTACGCCGATTAATTTCTTCATCAATGTGACCCTCACTTGATATCTGCTGTCCAAGATAAACATACGTATCTGTTATCTCCAGTTTTTCTCCATCAATCGATAAATCTTCATTTCTTGTAAAAGCATTGAACATCACTTTTGTCTTCTGAAAGTTCATTTTTAATCCCACTTCTTTACTCTTGTCAGCAAGTTCCTGGATGGGGTAGTTGCAAAAATGACTACGTCATCAGCAAAACGAAGGTGGGTTAGATAATCTCCATTAATCTTTATCCCTTTGTTTTCCCAGTTCAGTGATTGAAAGACATTTTCCAATGTGGCATTAAAGAGCTTCAGAGATATGGTGTCACCTTGTCTCACTCCCTTTCCAATTTTTATGTGTGTTGTATTTTCAAACAGCCGAATCTTTGCACTTGCATTTTCATAGATGTTATTAATAATATTAATGTATGCATCTTCAATACCGCAGGATTTCAGAGCCGTGGTAACTGCTGATGGTTTCACCGAATCAAAGGCTTTTTCATAATCGATAAAAGCCATGCACAATGGAAGTTCATATTCCCTCGCTCTTTCAATTAGTTCTCTCAGTACGTGGATATGATCTATTGTGCTGTAGCCACTCCTGAATCCAGCTTGTTCTCTCGGTTGAGCCATGTCCAGTGTTACCTTCAAGCGGTGTGAAAGAACTTTAGTGAAGATTTTATAAACCACTGATAGGAGGCTGATAGGTCTGTAGTTCCTGAGATCCTCAATGTCACCTTTTTTATGTAGCAGGATCATTGTAGCATTGTTCCAATCCTCAGGAATCTTCCCTTCATTAAGGCATCGAGTGAAAATTTGGGCGAGTACTGTTTCAATTTCTCCACTTGCTTCTTGTATGATGTCTATAGTAATTCCATCTTCTCCTGGAGCTTTCCCCCACTTCATGTTCTTGATTGCATGAGCAACTTCTGCTGGGAGGACTGGAAGAACTCTGGTACCTTTCATGATGTCTGGAGTACATGTATCATCCCTTTCATATAGTTTGGAGTAGAAATCTTTCACTCTTGTCAAAATTTCGCCTCTATTTCTTGTTATAGAACCATCTTCTTTTCTCAGAGCCATAATCTGTTTTCTTCCCTTACTGAGATGTCCTTTTGCTATCTTTAGGCTTTGGTTGTTTTCAATTGCTTTCCTCACTAGCTCACAGTTGAATTTCCTTACGTCTTCAGTGATACTTTTTCGTGCTGTCTTGCATAGCTCTATATATTCCACTTTGGAAGTCACATCTTCTTTAGTTGTCCTCATCTCTCTTCTTTTTTGCATCAACATTTTGGTTTTTCCTGATAATTTGTTTACATGCAACTTGTTCTTAGACCCAGCTAATTTTGTTGCTGTTTCCATAAGAGCTTTGGTTACTTTTCTGTTAACTTCAGAAATATCCACTTCTTCCGATGTTAGGCCTTCTAAAGCAGAGAATCTGTTCTTCAGTTCCAACTTGAAAGTATTATGGTGTTTTTTAAGGTTGGTTATGTCAATACATTTTGTTTGTCTTATGAGCTTGCCACGTTCCAGTTTAGTGTTGAGGTGCATCTTACATCTCACCAATCTATGGTCACTACCTGTGTTGAACTTGTTTAGCACACTGCAGTCTTCGATGACGAATTTTTTGTTACACATAATAAAATCAATTTCACTTGTCGTCCCAATTGGATGTCTCCATGTCCATTTCCTGTGTGGCTTTTTCTTGAAAAAGGAATTCAAGATGAAAAATCCTTCTGCCTCTGCAAACTCAACGAGAGTATTTCCACGCTGGTTTCTGTTGCCGTGACCGAATTTACCTACTGAAGTTTCATTCTGTTGCCGGTGCCCTATTTTTGCATTGAAATCTCCCATAATTATCTTCAAGTGCTGCTTACCTTTATTATTTAGATGACGAATTTCCTCATAAAATTCTTCAATTTCTTCTTCAGGATGACTTGTGGTGGGTGCATAAGTTTGAATAATCTGAGCCTGGTATCTTCTCGATAGTTGGATAACGAGTCGTGCAGCTCTGTCAGAGGAACTTTCAACTTCTACCACTTTATCCTTCAGTTTCTTGTTTATTATAAATCCAACACCACTAGTTCTGCCAGTATCTGTCCCACGATAATAGAAGAGATGTCCACTTTTCAGTTCAATGAGATCTTCTCCTTTTCTCCTTACCTCACTCAGCCCGACGATGTCCCACTTGATCCTTTGTAGTTCCTCTTCCAATTCAAGAAGCCTTGAATCAGAAGATAGGGAGCGTCCGTTGTAGGTAGCCAAGGTCAGCATCAAATGGCAGCCTAGTCCGGTCCTCCGGGGATTCTTAGCACCCTCTGCCTTCATGTCGCACTGGCCGCTGCCTTGGCCAGGTACATTCCAGCTGCCGGAGACTGAGGGCCAAGATTTAAGTTGTAGAGTCATTTTGGAGGTGTTTGGCCATAACTCACCACGCTGGCCAAGCGGGTTGGTGAGTGTGGGATAGCATTTCCTCTGATCCCGATGGTATAGTTATACCGCTATTTGCGGTCGTCAGAGCCCCTTTAGTGGGAACAGGATGCACCACGAGAAGGCGGGGTTGACATTTGTCAAGGAGAGGCTGTGATGTTACGCATCACCTGACCTTACATCCCACTATTATATATATATATATATATATCATCATCATCATCATTGTCAACCATTATCAATCCACTGCTGGACGAAGGTCTCCCCAAGTTTCCTCCACAACAGTCTGTCTTGTGCCAGTCTCCTCCATGTCACCCCTGCATACTTTCGAATTTCATCCACCCATCTCCCATGTGGTCTTCTTCTGGGTCTTTTCCTGTCCCTTGGAATCCAATCTAAAATTTCGGCTGTCCATCGATGATCTGTCCTTCTGGCAGTATGTCCAGCCCATTGCCATTTCAGGGATTTAACTCTGATCATGATGTCTTCCACTCTTGTCATTTTTCGGATCCACGAGTTCCTCTTCTTATCTCTCCTGGTTACACCAAGTATGCACCTCTCCATGCTTCTTTGAGTTGTCTGCAGCCTTTGTATGTCTCTTTTAGTTAAGGTCCACGTCTCTGCACCATACGTAAGCACTGGAAGGATGCATTGATCAAACACTTTTCTTTTAAGACATAATGGCATATTGCTCTTGAAAATTATGCTGTTTCTTCCAAAAGCTCTCCAGGCAAGTTTTGTACGCCGATTAATTTCTTCATCAATGTGACCCTCACTAGATATCTGCTGTCCAAGATAAACGCACGTGTCTGTTATCTCCAGCTTTTCTCCATCAATCGATAAATCTTCATTTCTTGTAAAAGCATTGAACATCACTTTTGTCTTCTGAAAGTTCATTTTTAATCCCACTTCTTTACTCTTGTCAGCAAGTTCCTGCATCATACTCTGCAGCTCTGATGGGGTAGTTGCAAAAATGACTACGTCATCAGCAAAACGAAGGTGGGTCAGATAATCTCCATTAATCTTTATCCCCTTGTTTTCCCAGCTCAGCGACTGAAAAACACCCTCCAATGTGGCATTAAAGAGCTTCGGAGATATGGTGTCACCTTGTCTCACTCCCTTTCCAATTTTTACGTGTGTTGTATTTTCAAACAGCCTAATCTTTGCACTTGCATTTTCATAGATGTTATTAATGATATTAATGTATGCATCTTCAATACCGCAGGTTTTCAGAGCCATTGTAACTGCTGATGGTTTCACCGAATCAAAGGCTTTTTCATAATCGATAAAAGCCATGCACAATGGAAGTTCATATTCCCTCGCTCTTTCAATTAGTTCTCTCAGTACGTGGATATGATCTATTGTGCTGTAGCCACTCCTGAATCCAGCTTGTTCTCTCGGTTGAGCCATGTCCAGTGTTACCTTCAAGCGGTGTGAAAGAACTTTAGTGAAGATTTTATAAACTACTGATAGGAGGCTGATAGGTCTGTAGTTTCCGAGATCCTCAATGTCACCTTTCTTATATAGCAGGATCATTGTAGCGGTGTTCCAATCCTCAGGAATCTTTCCTTCATTAAGGCATCGAGTGAAAATTTGGGCGAGTACTGTTTCGATTTCTCCACTTGCTTCTTGTATGATGTCTACAGTAATTCCATCTTCTCCTGGAGCTTTTCCCCGCTTCATGTTCTTGATTGCATGTGCAACTTCTGCTGGAAGGACTGGAGGAACTCTGGTACTGGTATCTTTCATGATGTCTGGAGTGCATGTATCATCCCTTTCATATAATTTGGAGTAGAAATCTTTCACTCTTGTCAAAATTTCGCCTCTATTTCTTGTTACAGAGCCATCTTCTTTTCTCAGTGCCATAATCTGTTTTCTTCCCTTACTGAGATGTCCCTTTGCTATCTTTAGGCTTTGGTTGTTTTCAATTGCTTTCCTCACTAGTTCACAGTTGAATTTTCTTACGTCTTCAGTGATACTTTTTCTTACTGTCTTGCATAGCTCTATATATTCCACTTTGGAAGTCACATCTTCTTTAGTTGTCCTCATCTCTCTTCTTTTTGCATCAACATTTTCGTTTTTCCTGATAATTTATTTACATGCAACTTGTTCTTAGACCCAGCTAATTTTGTTGCTGTTTCCATAAGAGCTTTGGTTACTTTTCTGTTAACTTCAGAGATGTCCACTTCTTCCGATGTTAGGCCTTCTAAAGCAGAGAACCTGTTCTTCAGTTCCAACTTGAAGGTATTATGGTGTTTTTTAAGGTTGGTTATGTCAATAGATTTTGTTTGTCTTATGAGCTTGCCACGTTCAAGTTTAGTGTTGAGGTGCATCTTACATCTCACCAATCTATGGTCACTACCTGTGTTGAACTTGTTTAGCACACTGCAGTCTTCTATGACGAATTTTTTGTTACACATAATAAAATCAATTTCACTTGTTGTCCCATTTGGATGTCTCCATGTCCATTTCCTGTGTGGCTTTTTCTTGAAGAAGGAGTTCAAGATGAAAAACCCTTCTGCCTCTGCAAACTCAACGAGAGTATTTCCACGCTGGTTTCTGTTGCCGTGACCGAATTTACCTACTGAAGTTTCATTCTGTTGCCGTTGCCCTATTTTTGCATTGAAATCTCCCATAATTATTTTCAAGTGCTGCTTACCTTTATTATTTAGATGACAAATTTCCTCATAAAATTCTTCAATTTCTTCTTCAGGATGACTTGTGGTGGGTGCATAAGTTTGAATAATCTGAGCCTGGTATCTTTTCGAGAGTTGGATAACAAGTCGTGCAGCTCTGTCAGAGGAACTTTCAACTTCTACAACTTTATCCTTCAGTTTCTTGTTTATTATAAATCCAACACCACTAGTTCTGCCAGTATCTGTCCCACGATAGTAGAAGAGATGTCCACTTTTCAGTTCAATGAGATCTTCTCCTTTTCTCCTTACCTCACTTAGCCCCACGATGTCCCACTTGATCCTTTGTAGTTCCTCTTCCAATTCAAGAAGCCTTGAATCAGAAGATAGGGAGCGTCCATTGTACGTAGCCAAGGTCAGCATCAGATGGCAGCCTAGTCCGGTCCTCCGGGGATTCTTAGCACCCTCTGCCTTCATGTCGCACTGGCCGCTGCCTTGGCCAGGTACATTCCAGCTGCCGGAGACTGAGGGCCAAGATTTAAGTTGTGGAATCATTTTGGAGGGGTTTGGCCATAACTCACCACGCTGGCCAAGCGGGTTGGTGAGTGTGGGATAGAATTTCCTCTAATCCCGATGGTATAGTTATACCGCTATTGGCGGTCGTCAGAGCCCCTTTAGTGGGAACAGGATGCACCACGAGAAGGCGGGGTTGACATTTGTCAAGGAGAGGCTGTGATGTTACGCATCACCTGACCTTACATATACACTGAGCTAGCTTTGCATTAGGAACACTTACCTAATAATGTGTTGGTCCACCTTTCTGTGTAATCATGGTTTGCAGACGCCTAGGAACAGATTCTACAGGGCGTCGAACATCCTTCATGCGTAATAGGGTGGAGCAAACAACACTTTTTTTATTTGAAACGTCACCATGTGCAATAGTTGTGATTTTATTACTGAAATGACCCCCGAAATATGGATGACATTATTTGATATCTTAGGCTGCCCCAAGAACCTCGAAGTTTGAAAGTTATAGGGGAAAATGGTTTAAAAACACCTGCTTTCTCCATTTTGTAAATATAAAAAAATACTGTGTCACCATGTTATTTAATGTCCCCTTTGAGTGTATATACATGGGTAAAAATTCATCAGACGTGAGTTAATTTCTTAGGCTTCCCCAAAGAGCTCAAGATTTGTCATATTTCTCCAAAAATGGCATAAGTTATGTAAATATGATAGACACCAGCCTTACCTAGTAGCATAACTTGAGGAGTGAGTTTATTTCACTTGGAAATCAGACTTTTTTTCAAAACTTGGCATCAGCTTCCTATCCAAAATTTTTGATCTGATGAATCCATCTCTTGCAAGAAGGCTGCACACATGAGCAGAATAATCTGTTACAATCTTAACCATCCTCTCTACTGCCTGAGAATGGCAGGGTATTTTTGTAAATTCGTGGCAAGAACTTGGATATTTATCCGACTGTAGTAATTCCAGAAGCCCATCATCTTTCCATTTCCGTGTGATGGGAGGCTCAGTCACATTACACTCTTGCCAGTCGATTAGGTCGATGTAATCATTGCTCTGAAAATTCAGCTTAGGAATCCGAAACTTCCAAATGGTAGTTGTTTGTTCGGAAGATTTTCTGGCCTTCATGATACGTCGAACAGCAAGCTCACAGACATACCTTCTGTCGTCAAACAACATTGCAGCGAGCAAGTTTTCTGCATGGGCAAAATACGCGTTGTCTTGGATGACTCTTTTTACAATACCCTTTAAATTATCTGGAAGATACTGAAACCTAGATATAAAAAGCTGCAAATTTCTTGGACCATCTTTACAGGTACCGTAACATTTAATCGTGAACCACGATGGTGCATATACTTTCATTATGAAGGTGGCTAATGAGACAAGTTGTAGTGTTGGATCACTTGTTCCAACATACAAACGCAGAATGCGATTTGCGAGGGTCAGCCAATGGGAATGTGCAAGTGCTCCAGGATCCCGATTTGCCAGATCTTGTGGGCAATCACCTGCAAAGACTGCCTTACAAATTTCCCACAAATAAAGTTAATCCGAGCTAAGATCTCCATAGTTAATGTCGGACTGAAGCGAAAATTCAATTTTCTGGAAATTAACGATAGGAAGGTTTGCGCGCGTCTTCAGGCGCTTTCCAATCAATCCACTAAATCCTCTTGGACCCGATGTTTTCCCATCAAGTGCTTCAGTGAGGTGGCATAAAGGCAGTTCATTAAAATGATGTTTGCATATAATCCAGTTTACGGGAGGATTGAGCTTCTCTTCAAGGCGCCTAATTACACCTGCATTTGTGCCGGTATTAGTCACTTCCCCGTCACTTCCAATAAAGACTAACTCCGACAAGTCAAATGCCTTCTGGTTCAATAAGCTGAAGATACCGTCGGAAATGTCCCTTGCACTCTTGCTCTTTGGTGCAAAATGTCCCAAATAGACTGAACCCGGTTCTTCAACAAGTGTAATATGCTTCTCCCATTCTTTTCGCTTGTGCCACTTGCCATCATCTGTCTGTGCATTCGTAAGAGTTTCATTCCTTCTTCCGTCCAAAAACAAAGCTACAATCTTGCGACCACTCAAGTTTACCTCATCTTGAATTGTTTGATGGGTCTTTTTCCTTTCTCGTCGTACTTTATGCCGGTCAATAACAGATACATTACATTCTTTCGAATGAACCGGTTCACTTACATCATGAAGCAACGCCGACGCAAGATCAGATGCCGCTAGGTCGCTGATGCCTCTCCCATCGCACTTTCTAGAAAATGCAGACAGTGTCATCTGATGCCTAGGTTTCGAAAAACGACGTGGAGTGAAATTGTAATCTTTCTCCGAGGCCAACAAATGACTAGGACCCGGCTCGTCTGGTTTTCCTGCAGAATTAGTATTTGTATCCTCTTCTGAAGGATCATCCTTGACTCGCAGGGCCGATTTCAGTGATGCAGTTTTCTGTAATTTCCTACGAACATGCTCTTCCCTATCACTCTTTTCAGCTGATCTTTTCTTCAGTACACTGGTGGTTTTTGCGTCAAGCCCACCTACTATCATTCTTCTGTTTGTTCTCTGGTCCATCAGAAAGTTTCGCTCTTTCACGGGTACCTTTTTTGCAGAGCTGCATTTGTAGGTTCTAAAACATTTGCACTTGCATGAGCATATGTCAAAGATACGTTGCGAATCTGCACGAAATTGTTCAATCTTCTTTCGGTAGGTTTCATCCATTCTTGCAGCGTGTTTTTTCAGCTTTCGGATTTCAGTGTTGTATGCGGTAATACGCTTTGCAACAGATTTGTGGAGAGATGTCGGAAGAGATGCTTTCTTCCATATACTTAGCACCTTGTCCGCGACAATACTTGCTATTTCTGCTGCAGCAGGCTCATAATTTGCACCTTCCTGCCTAAGAGTATTCCTCACAAGGTAGTAATGGCGCATTACATCTTCGTACGTAGGCAACACATTTTCATGCATCTCCTTATAACTTCTGAGGATAGGGCAATCAGCTTTATTTCTTGTTTCAGCCATCTTAAGTAGTTGGACGACAAAACAAAAATGCCGGTACGATCCAATCAACGTCACTAGGAGTGAAAGAAACTGTTGCATCATTTTGATGCAAATTTGCCATCACTCTCTCCCAAATGGACCTGTGCAACTGTGATGAGATGACTCAGTGAGTTCGCAAACAGAGCTCCGCTGTGAGAGAGGGGGTGGTCTGAAATGAAAAAGGTAACAAAAACAAAGCAGAGCACAAAACGGCAAGCTATGTTTCTGAAAATCAACAAGAGGTTTCCAGAAAGTATGAGAGGGGGGGGCATTGTTAATGTTAAGCCCAAATTGGTAACAATAAGGCTGCTGTCGAACTTAATGCTTACGCAGCTTATCATGCCATTTTTGGCAAAAATTACATACTTTAAGGGATCTGCGGAAGCCTAAGAAATTAACTCATGTCTGCTGAACTTTTACCCGTGTTTATACACTCAAAGGTGATATTAAATAACATGGTGACACAGTTTTTTTTATATTTACAAAATGGAGAAAGCGGGTGTTTTTAAACCATTTTTCCCTATAACTTTCAAACTTCGAGGTTCTTGGGGCAGCCTAAGATATCAAATAATGTCATCCATATTTCGGTGGGTCATTTCAGTAATAAAATCGCAACTATTGCACATGGTGAAGTTTCAAATTTAAAAAAAGTGTTTTTTGCTCCACCCTAATGCGTAACCTCAATCATGTCTGCTGCAGCAGCTGCGTCAGTTCATGCTCATTCTGTGGAGGAGGATCAGTTATCACACCACATTCTAGCATATCAATTGGGTTACAGTCAGGAGAGTCTGGAGGCCAAGACAATGTGGTGAATTCAATGTCACATCAATACAATACTAATGATAGGATTACAGCCAGAAAAGTCTCGGGGCCAAGACAATGTTCGATTGGGTTACAGTCAGGGAAGTCTGGGGGCCAAGACAATGTGGTGAATGCAATGTCACATCAATACAATACTAATGATAAGCTTACCTTTAGCCAACTCAAAGTTGCTGAAGCTCATTTTGTCATATTTCAAGCACATGTAGGCAATTACAAACTTCCCAGTGGCAAGATATGTTCAATTATAAATAATAATTCTACTCTTATCCTGTGCTCATTACCTCACCTTAAAGAGAACATTTAACCCATAAAAACATATAATTCAAATCTGTAACCTAATTATTTGCTAAAACTAAAAACTTTAACCTTAACTTCCACTTCACTATTTATCTCCAAAACACTAATTTACAATTCTGGAGTGTTAAAAAGATTAAAATGAAGATAACTGCAAAACGTATTCACACCTTTAAAAGTTTAATTAAAAACTGACAGATCAAACCATACAGGAGCTTCCTAATATTTTCACCCAACAGCCATAGGCATCTTTCAGGAAAGATTTGTTGGCACATCGGCTGCCAGCAAATAAGTGTTTTTTTTCTTTTTGATTGAAGGTTTAACGACCATCGTGAGCAACTCAATGGGCTATAAGCAGTTGCCTGTCCCTAATTTAGGGTCACTGATTCCAGGGAAAGGAGAGCGCCAGTGCCGTAAGACAAACACAACATCCATGCCTCACCGAGATTTGAACCCAGACCCCTTTCGGACGAATGATCAGAGGCCATCGCTTAGACCACTACGCCACCGGGGCGGCGCAACTAAGTGTCTACAAGCTGTCAGATAAGTTGGAAAACTGTTTAATATGCAGTGGGATGTTGATCCATCTGTTTGATGTTTTGGTACGTATCCCCAATTAAAAGAATATATTTATTTTATTTGGTTTCTTTACATATATATTTTTTTATTTTTTATTTTTTTCCTTTCTCTTATGTCTTGCTCGTAACTATAGTTGGTTGGTTGGTTTTTACTGGCACAAGGGCCACAATGGGCTGAAGAGTGCAAAATCAGAGCATTAAAATAGTAATTAAAACAGTACTCAAACATAACAAAAGATGTCATAAAACAAACAATGAATGACGTAAATGGTCAATAAAATGATAACGGACTATATAAAACAAAAACAAGAAAACACCAGTACAAGTATTTAACATGGTAACATTGACATAACATGGTTAAAAGAACAATGATGTCATAAAACAGAACAATAAAAGGTGCAAATACACTGGTTTCCATAAATTCAGCAACAAATGGAAAAATCGTGATAACTCAAAAGGTATGCAACTGAATCGGATAAAATTTGGTGGTAAGCTGTATCAGACCAAATGCAACAATAAAATGCAAGAACATGTGATACAAAGCATTTACATTTTGTATGAGTGATGCAATTATATAAAAACACAGAAATATCGGTATCAAGATGAAATAGTAAAAGGTAACTTCATTACGGAGAGTGGTTACGGCAAACAGTAATACAGGCCCGACAGTATGTTCCATGCTGTTAATTATGGTGTCTAGCAGTTCCATGGGTAGCTGCGTCTATTGCTCGAGCAAAGCAGTGCAGAGCCCCTGCAGGGTTTTGGGAGGGGCCTGGAGACCAGCAACATGCCTACTGAGAGCATTCCAGACACGCTCAATGGGATTCAGATTGAGAGAGCATGCTGGCCACTCCTAACAGACTATAGTCTCCTGTTTCAGTTACTGGTGCACAAGACGAGCTGTGTGAGGGCGGGCATTACCCACCTGCAGTACATATGTATCGCCAATTGCAACCGCATACAGACAAACAATAGTGTCCAGGATGTTGTCTCTATACCTCTGAGCATTGAGGTTTCCATGTGGCAACACACAGAGGTCGGTACGGCTGCCTAATTGTATGCCTGCCTACACCAGAACACTACCACCACCATAGGTGTCCTTTTCCTGAATATTAGAAGGAAGATAGCAAGTACCGGCACCTCTCCAGATGTAAACTCGGTGAGAATCACTCTGTAAACAGTATCGCGACTCATCAGCAAACAGAATGGACCTCTACTGATTTTGAGTCCAGTTCACGTGCATCCGTGCCCGATTGAAACGTTCCCTAATACCGGTCGCCGAGCATACAGTCCTCTTGCATGTAACTTTCTGTATACCATCAAAGCTGATACCATACGTCTGGTGGCTGCAGCAAGCACAGATCTGAGGTGAGCCAGTGTAGCCGTCCTGTTCTGCCATGCCGAAAGCCACAAAAACTGGTCATCTGCGGAGGTCATCGCCCTTGGCCTACCTTCACTGTATCTTCGGGAAGCTGCACCCATGGCTTGGAACTGCTGTCACGTTCTGCTGACCACAGAACGATTGACACTGAGCCATCTTGAGACGTCCACTTGCCGTTGGCCTGCTTCAAATCAGCCTATCATTCTGTGGAGTAACTCTGCTGGTAAATGACGTCTTGAAGCCATGTTAACAAAATCACTATCTTGAAATCTTGTCATCCCCCGCCACACATGAATTGGCGCCTTCCTCCAAAACAGCTGGTTTTAAGCTCTTGTGCATTTGCATAAAGCACTGCCAGCACCACTCATTTGCCTTCCGTACATCGATTCTGTATGCCTTCGCCTGTAACATATGCCAATTTTGTGCAATTTGAACTATATTTCGCCCAATCATCACAATTTTTTGGTTTGTTGCTTGATTTATAGAAACCAGTGTAGATGACAAAACAAGAAGAAACTACACAAAACAAAAAACACCTGTACAACGAAGAAATGATAACACAGAAGCCACATCACAATGATCATTTAAATGGCAACTCAAGGTTTCTGAGTCATCTGGTAAAGTGAGTAAAAGGAAATGCCAAATACGATCATGAACAAAACGACATGAACATAAAATATGAACAACAGCTAATGGTACATCACATGTTCTACACATAGGGGCAGTTTTGCCACCCAGCAAATAACGGTGAGTGAAACGACAATGTCCAGTGTGAAGATGTACTAGTACAACTTGCTAACTATGGTTCCTGAAGCATGATAAAGTCCAGACTGCAAGAACTGGTTTAATATGATGCAGTTTATTTTAAACCTGTTGGTCCCATAGACCCTGACACATTCCCACGATATAATCATGGATAAGAAAGCACAGATCACTGTGAAACAGTGGCAAGGGTGTGACGACCAAAGGAGGAACTGATCTAGCACCTGCATCAGCAGAATCATTTCCTGGGATTCCAACATCGCCAGGAGTCTGGCAGAATTTTATTCATAAACCAGCCATGAACAAAGTGTGCAGTAGCTGTCTCATGTCAAAAAGAAACGGATGATCAGACATATTGGAAAAAGACAAGAGACTGCAGAAAACTAAAAGAATCTATATAGATTATACCATGACATGAGCCTGACTGCAGGTGACAAACGGTGAGATACGCTGCATGCACCTTCGCTGAAAACACTGTGGCCTCAGCAGGGATCTGTGCAACGGAAATGTCATCAATACATACAGCTGTGGATCCAACAACTCCATCCTTCTTCAAGCCATCGGTGAAAATCAGAATATAATCTAAATAAAGGAAACAGTGCTTGGAAAAGAGCTGCTGGTATACTGACACAGGGGTTAAGGATTTATCACATGATGTCAAGCGGGTAAAGTACAAAAGGTCTTGTATGCGGCATGTGATGGATGTCAATAAAGCTCGAGCGGTGTGCAGAGATTGTTGTAAATGGAGACATTTGATACACCAACAGTAAATAAATTCTAGTTCTATCAGCTAAATGTGTACTTGGCACATGGTCTTTCTTTGAGGAGCTAACCTCTGAATCTCAGAAAACAGTTTAATGATATGTATGTATGTATGTATTAGTGTTCCCCCTAGGTTGTTTTAGCAGGGCACAGCACCCTGCCCGTTTTTGACATTATTTAAAATTTGCCCTGCCCCCCTTTTTGGATAGTACAATGCCGGCTGCCCTCGCCTAATTTTTACCCTGCCCTTGCCATTACGCAGCTTGCCACACACATCCACAATCACAGCGTCAGTCACAAATGTACCCGTGTAACTGTCTTGGTACGTGTAGATACCCACAAACCTTACAGTTAACGAGATCTCGTAGAATTGCAACATTTGTTTTTCATTTGGAGGTTTAACAACCACCGTAAGCCACTTAAAGGGCCATAAACAGTCACCCATCCCTAATTTAGGACCACTGGTTCCAAGTAAAGATAAAAATTAGCAGTCGCCACTAGCAGCGTGGCGACTGGATAACACACAGCAGCCGGTATGATTGGTTGCTTTACTCACCAGGCTTGAAAATTTGCCTCTCCATATGGTCTAGTGGTCAAATTATTTTTTCATTACCAAAGAATTTATTTGCATTTTTCAAAAACCTCCTACAAATTTGCAAGGCATTTTCTATCATCCCACTCACAGGTGGGGAAAAGCAGTGCTCTGCTCAGTAAATAAGTGGGTGCAATTGCGATCTATTTATAGTTTCACTCTTCAGGAAGGGGGAGACAGTTTTTTTCCCCATTGAAGTTTGAGCACAAAGTAATGATAATGGACATCTGAGCTTCAGCTGAAGCTCTGACATCACAAACCAACTTCAGCAGCTCCCTTTTATTAAGTTTTTTAAAATGCATGATTTTGCATTGATTAGTTACTTCCTGCTTATCAACAGACAAAGAGCAATAATTATTACTTTTGTTAACAAAAGAATTGAAGTTCAAAATGGGAACTTTAATAACTTTCCATCGCTTTTTTTTTTTTGTCCCCCATTGAGTAGCGTTTCCTCTGCACGATGATCACACAGTAATGTCTTCAGAACATTATTTTAGCTCTGCTCTTAACATAACAAAATGTTACTACAGATTGAGAAAACATGCTTTAAGTTAAATTAAATGTAAAAAATCGAAACTGCATTGTTCACTCTGCCTTGATAACAATTTTATGGATCACAGAAATGACAGATTCCATCACGGACCAATTAAGTACCAATTTTAAAATTGAATTTCATTTTGAAAAAGGGGAAGGGGCAAAATGTTTAATGATTGGTTGGTTTTGAAAAGACTGTTAGAACTACATGCATTTCGTTAGGAAAAATTCTTAGAAAATATCAAGTCTCTCTTTATCACTAATTGCAAGATATTAAGAACGAGGAGTATCGTCAGAAAAACAAACAATAAGAATATAATCACAAAGTGAAATGAGGAAAAAAAAAAAAAAAACGCAGCTTGCTAAGAAAATTTAGAAAATCTGAAAATCATGGACCATTATCATCCTTGCTTAAAATAATCACTTTCAGACTGCAATCAAATTAAATAGTGAAGTTTGTTTCCCTGAGTAGCAGAACACTGGATGACTCAAAAGAAAAGATTAATTTCCTGGTTTCATCTTGGTTACCAGTGAATTCAACTCCAGTTAGAAAATAAGGGCAATTTGTTGGCTATCAAATCAAATGCTGATTTATTTAGTTTTTCCCCTTAAGCAGCAAAACACTGGATGAAAGCAAGTTAGTTTGTTTTTTATTTCAGTCATTTGGTTCAAATAAATCATCTTCAAATCATTTTAATGCATGTTTTCATGCATTTAATAATCCATTGATTAGAAGTATGGTAAGGCACATTTACTTTTTTATCCATGAATAGGCAACTAAAAAAATGTTATGTTGTTCTGGTTATGGAAAAAAGAGATCTGATTTTCAATGAGTAAATGAATGTTGTTAATGAAACCATTTTAATATATGTATTGAAATCAATTTTAATTTACATTCTTTTGTTTTCATGAAAAAAATATATTAAATGCAAAAAGAAAAAAATTACAAAAACCATAGAGCTCATTGTTAAAAATAATATTCCTACTTCACCACTTTATGTAATGGGATTATGCTTAGGATGAGAACAGGGTCAGAGGTTGATTTCAAGGAGGTGGGGTAGCAGGTCTAAAGCTTATGCATACATAAAATGCCCCCTTTTGAAAAAAATGTGTCCTTTTTTCCAGATATGACCTGTTGTCATCCCAAAGTGCCCCTTTTTTTTTTCAGATCTTACAATTTTTGCACACATAACAGCCCCCCCCCCTTTTTTTAATACAAAGGTGCCCCTTTTTCAAAAATTACCCTGCCCTTTTGAATTCACTATGTATGTATGTATGTATGTAAAGCTGGTATGAACCATGACACCAAGAGGGTGCCATGGAGAATACTCAAAGTCCTTGGTCTCTCCAACTTGTGATAAGTCGAGCCCTGCATCATTACAATTACAATTATTTTATTGCACACATTTAAAACTTACAGTTATATGAAAACGCAATACACCAGGAGGAATCTGAACACATTGGTTGTAAGGCGATTCCTCCTATCAGATGTAAGAAAAGGAATAAAACATATGGCATATATGAAAGCAAAGTAAGATGGTTATAACAGAAGCACCACTGTTAGCAGCATGCTTGGAACTACAATTTACTGATAGGGTTGAGATTCGTTATGGAGATCAGGGTGATTTACAATGTAATTTCGCAGAGACAAGGAAAACTTTTTGATATTTTCCAGGGATCTGATGCTCTCTGGGAGATTATTCCATAGGATAATGACTTCATACAGTATGCTATTTAAACCATAATTAAGTCTAACACACGGCTGACATAATTTGTTGTTAGCAACAGATCTGGTGAAGATAGAATAATCCAGATATTTGATGTCAGATTGAAAAATAGGCAGTTTAAGATGCATTATTTTAAAAAGCATACCTAGTTTCAAGGTAAAAAGTTCATGAATTTTTACAATATTTAGTTTTAGAAATAATGGTTTCGAATGAGACATGTAATCTGTGTTCAGCATATAGCGAACAGATTTCTTCTGTAATTTGAGCAAGCATAACTTATTGTTTGCACTTATATTTGAATTCCAAGATTCCAGACAATAGGAGAGATGGGTATAAATAAAAGCATAGTAAATGTTTTTAGGACATTGATAGGGAAGAGATGCTTAATTTTACCAAGTAGGCCAACCTGTAAGGAAACTTTTTTTAAAACAAACTGAACATGCACATTCCAGTTAAAGAATTCATTAAACCAAACACCAAGATACTGAACTTTGTCCACAATTTTAAGGGGGAGATCATTAATCCTGACTGGAAAGTTATTTATGTCCTCTCTTTTATGAACATTTCAGAAATATACGGAGTTGGTTTTTAAAATATTAAGTGATAATTTGTTAGAGCATATCCAATGAGATAAATTTGATAGATCATTATTGATCATTATCTATAACTTATGCAAATCATGACATTTTTGAAAAATGACAGTGTCATCAGCGTATAGCAAAGCATGAATTGATTGCAGGCACAGAGGAAGGTCATTAATATATAACAGGAACAGTAATGGTCCCAATACCAAACCTTGAGGCACTCCACATGAAATATTAAGTAGATCAGAGTTTATTTTATTTACAGTGACATACTGTTTGCGATTAGAGAGGTAGCTCCTTATGAGGGAAATAATTTTGCCACGAAAACCGTATTTGGGTAATTTATGTAGCAGAATGTCATGATTTACTGTGTCAAAAGCTTTTTGGAAAACAATAAAACACAAATTGTATAAAAACTGTCATCTAGTGCTTCGGAAATGAAGTTTGACAACTTAGCAACAGAGCTACAGTAGCCATATGAAGCCCAAATGTAGGAACGCATGAGGGCCGGTTTTTGAATAAACGAGTATGCTGGGGAAAAAAACTGAATGGTATAACTGATTTTCAGGAAGAGATTGAAGTTTCAAGTAAAACTGAAGAGACGAGACAGCTGCAGACGGCATAAATCTAGTGATGATTCATTTGCATCAGCATAAAGGCTGGGAATCTGTGATGTTCGAAAAGCTCCCATACATAGATGTAGCACATGGTGGCGAATGGAATCCAAAGGCGAAAGAACAGAAGGATGCACAGAGCCATACCCTATACCAGGGCTGGAAAATTACCGGGCGCCCGGTCGCCTAGAAATTTGGTCCTGGCGCCCAACTTTGTTTACTTCAAATTTCGTAATTTGCAGTCATTACATTGAGCTTATAGATGCAAAATGTAACTTCAACAAATTGTAATTTAATGAAATCAAACTCTGAAATTTTCTGCTTTGATCGCATGCATAAATTCTGTCAGCTTTTATCGTGATCCGTGTGTTTCAAGCAGAGAAACGCGACGAAACCCTCCGAGCGTAGGCTACGCTCCGAGTCACGTGACTAGCCTATCAGGTCGCAGAAGCACTGAAGATCACACGGTTCGGTGTAGCTGCCGGTCCGGGAGCGGAATCAGCGTGACGCGGCGACGGCATCGCAGATTCTCGGAAACGTCAGACTGTTTTTCATTAATGGTTTTTTAGATTTCTTCAAATTTTAAAACAAAGGAAGGGAAGGGAAATTTTCACGCAGTTTTAGCGTTGGCTCCCGTTTAAGATGTTAAGCTGTAATCGATAGATCCCTCACCCATTTTATTTTAGCTTTTATTCTTCCATGTTTTTCAAACAGATAACTTCAGCTTGATGAGATATACGTAACTGCTTTTCTTCAGCTTTGAATTTCGGAAGCGATATTTTTATGCACTTTTAACGCACCACGCACGTTTGATGTGCGTGGTGGTTAAAAGTGCATAAAAACATTTCGGAAGCTAGCTAAAGGTCGCAACTTTTCACTTTTTTTTTTTTTTTTTGTTTTGCATGGAACCCTAAATTTTAATCTAACTGAAAGTTAAATTAAGGCGATATCTTTTTTTTTATTACAAGATCCATACCATATTTTTAAAGCGTTATCTGTTTCCGCGGCCGTTGGCACTCCGTAAGTTGACGTCGCAACTTTTTTTTTCCTATTGCTTCCAGATAGCTTCACTTTAGTATTCAGTTAGATTGATAAGTTTTTTTGTTTTGTTTTTCTCTTTATTTTTCTTTTTCAAATTCGTTTGCAACATTCCTGTCAGTTTCCTCCGCGGCCATGCATTTCGGAAATTGACGGTTGCATTTTATTTTATTTATCTTTTTTACTTCCAGATGGCTTTATCTGGGATTTATTTTTCTAAAACCATATTTTTACGTATTTTTAACGCCCCATTACTTCGTTTCCAAAGCCGTATTACGCGGTATTCCGGAAGCTGACGATCGCTTTTTTTTTTTAGGTATTATTTTCTTCCATTCCAAATAGTTAAATTTCAGACTGATGAGGTGAAAGGTTTTTTATTTTTTTTTGCTTTACAAGATATATAAGGGTTGTTTAAGACCCTTGTTGTTTTTCTCACTTCAGTGTTATGGGGTTTAATTATATCAATGAAAATGCTGCAACACATTTTCATAAATTCACTAAATTTTTCTTTAAACTGTGGTCAATTCACAAATTGGGGTTCAAACAAAAATCTTACATATGGATTCCTGTTTTATAAATCAAGCTGAATGAGGCAAAATTACTGGTTTCCGAAGTTGACATGACCCCCCCCCCTCTTCAACTCGATCACCAAAATAATCACGTGGTGAGGCCCCTAGCACAACATTATTGCTGCAGGAAGTAGTAAGAGCAGAGCATAATGTCTATCAGGCAAAACATCCTTCAAATGTTGGGGCCGCGGGTGTCCTAGTAGGCAGCGTTCGTGACTGCCACGAAAGGGACCTCAGGTTCGATCCCAGGCAGGTACGAACGCTCGATCCACTAAATATCCGCCGTGCGTCGGATGAGCACGTTAAGCCGTCGGACCCCGGGTACTGGCCCCACGGTAATAAATAAGGGCGTCTTCCTCCCCCTTTCTACTTCGCTTCCGTGTCACTTTCCTATCGGGCACTCTAGCCCGAATCTCCTAGCTTCCTATTTATAAGGGTTGTTTAAGACCTGGGGTCAGACACTCCCTTCCTAAAATCCTCTACATATGATCATGATCATATCCTTCAAATGAGGGAGTTAAAGTTTAATCAAGGCTTCAGCAGTTGCAAAGGGCCTTCTGAAAAAGTTGAATGATTTCAGTTTTGTAATCATGCTGCACTTTCTTTTAGATTTCCTGTCTGTGTTTAAGAATTTGTCCCTCATATTTCAAAAGGAAGAACTTATCATTAGTGCAGTGGAAACTTCATGTTAAAAATGTCATTTCAACACCTGAGATAATGAAGGATGCACCTGGCCATCATGAAGATAATTTTGTTAATAATACAACTCTCACAGGAATACATCAAGAAGTGCAGCTGCATGGGATTGACAATAAGGCCAATTCTTCATTTCAAATGGATAAGGAGAAGCTTCTGGAATTTGGCATCAAATATCGAGAGGAATGGTTTCTAGGACTGTCTGGAAGCCTTCACAGGTGTACAAATGTCTTTGACACATTTACACGTCCAACAGGAAATAACAGAAAATTTTGGGAAGGAGGACATTACAAATAACACTGGGTAAACACTTCCATAAACAGCTTGGATTTGATGAATCTCTTGAAACCACATTAATCAGTCTGCTAGGTGAGTGGTACAAATTTAAGGTTATCAGGCAAGGAATGAAATTTCACAAGCTGCTAGAAAAAGTTCTGATCCACAAGGAGAGATTTCAGGCACTTTGCAAAGCTGATGGCCATAGTTGCTGTGCTGCCAGTTTCAACAGTGTGCTGTGAACGAGGGTTCAGTTTGACGAATTTAATAAAAAACCCAACAAGTTCAGATCAAATGTGGAAATCGGCAGTTTGTGTAACCTAATGATCAGCCTGAATGGACCAGCACTGGATAAATTTCATCCATCAGCTTCAGTGGACCACTGGTTTATGTTTAGATTTTTATCAAAACTATAGAACCCTGAGATTTATAGACCAAATTCTAATTTCATTTAGCAATAAGTAGTTTGGGTAATAGGCAGTTTGGGTATTACTCTTGTTCCGACATCACCATGTATTACGTTTGTGCATGATACTTTGAAAATTGCTTTCATTTCACCTGGCTCCTAAATTTTGGAGCTGGCTGCTAGATCTGGAGTTATTTTTCCAGCCCTGCCCTATACAACCATAATTCAGTTTAGACCATATGAGAGAATGGTAGATATGGAATAAAGAAATCTTGTCTGCACACCACAAGACTGTCAAAAGCATCTTAAGAATTGACATAGATTTCAGACAACAAATCTTTAGCCATCGAACATGCACACAAAAGGTGAGTGAGTGCATGGTGGATGGTCAGACCAAGAAACTTGGGTCTCCAGCAAAACTAGTATGGCTGTACGTTCCAAATAAAGCTCTGGGGCAGGATGGAGGCCACGCCACCAGCAGAAATGGGCACATGCTGTCTTTCGAGAAAAAGACCAAAACCATTGCTGTTAGCCACTTTAATGATCTGGTTAATCAAAGACTGCAACTGCCTTTCAATCAAATGCATGCTGGATGAACCAAAGATGTGAAGGTCCTCAACATAAACAGTTGCCAAAAATGCAGTTGCAAAAAATGTTGGAAGATTTCCCCACAAACCACATTCATGGAGAATACTATGCTGTCATGTTCCGTCATAGGTCTTCTCTATGTCAAAAAACCTAGAAACTAGGTGTTGCCTAATACAAACACCTCTTGCACAGATGTCTCAAGGCACAGGAGATGACCATGAGACAAAAGATGTCGATGAAGTCGTTTTGTGATGATGAAAGTATCTGATGCTGTTCTAAAAAATTAATTGACCAGGTATTAATCATTCCTTTAAGAACCTTGCACAGACAGCTAGTGAGGGCAATTGGACGATAACTATACTTGGGGCAAGGTTAACCTGACTATGGAGTTAGTCACTGTGAACTTCCACTGCATAATATAGTTCCAGTTTAAAAGCTGTGTATAAGCTTGAACTGAGATGTAAGAAAGCACATGGATATACAGATGTTCTAAATGTTGTACATACGCACGTTGAAAAGATGAAGATTCCATTCTAAAAAATACAAATATTCGCATTTTGGCGGTGTCATTGTCACTTCTGTTTTGCTTCAGAGAGGCTATATAGTTAACACGGAGGACATTTACTACGACTGGGAGGGGAAGAATTGTTAGCCGGAAGCAGGGAGTTTATGTCTTGGTGGTCATTGTAATTAGCTTGCTCCTTTTATCATGGTTGCTATTTTAAAATACTCATTCAGAAAATGTTTGTCTGGTGGTCAGCAAGGTTGAGAAGGTGTGGGAGTGTAGGGGGCACGTGATTGAACGCATGAAGTTTTCTTTTGTCTCGCCTTCAGTCACCCTTAGGGGGAAGGGTCCGAGACACATAGCACCCCATTAGTGCATGGAGAAGAAGTTTTCTTTTGTCTCGCCTTCAGTCACCCTTAGGGGGAAGGGTCCGAGACACATAGCACCCCATTAGTGCATGGAGAAATATTGGTAAACAAGAGATTTCATGTCTGTGAATCGGTTTCACAACCTTAACAGTGTAATCAGGTTAACTTTGCCCCGAGTATAGAGGAAAACTTGGGTTCTTTGCCAAGCTTGGGAAAAGGTAGAACAAAAGTCTTTTGCCCAGAGTGCGGGGAAACTATGTTCCAACCAAATGCAGCTAAAACAAAACTAAAAGATTCTCAAGAGATGACTGCAACAGATGACGGAGCATATCAAAGTGGATGCCATCAGGCCCGATGCACATGGCGCTGGAACGATGCAGAGCCACCCTCAATTCAACTATACTAAAGGGGGAATTGTAGGTGTTGTTATGAAACAGAGCAAAGAAGAACTTCTGGTATTCTGTTTGCAACTTCATGTGCTGAAAAGTTTGAAATGACTGGTGGCCAGAAACAGCCACACCCAAACAATTTGCAAACTTCCCAACTTCAGCATATGTGCAACCATTACTCTTGAGAATTGAAATCTGGTGGGAACTATAGTTACCACAGATCTTACAAATCTTTTAGAACTGGCACATGAATTGACGAATGAAACATACTTAATCCAAGAAAGACTCCCTCTTGCTTTGTCGATGCATCAACCGGGGATATGATTTTGCTAATTTGAATGCTATCAGATTTGCATCAGTTGTGTGATGTCTAAACTTGCACCAGGCCTTATGTTATGCTCTTCAAGCAGCTGTGCATTCATTGGTATACCAAGGTTTCTGACTTCTTGGGAGCTTTGTTGATGTCTTTGGTATTGAAAGATCTGCTGCCTGAATAATACACCCTGATTCATAAAGTTTCCAGATGCTGTAAAACAGTAACAGTTGACGACATGGACCACAACTGCAAACAGTGTTTCTTTCAGGCATACATTCGGGGGGTGGAGCCCTCCCGGAAACGACCATTCGCCCCCCTGGAGACATTTTAGAGAACCGAGCC
The DNA here is from genome assembly GCA_039090855.1 of Macrothele yani. NCBI lineage: Eukaryota > Metazoa > Arthropoda > Arachnida > Araneae > Macrothelidae > Macrothele > Macrothele yani. Next base: position 71,344,881 of record CM077013.1, read on the forward strand.
AAATGTGAATAAATTAAGGTTATGATGAAAAAGAAAGTTTCGTTTCATTTTTATGCTACAAATATTACTCCAATTATATTGATTTTTATATTTGTTCAAGTATTATAGTTTATTTTGCTAAAAAGTATATTACGACACATGCTATTTTTCAAAGTATAATAAGTAGACTAATCATACCTAATTGTCTGGAAATTGTGATTCAGGATCAAGTGGGTGAAATGCATTTTAATAGATAAAAATTTCAAACCTGCCGAATCCCCCATCCCTCCCAACCTCCCATCGTTTAGCTAAAAAAGTTTGTTATTATTGAAACGTTTGAAGAAGTAATTACTATGTCAGGGGAGCATATAGAATTTTTTTTGGGGGGATGGGGAGGGGATGACGAAAAATGAAAGTTTTGGGGAATCCACCAGAAGAAAATTAAAGTATGAAAAATGGAAGAAAAATTAAAGATTTTTTTTCTAATGTAAGTTGATACATTTTTATTAAATTAAGGCATTTTTTTCTAATGTAAGCTGAAAATGATTCCATACAAAGTACAGATGTTGCAAAATCTCACTGACCTTGACACAGCAAGCGCTTTAAATTTTGTGCCGAAATGCAGCACCGTTTCGAAAATGATGATTTTGCCGATCACTTAGTTTTCACCGATGAAGCTACATTTCACGTGAGTGGTCAAGTAAACAAGCACCATGTTCGCTTTTGGGGAATGGAGAATCCCAGATTTACAGTGCAACACGTGCAAGATTCTCCTAAGGTAAATGTGTTCTGTGCTGTGTCCAAAAAGAAAGTGTACGGCCTTTTCTTTTTCACGAGAAAACTGTCACTGGAGGCTCTTTTCTGGACATGTTAAGTCTTTGGTTGATGCCACAGTTGCAGGACAACAGTGGCAACTTTATTTTTCAATTGGATGGTACACCACCGCACTGTTTAGGCGATGTGTGAGATTATCTCGAACATCTTCCTCACCGATGGATTGGGCAAGCCGCGGACTACAACATGCCACTGACCCAATGGCCACCCAGAAGTCCTGACTTAACACCTTGTGACTTTTTCCTGTGGTAGTACATAAAGGACAAGGTATTCACCCCTCCCCTTCCTGTTGATCTAGCAGAGCTGAAACAGCATATCACAGCCACTATCACTGCACTTGATTCAGATATCTTACCTCGTGTTTGGGTGGAAATGGATTACCAGCTCCATGTGTGTTGTGTGACTAAATGTGCACACATAGAACATCTGTGACAGTCTCTAAAAAAAAAAAAAATTAAACATTCCCCTACAATTCTGCTACAGGTAACATAAAATATCTTACATTGTTCTTGTTTTATAGTGTGTTGAAACTGTATACTTCTTTATGAATCACCCTGTACACATTGTAACATCGATAACAGCTATGTCGATCGATTCCTGGGTTACCATGGTATAAGATATTACTAAGAACAATGTAAAAACCTACCATTTGGTGCGATCCATCCTCCATTGAGGAGTGCGAGAAGCAGAAGATGGCACACTCACATTATACAAAAGGGTCAATCCATATCAAGTGATCCAGCACTGGTTGCTTGACCATGTTTAATTTTTTTATTTTTTTATAGGTAATGATCCCTATATGTTGGTAGTTTAAAACCAATATTATTTTAATTTTATATTAACTTATTTAAAAATGGTGGCTATTGTTGTTTCATGCCAAGCGCCATTTTTTACGTTTCTAGAAGTTTGCGGAAAACTGCATATTTCAGTTATGGTTTGTCACAGAGCTGTGGAACAAAAATTATTATTCTTGGCACATTATAGACTACATTTGTGTTAAGTACATCATTTGGCTATTTTGTTTCCTTATGACTCAAATTTCATGCAGAATTGACACTTGCGGTTATAAAAAAATTCAAATTTCAGAAGGGCAATTTTTTGGGAAGGGTTAAAATATTTGGCTTCATTTATCTTTTTGCAAGTATGGCAGGGTAGTTTACATGTAAAAAAACAATTGAGCCCTGATACTTGTCTCCTTTTTTTTTTTACAGGGCTCCACAAATATGCTATTTTTCAACTTTTTTTTTTAAATTTAGGGGTAAATATCTCTGGTGGGGAACCAAATAAAAATTTATATTTTGCACACAGTAAAGTACTATATGATAGTAAACTCCAGCAAAAAGTATAGTTTGATATTCCACTGGGAGCCGAGTTATGCCAGGTAAAGACTTGAAAAAACCCTGCAAGATTAGGTAACATAATATTATTATATTATACAGCAAATATAAAGTTTTAAAGTACATTATAACTGACTATGAGGAGATATAATATACACTATATTGACAAAAGTCACCGGGCACCCCTTCAAAAGCAAAAGAACGAATTCGCTGCATTGTTAAGATGCGTGGTACAGCTGCAAACGGTATAAAAACATGCCTGCAGATGACCGTGGTCATATCACACTGTGAGGTTGAGTGAAAATATCACAGCACAAGAGAACTGACTTTGAGAAAGGAAAGATTGTTGGGTGTTGTATTAGTGGGTTGTCCATAAGAGAAACTGAGAGACATTTAAACATATCCAAGTGAACTGTTTTGGATGTACTGAATAAGCGGAAGGTGCATGGCATGCCTGAAACAACAAAACGTACCGGCAAACCAAAGAAAATCAGTGATAGAGGACGTCAAAGCCTCAGAAGAGTCGCTACAGCTAATTGGCAGAGTACTGCACAAAACCTCGGTGTACAGGCGAGTAAAAATGCTGGAACCTCGGTATATATACGTACCATTCGCAGAGAACTTTATTCCATGGGTTACTGTGGTTGTGCAGCTGCTCGTAAGCCTTTCATCTCCACTCAGAATGCTATGTCATTTGGCATGGTGTAAAGAAAATTTATCATGGACCGTAGATCAATGAAAATGGGTCCTATGGACTGATGAATCCAGATACACAATCCATCAGTCTGATGGCTATGTGTGGGTATGGCGGCAGCTGGGAGAATGCTATTTACCACAGTGTACTGTTCCTACGGTCAAGTTTGGAGCTGGCAGTGCACTTGTGTGGGGGCGTTTTCGTGGTATGGTCATGTCCCATTGGTTATCGTGGACAAACCTGTTAACCAGCATGTCTACCGCAATACTCTGGACAGTTATGCCTTACTAATTCTGTGGCAATACTATGGAAACGAGCCTTGTTGGTACCAGCATGATAATGCACCGAACCATAAACCAAGGACTGTTATGGTGTGGTTTGACAATAATTCTGTAATGTGTGTGGACTGGCCAGCACAGAGCCCTGATTTCAATCCCATAAAGCACCTACGGGATAAATTAGAAGTTTGATCTTAATCCCTCACATAAGAAGTTTGGAACCAAGGCCTACTACTAAGCAACAGTTAGTGGCAGCATTGTTTACTGAATGAAAGCAAATACCTATTGCTGTGTTCCAAAACCTTATTGAAAGCATGTCTCAAAGGGTCAGGCATGCATTAAGGCCAAAGGTGGACCAACACCATACTAATGTATGTCAATAAATGCTATGTTGTGTTTCTCTTCTAGGTGTCTGGTGACTTTTGTCAATATAGTGTATATGAAAATAGTGAATTGATTAAGAGTGTGTTCTGAGGTTTCAACTGTCTGTAGGTACCAATGAAGCAAAATATTTGAATGAAAATAATCATCAAGGACCTCGTTGACAAACGTGTATGTGATTTAAGTAACTACAACTGCATGATGAACAAGTGTGCTGAATGCCCAGAAAGAAGCCATATTAGACATGCTTGAGGATTTTGAGGAATATGAATAATTGCTAGACAACATAACATTCAAACAATGGAGTACAACAGATAAAGCTGAGAAAATTACATTGATAAAACCCAGGGATGAGTATTTTGAATCCCTGGCAGAGAAGCTGGAATCACTGAAGGTGCATCATTATATTTCAAAAGCCCAGGATCAGTTTTTGAAAGAAAGTGTCAGCAATTTGGAATGTATTGTCTTGGCAGACTTTGCTGAGAACCTGTAATTTGATTGACATTAAATGTCCGTCATTACTGTTTCACACGTTATGCAAGTTCTGCAATCGGGAGATATTAAATTATGTTAGATACGTATGAGGCATAGTATAGCTCCATACGTATGGTGTGGTTTGACAAGTTGATTCATGGGACTTTTGCTGTTATCTGCCCGCCACTATTTGACTTCCGAATAGGAATGCTTTCAAGTAGATCCCAATTTTGAAAGTAGAACAGAGCCCTCGGCAGCAGATGCTCAGTGATCACATGCTTCTCTATGTGTACCAAATATGCTAAGTGACCACTTCTTTTCTTTTGACCGTTTGTCGTTCTTTTGATGGAACTCATAGGATCCTGTTGGATTCATACCTATGTGAATTTATGTTGCGAAAAAGACTGAAAATTAATAACGATCCATTTTTAGAAGTTATGAAAGATATTGTAGCATATTGGCCCCCAGAGTGATATTAGTACCCAATTTGTAGCTATTTGTTTTTTTATACTGTATAATTTTTTTCTTTTATATATTTCTTACAGTTTAAATTTTATTAAAAGTGAATAAGTAGGTTTTTGCTCTTTACAGTGTCATTTTATGTACCAATAAAAAAATTCCCATAACATTTACTGTGAACTACTTTCGCTCATGTTGGGTGTGATCAGGTTTCATGTAAACAATGCGAAGCGATACACTCAAAATCGGGAACTGCATGAAAGTGTTCTTATTCCGAAGTCAAATAGTGTCATTTCATGCAACAATGAACAAAAGCAAAGTGGCGGGCAGATAACAGGAAAGGCCGGATTTGTGTTGTTTCCATTCCGTTTTACGTTGTAAGCCATGGTGCTCTTCGTGGCCCTTGCTCAAATAAATTCCATAAAATCAACCAACCATTTATAGCTGCTAAAAGTGTGGTTCTGAAATGACTCAAATACTTTTGGAAGTGATGAAAACGTGAAAACAGAGCAAGCATACACACACTAAAGGTAATTCTTCGCACGTTCTGCCAAACTTCGAAAATTACCATAAACAGAATGAGCTCTTGGCACTTCCCAATGGGACACACCAGATTAAGTGGTCTGAGGCACTGGCTCTATCCACTCCACAGAACCAGTGCCCCTAAATTACGATAGGCGAGTACTTACAGCCCTCACGATTGATCGTCCAACCCAGAAACAAAAAAAAAAAAAAACATCCCGATGAGTGGTAATTACTTCTAAAACGATCTGAAGATAAGTTGTTTGGACAGGTCTAAAATCTCCAATTTCACCACCGAAAATACTTAACACTACACGAAACCAAGTTTTGTTGAAAAATAGAAACAAATACAAAAACTACCAGCCACAAGAATTCATAAAACGATCGCCCACAAATGCAAAAATTACCTGTCACAAGAATTCATACAACGATCTGAAACTGAAGAATGCAACAGTACTTTAATTTGTTAAATACCGAAGCATTTTTTCCGGTGCAGCACGATCTTTTAAATTATTTCGGTGCTTCCCTAACTGCTGTTTATACGGGACTACGGGTACGGATTCAACATAAAAGGAAACGTCAAGTAAATATGGGGTTATGTATAATATTTTGCAGTTGTGGGACACTACTTTGTAATCGCATATCATCATAATCATTGTTTTTTTTTTTTCTTTTTTTTTTTATTGGAGGTTTAACAACCACCGTGAGCAACACAATGGGCTATAAGCAGTCGCCCGTCCCTAATTTAGGGCCACTGGTTCCAGGGAGGGAGAGAGCCAGTGCCGTAAGACAAACACAACATCCATGCCTCACCGGGATTCGAACCCGGACCCCTTAAGTGCGAATGATCAGAAGCTATCGCTTAGACCACTGCGCCACCGGGGCGGCATCATCATTGTCAACCATTATCAATCCACTGCTGGACGAAGGTCTCCCCAAGTTTCCTCCACAACGGTCTGTCTTGTGCCAGTCTCCTCCATGTCACCCCTGCATACTTTCGAATTTCATCCACCCATCTCCCATGTGGTCTTCTTCTGGGTCTTTTCCTGTCCCTTGGAATCCAATCTAAAATTTCGGCTGTCCATCGATGATCTGTCCTTCTGGCAGTATGTCCAGCCCATTGCCATTTCAGGGATTTAACTCTGATCATGATGTCTTCCACTCTTGTCATTTTTCGGATCCACGAGTTCCTCTTCTTATCTCTCCTGGTTACACCAAGCATGCACCTCTCCATGCTGCTTTGAGTTGTCTGCAGCCTTTGTATGTCTCTTTTAGTTAAGGTCCACGTCTCTGCACCATACGTAAGCACTGGAAGGATGCATTGATTAAACACTTTTCTTTTAAGACATAATGGCATATTGCTGTTGAAAATTATGCTGTTTCTTCCAAAAGCTCTCCAGGCAAGTTTTGTACGCCGATTAATTTCTTCATCAATGTGACCCTCACTTGATATCTGCTGTCCAAGATAAACGTACGTGTCTGTTATCTCCAGCTTTTCTCCATCAATCGATAAATCTTCATTTCTTGTAAAAGCATTGAACATCACTTTTGTCTTCTGAAAGTTCATTTTTAATCCCACTTCTTTACTCTTGTCAGCAAGTTCCTGGATGGGGTAGTTGCAAAAATGACTACGTCATCAGCAAAACGAAGGTGGGTTAGATAATCTCCATTAATCTTTATCCCCTTGTTTTCCCAGCTCAGCGACTGAAAGACACCCTCCAATGTGGCATTAAAGAGCTTCGGAGATATGGTGTCACCTTGTCTCACTCCCTTTCCAATTTTTACGTGTGTTGTATTTTCAAACAGCCTAATCTTTGCACTTGCATTTTCATAGATGTTATTAATAATATTAATGTATGCATCTTCAATACCGCAGGTTCTCAGAGCCATTGTAACTGCTGATGGTTTCACCGAATCAAAGGCTTTTTCATAATCGATAAAAGCCATGCACAATGGAAGTTCATATTCCCTCGCTCTTTCAATTAGTTCTCTCAGCACGTGGATATGATCTATTGTGCTGTAGCCACTCCTGAATCCAGCTTGTTCCCTCGGTTGAGCCATGTCCAGTGTTACCTTCAAGCGGTGTGAAATAACTTTAGTGAAGATTTTATAAACTACTGATAGGAGGCTGATAGGTCTGTAGTTTCCGAGATCCTCAATGTCACCTTTCTTATGTAGCAGGATCATTGTAGCGGTGTTCCAATCCTCAGGAATCTTCCCTTCATTAAGGCATCGAGTGAAAATTTGGGCGAGTACTGTTTCGATTTCTCCACTTGCTTCTTGTATGATGTCTACAGTAATTCCATCTTCTCCTGGAGCTTTTCCTCGCTTCATGTTCTTGATTGCATGTGCAACTTCTGCTGGAAGGACTGGAAGAACTCTGGTACTGGTATCTTTCATGATGTCTGGAGTGCATATATCATCCCTTTCATATAATTTGGAGTAGAAATCTTTCACTCTTGTCAAAATTTCGCCTCTATTTCTTGTTACAGAACCATCTTCTTTTCTCAGTGCCATAATCTGTTTTCTTCCCTTACTGAGATGTCCCTTTGCTATCTTTAGGCTTTGGTTGTTTTCAATTGCTTTCCTCACTAGTTCACAGTTGAATTTTCTTACGTCTTCAGTGATACTTTTTCTTACTGTCTTGCATAGCTCTATATATTCCACTTTGGAAGTCACATCTTCTTTAGTTGTCCTCATCTCTCTTCTTTTTTGCATCAACATTTTGGTTTTTCCTGATAATTTGTTCACATGCAACTTGTTCTTAGACCCAGCTAATTTTGTTGCTGTTTCCATAAGAGCTTTGGTTACTTTTCTGTTAACTTCAGAGATGTCCACTTCTTCCGATGTTAGGCCTTCTAAAGCAGAGAACCTGTTCTTCAGTTCTAACTTGAAGGTATTATGGTGTTTTTTAAGGTTGGTTATGTCAATAGATTTTGTTTGTCTTATGAGCTTGCCACGTTCAAGTTTAGTGTTGAGCTGCATCTTACATCTCACCAATCTATGGTCACTACCTGTGTTGAACTTGTTTAGCACACTGCAGTCTTCTATGACGAATTTTTTGTTACACATAATAAAATCTATTTCACTTGTCGTCCCATTTGGATGTCTCCATGTCCATTTCCTGTGTGGCTTTTTCTTGAAGAAGGAGTTCAAGATGAAAAACCCTTCTGCCTCTGCAAACTCAACGAGAGTATTTCCACGCTGGTTTCTGTTGCCGTGACCGAATTTACCTACTGAAGTTTCATTCTGTTGCCGTTGCCCTATTTTTGCATTGAAATCTCCCATAATTATTTTCAAGTGCTGCTTACCTTTATTATTTAGATGACAAATTTCCTCATAGAATTCTTCAATTTCTTCTTCAGGATGACTTGTGGTGGGTGCATAAGTTTGAATAATCTGAGCCTGGTATCTTTTCGAGAGTTGGATAACAAGTCGTGCAGCTCTGTCAGAGGAACTTTCAACTTCTACAACTTTATCCTTCAGTTTCTTGTTTATTATAAATCCCACACCACTAGTTCTGCCAGTATCTGTCCCACGATAGTAGAAGAGATGTCCACTTTTCAGTTCGATGAGATCTTCTCCTTTTCTCCTTACCTCACTTAGCCCCACGATGTCCCACTTGATCCTTTGTAGTTCCTCTTCCAATTCAAGAAGCCTTGAATCAGAAGATAGGGAGCGTCCATTGTAAGTAGCCAAGGTCAGCATCAAATGGCAGCCTAGTCCGGTCCTCCGGGGATTCTTAGCACCCTCTGCCTTCATGTCGCACTGGCCGCTGCCTTGGCCAGGTACATTCCAGCTGCCGGAGACTGAGGGCCAAGATTTAAGTTGTGGAATCATTTTGGAGGGGTTTGGCCATAACTCACCACGCTGGCCAAGCGGGTTGGTGAGTGTGGGATAGAATTTCCTCTAATCCCGATGGTATAGTTATACCGCTATTGGCGGTCGTCAGAGCCCCTTTAGTGGGAACAGGATGCACCACGAGAAGGCGGGGTTGACATTTGTCAAGGAGAGGCTGTGATGTTACGCATCACCTGACCTTACATCCTATACGGTCTCTTATGTGACGTCTCACATTCGCCCAATGAGAAGCGTTGTTAGAAAAGGTATATCCTTCCACTGTGATTTCTTGTACGCTTTACTCCTGAAGTTCTCTTTTTGTTGTCAGTTAGTGCGTGCGTGGTTTGAGTTGATAATTAGCTCAATTTAGTTGTTAGAAATTACAGTTAAAATGTTTATTTTTCGCTAGAAGATGCTTTAAACGTTATCAAAAACTTCGAGATTTCTACTAATAGACATTATATTCTAAAGCGTGGTGTAGTTCACAATCTTGGGAAAGCCCAGTTAAGTGATATAAAAGGTGTGGAGAAGGATGTTATGTTCGAAGGGGGAAAAAATCCAATGTTGAAAACAGTATACCATTTGATGGCATGCCATTTATTTCCATTGATCACTGTACATTAGAGTGTCATTGAACAAAAGTAAGTTGAAAGCAATCCAAGATCATGACTACTCGTGTAGTAAAAGCAAAGTTCAAACAACAACAAAAAATAATGAACTGTACAGCACAAATCCAACTGAAAGAAATTTTAAACGGATTTTTTAGCAACCGATTTCATGCTTGTCGCTCGTGAGAATTGCATTAATAACGATGTTCAAAATCGCACACATTTTAGGCACTCATGATAAATCTTTATGAAGCTCTTTTCATCCACCAATGGAGGTGTTCGTATATCTAAGTGCGAAATGTTGATGATAAACCCAGTAAACAAAGCACAATTAAAGAAATATTGATAAATAAACAACACTGAGAAAATTCTGGTATAAACAACACTGAGAAATTGTTGAATCAAAATTCCTAACAGCAATCATTGAAAATAAGAAGATATTAGGAGCTAAAACACTGAATAAGGCTGTAAAATTGTCAACAAACGAACACTTTCTCGTCAGCGTACAAGAAATTACAGTGGAAGGAGATACCTTTTCTAACAACGCTTCTATTATACATAACCCAAATATGGGTTATGTATAATTTCGGACGATTGCAAAACTCCCTGTGATGATCACATAGACGATCCCTAATGGCACGTCTCCTGTTCGACCAATGAGAAGCGTTGTTAGAAAAGGTGAATGACCCTGATTTCTTGTGCGCTGACGAAAGTGGCTGTATGTTGTCAATTTTACAGCTTTATTCAGTATTTTAACTTCGAATATTTCGTGTTATTTTCAATTTGCTGTTAAAAATTGTGATTTAATGGTTTCTTAATGTTGTTCAGATCAGAAAAATATTTGATTTTTTTTTTATTGGAGGTTTGACGACCACCGTGAGCAACTCAATGGGCTATAAGCAGTCGGCCGTCCATAATTTAGGATTACTGGTTCCATGGAAGGGAGAGAGCCAGTGTCGTAAGACAAACACAACCTGCATGCCAAACGGGATTCGAACCCGGACTCCTTTTTTTTTTTTTTTTTTGATTGGAGGTTTAACGACCACCGTGAGCAACTCAATGGGCTATAAGCAGTCGCCCCGTCCCTAATTTAGGGTCACTGGTTCCAGGGAAGGGAGAGAGCCAGTGCCGTAAGACAAACACAACATCCATGCCTCACCGGAATTCGAACCCGGACCCCTTTCGGACGAATGATCAGAGGCCAACGCCTTAGACCACTGCGCCACCGGGGCGGCCCGGACTCCTTTCGGACGAATGATCAGAAGCCATCGCTTAGACCACTGCGCCACCGGGGCGGCATATTTGATATTGCATGCCACACAGCATCGTCCAAGATAATTACTTTAATTTCAGCTTTATTTACCAGAGCAATCATCAGCATTTCACTCTTAGTCTGTTTAAAATGTTGATTGCCGCCCCGGTGGCGCAGTGGTCTAAGCGATGGCCTCTGATCATTCGTCCGAACGGGTTCCGGGTTCGAATCCCGTGAGGCATGGATGTTGTGTTTGTCTTACGGCACTGGCTCTCTCCCTTCCCTGGACCCAGTGACCCTAAATTAGGGACGGGCGACTGCTTATAGCCCATTGAGTTGCTCACGGTGGTCGTTAAACCTCGAATCAACAAAAAAATGTTGATTCTAAAATATCAGAACACCTCCATTGGTTAATGAAAATGGATTCGTAAACTTTTTCATGAGTGGCTAAAATGTATGGTTTGGGACATCCCTATAGTTAGTGGATTAAAGGAACTCTCATGAAAGAAGATTAAAACTGTGGCAAAAAATCGTAAATTTTATAGCCCCAAATGTACAAGATTTTGTTTTAATGTGTAGCGGCCGAAGATAATATTTAAACTAGTATTTAATTTAATGAAAATCATTTGCACGTTAGATAAGCTTGGAAACTTAAGTCGTGTACTTCGCTGCAAAAGCGAAAATTAGTACGGATATCGTTTTGATGTGTAGTAAATATTCACAATATCCCATCTGAACCCAGTGTTATTGTGTGTGACCTCTCTCGAGGGTGTTCCTTTAATCCACTGATCATAGCAATGCCCCAAATCACAGACATTTTACCTACTCATGATTAAATTTTACGATGGCGTTTTCATCCACCAGTGGAAGTGTTTTGATATTTCAGAACCAATATTTTAAACTGATTAAATGCGAAATGCTGATTTTTTTTTATTGAGGGTTTAACGACCGCTGTAATGTGTCGCCGTTCAAATTAATCTGGAATGCACAGTATTGAAGAAAAAGACTTCTTACCTGCCATTCAATTTTTGAACGACGGTTCTTGGGTGCCGTGTGTTGAGGTCGATATATCCAAAGGAAATAAGAAAGAACGCAGCAGTTAAAATGATTGACAAGAGCCTCAAATGAACATCTAACATACACATGTATATTTTACACTACACAGATGACCGACCGCACACATACTAAAAAAGACAAGTAGCATAAACACGCCAGCGGTATTTGTCCTGTTTAGTTCCATCTTGTTCAAAACACACGAGTTCACCTTTCCGAGTTCAAATCACACGATTTTTTTTCTCCTCTCGCTTCCCACGGAGCGACAGCGCCCTCTATCAGAAACAGTTTTCACAGCTGCTCGGATTTTATTTATTTTCTCTTCGTGAGTTGTTGCTCTTCCGACAACGACCCAGATCAACTCAGTGGGCTATAAGCAGTCGCTTGTCCCTTATTTAGGGCCACTTGTTCCAGGGAAGGGAGAGAGCCAGTTCCGTAAGACAAACACAACATCCATGCCCCACCGGTATTCGTACCCAGTGAATAATCAGAAGCCATCTCTTAGACCACTGTGCCACCAGGTCGGCACATATCTAATTCATCACTATATTCGCAGGAGTTTTGCCTCAGCATCTTCAAGTTAATGGACTTGGTCTCAAATTCCAGCTACTTCAGTTTCTAAGGACAAATATACATACAGATAAATGGCGCTCTGATGGGATTCTCACGGAACCAAGACTTCGCCCAATTGAGCAATATATATTCACCATCACCCCAAGGCCTACCATCTGGCTTAGATAAGCGGACGATGTGTTTTTCATATGGCTTCACTAAAAGGAGACCATCTCGCTTTTCCTAGATAAAATCAATGACATTCACCCTACGATCGATTTCACTATGGAGCTCCAACACAATGGTGCTTTGTTTTATCTGTATGTTCTACTGGGCAAATTGCCTGAAAATCGCTTCCGATGTGGAATGTCTGTTATAAATGGATGTATCATATTGGTGTTGGGGACGAATATCCGTCCCCAACACGATGCTTCCCAGCTCATTCTGTCTGGCTGATTACAAGACAGCTTTCTTCCGTTCTTGAATCGAAGAGCCTTTGCAGTCTCTTCCGATGTTCCTTTTAGAACACGCGAATTAAAACACGTTATTGAATTCAGGCTCGTATTTACCATTATGCAAAGTGTGCAGCTGCTTGAGGCGGCAGGTAACAATGGGCTGCACATTTCCCTCAATTTTTTTTTCATATGAATAAAACGTTACAAACATTGTGACTCAAATAAGACCTGAAAATTTCGCTAATTTTTTTCAAGAAGCACGAAAGAGCCTTTTTTTTATCGCGAGAATAAAATACTGATAATATTGTGAACTGATTCCGCTGTATCTGCCGTCCCTTTTCTTTTCCTTTTGTGCGGTGTCTTTCTCTAGGATCACTCTAATAAGAGAGGACGACTAAACAATGCTCAACACCCCTTACGTATATCAGTGGCGTAACTGAAACAACGTGCACCCCCTCCCCCACGCAAGTTTTACTTCAGCTCCCTCTAGCACAGTAATTTCCCAGGATTTCGAAGACGAGGGTGGATATGTTGTGTGTGTGTGTGTTGTAATGAATGGGGAGGAGGAAGTCAAGGACAGTGTCTGGAAAAGCGGGGAGGAGGAAGTCAAGGACAGTGTCTGGAAAAGCGGGGAGGAGGAAGTCAAGGACAGTGTCTGGAAAAGCGAGGAGGGAGGGTGTCATAGAGCCAGGCCCGTAGCCAGACAACCATGATGGGAGGTGCGGCTGATTATTGAGATCGGGCGAAGGATATAAAGTGGTCGGGCAAAAGATGTAAAAGAGGTCGGGCACTATACGGTTGCGCGAGTCGCTAGGACGGGAAAAAGGAAACACAGGTCGGGCTTAACCCAGCCTGGCCCTCCCCTGGCTACGGCCCCGCATAGAGCCCTGTAGTTTTAACTTTTTAGTAATTTTGGAACAGAAGCACACATAAAATGCTAGGTTATCAATCAGTCAAGCAGGATTAACACGGATGCGCGGACCGATGCATGAACATGAATATACATTTCATCGCAAAAAACGAATTCGGAAAAATATATTTCAATGGTTAAGGTTAGTAACTATAAGACTTTAGTGATCGTTCCTGGCTATGGTTTCATGCAAATAGATAATTCAGTGTTCTACATTGTTAGAATGCAATATGGACTGTCATAACCACAGGTATTTATTTGCATATACGACAAAACCTCAGCAGTGCAGACCAGGAAAAAATGATGGGTGTGGAAATACAATGTGCATATATATGGTATATATATATACTGTACGATATAATTATAACTATAAGTTATAATTACATGATTACAATACAAATAGAAGAAAATTTTATTATTTTATACGACAAGGGGAAATTTCTATTTTTTTAGGCTTCCGTTCTAGCCTTCATTTCTGCAAACTCATCAAGCACAGCATCCAGGTCCATTCTTATAGCAAACTTACTTTCTATGCTTAACAGTGACAATCCCTGCAGTCTGTCTTGTGACATAGTGCTCCTCAAATAGTTTTTAATAAATTTCAATTTGGAAAACGATCTCTCTGCAGATGCTACTGTGACGGGTAGTGTTAAAAAGCATTAAGGCTGTTAGTGCAACTATTCACAATTGTAGGATTTTCCACAACGAGTAGCTTTGCTATTTCCAGAATGGTCGTTTTCTCAGCTATGCGGTTTTTTTTTGGTTTTTTTGGTTGGAGGTTTAACGACCACCGTGAGCAACTCAATGGGCTATAAGCAGTCGCCCGTCCCTAATTTAGGGTCACTGGTTCTAGGGAAGGGAAAGAGCCAGTGCAGTAAGACAAACACAACATCCATGCCTCACTGGGATTCGAACTCGGACCCCGTTTGGACGAATGATCAGAGGCCATCGCTTGGACCACTGCGCCACCGGGGCGGCAGCTATGTAACCTTCGGAAACCTAACAGTTCCTCTGCTAACTTGCTTGTCAGGTCACCTGCGTATGTTCTTACTAATCGATTTGCACTTATCACAATATCTTCGTCTGTAGCTCCTGCCAAGGTAGAAGGCATAAAAAATTCAAATCTGTCCGCTACAGCATGCATTCCCTCAAACTTGTTATTGAGTTGGGCAATCAAAATGTCTAGTGTCGTGTAAAAGACAAAACGCTTACAATTTTTCTCAGGATCGTGGAAATGTTCAGCTTGAGCCAGTTCGTCAAAGTGTTTCTTTACTGTACGTGGGCGCTTACACTTGAAACTAGCATCCACGTGCCAACTCGTCGCAAGAGAAGTGGCTGTTTCCTTGGCATAGTTGAAGTTGTTTCGGAACGAAGTTATATTGTCCCTTGCTTGCTTTAGTAGGTTTACAGCTTCTGAGAGATTTACATCGCAAAATTGTAGTTACTTTGATGCAGTGTTAGGCGAGTTCAGCACTTCAAACCAAAGTATGAGAAGAAAGATAAACTCAAATTTTTCCAGTGGCTTCAGATATCTCATTTTTTTTAATTACCCAGGTTAAAGCCTTCAGAATATCAACATAACGGAAACTGAATCGAAGTGACATTACTGCATCCACTCTGCTAGACCAGCGAGTAGGATTGAACTTTTTCAAAGTTACGTTACCCTGTTTTGTCTTGCTTCCTTTCAACTCAAAGAGCGTTGACAATAAGTTCCAACGTTTAAATCTGTTCGCAAAGAACGTGTACAGTCGCTGTATTGTAAAAAAAACATTTGTACATGTATGTTTCGCATCGCAGCGTCATTGATAACAAGATTAAGGTTGTGCGCGGCACAGTGAACAAGCAAGGGGGGGGTCTTCTTTCCCCCTAATTCGGGATTGTTATCCAGAATTTTCCTCTCATCGAAGACACCCAATCGTATCCCTGCCCACGACACTTAAAAATATCTAACTTATTTTCTTCCAGTGATTGTATTAGGTTGTCGGAAAAATCATGACGTATTTTGGGACCCGATGGCGGTTGGGCGGATTTGGAAGTACTAGAGGCATGAGCAGCTCTGTTATCGCTATCGTATTCGACAAGTGCTAGCTCTAGCAGCAGTATAAAAGGAATAGTGAGCGATTTGGTTGATTTGCGGATATTTGACATCAAGTTGAAGATGAAAGACCAAACAGTGCCTTTTCGCCATATTTTATTGTTTTACTTCCGTAAAGAGAAGAACGCGCGTCAAGCTTATGAAAAGTTGCGTAAAATGTACGGCGATAATGCTTTATAATAACGTCAGTGCCAGCGGTATTTCGCAAAATTCCGTGCTGGTGATTTTGACCTCAAAGGTGCTCCTGGTTCCGGGAGGCCAACCTAGGTTGATGACGACCAAATCAAGGCATTGATCGAGTCAAACCCACGTTACACAACACGAGAGATTGCAGACACATTGCACATCCATCATTCAAGCGTTCACGACCACCTGAAGAAGCTGGTATACGTAAGCAAGCTCGATGTGTGGGTTCCTCATGAACTCAAAGAAGCTCAATTGACGGCGTGTATAAACATCTGTGATATGCTCATTAAACCCGAGGAAAACGATCCTTTTTTGAAGCGACTGATAACTGGCGACGAAAAGTGGATATGTACAACAATGTGCTGCCCAAACGGTCTTGGTCCTGACCTGCTGCTTTGCCTCAAACGACATTCAAAGCAGACATTCTTTTTATTTTATTTTATTGGAGGTTTAACGACCACCATGAGCAACTCAATGAGCTATAAGCAGTCGCCCGTCCCTAATTTAGGGTCATTGGGTCCAAGGACCCTAATACACAAGATCCATGCCCCACCAGGATTCGAACCCCTTTCGGACGAATGATCAGAGGCCATCGCCTTAGACCACTGCGCCACCGAGGCGGCAAGCAGGCATTCATCAACGGAAGGTTCTGGTCTCTGTGTGGTGGGATTTTAAAGGTATCGTGTTTTTCGAGCTCCTACCACGGAACCAAACAATCAATTCGAATGTGTACTGTCGGCAAATGGACAGTTTGAACGAAT
Source organism: Macrothele yani (assembly GCA_039090855.1). Classification (NCBI taxonomy): domain Eukaryota; kingdom Metazoa; phylum Arthropoda; class Arachnida; order Araneae; family Macrothelidae; genus Macrothele; species Macrothele yani. Next base: position 71,361,551 of record CM077013.1, read on the forward strand.
CCATCACCCAGAAACGTCTAGAGCTCACTCATCGTAAAGATGTTGTGTTCCATCACGACAACGCGAGACCACACACAAGTTTGATCACCCACCAAAAATTATTGGAGCTTGGGTGGGATGTCTTGCCACACCCAGCATACTTGCCTGACCTTGCGCCGTCAGACTTCCACTTGTTTCGCTCTCTTCAACAGTCCTGACGTGGTATAACGTTCAATTCAGATGAGGTTGTAAATCAGCACTTGTAGAGTTTTTCGCCACGAAAGACAGGTCCTTCTATGAACGAGACATTCTGCAGCTCACTGACAGATGGCAAAATGTCATCTAACAAAACAGGCATTATATCATTGATTGATATTTGTTCTTTCTATCAAAACATGACCTTTGAGAAACATGGCTAAAATACGTCGTTACTTTTCCGACAACCCAATAGTATTGCTTTCTCCAGGCCAGCAGACGTCTGATCTTCGATATCCCGAAATCTCAGAAATGTTTCTTTTATTTTTACATCTAATCGATTTGGTGGACAGCAAATCTAGAAATGTTGTATCCTACAAACTTTTATGATTGATCTCCCAAGGGGTCCTTGAACAAATTGAAATATGTTGTAGAGTCCACATCATTGGGCAACTACAGCAATATCCATAAATCCAAGATGGCCACCCAAAATAGTGTAAATTCAATTATCTTGCCTTCTAATTCACCTAGAAAAGGTCATTTTTGTTTTAAATATATTCAGGTTTTCAGCGGGCATTTCATTTTACCTCATTTACGAACAGAAGAAAACATGGCGGCCGTATCACAAGATGGCTGCCCTACAAAATATAATGTACTTGTAAGACTTTACTAATCATACAGGCATATTGAGTTTAATAAAAAAAAAAGAAACTAATTAAAATCTAAATACAAAATCAGTATTTATTCTGAATTAAACCCAAAAGAAGCATTTTTTACAGTAAATAATAATAATGCATTTATTCCCACTCATCATCCAAGTAATCAGATTCAGCAGACTCATCTTGATTGCAATCCTCATGATAATCCTCATCATCAGGACAATCAACATCCTGGTCCATATCTTCAGACTCGTCTTGATCAACCTAACCCGCTGAACAACCTACGTTCATTGCTACAGATTTTACTCTGTTAGCGAAGGGATTAAAACATCCTTCTTTGCTGGAGCACGAAATATGTTATTTTCGGCATCCGCAAGTTTCACTGCCACACATCTTGCCTTGTGCCTTACACTGACATTTCAATGCATCAATGAGCTATGGCGGAGCTGTGTCACCTATAGCAGTAGCAGGAGTTGGGATTACATCCTTTAAATTCCACCCGAATTTAGTGATATCTTCCGATTCATCTGGGGGCGCATGCCGGTTGCAAGCTTTCCACAGCATCACCTGAAGATAGGCCCGAAGAACATGCTGCAACATGTTGGGGCGATGCTGGAGCTAAGACCATGATTTTTGGACTTTTCTTTTTGTTAGTGAAGACTTCGAACCTAGCAGACTCCAGCGATGTCCCTGGCAATTGACCATATAAGGCGGTGAAGTAGGATGTAGCACCCTCCATTAGAGCCTTTGGTGTAGCGTCAACTTCTCCCAGCACATCGACTAACCCATTAAATTCCCCAGCTAGTAAAGTCTTCGGTACAGTTGCCTTGCCTTTACCGAATGGATACGAGATCGTGTCACAGCCGCTGAGGGCATGCATGACAAGTAGCTGCAGACATTTTGGTTCAAGTTTAGCACAGGTGCCATTGATATGTAGCACCGTTCCATCCCACAGCTCCATATGCACCCTGGGATCCAAACAAACGCATCTGTGTCGCCACTCACAACACGGATAACACCTTTATCACGGCTTGCAGCGTCAAAAACACAGGATATGATGGATACGTCCGCCTCATCATGACTAAAGGTAGCATCACCATGAGCCTCAACCTTGACATTTTCTCCAAGATTGAATGAACCCAACACACTTAGTAGTCTTTTTTTGTTGCGCTTGCTCTTGCTCTTCACGACCAGAGGCCGATGCGATTAAAGCAATGCCATCTGTATATGCTTAAATAGAAACATTTTAGCTCAGATCCAATTTGAGGTTCGGGTCCACCACAATGTTCCACCAGAGTTCGAACCCTGCGGGCATCCTTTTTCTTATGAATGTTGAAACATTTAATCATCTATTATGTACATAACGGACCATTTACCCAAAAAGCTGCTAGCCAATTTGAACAAATCCCTCGGACAATTAAATTTTCGAAGAAAGTTCAGCACCGCCGGCTACCACGTCGTGCTGAAAGCACTTCGTACATTCAAGGAAATCAAACAAGTACGTCGTCCTTTCTTCTTATTTTCTTGAATTTTTCAAAGCAGCAGTAACTGGTGTGGTATCCGTTTCTGACAAAAAGTTGTATTGGGTTTTCTGTAGAAAATCACTTGACAACAAATGGAACAGAATCATATTCGTTAGGAGTTTATCTAGAATCTTACTTAATGACGATTACGGACAAACAGGCCTGTATGCCGGAGGGTCTTCTTTTGATTTTGCTTGCTTATTAAAAATAAATAATTAATACATCAGTTTTCCATTTCTGGAAAGGTTTCTCTTTTGAGACATTCGTTTAAAATTTTAATAAAGTACACTGGCATAATCAGAAAAGTTTTCTGATTACTGAGAGGTCAAGTCATCCTCTCCAGGCGCTTTTCCTCTGTTTAAACTGTTAATCACATTCTCTACCTCCGTAAAAGTGAAAGGTTAGTCATCCTGGGTATCTGGCAAATTCCTACAATTTCTACTTATTTCTCTTGGTGCCGGAGAACCTCTCTATATCATCATTACAAAAATGATAATTTGCTAATAAATCCTTAGTCTTTTGGATATTTTGTGAATAAGAGCCATCTTCTTCCTTTACTGAGGACACTTTCAATGGACTGAAAAGTTTTCCTTTTGCAACTTTGTATGGAATCTCAAAAGGGTCCGCGCGTTTCTGAATTTGACACCATTGCTTCAAGTGGATTTCTTTGAGAAATTAATTTATCTTTTGTTTATGGCTGCCATTCTCTTATAGTCCTGTTAAAGAAAAACCTGTATCTTCATTGATTGCTGCTTGAGCTTTGCGTCTTAGAATTCTCGTCTTAGAACAAAGGGCTTTCAACTTTAAATTTTACCAATTAGGTTGTAAGGTTTTCTGTGTTATTGGTGTTCTTGAATTTTTACACATCTCTGTTAATTGATCACACATCCACTTGATATGTTCCTTCAGATCTGAAATATCTCCAATATTTGTAAGATCTAAGTTGGGGTTATTCTTTCTTTTAGTTCCAACCAAATGAGCCTCTTCATGGAAAATCTCTTTCTAATGACCCTTTTGGGAAGACATTCACAAATTTTGTAGGCTAAAGTCAAGTGGTCACTACATGACTCATCATTTAGTTTGATGAGTCATGTAGTGACCACTTGACATGACTCATCATTTAATACTCTCCAGTTTGAAATAAACTCCCAGCCAGCCTGTCTTGTCGAAGTTAAGTCAATCCAATAGGAGCCCGGGTGACCCCGAAAACTTGGAATGCTTTCTGGGTCATTATCGACTAAGAATCCATGGGCGAAAACAAACTCCACATTTTTACGTCCTCTTCCATCTTCCGCTTGATTTCCTTCTGGCATTCAAATCGCCAACCAGCAATACGCCAACCAGCAATACCTTTAAAGTTCCTAAGAACTTGTTCTATTTCATTCAACATTTCTTCTATGTTTTCTGGTGATGGATAATTTTTTTCTCTCTCTCTTATCAACCCTAAGGTCTGTGGGTAGCATTGGCCATCATCCACAAAGGAATTCTTTCCTGAGCAATAAGCTCGATGTTCCGGTAGGGTCCATAATATGTCTTGTCGATAATACTTCTTGTTATTCCTGAGCCTTTTTTTAACACTTCCACATTTGTCATTCTTTCTGTCCAAGCAATTTTCATCATACGTTGCCAATACCACATTTCAAATGATTGTAGCCCTGCCCTATTTATTTTCTCCAATGTCCAAGTTTCAGATGCATGAGGTGCTACATTCCACATATAAACGTTTTTATAAAAAAATTCCTTGTTTCCAGAGAGATGGACTTGGATGTTTATAGTCCTCTTTTGTTATTGAAAGCATTCTCTGCTTGAGCTATCCTAGTGCTCACATCTTCTACATTTCTTCCATCGGATCTAAAAGTGCTACCTAATTAAATGAAGTCCTTCACTTGAGTTACTCTTTTTTCCTTTACTATGATATTAATTTTTTTCTTTACTTTTGCTTGTTTCACATTTATATTCATTTTGCATTTTTCTTCAAGAATCTGTTCAATACTTGTAATGACTCTTGTAAGTCCCTTTCGTTGTCTGCTATTACTGCAGTGTCATCAGCAAATCGTATTGTGCTCTAAATCCTCCCATTGACATTTACACAGAGATTCTAATGACATTTGGTTGTTTCTGTTGTTTTCAAGAGTATTATTAAAAATTCTACAGCATTATTATTTCATTTCTGGAGTATTCTTAAACAAAAATTTCACAGTGAGACAAAGTTTTCTGTAATAACATAGACGAATTTTTTTTTCTTAGTTTCATGTTAAACTCCAAAGTGCACTACAATTAGTGTTACTGTCAATATACCTACCATGACTTCATTAAAAAATTTCACATCTCCAATTAAGAGAAAATGCTGCAGTAGGATTGGAAAACGTAAGCTTCTCGGCCTGTACCTAAACAATTTCCCGAAAAATTTAACCCTAAGGAAAACATGTAATTCCGATTTCTTAAGAAACTGTAATTACATGTTTGTATTCACTTCACTAACATGAATAGAAAAAAGATTATTTTGTTCCCAAAATTGCATATTATCCATTTTTTCTAGGTTCTTACTAACACTTACTGTACAGCCAAACACGTTTGCACACATCTGACTAAATATGCTTATACTATATTTACACACGCAATGCTATAACATTTAAACAGTCGTTTCTGGGATATTATGCCCAATGCAGGTGCATTAGTACCATGTCATTTCAACAATTAACATATAATGAAAACGATACTACATAAACAAAAAGCTAATTTATGGTTTTAGGTTATCGCCAGACGTTAATATGTATATCATTCAAGAAGTACAGAATGTTTGCGCATAGCATCTGCGCATGTTCCTGGCCTAAGCTCAGTCTCATCTGAGCCCAGTGCGGTGTTGGCTATAAGGTCATCTGAGCCCAGTGCGCTGTTGGCTATCTCCCGGGCACGTATTATCCGTTTGTGGTACGATCTTTCAAAATCAAGACGCACATTGAAAATCCCGCTGAATGGAAGTTAGATCAGTTATCTGTTATCTGACTAATGAAAACACCAGGACTATTGACATTCATCGGAGACATGTTTAAGTGTATGAAGAAGGTGTTATGAATGAATCCAGAGCAGTGGCGGCTCGTGAACTAAAATGTTGGTGAAGAGAAGACCCAGCCCATAACATATATGTTATGAAAAATAACTAAAACCAAATTCTGTTGAGAAGGATTTGATGTATATACACTGGCGGAAAGAGAAAAAAGAATACCAAGAAGGAATTGGCGGACGATCATGAAATTTACATATGTTAATGGGGTCGAGTTTACGTAGGTGTGATGTTAATTTCGGGACCAACCGGTGAGCGCTTACGCCACAACACGGCATAATATGCAAATTATCGTTGGTGGTATTTAAGAAGTACGGCGAAGTGAATATAATCAGTCGTCGGCGTACGGACACGTGCACAGATCCTGAAGAAGCTGCAATGCCTGGGCATGGAAGACGTGTACGATTTCAGCAGTTATCGGACTTTAAGCGAGGTCGTCTAGTCGGACTCCGCGAGGCCGGGTGGTCGTATCGTCGTATTGCGGACCGAATTGGACGTGAAGTATCGGTGGTGGTACGATGGTGGCGTAGATGGTCCGAGGAACATTACCACACGAGAAGACGTGGAACCGGGAGTCACAGATGGACTGATGAGCGGACCGATCGACGCATAAGAAGAGCGGCGTTGTCAAGTAGAACATCCACTGCAACGCAAATCCGAGCTGCCGTTGCACCTGAGATGACTGTGCGAACAATCCGCAACCGTCTACTGGATGCAGGACTACGTGCACGTGTGCTCTGGCATGTGTACCTCTGACTCCAGCCCACCGTCAGGAACGGCTGCAGTGGTGTCGCCAAAGTCTGCACTGGAGAACGCAATGTCGATATGTCGTGTTCAACGATGAAAGCAGATTTTCCTTGGGAGCCTCCGATGGCCGTATGCGTGTTCGAAGACGCACAGGGGAGCGTCTCCACCTTTCTTGCATCCGCCAGCGACACACAAGGCCTACACCTGGCCTCCTGGTGTAGGGAGCGATTAGCTATCACTCCCGTACACAACTAGTGTTTGTACCGGGTACGTTAAACAGCACCTCCTACATCAACAACGTCATTCAGTCCGTTGTTGTGCCATTTGTAAGGTCGGTCCATCTTGGTGTTTTCCAGCAAGATAACGCACGCCCACACACGGCACATGCAACGCAACATGCACTTCAGGGTGTGAGACAACTTCTATGGCCTGCACGTTCACCGGATTTGTCCCCCATTAAGCACGTGTGGGATTTTATGGGACAACGACTTATCCGATCTCCACAGCCAGCCACGACCATCCCCGATTTACGCATCCAGGTTGAGGATGCTTGGAACTCAATACCCCAAACTTACATCCAACATCTGTACGACAGATTCCATGCCAGGATTGCACAGTGTGACGCAGTTCAGGGCGGTTCAACCTCGTACTAACCATGTTACATGGAAATGTTATTTTTCAGTTTACCAGCAAATACAGCTCTTTTTGCCATAATGTTTTGATCACGTTATCCTCTGTATTCCGTTATTATGCTGTATAAATTTCGTTTGTATCAGACGTCTCCTTCTTGGTGTTCTTTTTTCACTTTCCGCCAGTGTATATACTTTTGTATATATTATATCTATTTATATATGTTTTTCGACGGCAGTTCAACAAAATCATAGGAAGACATCAAGCACGGCGGAGGGGAGAGTGAAAGACTTAAAACATTGAAAAAAGTTTCGGGGGGGGGAGGGTGCATATTTCAGGGAAACAAAGAAAAAAAGAGGAAGAGTGGTTTACCCGTTTTACTTTATATCATCTTTCCTGAGAACAAAAGCACATTTTGCACTTAATTTCTTTATCTGGCGATAGTTAATGAGTGGTTACTCACAACACCAATCGAACGTTCACTCCTCTAAAAATTCAAAGGAAATAATTTTAATAGAAAAACTGCTTTTCTCAAAAAATGTTTCTGAGTCCAGGATTAAAGCAACATGACTGGTTGCGAAGGTGCGCCCTTCATGTTGATCCCATTTAAGGCCCGCGGCCCACAAATTAAGACCCTGACCCGTGGGAACTGTGTCTAGGAGAAATGAAGCTGACAGCACATTTCTATATATCTTGTCAAAACAGGTCAGCTGCTCCGGTGGCGCAGTAGTCTAAGCGATGGCTTCTGATCATTCGTCCGAGATGGGTCCGGCTTCGAATCCCGGTGAGGCATGGATGTTGTGTGTTTGTCTTACGGCGCTAGCTCCCTCCCTTCCATGAAACCAGTGGCCCTAAATTAGGGACGGGTGACTGCTTAAAATTTCTTTACCCCCCAACAGAATGAATTCAATTTATTTTCTATAAATCAGTTCAATTGTAAAGATAATTGCTTTTATTATTACTAATATATCAAAATTTATGACTAACAATACTAAGAAAGAAAAACTGAGCACATTTCTCTCTAACCAGAAAATACAGAAGCAGCTCATTCCAAAAAGTCAGAATTCAAATATGCACTGGTGTTCAAAAATTAAGGACGAAGAGGAGAAATTAGCATAATAGCGGAACGAGCAGGCAGAACGGACCGAAAGACCACTCAGGAGATAGACTAGGGTCCGGTACGGTAGGGTATGCGCATATATGTAGCATGACGTAGGGGGAAGGGCAGTATCGGAAGGGTATAAAGCACACGGGCGGTGTATTCTCAGCAATTCCGTGAAAGCTATTACACGGTGTACATCGGTTTGAACGACGTCGAGTTGCTGCCACCATGTGGTATGGACAACAGGCAATCCAGTAGATAACATCGGCATGACCTTACCCGAGGTCACGTTATTGGGAAGTTGGAAAAAGGTCGAAGTGTGACTAGTGTGGCCGAGGAGTTCGGGATCGCTCTCAACATCGTTTCACCAGCTTGGAGAGCATTTCAAACGAGAGGAACAGCTGTCAGAGAGTTTAGCAGTGGTCGTCCACGAGCAACTACGGTGGCGGACGACCGGTATATTAAACTACAGGCGAGAAGAGTCAGACGGCAGGCAGCGGGAGAAATCGCAAGGCACATGCAACAGACAACTGGACGTCCGTTATCGCGTTTTACCGTGGCCAGGAGGCTGCACAAAGGTAGTCTATTTGCACGACCACCAGTACGGTGTGTGCCACTAGTGCCTGCCCATCGGAGACGGCGGTTTCTGTGATGCCAGGAACACAAGAACTGGACACATCAGTAGTTCTCTTTACGGATGAGAGCCGATTTAGTCTGACGAGCGATTCTGGACGTATACACATCTGGAGACAGCAGGGAACATGCAATCACACCTCCAACATCACCGAAAGGGACCTGTTTGAAGGTGGCGAAGTTCTCGTTTGGGGCGGTATCATGCTTGATAGCCGTACTGACCTCCACATATTCCAAGGAGTTTCAGTCACTGGTGTCCCCTATTGCACCGAGGTTCTCCTGCCTCACGTGCGTCTGTTTATAGGTGCTGTGGGTCCTGAGTTCCTCTTCATGGACGACAACTCTACAGCTCATCGTACAGTGGCTGTCGCAGAGCTATTGGAGAGCGAAGATATTCAACGCATGGATTGGCCAGTAAGGTGCCTGCACTTAAATCCAATCGAACACGTGTGGGATCTTCTCGGGAGACGCTTGGAAGCACGTCACCAGCCGCCAGCAACGATTGCGCAGCTGCGATTTGCGCTACAAGAGGAATGGGACGCGATGCCTCAACAGCTTCTTGACAACCTCGTCCTCAGCATGGACAGACGCTGTAAATCCTGTAACGCTGTCAGGGGTGATCATATCTCCTACTAAAGACTGGATTTTTCTTGGCAGCCGTCTGTCACATGGACGTTTCTGTCTTCTGTCCAGTTGTGCTCGAAGTTACCTTTTTCAATAAAGTGCCTTTGTATACTTTGGATTCCTTGTTTGAACGGTTTTCCTCACTTGTCCCATATTCTTAAATCTTGGGGATCTTATGGTATGATTTGAGTCGATTTGGAGCACTTCTGCACTACGTACATTCGAAAAACCGTCTCGTTCTTAATTTTTGCACGCCAGTGTAGAATACAGTGCACACTTTGACGAAAAAACTGTTTAGATAATACACAATAAAAGCAGACGTGCTCTCATTGACTGAGGCGAGCTGTATTGCTGCTTTCAGTATGATGATCATGATGATCATATGTAGAGGATTTTAGGAAGGGAGTGTCTGACCTCAGGTCTTTAACAACCGTTAGAAATAGGAAGCTAGGAGATTTGGGCTAGAGTGCCCGATAGGAAATTGACACTGAAGCGAAGTAGAAAGGGGGAGGAAGACGCCATTATTTATTACCGGTGGGCCAGTACCTGGGGTACGACGGCTTAACGTGCCTATCCGACGCACGGCGCATATTTAGTGGATCGAGCGTTCGCACCTGCTAGGATCGAACCTGAGGTCCTTTCCGCGGCAGTCACGAACGTTGCCGACTAGGCTACTCGCGGCCCTGTAGCCTCAGTAGCTGTTTTGTCAAGCTCTTATCTGCTCGCTCCCATTGGACAAAATCCCTGCCTTCCTCCAATAGAAACACAGACACCAGTCATTTTTAAGCGGCGTTCGAGTTTCGCCTCAATATCCGTGGAGGAAGTCTGGAGAACCGGTTTTTTTCCATCTACGCGATGTCTTCCGTCTGTTGTGACAGAGATTACTCAGATGATCGCCTCTCTAGGTTCTCAGGATATGCTGGTTTCAACCTCTTTGCAAAAATAGTATTTAAATTTTATAAATTTAAGGCTTATAAATTCAGGATTTTTTTTTAGCATGCACAATTAAAGGCGTATTGTATCTTACATATGTAAAAACTTTCTTCATGGGCATTAAATGTCTGGTGAGGCGGCGCCTCACTTTCCTCATTTGGCGTGCCTCCCATGATCCAATGTCAGAAAATGGTGCATAATGTTTAGAAACGGAAGAAGAAACGTTCGTGACGGAGAGCAGTGAGGGCCCCCTCTCTCATCACGGACAAACAAAAGACATCATTAAAGAGAATCGATGCTTTATATGATTAGCGAAGTGCATGAAAAATGCGGTGAAGTTTCTCGTACACTTGTGTACCAAATTGTCACTGAACATCTGAACTTTAACAAAATCTGTGCAAGATGGATTCCATGGATGCTCACAAATGAACACAGAACTTAGCAACTGGGAGCTGCATTGACGTTCTTGGAGCGTTACCTCTAAGATGGCAACAAGTTTATTGACCAAATTGTTACAGGGGACGAAATGTAGATTTCGCGCAACACTCCCGATAACAAAAGACAATCACTTGAGTCACTTGTGCGGCATCACCCTCAATCACTGAAAAAGTAGCGAACAGGCAATCACTTGAGTCACTGTGCAAACGTCTACAACGAGCCATTCAAAGGAGCATGCTCTCACGACGAATCTGTTTCATACAGGACAACGCCGGTACGCACACTGTTAGGAAGACAAAGGAGCTGCTTGATAAGTTTCATTTAAGCATCCACCTTACAGCCCGGACTTGGCACCATTAAGCTACCACCACCACCCAGGGGTGGCTCTTGCTATGGGGCTGTGGGGCTGCAGCCCCCACCCCTACCCAAAGCAGTTTTATTTTAATGCCGTACCGAGAGAGAGAAATTTTCTTAACTCAACTGGAAGTTTTCCCTGCATAACACCACTGGGAGCGCAAGGAACGTTGGCGAACTGCGCCAGACTGCGCTGCTTGCAGCCCTGACGGGTGTTGAAACCAACTCATGTGGGAAACTGCCTATTCCCAGATCAGTTCTTTTCCTTTGAATAAAACTTCCCTGGGGAGTGCATTGATGGCAGTCTCGCTAGCACGGGTTGCTTGCGAATGCAGTCTGTCGTTGGGTGGGAATGCATCGAAGGGCTTGTGTGCTTTGTTGATTAATACGGTTCTTGTGCTTCCAAATAAGAAATAAAATAGGGGAATGAATTAAAATAATGACGAATGTTGAAATAAAGTACTAAATAAGGTATGTTTGAATGTATTACTCTACCTGTTCTTTTTCCTTCCAATTTTTGGTTTGTTCCTGCTTTTATTCAACGTAATAATTCTAACATCATCGAACTGTAAAATATTTGTGTTTGCTAATGACAAATATTCAGTTGCCGGGAGTTTTGCAAAAAGGTTTTACTTATATTTTCCCTTCTAGTCAAAACGGGCATGTGAACAAATTGCGATTAAGACCAGAATTCAGTACTGGATAAATTGAAAAAAAAAGAGAGAGGGAGAGAGAGAGATTAATTTCTGCAGCGAAATACTTGCACAAAATTGATTTCTTCACTTACCAAGCACAACGAAATTTTCACTTTTAAACTCACGTAAATTTTTATTCACCAAAAATCATTGAAGTCACTCTACTGGGTACATTTTATTTTTCTGCTGCATCCCCCCTACCTCCCCAAAATAAGCTGCGCATTTCAATTGAGGTAGTGCATTATACTTAATTACTTTGAAAAGAACATTTAATCAGATATCATTGTTTAGAAAATTTACGAAGTTGGTAAATTTTGGAAAACAAATTTTTCTACATTAAATTGTTATCATGGCTTCAAATTAAAACTGGACTGAATAAGTACTCGGAAGAAACTCGTCGGCGTCGATTGCAGTGCTGTCAGAGCAACGTGGAATGCTACGGACTGGCGATGTATAATGTTCAGAGACGAATCCCGCTTCTGTATGGGAACGGACGACCACCATGTCAAAATGGGGAAGATCGCAGGTGAGTGCTACAATCCCAACCTCACTGTACAGCGTCACACGTCACGAACTTCAGGCGTGATGGTATGGGGAGCCATCGCGTATGACAGCCAGACTTCCCTCGCAGTGATCCGAGGGATGTTGACAGCCCAACGCTACGTACAGCAGATCTTGCGGCCCCATGTGCTGCCTTTCCTGGAGGGGTAGCACCACGCCATTTTCCAACAAGATAATGCTCGTTCGCACACGGCTCGGGTTTTCCAGGATTGTCTACGTCATGCTTCGATGCTTTCGTGGCCTGCAAGAGCGCCTGATCTCTCGTCCATCGTGCACGTGTGGGACCAGATGGGACGCCAGCTTTCTCCATATCCCAGTGTTCGTGATTTAGAACGTCAGTTGCAAGAGGTGTAGGCCAATTTGTCCCAGGATAACATACGGCGTCTGTTTGACTCCATACCGGACCGTATCACCGCATCTATCCGAGCACGAGGCGGTCCGACCCGGTACTAACGTTGATTGGAGTGTGTGCCGTATGTCCGCGGGAAAATGTTCTGCTGCTGTGATATTGTAATCACTTCTGTCCTTGGTATGTACCGTCTCACAACTAAAATCTCATTTTAAACCGACGCCTCCTTCTTGGTGCGAGGATTTTTATGAGAATGAGTGTATGACTCGACTTTTCGTTTTGTTATTTCCGCCTATTTCAATTTTATTCAGAAATGACGAGTTAATGAATACTAATTTCGGAAATGAAAAAAGAAATCAATATTACAAAGATCGCTTTTACGAAAGGAAAGAAAAATAGATAAAATATTTGCTTCGGAAAGACTTTCGTAGGTATCTTTTAGTCTATATACATACTTATTGCAATGATCAAATTATTTTCTCTCCTTCTCTTTTTGATTACCTCTTTCGCACAAACTGTTCTCTTCTGTCCTGTCAGAATTTGTTTCCAGTGAGATGCATGTAATGCAATAACGCGGACAATAAAAACTCGGAAAAATATTTGTGCTATATTCTAACAAATTCCAAGATATGACACAAACAGTGATTCACTATTCTACTTTCCTGCATGTGTCAGCATATATTTTGAAGCACTTTAATGTTTGGATTTTAGTCGGTTTCTTACGTCAATGACTCTTCACATGATTCACATGATATGTTTTTTGTAGGTCAATGATACCTCACAAAATAGATGCAATTTAGTCTGAAACTGGAAGTCATGTTGTAAATATACAAATATCTTAAAACATGACTTCAAAATTTACAAGCTTCACCTTTACACCACATTTGGATGTGTTTTTCTAATTGTCATTACACACTTTTAATTCCATTGTGAATATATAAATTACGTGTACATCAATATTTTATAACGCTTACCAAAATGCAGATATTGAAACTCATACGATATCAAGTCTGTATCATATAAACATTTTAAAAATTAAAGCAGGAAATTATTATGAGTCCAAGAAACCTTTGGCAAGTGAGAATGCGAGAGAAACCTTTGGCAAGTGAGAATGCGAGAGAAACCTTTGGCAAGTGAGCATGCATGGATTTCCCATGTGTGGATTTTTTTTCTTATTACTGATATGGATGTACCTGGTGTGAAGTCTGATACTGCTAGTGTAGACATAACATTTGGAATACACACAGGGGATAGTAAAGTCTCAAAATTACCCCTCTTAAATATCAATAATTTATCTGTCAGAATACATGTGCATATAGTTTGCAATTAAAGACACTTTCCCCTTAAATTAAATATGACTGACTTTAAACAACAATTTTTTTCTGCCTTTCCTTCAGCAACAGATTTTGGTAATGTGCAATAATTTAGTCACTTGTAGATCATAAAATTTAACCTAATATACAAATAGCTGAAAGGAAACCCTATATAAAAAAAGTATATATGTATATATTTAAAAATTGGTTTAAAAATTAGTTTGTGGCACTTAAAGATGCATTTAATTAAAATTAATTTCAGGTGTTTCTACTCCAATTCCATTTTATTTTTTCCACTCAATTCAGCAATTAACCTCCCAAGGAAGTAAAAATTCATTTATTAAACTACAGTTTCACTCAATTTGCCGCTATTATGACTGAACATATTTAGAGAAAAGTAATACTATACCTTTCTTGCAAAATTCCCATTCTTGTGTTAGGAAAAAATCATATTAATACTCATAAAAGCATTCAACGAAAACTATTTTAAGACAGCAGTTTATCAAGGCATTATTTCTAAACCGATTGGTGTTTTGACGAAACATTTCAACTCATTTACTAAACTACAGTTACATTGAACGTTAGGTTTAATTTGTGATTTAAAAATTTCGTGTTTTAACACCCTGAATAGCACGACAGTGAAATTTCAGATCACTCGTGAGTTTTATAAAAATATTCCCGAGCCTTCAGCAGTAACAAATATTCGTTTCTGATATTCGATTATCACCAAGGTTATTAATGCCAGACATTCACCAACGTTTCCACGTGTTAAACCTAACCACTTGCTTCAACAAAAATGAACGATAAGCAATCAGATTCGATTCTTTACCGTTAGCAACACAATAAAACGACTCAATAAACGTCAGTGAACTTACCTTTAAATAAACTAACAAAGTTAGTTTTCGATTTAAATAGTGTAACTGTACTAGTGATCCGAAATTTCTTGGCGTGGAATAGAAATCAAAGTTTCCAAGCTTTCGCACATCAACCAGATGGCTTTCTCAAGGAAGGTTCGTTAAGAAAGCCATCTGGCTGATGTGCGAAAGCTTGAAAACTTTTATTTCTATTCTAAGCCAAGAAATTTCGGATCACTAGTATAGTTATACTATTTAAGTAGAGAAGGGAAGGGTTTGATGAGCTATAGAACAAACAAACTGCTAAAGTATACCCGAAATATTGAGGGCCAGGACCTGGTTTTCAAGATCTTCATTCCTTTCTTTATGAGATTCCATTTATCTATTGCGCATTTTCCAAGCACCTGTAAGTTTAAAAGGTGTGCTGTTAAAACATTACGTTGACAAAAGTATTCGGTCATCTCCCTATTTTCAAACATACGTAAATTTGCAGAATTAGACGCTCACGCGTGGGGTTTGTTTGGTGTTGTGCAGTAAGAGAAGCGTTGACCCACCTCTCAGTCTACCTTGGAAACGACTATGCCGCGAGAAGCTCAACTGACGGACTTTGAAAAGGATATTGTTTTTTTGAATGCTATACTTGAGTAAGAAATAAGTGTAACATTGCTGCTCTTCTACGACTATCCTAATCCACAGTCGCTGATGTTCTTTTATTAATATGGAGGTTTAACGACCACCGTGAGCAACTCGATGGACTATAAGCAGACGCCCATCCCTTATTTAGGGCCACTGGTTCCAGGGAAAAGAGAGAAAAAGTGCCGTAAGACAAACACAACATCCATGTCTCAACGGGATTCGAACCCAGACCCATTTCGGACGAATGATCAGAAGCCAGCGCTTAGACCATTGTGCCATTGTCGGGGAGGAGTCGCTGATGTTCATCATCGATGGAAAGCAGATAGTACTGGTACAGTGCCTAGAAGAATTAGTGTGACGTGCTCCATAAGATGTCCCTCACGGTTTTGTGACCAATCGTCATGAAATGACAGAGGGCGCTGGCATCGGAAGTTACGTTAGGATGCTTCATCGGCTTCATGCTATTCAATGGTGGGAAGTTTGTTTGCCAAGGATTTGCTGCCTTACGAAACTTCAAATTTTCACAAAACAAAGGTTAGTGGAGGGAAATCTATTTGGCAGTATCTTTGCTAATTCGTTGTAGCTCGATCATAACAGTAATACATTAGGTAATTCAACAGTTGATCACTAAAACGCAATAGGCTTATTCGGGTGTTAGTGTGCTAGTTTAATTCAACTGTGGATTGTTTATAACGAAATTTATTTCCGGAATTAGTAAATTTTTATTCGTGAAGATGTAGAAGTTGATCAAGTATTGGCTGTCACGCGTTAAACTTGCTGTGTGGTTAAACTTAAGTGCAGTACTGAAATCGACTGCAACAGTTATAAGATCATAGAGAAATATTGTCAGCTATGAAAGGACTGAGAAATTCTGCATTAGCAAATAATAAGAAACATAAAAAATGGAAAAGGCAAAGCAGCTGTTTTGTGCCAGGATGTAATACTGGCTATAAATCCTGCAAAAATAAAATATCACTCTTTGCTGTCCCCAAAATTCCTGATATGTTGAGCAAATGGGATAAGGCAATTCCCAGAGCTGATAAGAAACTTGATAAAAGTTGTGTTTTATGTGCCTTGCACTTTAAATCTAAATTCATGGAGATGCATTATTGTTCCACTATTCAAGGTAAGGAAGTTCTAACATGCCGAGACAAATCATTACTCAAGTTTGACGCCATACCTACTATTTTCCCAAATTTAAAATACATTTAAAAGGCGAACGACTAATTAGTTTTTCCAATTTTTAAGGGGAGGTGGGACAGGCCCTACTGTGCCTTCCCCACGTTACGCCTGTGTGTATGCTACATTAATAGTTTCCTTATTTTAAGGGTAAAAATAGTTTACAGGAACTGCATAGAATTATCCCATTTAGACAGACTCCATGAACACCCACTTCTTAATTTTTACCTTATTAAACTTTTTACTTAAGGTGCAAAAGAATTTTCCTCTCTTCACTGCAAACCCATTTGAATAGCAAATTTAATCACATAATTATTATAAGGTGAAGAAAAGTAAAGAAAAATGTTATAATTATTTTTCTTTAAAAGAATGTCAGCATATACATTCAGTTTTTGTATATTTACTTCTGTCCAGTATGATTCATTTTGTTTATTGTATCACAGGCAAAGTTTTTTTAGGAATGATTTTTATAAATGGATTACAGTTAGTATATTATTAGAAAATAGACCAATTTTAAAAATAGTAATCGCATTTTTTGTATTCTATTTTCAACTCATTAAAAGGCTTCTTTTCAAGGCCAACTAAATGGAAAGTTTCAATATTTATTTTGATCCCATGTTCTTACCAAGAAATTTAGTCACTCATTGCTGAAAAATGAAGTACATTATTAAATAATTCATAAAGTGTTTAGGTTACTGAATTTTAAGACATTATTGGAATGCAACTTAGAAAGCCGATGTCTCATTAAGAAAATATTTCCCCCTTTTTTTCCCGGTAAGGTTTTGAGGGGCAAAACATTTTCTTTTTTTTTTAATTTTTGCTTTATACTGTAAGGTTGATGTTTCAGTGATTGTAAACTGCACATTGGTCTCCAGTGTTTTTGCATAATGTAACCCATGTATGACTCTAAAACTTCCGAAATATCTAACATTAATGTTGACGTTAGCACAATGCAAAACTTAACTTAAACTACGATACCCTTATTAATGAATCTTGAGCACCCCGTTCGCTCTTTGGGGGGGGGTGTGTGTGTGAAAGAGGTGTGTCGATTATTTCGTATATACTTAAGTTTACTGCTTATAAAATATCGTTCAAGGAGTACACATAATACTGGCGAGCTGGGTGTGTGTCATAGAAAGATGTGCTTTTTCGTCGTCCTTCCTCCCTGAAAAGCGACGTGACATCCGATGGCAGCGCCATCTACCGCCTTCATGATTGCGGGCAGCAAGTTTTTCTGCGAGCACGACACACTAATTCTTCTAGGCACTGTAGTACTGGTACAGAGAACCCACGCATTAGGGCAGCACAAAGTGAGTGATCGTGTCAAACGAAGCTTATTGCGGAATGTGAATAAGGCAAATACATCTGCTGCCACAGACTTGGCCGGTGACGTTGAAAAGCGAGGAATATCTAGTCTGAACAACCGGAGCAGTATATCAGGAACTGCATACCCACGGAACAGCTATGCTTGGTCAGCTACGTATTAGTTCTACGTAACTCCAGATAATACCAAGCAGTGGCTGGTGATTCGCTTGCCGATTCTGCACGATAAAAGAGTAAAATAGGGTCACGCGAAGTGACGAATCACGCTATTCATTCTTCTGTTCGGACCGATATACTTGAGTATGACGTTTGCCCCCAGAAAAGCTGTCAGGAGGACTGCATTATCTCTACAGTCAAGTCAAATCTGGAGGGGATCTCTGATGGTGTGGGGCTGTTTCTTCTGGGAAGTACTCTTGTCCTTTGATTGTAATTTCTCCAATCTAACGGCTGCCAAGTACGAAGCTATTCTGAACAATTCCCCAATTCCACACTACATACCCTGTGGCAGTACTTCGGCACAGATCCCTGTTTCAACAAGATCGAACGCCTTGGCTTACTGCAAGGTCTCTTCAGGCCCGGTTTGAAGAGCTGCTTGTCCAAGTATGAGATTGACCAACGCAGGGTCCCGATAAAAATCCAATAGAACGAGCTGAAACGCCGAATCCGATCTGGTCCGGTGAGATCTTCCTCTACGGCACCTCGGACTGAAGCCTTGCACGGGGAATGGAAGAAAATTCCTTTAAAGACCTACCGGCATCTCGCGGAAAAGAATGTTTAGAAGAGTCTTTGTAGTCATATCGATAAAAGATGGGCAGACTATGTACTGATCCTGGCTAATAAATGCTCTTGTTTCCGTTGGACCTAGGTGCTCGAATACTTTTGTGTGCATAGTGTAGTTACCAAGCGAATTCGTCATTCGGTGAAATTTGTAGATGTTCTTGATGCTCGTGGAAACTGCATGTTCACTTTCTAATTTTTTTCTTTAATATGCACTTTATAATTTTCTTTCTTTTTTCTGGATGTTTTACGACTCTCACCGGCATCTAAAGCTATAAGAGCCTTCTGGTGGCCGAGTGGTCTGAGTCTCTAGCTTTTGACCGTTCGTTCAAGATGGGCCCGGGTTCGAGTCCCGGGTGACACATGGGTGACGGGTTTATCCGATGTTGCTCACCTTGCTCCCCTCCAGTGGCTGACAATCAGGGAAGGGCGAAAGCTTATAACCCCAGAACTGAAAATACTGTTAATAAAAATAAGAGTATAAGAAGTCGTTCGCGTCATTAATTTAAGGCCATGGCTTCTAGGAAGGTTGCGACCAAGGATATGCCTAGCGCCCATGCCTAATTCGGGATTTAAACCCATACCCAACCGGAACGAATTAGCCAGAGGCTATCGATTATCGGGGTAACCACTTTCTCATGCGGGACCGAGGTTATGTGGCAGGTTTTCGATACAATTGTAAAGGCACAGAAAGATTTTCCTTTGTTTTCTGTTTTCTGAAATGCATTAAGTTGGAAACCACGTCATGTTACTTTCAGAATTTCTCAGGATTAAAAAAAAACAAAAAAAAAAAACAGAAAACAAGCGTGATGCATATACATTCAATGAATTTTCTGAATAACGTTTTGGGATGAGAGTTTCATGGTTTATCTTTTAAACAAATATGGAAATAAACTTTTGAACTTGAGCAACTAGTGCTGTGTAGTTTAAGAAAAATACACTGTATACAAGTGCACTATTGACTTTTTTTAAATGTAAGCAATTGTACTAGTGAATGTTTTGCAACTTTTGGTTGAGCAGTTCTTATTCAATGTTCAGCTTATTATCACTTTTACATCTGCTCATTCTATGGGACATTTAAAACTCCACTTAAACTTAACCACAGAATACTAAGCATAGGTTATTCCTATTACATAAAAAATGTATAAGATTTCGTACGCTAAAAAACGTTCGAAGAATATCACATTTTATATTTCCATACTTTCTATGAAACTTGATCTTCTTCTTTTTTTATTATGATTTGTTTTTCTGAAATCCAAGCGCTTTTTTAAGTTTCGCCTCTCTTTTAAATGGCGATATAAACTCTATCGATTTTTCTTCTTCGAAGTATTTCATAACAGATACGTGATTTGCGTCAGCTGCTGTAATTGAATTTCTCCATTCCGACACTAAACGCTTCCAAACGGAAACTGAAATGACGCCCATTTCAGTTTCCGTTTGGACCAAATTCTAATTAATTGATCACTTCTAGAAAGTTACTTTTTTGTTTTAATGTATTGCGTAACGTTCCCTAACAAATTCTGTTTTTGGTGTTTGTAAGTTTTCTTGGCAGTAAAACAAAGTTACCAGTAAACCACTTAAAATAATTTTCTAATCACAAATAATTTTTCTCTTAGCGTTAAAAAGTAGTGCTTTAAATAAGTTAATTTAGAAGGGAACTATCAATATCCTTCTCCAAAGTATCGCAGTAGTACATGTATTTGCATTTCTATAAATTTATAAACTCTTTCACTCCGCTGTCAGAGGAAGAAATGTCTTTGTTTGGAGACGTTAAGAACAAACATAACTGCAAATTGATTATCTTGAGAATTTACGCAGCTAACAGCTCTCTTACAGAAAATTATTTTAATGCTTTGTGTCTCCAAAAAGTGAGAAATACGAAGAGACGTAGGCAAATGCGGCTTCTCTTACTTGTACGGTAGTATGAAACAAATTCAATTTTCCTAAGCTCGGGATGTAATTACTCTGGTTGTAAAAGTGAGCTTAGTCTTAAACGGATGCGTTTCCAAAGATCTTGAACTCTTCCTTCGGAGTTTCGCATCTTTTATGTAAATATCTTAATGACATTCTACTCTTTAAAGTTGCGAGATTAAGACATCAACTTACACTCTAATAAAACTGGATGATGAACATGATGCCTTCCGCTCTTTGTTAAAAATTGTGTTCCAACTCTGAAAAGATGACGAAAGTAAGATAAGTTATTTTTGCGTTAATTTGGTTTCTTGATGCAGTAAAAACTTGAGTTCACGAGCTGCATGGTGGGAAGGAGTAGTTAGTAAGGTTATGCGATATATCGCAGTGAAATATATGTCATCAACCAAGAAGCAAGAATTCAATTAATATTGTACAAATACAGTGCAGCATCATTTATAGGTCTTCTTCCGTTGGTTCCCAAACATTGCTTCATCTTTTTTATAGAAAAATATACCATTTATACTACTGAGTGCATTTAACAGTTTCACTTATACGTCATTTCCTTTCAGACACGAAGATCGACAAATTCTTTACTTAAGGCGAAAACTCTCGAAATTCTAAAACACTGCCTAGGTTCTTTTCAGCTCACTTTTCTCGAATTGAATGAAAGAAATAGTTAGACCCTTTTAGATGAAGTAAAGGCAATGTCGGAAGGGAAAAGGCAACCGAAAATGACCTTGAGTTGATTATTCAGTAAACATTATGACGAAGAAAATTTCTCCGTCATTTTTATCCGCGCCAGGATTCGAACCCGGATCCCCTCATTCCGGAATAAGTCCCTCTACCAATTGAGCTACGCGGACATTTTATTCTGATTCCTATCTGCCTTTATGTCGTGTGCGTCCTTCTGGCAGGTACGTCACATCTCCTGGTACGTTACATCATCTCCCCCCCCCCCTTTTTTTTTCTTTTCTTTTCTTTCGAAGTGCTGGAGAAAGGATTCTCTTATTTTTCCTATCTCGCGGTGTGGAAAGAACATTACACCATTGCGAGATTTTGAACGGTCGGGTCATCCGGATAGTTCGGGCGCCATTATAACGAAGTAAATTTCTCCGTCATTTTTATCCGCGCCAGGATTCGAACCCGGATCCCCTCATTCCGGAATAAGTCACTCTACCAATTGAGCTACGTGGACGTTTTATTCTGATTCCTATCTGCCTTTATGTCGTGTGCGTCCTTCTGGCAGGTACGTCACATCTCCTGGTACGTTACAACATAAAGATTAGATTTTTACACACGGTTCCAGTGACATTTCAGACTTGTGTAAATGAAAGTCATTTTGGAGTTCCATCGCATCTCTCAGTTGAGCGTATGATGTCGACTTGGAAAAGGAATGCGTTATCTTTGAAGGATAAAATGGAAATTTTGAAGGAAGTGAACAAAAATTATGAGAAGAGTAAATTCAGAGGAAAAGTTGAAGTTTCCGGTGTCCACACTGAAAACGTTGATTTTCAAAAGAAAAGAACTGAAAAAAATATTTGTGCTTGTGGTTCGTTTGTATAACGTAACCCATTTTCGCGTGCGAGATTGGTGTTACGCTTTGTTTAAAACAATGACTAAGGAAATGCTGAACTAAATAAGAATACGATGCAATAGTTGCACGGGATAGCTCAAATTAAGGTTTTACGGCCAGACGAAACATATACTGGAGTCCAACTTACATTTAAACTTTTATTGGTCCAGCACAGTAGCTGTTTGTTTGATTGAAGGTTTAACGACCACCGCGAGCAACTCAATTGGCTATAAGCAGTCGGCCGTCCTTAATTTAGGGTCACTGGTTCCAGGGAAGGTAGAGAATCAGTGCCGTAAGACAAACACAACATCCATGCCTCACCGGGATTCGAACCCGGACCCCTTTCGGACGAATGATCAGAGGCCATCGCTTAGACCACTGCGCCACCGGGGCGGCGTACAGTAGATGAAATCCAAAATATAGCACTGCGAGCTTTACACTTCACACATAATATCTTAATTATCTATCTTAACAACGATCGAACATCTCCACACGCACCCACACATGCACTAAGCAACTGCTGTATCATCTTCTTATCAAACGTTATTATCACATTCATACGTCACTCTCCCTGACCTCAAAAGTGTTGCCAGCCTCATTCATGCGAGAGAGAAGATGTCACGTTAAATTTGGAAAGTGCAAAAGAGAACAAATTCAAATTTACATAGGAACAGGAACTAAAAATGAAAGTTAAATTAGAATATACGTCACATCATCTCCTCGTAATTTTTTTCTTCTGAACTCTTATTGGCCAAGAACCTATTTAATTTAGGTCTCCATTTAAAACATAATTTAGTCATTCATGCAAGTCATTCAGATAAGAACTTGCCCAATACTGAAGACATCGAGACATTTGTTGAACAGTTGCAAACAGCTGACTTCAAATTAGTACACAAATCCTCTTAACATCGAAAATATCGCATAGACATACGAACAGAGCATCATGGAATATACTGACATCTCTTAACTAAACATGCATTGACATACGGTGCGGAGAACCAAGATGCCAAACGAAGAAACATTTCAATATATCACAAATTTTCATAGCAAAAACATTAAACTTTCTGTACAATATCGTGAAAGAACGGAACGTAACTGTGGCATAAAAGGATCATGCGAACGACGACAATATCAAATATATCCATATTATAGGTAAAAATCGTGTAAATTCTTTTTGTCAGAACAATACGTGCGAACATCTTTATCAATACACATGCAAGAAGCATAGTAGCAAAAAAACCAAAAAAAACTGCGTAATGCAGAAACAAACTACAATAGATTAAGCGTTGAGGTAAATTACACATTCGTCAACACCTGATAACTTCTCAGGGAAGACAAAACATTCAAACTAAGTTAGCTAAACGTAGAACACTTGAGCGCAGAAAACATGTTTAAAAGTTAGTTTGTTGAAAAAAACAACTGCACTTTGCAGAAAAAAAAATCAACAACACAACAAGTGTCAAGCACAAAAAGGATAATCGTAGAACAACAACACAAAACCTTTAACTGAACACTTAGCGGCCAGAGCCGACTTGTGACCAATCCCATGCATTCGCTCATCGAGGTTTAGATATTACAGGGGAAACACTGAAAAACCCTACCATGGTAGTTAAGCATCTATATACACTGACGGAAAAAAGTCCCAACACCACGAAAAAATAGTTGTAGAGGAATGAAATGGCGGCAATACATTTGTATAGGTAACATATTTAATCGATTAAGGTTTCAGGATCACAGCCTAATGTAAGCGCGAGAAAAGCCATTTTAAATGTGAAATGCTGGTACATTAATAACCGGTGTAACCGCCAGAATGTTGAATGCAAGCACGCAAACTTTCATGCATTGTGTCGTACAGGTGCTGGATGTCAGTTTGTGGGATGGATTTCCATGCCTGTTGCACTTGGTCGGTAAATACAGAGACGGTTAATGCTGGTTGGGGGTGACGCTGGAGTTGTCGTCCAATGATGTCCCATACGTGCTCGATTTTTGAAAGATCTGGTGATCTAGCAGGCCACGGCAACATGTCGACACTCTGTAGAGCATGTTGGGTTACAACAGCGGTATGCGGGCGAGCGTTATCCTGTTGGAAAACACCCCCTGGAATGCTGTTCATGAATGGCAGCACAACAGGTTTAATCACCAGACCGACGTACAACTGTGCCGCCAGGGTGCGTGGGATAACCACGAGAGTGCTCCTGCTGTCATAGGAAATTGCTCCCCAGACCATAACTCCAGGTGTAGATCCAGTGTGTCTCGGCCGCAGGCAGGTTGGTTGCAGGCGCTCACCTGGCCTCCTTCTAACCAACACATGGCCATCACTGGCACCCAGGCAGAACCGGCTTTCATCAGAAAACACAACAGATCTCCACTCCGTCCTCCAATGAGCTCAAACTTGACACCACTGACGTCGCAAACGGCAGTGGTTTGGAGTAAGTGGAATGCACGTTACAAGGCGTCTGGCTTGGAGCTGTCCTTCAAGTAACCGATTTGTAACAGTTCGTTGTGTCACTGTGGTGGCAACTGCAGCTGGAATTGCTGCCGCAGGCGCGGTACGATACGCCACGGCCATACGCCGTACACGGCGGTCTTCCCTCTCAGTAGTGCTACGTGGCCGGCAGGAATCCGGTCTTCTTGAGGCAGTACCTACTCTTGACCACCGCTGCCAACAATCATGCACAGTGGCTACATTCCTGCCAAGTCGTTCTGCAATATTGCGGAAAGAAAATCCACCTTCTCGTAGCCACACGACCTCGTTCAAACTCCGTGAGCTGTTGATAATGGCTTCTTCGTCTTCTTAAAGGCATTCTTGACTAACATCAACACCCTACGTCGAATCTCAACGATAACTAACGCTAACAAACGTTACAGCGCGTATTTACAGCAAACCTGCTTTGCATGTTCCGAGGGGCGCTACTAGCGCCACACGTATGCGCCGAGCGCGAAATTCGCATAGACGTCATCTTACAGATGTACTCTCCCCGCCTACAAATTGTCGTTTATCTAACACAAACCCTTCTTGGTGTTGGGATTTTTTCCGTCAGTGTATATCAACAGAAAAGCAATGGTTGATATGAAACTCTTGTCGAAAAGGCAATATTTATAATATAAATTGAGAAGCATATTGGTACAATTGAACTTGCTATTCGCAAAAAAAAAAACAGAAAAAAAAATCCGTGTGGCGCCACACACACACACACACACAACTAACTTTAAACTTTGCGTGTACAAATTCATGTTTACACAGATTCAATGACAGTGGGAAAACTTAGCTGACTGACGGGGAGACAACAAGGCAATTGTCAAGTTATTGCAATTTTGCCACACTGGCAGCAGAAAGCAAGATTTATTGAAGTGCAAACAAATCTGAGCACTAGCACACAAAAAAAATTGTCGTATATGAAGTCAAAGTCTTTTTCATCGTAAAAAAGTTCTGTGATACATATCACTGAGTATCTGAGAAAATGTTCAAGTAAACAATCTGTCTACAGAGCAAGGCTTCTATGCATCAAAAGTTCTTTGGCACTGACAAAGTCAATTGTAATAACAAAAATTTGAACAATTTACCTTTTAGTGTCGAAAAAGATTTGCGTGGCAATACGCTTGATTTGTTGTCGGGGCGAAACGGTGCACTTCAGGCTTCCCGTTTCAAAGGCCCACGTCGAGAATCACTGGATCGCAAGGATGTGCCAGGTTTCCTTGTTGACATCAAGTTGACCGGAAGAACCGGGGTCATCAGGCTGACTCAAGAAGGTTCCAGGCTGACTCAAGGAGGTCCCAGGCTGACTCAAGGAGGTTCCAGGCTGACTGAAGAAGGATCCAGGCTGACTTGGAGACGATCCAGGGATCGAAGACAACTGTAGATCAGACCGTTTCTTTGGCGAGCGAAGAAGAGGCGTAAGGGAAGAAGGACGCTTCCGTGGACGACGAAGTTCAGTTGATGCAGGTATTGGCTCTGTCCGTCCCGAGCGGAGATTCCAAGGACGAAATCCAGGCGGATACAAGGCTGAACTAGTCGTTGGGGTTGCGAACTAATACTTGAAGCTGCACTGTGCGTGCGCGTAACAGGAGGGGAAAATTCAGGCGGCGGACGCTTGCTAAGTCTTGAGAACACAGTTGGCGAAACAGGACGTTCTTGCTCTGCTGTAGACTGGCAAAATGTTCCTGAAGTAGGTAACTGCTCAATGCGAACAGAAGCAGGGATTTCCTCCCTTGGAGACTGAAGAACCTCAAATATAATGTCTGATGAATCAGTGTCAACAAGAGGTACGGCTCTCTTGGCCACAGGAAAGATAAAGCTATCTGAAGAAGATGAAATGCCAGTAATTTGTCTTTTTAATGTCTTAGACGTAGGACCAAACGGAGGTACCATGTGTGAAGAAGTAAAAGGAGCATTGATTTGTGAGAAGCAGATGAAAATAAACCACGTTGCACATGACTAAAATACCCATCGGAACTGGAAGTACTTGAAGGTGATCTCTCGTGTCTTGAGAAGGAAGGATACCAAGGAGTAGAAATGATTGTAGCACCCCAAGTGAATGGGAATCTTGAAAAGAAGTTAAAGGAAAGACCTGCTCAGACGAAGGCAGAGAATCGGACAGGACAGGAGAGTGGTCAATAATTTCATCATCCACACTAGAGGCTTGTGAAGGAGTCCCACTTTCTGCCCGAGGATTCCTACGAGACTTAGGGTCGATAACTGCAGCAATATCTTGAACATTGAATTTTCTACATTGCTACACATGGACAAACTGTAGGGAACCATCTGACTTTTTTAATACTACATTATTATTGTACAATTCCACCGATTCAAAGGGGCCTTCATATAAGAATGCAAATTTTCTCACAAACTTATGCGCAACGGAAGATTGAAAATACGTTTCTAACAACACTAGATCCCCAACTGCGAAATCTGGTTCTCTCCTTTTTGCATTATAGTGTCGAGTTTGATTTAACTGAGCTCGAATGATAGCAGCTTGTGACATTTCTGCAAGTTTCTTTACAGACTCAGATGTCGGTCGCTTTTTAATTTCATTCACAATGATAGTTAAATTTTCAAAGGGAGTGCGAATCTTACGCCCTAGAAAAAGCTCAGCGGGCGTAAGATTCGCATTGACTCATGAAAAGATGAGCGAAGGGCGAAGTAAAACAATTCAACATGCTCGTTCCAACGCTCATGATTATTACCAATGAAAATTGAGATCATCTTTAGTAAAGTTTGATTAATACGCTCATCCGGATTGCCTTGAGGGAGATATGGCCTGATGAATTTGTCTGAATAACTCCAGATTAGGAGCCTCGCACACATTCGCTCGAACAATTCTGAAATGAACTGAACCCCGTGGCCCGAGACTACGGTACGGGGACATCCAAAACGAGTAAAAATATTAGGTGTAAGAGTGTCACATATTACATCAGTAGTAGCTGCTTTAATGAGAAATGTTTCCACACATTTAGAAACAGTTACCTGTGACAACTAAAATATAACGAGACTTAGTTTTAGTTGATAATGGACAAGGGCCCAATAAATCTATAGATATAGTTTCAAAAACATAAGGACTAGAACTAGAAATAAGAAGACCGGCCAGTCGTTTGTTATCATAATTGCACTTCTGACAGTACTCACAAGAGTGAATGTATGCGAGTATACTATCGTACATGCCCGGCCAGTAGGCTACATCTCTAAGCTTAACACGAGTTTTTCGTATGCCTAAGTGGCCCGCAAGAGGAATGTCATGAAACTCATACTGAGGAATCACATGGCGGTACTCAGCTCTCGAATTCACAAATATTTTGTAATACAAAATACCATGGATGATCTCATAATTTTGATTACGGCCCGCTAAAAAAGGTTTACTCTGAGCAGAAGAACCAGCGAGCAAAACATTATAAATTTCCCCAAAATCTGGATCATTCGGCAGCTCAGAAATTATCTGCTTCCTTGAAGTGATTTCAAAGGCTAGAAATAGGTAGGGAGGTTCAGTATCAGCCTGGCCACCAGAACTGACCGGACAACGAGACAGCGCGTCCGGTGGCTGGTTAGACTTGCAAGGGTGATACTGAATCTGGACATTGAACTCTTGAAGTTTGAGTGTCCGTTTCAGCAGTCTACTAGAAAGATTCTTTGCAGTATATGCACTGATGACCACCCAAAATGTAACACCAAGAAGGACACGAGATAGCAAAGCCAGATTTACTGGACACATGACAACAGATACAAAGATGAAACAATTGAGCTTACAGGCCCGTGCGACTTGCGGAACATGCAGAGATCAATAGTTCGTGTGGCCCTCATGGCTGGCAATAACGGCCGCTACACGCCGCGGCATCGAACGAAAGAGGCTTTGGATGTGAGTTTGGGGTATGGCGATCCAGGTTGCTTCCACACGTTGCCACAGTTCATCAGGCGTAGCCGTGCGTGGTGCTTGCCGGGCCACTCGGTTGCCGATCAGCGACCAGACGTGTTCGATGGGCAACATATCAGGAGAACAGGCGGGCCACGGCAGCAGTGACACCTGGTGGGCCGTGAAGAATTGTTGCACGATGCGTGCCACGTGCGGGCGCTCATTGTCCTGTTGAAACGTGGCCGCTGGCAGGTCCTGCAGGTAAAGGAGGACTACAGGCTCCAAAACGTCGGAGATGTAGCGGTGGCTGTTGAGTGTACCGGCGATGCGTACCAGAAAGGTGCGGGTGTCATATCAAATTGCGCTCCAAACCATAACGCTAGGCGACGGACCGGTATGGCGATGCATAATTCAGGCCTCATACAGTCTCTCGCCGCGGTGCCGTCATACGCGGATCCGACCATCGTGGTGTTGCAGGCAGAAGCGGGATTCGTCGGAGAAGACAATGTCGTGCGATTCCGTAGTCCAGGTGCGGGGTTCAACGGCCCACTGCCGCCACACTCGCAGGTGGTGTAACGTCAGTGGTAATCGGAGCAATAGCGCCGTGTGACAAGTTCCCGCTCCTGCAGACGACGTCGAACGGTACGTGCAGACACAGGTTCTTGCGCAACACACCCTAATTCCTGCGCTAACGTTCGTGATGTGGCGGTGCGAGGCGTCAATGCCCGCCACACAACATGCCGGTCCTCTCGCTCGGCGGTGTGCCGCGGCTGCTGCAATCGTTCACGTCGGTCCGTCCGTCCCTGCTGCACCCACTGAATCCATACTCGCCTCACTGTATCTGGATATCGTCCCACACGGGCGTCGATGTCTCGGTACGATAAACCGCTGTCGCGATAAGCCCGTATTCGTCCTCTGTCGAACTTCGAAACGTGCTGGAATGACTGACGTATTCGTCCTCTGTCGAACTTCGAAACGTACTGGAATGACTGGCGTATTCGTCCTCTGTCGAACTTCGAAACGTGCTGGAATGACTGGCGTATTCTGCGACTAGGCATCAGGAAGTTTCGCACGCATAGGTCCAGCAGCACAACACACTTCCACTACTTACACCCCACCTTCTGTGCACCCTACTTATAGTGCTTCTCGGTGGCGTGCCGGGCACACATGATTTGCATATGCCCTGCAATGTTAATCGTTTGCATGTCCTCTCACGGGCGACGCATGCGGCGAATTTCAGGCCAATCGGATGCTTCCTTCTTGGTGTTGCATTTTGGGTGGCCAGCAGTGTAAGTATTGTTATGCCGAATGATCTGTGATGACACTGACAGTTAAGTGATTGAGATAGCATTTAAGTTTTGTAACTGCAAACAAAATAGCTACGTTCTGCTTTGTTAAGCGGTCGAGAGGCATATGCAATAAGATGCCCTCGCTGAGATAATACAGCACCCAAGCCAACACCTGAAGCATCAGTATAGATATAAAACATTTCTGCATGGTTAAGAAAGGCTAACACAGGTGATGAAACTAAAATATGTTTTAGAGTATTAAAAGCAGTCTCTGCCTCCGTGGAGCAAACAAAGTGTTTGTACTGCACTTTCGCTTCAAACCATATAAGGGTTCGCATAAAGTAGCGTACCCCGGAACGAACTGTTGATACCACCCGATCATGCCGAAGAATCGAGACAACTCTTTCGCTGACTTTGGCCCGGGTAATTCAGAAATTAGCTTGACCTTTGAGTCATCAGTTAGAAGACCATTGGGGGTGATTTTTTGTCCCAGATATACCAGTTCGTCCCGTCCAATTTGACATTTGGCAGGTTTAAATGTCAAACCCGAATTATGTAAAAGTTCAAAAACTTGGTTCAACAGAGACAGATGCTCTTCAAAAGTCTCAGAAGAAAAAATATTGTCGTCCAGACAGACATGGACATTAGGCCCGAACACAGAACGTAAGCCTGAGTCCATAAGGCGCTGGAAGGTTGCGAGTGCATATGGCGATCCAAAAGGCATTCTCAGGAACTCATACGCTCCAAACGGAGTAATGAATCCAGTTTTCTCCACTGAATTAGGGTGGACAGCTACCCAATAGCCGCTAACAAAGTCCAAAGTTGTTAACCAGTTTGTTGATGATAAATCCCGGAGGATATCGCTTATTATGGGTAACGGGCAATTGATAATTTTAATTACAAAATTTACCTTCCGATAATCTACCACAAAACGATACTTCTCAGATTGTTTCTTAGGAAAAAGAAAAGCAGGTGCTACCCAAGGACTAAGTGATTCTTTCATAATCCTCGAATTGAGCATGTCCTGAATTTGTTTTGGAACTCAGCTTTCTTCTGATTCGGACATGGATAAAGCTTACATGCCATGGGACTAAACCCCTACGTATCAATGGTGTGATACATCACCTGTGTGAACTCTATCTTGTCTGAAAATAACCCTGGTCTGCCGTATAAAACCTGACCAAGTTGGCTTTTCTGCCCAGGAAACAATCTCTCGCTCGCAATGACTGGAGAAAAATCAATAGGCTCTTCTGGGGTGGGAGGGCTACCTCAGGCATTAAGATTAGCCCTTGCTCAAAGTCAAGCGTATGTTTAAATACTTTAATAAAATCCATATCCAGAAGGCAATCAACAGGTAAATCTTGGAGCAAGAGTATGTGAAAGTTGAACCTTACCAACCTTGACAGATAAATGGACTGAGCCAGAGATTGAAAAAATATTATTGTCGACACCTCGCAGACATTGCTGGGAGGGCTCGACACAAGCATTTGGAAAGTTAGCAGCACAGAAATCAAAATTTAATGCAGAAATATCAGATCCGGAATCTATCTTTGTGGATACCACCTTTTGATTCAAAGTGACAAGAATATCAGGCAACTGCGGAGCTTGAATGGTTAAGAAAAGATGTTTAAGTTTAAATTAGGGTGAATTTGATTAGCATGTCTTGGTCGATCCTCAAAATTTGCAGAAGCACCAGAGCGTGCTGAGTTGTAATAACGTGCAGGAGAGACAGCATGAGTACCATTAGGCCTTCCCTGCCCCCCATCACGGTGCTTAGGACATGTTTGGTCCACCGGGTAATAATTATCCCGAGGACGAGAAACTTGGCTGCTATTCTGATTCATAGATGTAAAGTCAGGATGCCGCACCTCTGATGCCCGCCGATTCGGCGGCACGTATCTAGTCTGCGGATAGGAATTATCCACTCTCGATTAATAAGCAGCCTGTCTGAGCTGATTAAAAAAATGCTGTGACGTTCCTCAAAAACTCGGATGAGTTTCAGGCACTCGTGAACTTTGACAGGGCTTCTAACATCCAAACAATCCTGCAAGAAGGGGTGCAGCTGTTGTAGTAAAGTGCCAATAATGTCAGAATCGACTGCATCGGGATCCCAGAATTTATAAAGCCTAAAAGTTTCCAGTGCAAACGAGACAGGACTATCTGACGCTAGCTGTCTCCTGCAAAACAGTTGTTGAGTCAGGCCGGCCTAATTTGTACCAAAGGGAAATACTTCCAAGAATTCAGTTCTAAATTGATTATAAGAGCCCTTAGGATTCATCCGACGCCACTTTCTGTACCAGACCTTGGCAGTGTCTTGTAAACATGTGCCAGGAATAGGCACTTGGCAAAACCCAGGAATATTATATAAATCGAAGTGATCTTTGAGATCTTCAAGAAACGTAAGCGATCTACCGTTTCCCCTGAATACAATTGAACCCTCATGGGGTACATATTGAGCAAGGATTTTGCTCCTTCTTACTGGGGGTGTTGGGTGAATTGCTGCTGAGGAACTTTCCCCTGAATACAATTGAACCCTCATGGGGTACATATTGAGCAAGGATTTTGCTCCTTCTTACTGGGGGTGTTGGGTGAATTGCTGCTGAGGAACTGCAGTTGAAGTACGCGGAACATGATTTTCGTACCCTGCGTATTCACTGTCCGATCAATCTGAACCGCAGGCCTCGTACAGTAAACGCTGAGTGCGTGGAGTATTTGATGAAGTATTATTCGGCACAACATCATGTCTAGGGTGGTCAAAGATACCGCGAGGATCCGTGATATTTGCCATTTCTGACTTCCTCTATGTATCTGTTCGAAAGAGTTCGGGGGCCAGTGTGCGAGATTGGTGTTAGTTACGCTATGTCTAAAACAATGACTGAGGAAATGTTGAACTAAATGAGAATAAGATGCAGTAGTTTCACGGGATAGCTCAAATTAAGGCTTTACGGCCAGAAGAAACATATACAGAAGTCAAACTTACATTTAACCTTTTATTGGTCCAGCACATTAGACGAAATCCAAAATATAGCACTGCGAGTTCTATACTTCACACATAATATCTTAATTATCTATCGTATAATCTAGCTTAACAATGATCCAACATCTCCACATACACACACACAAAGCAACTGCTGTATCATCATCTTATCAAACGTTCCTATACATTCATACGTCACTCTCCCTGACCTCAAAGTGTTGCCAACCTCATTCATGCGAGAAAGAAGATATCACGTTAAGTTTGGAAAGTGCAAAAGAGAACAAATTCAAATTTACATAGGAAAAGGATCTAAAAATGAAAGTTAAATTCGAATATTCATCACATCTGCCTTTAAAAACAACGTCTGTTGACAGGAAAATTTGGAGATTTTAGAAATGTCTACAAATCACAATGCTCAAATGAACATTATTTACACTTTCTGTTCAGGACGTTTTGTAACAGCAATATAATTTCTAAAGGGGCATAAGCATTTATTAGCTGTTACTTAAAATGTTCTTCACTTGCAGCTGAGGAATAGAGAAATTGCACAACTGTTTAAAATGTGTTGAACAAAAAATGTAAGTAATGTTCCTTTGGACATTAGAAATACAGATCCCCTTAGTACCTTTAACGACTATTTCTCCGTATCACATCAGATAAACCAGCGTGATAGTGGCGGAAGAAATGTTGTTTTATGTATTTATTTATTTATTTGTTTAATTTCAAGCAATACTGAGCATCAAACATTTCCATCAGTGAACCCATGCTAATGAAAAAAGCGAAAGAATTCGCATCAAAATTAGAAGTAGGCCATGACGACTGCTTTCTGTCAGGATGGTTTCATAAATTTAAAACGAGATATGGGATTTCATGTCAAGTTTTAGGCGTAGAAACAAAAGACTTTCATTTGCAAACACTATTGCTTTCAGTAACAATAGTGTTACACTATTGTTCGGAGTGGATTAAAGATCTACCAAACAATTTGAGTTAATACGATCTTAAAAACATCTTTAATGCGGATGAAACCGGGCCTTTTGACCATCTCGGAATTATACTCTGAGGTCTCTTGCGATAATGCGAACCATATCGTAGAGGCAAGAAAACTAAGGAAATCCTAACTACAGATCTGTGCACGAAGCCGGCGAATCAGAAAAATTGACTCGTTACCAATGCGAAAGTCATGGAAACTTCGATGTTCCCAAAACGTAAAAACACTAATTACTGTTATTATACAAAGGCGACAACAAGCGCGGATGACCGGAAATGTGTTTATTATCTGTCTTAAGAAATCGATTAATATAGAAAACCAAAATCGTCGAATTTTGCTGTTCATGGCTCAATGTAAATCACACCCGCCTTACATGAATATCCTGAAATGCATCAGAGTGGTTTCCTTTCTATCAAACTGCAGCAGTAGCTTCAGTCGTTAGAAATATAACGACTGCAAGTACTCCATTTAAAAGGGAGAGAGAGATCGTAAGAAGTTTACGAAGGTGACAACATGATTACTGCATCTTGTGAGGCAATGCGCCAGCACGCCGACACAAATACAACAATAACTTGTCATCAGTGAGTTCACGACCCTCGACCCGGGGGTAATGGCAATTTTACTTCATTTATTGTTTGTTCGGAGGTTTAACGACCACTATGAGCAACTCTATGGGATATAAGCAGTCGCCTGTCCTTAATTTAGAGACATTGGTTCCAGGGAAGGTACAGTACCAGCGTCGTAAGGTAGAAACAACACCCTCATGTTTCATCCGAGATGCGAACCCAGTCCAATCTCGAACGATTGATCCAAAGCCAGAGCCTTAAACCCTCAGCCAATAGAGTGGCGGCGGCTTCATTTCTGTAGGCTTGCTGCAGCTCGCGAGACAGTTGGCTTGCGCTTTTGCGAGCCGCTCCTCCTCCTCTCTTACAAAAACCAAAATTGACACATGTGCTTTATCTGGTACCACAAAATCTCACTCTTTCTTACTTGTGGCAAAAAAACACCAACTAATTTGCCTTGTCAAACTCGAAGTTGCAACTATCTGGCAGTTACGATTCGGCGTTTGTCAAACTCGCTTAAGTCAGCTGCCTTTCCCATCTGAAGAACAAGAAACACTAATTAACAGAGCTAAGTATCAGGTTTTCTTTATACTGTTTCATAACCTTCACAGGCGTCGTCGTTTACCTGCAGTTGTTTCAATTCGCATAAAGACCCGCTGGTAATAATGTTTCCGGCATTCCCGGTGGCATAGTGGTCTAAGCGTTGGCTTATTGCCATTCGTTCAAGAAGGGTCCGGGTACGAATCCCAGTGAGACAGGGGCAGCGGGTGGCCTAGTGGGCAGCGTTCGTGACTGCCACGAGAAGAACCTCAGGTTCGATCCCAGGCAGGTACGAACGCTCGATCCACTAAATCCACTTAATATCCGCCGTGCGTCGGATGGGCACTTTAAGCCGTTGGACCCCGGGTACTGGCCCCCCGGTAATAAATAAAGGCGTCTTCCTTCCACTTTCTACTTTGCTTTCGTGTCACTTTCCTATCGGGCGCTCTAGCCCAAATCTCCTAGTTTCCTATTTCTAAGGGTTGTTTAAGACCTGGAGTCAGACACTCCCTTCCTAAAATCCTCTACATATGATCATGATCCCAGTGAGACAAGGATGTTGTGTTTGTCTTATAGCAATGGCTTTCTCCCTAGCCTGGAACTAGTGGCCTTAAATTAGGGACGGACGACTGCTTATAGCTCACTGAGTTGCTTACGGTGGTCGTTAAACCTTCAATCAAAATAATAATAATAATAATAATAACAATGTTTCGGGGCTTCGGTGTACATGTACATGTCGTTGCCAACTATTATCAATCCATTGCTGGATGAAGATCTCCCCAAGTTTTGTTCCACAAATTTTTGTCTTGAACCAGTCTCATCCATATCACTCCTGCACGTTTTCTAATTTCATCCACCCATATCCCACGTGGTCTTCTTTGGGTCTTTTCCTGTCCCTTGGTATCCAGTCTGATATTTCAGTCGCCCACTGGTGGTCCGTTCTTCCAGCAATATGTCCAGTCCATTGCCATTTCAGGAATTTTACTCTGATCATGATGTCTTCCGCTGCTGTCATTTTTCTAATCCACGAATTCCTCTTCTTATCTTTTCTGGTTACACAAAGCAAGCATCTATCTCTGCATGCTTCTTTAAGTTGCCCGAAGCTTCCGTATATTCAATTTAGGTCTTTGCTCCGTACGTAAGAACTGGAAGGGTGCATTGATTAAACACTTTTCTTTTAAGACATAATGGTAAATTCCCCTTGAGAAGTGTACTCTTTCTTCCGAATGCTCTCCTATCAAGTTTTAATCTCCTATCAATTTCTTCATCAGTATGGCCCTCGCTTGATATCTTTTGCCCAAGGTAAATGTAGATATGCGTTACCTCTACAATTTCTTCATCAATCTCTAAATATTAATTTCTTGTAAAAGCGGTGTATAAAAAAGTTCATTTTTATTCCCACTTTTGTCAGCAAATTTCTAGATCATAGAATGCAACTCTGAAGAGTTAATAGAAAAAATGACAATGTCATCAGAAAAATGATGGTGAATTATATAATCTCCATTAATTTTGATCGTCTTGACTTCCCAGTTCAGTGTAAAAGACATTCTGCAAAGTGGCACTGAAGAGCTTGGGAGACATAGTGTCCCCTTGTCTCACTTCCTTTCCAATTCTTGTTGGTGCTGTATCCTCAAATATCCGAAACCTAGCACTTGCATTTTCATATATTTTATTAATAATGTTAGCGTATACACCTCCATACCGTAGGATTTTAAAGACATTATAACTGCTGATGGTTTCACGGAATCAAAGGCCTTTTCATAATCAATAAAAACCATAATAATGGGAGTTCATATTCTCTGGTTCTTTCAGTTAATTCTCTCAGTAAACGGATGCGATCAACAGTGCTGTAACTACTCCTAAATCCATCTTGTTCTATCGGTTGAGCCATGTTATCTTCAAATGATGTGAAAAAACCTTAGCAAATATTTCATAAACAACTGACTGGAGGCTGATGGTTCTGTAGCTCCTGAGACCCTCAGTGTCACATTTTTTATGTAGCAGGATCATTGTAGCATTGTTCCAATCATCAGGAATCTTCCCTTCATTGAGACATTTGGTGAAAACTTCGGGAAGTGTAATTTCTATTTCTTTTTTTTTTTTTTTTTGATTGGAGGTTTAACGACCACCGTGAGCAACTCAATGGGCTATAAGCAGTCGCCCGTCCCTAATTTAGGGTCACTGGTTCCAGGGAAGGGAGAGAGCCAGTGCCGTAAGACAAACACAACATCCATGCCTGACCGGGATTCGAACCCGGACCCCTTACGGACGAATGATCATAGGCCAGCGCCTTAGACCACTGCGCCACCGGGGCGGCATTTCTATTTCTCTAATGTCTACTGTGACACCATCTTCTCTTGGAGCTTTTCCCAGTTTCATGTTCTTAATTGCATGTGCAACTGCTGCCGGGAGGACTGCAGGAACTTTGATACTATAGTACTTTTCTTTATGTCTTCAACAGATGTATCATCGCTTTCATACAGTTTTGCGTGGAACTCCTTCAGTCTAGTCCAAATTACTCACGATTTAGCTTTAAATTTGTTCGGGATTTTGCCGTTAAGTATGTTCATGATTTCACCGTTAAATTTCGAATACTTTTGCCGAGACAGGATTTCCGTATTCTGGCCAGGTAAGTCCCACGCTAATTCAATATATATTTACGCTAGGCAAAAGCCCGTCAATAATAACGGGGGAAAAAATATGCAGAGGAATTGTTTAATAACCAGGTATTTTCTTTTTGTTTGTGACGTCCAAATGTGAAAGTACGTTTCATGAATATTACAAGAATAAAAAGAAGTATATTGTTTGAGGCAGGGATTCGACAATTAAAACAGGCAAGCGCTCTTTCCACTGCACCACGAAAGTGGGACAAAGGTTCAAACATTTGGATAAAGGAACTTTTACTGCTTTAGACAGATATAATGTCTTTGTGGTTCTCCAAACCTATAGAAAGAAGTCAAGTTGTACCGAAAAGACAAAATTTGTTTATTACTTTAACAGCTTCGAAGAAAAAACACTTACGTAGTAAGTGTTTTTTCAATAGTTGGCAAACACTTGGCTGAACACTAAGTGGTTTTTCTACAGTTGGCAAACCAGTGTGCTCAGCCAAACACTGGTTTTTATGAAAATTATTTCACCAAATTCTACTAATGATATTAAAAGTACAGTCTAGAAAAATGAATAAAATGATAATTAATTACTCGTATTACCTCAACACAAACGCATTAGTGATTCGTAGGGTTCTGTCGAAAAGACGTTTAAGCACGGAACGGTAATGGTGACATTTTGTTATATTTAGGGTTTGGGTACCTTGATAATTCTTCCCCAACGGTAGCCGCAAAAACTCAGCTTCCAGGACCATTTAAGGTATATCCCCACTGATAATGGACGTAGTTATTTGAATCGTCCTCCTGATCTTGGGATATTTATTATTTTGTGATGATCTTTACAATAATGTATGCAGGTGCATGCATCATCTATTCCCCTCAAGTGGTTGCAGACTTCACGAACAGCCCAAGCATGTACTTTGCTTTGTAACTCTTCGGTAAATGATTCTCATAAAAAAATTTTTAGTCGCAGATTCCTTGTTCACTTCCACAGACGTTTATAAATTGTCTATCGTATGCGTGTGACACTACCACCGGAAATAATAGTAGCGTGAGTGTTCTTCGACTGAATGACTGTGCACGTTAAAAGTTCTGATCCTGCGTTCCCGTTTGTCTGTTTGACTGACCCTTGTACTACGGAGATTTCTTGTCCAATGCACCTCTTGAAACCAGCAAAAGGCTTGATAGAGAGAGAGAGAAAGAGAGCGAGAGAGAGAGAGAGAGAGAGAGAGAGAAAGAGAGAGAGAGAGAGGACGGACATGTATTGACGGCAGTAGTGGAGGAGAGTAACAAAGAATTGAAGGGCATCGCCTGCCGAAAATCGATATGCCCAGGATTCTGGCTTCTTTGACGTCATTGTGACGTCTGATTGACGTCATTAGAGTCGCTCTCAGTGCATCCGCGCGCTCTTTAGTTCGTGCGTTTCCGGATCATTGAGGGGGAAATGTTGCTGGAATGCCGTATGTTTCATTATTAAACACGAGATCAGATACTGAATGAATAGGGTGAGGCATGTAATTACATGAACCGAGGAATGAAATCACAATTTGTGAGCCATACACAAACACACACTTCTGTCTCACAGTTTTTGTTTTCTCAGAGTCGAAGAAACTGTCCCTATTAAGACACGTGAGTGTTTCTTGAAACCAAATAAAAAGCTGAGTGAAACAGATCAAATATGCGATGGAAAAATCATTTCTTGTACCAATTTATTCGCAATCTTTCGAATGGCGTAGGTTCACATCAGGAAGTCGCATCTTCTGGAGGAAATCCAATTTATGGAATAAATTGAATTTACGATCATCTACCTCGGAGAAGCGCAGGGTGCCACACACGGAGTGTCTAATCAGAGGATGTGCGTCTTCACAGAAACAACGACACGAGTGCACGTACTTGTATTTATTTACTAGTGATTCCACAACCCATCAGGTACAGCTACTCTGCTTAAAGTAACTGAGAGATAATTCCTATGTTAATTCTGAAGAAATACACCCAAAGCAGCAATTTTCAGAATGAGAGCTTAAAACAGAAACAAAAATCGAAAAAGCAAGTTGTGTATCTCCTTGTAAATTGTTTAAAAAAGCAGAAAGCAAACGTCAATTTTTTTTGTCAAATCATAAATGTACTAATGCGTAGAAATGGGATTTTTTTCTGGCGGAAGGATTTATGTCTCAAACTTGATTTCAATACAAGCATTCATGATATACAGTAAAAACGATCGCACTCCAAAGTGAAACAGATTCATCTTGGCATTATACTCATTTCGTTATTACCGTTTCATTCGCCTGCAGGTTGAAAAGCTCTTTTTATCGCATCTTTTGGAAAACAAAAGAACATGCTTATGTTATTATAATGTACCTACAGTTCTGTTATTATTATGTAACTGCAGTTCTGTTATTATTATGCAACTGTAGTCCTGTGGACTCCATTTCTCTGTATTTATATCTTCGACTACAAATTTTTTTATTTCATTGGGAAGACTAAACTACAAGAACGACAATCACTGCCTTTTCGACTTTTTTCGATGCATTACTTCTTCCCTAGAAATGAAACGGGATAAATGCAGATGCCATCAGATTCAAAATATACACTGTTGTGTGTTGAAAATGAAACACCTAAATAAAGACCTGAGATACTGGTGAAATTTATAGGGTACATTGCTATATACAGGACGTAAGTTCTCAGAAGTACAGACTTGTAAGCGATATGGAAGACACAATATTCAATACCTCGTGTACCCACCAGGAGCGGAGATAACGGCTCCTACGTGGCATAGCATTGACTGGAAGAAGTTCTAGGTATCGCACTGCTGGAGCTCATTCCACGCTGTCTCGATTCGTAACCAAAGTTCAACTTGGGTAACTGGCGGCGGAACATGACGGGCCGAGCGTCGAGCAACCATATCCCATACTTGTTCAAATGAGTAGCAAATCAGCCGAAAGCGCTAGACAAGGAAGACTTGGGGCATGTCTGGCATCAAGAAAATATTAGATATTCCGCGTCACATGTGGACGGGCAATGTTCTGTTGAAAAATGGCACCGGGGAATAGGGCTTGGCGATGTATCGATACATCGTGAAAAACCGTTGTAAATTTAACATCGATGTTACGGAGTTTCGACTGACGAAACTACGATTAATCGCCACCGTGATGCACCGCGCGCGATGCAATCATGCTGCCGATGTTCACTCACCGCTATCAGCAGTTGGTACGTAGAGATCCGTGAACATCGGGGGATCTCGCGATGCGCCGTTCGACACGCTACATCCGGGTATTTTCGTGAAACTTCGGACGACCTTCCGCTGTGTCGTTCATGACGGTAGGGCTAGGCGATGCATCGATCTTTCGCTGATCATCGTGAAGTACGAAGGATTCGCTGACATCGGAGCTTCTCGCGCGAGGAATCCATCACGAAGCAGACACGATGTTCAAACAGGTTTCTTATCGGTGCGTCGACGATGCTAGAAAAAGGTCGCGTGTACCACGTCATACTGTTTGGATCTCGGGAATTTGCGGCAGTTTAGGAAGAAGGAGGCAGTTTTTTTTTTCGCGTTTATCGCAAAACGGTTCTGAGATTTAAGTGCATTTAAAATTATATCTATAATTCTTCAAGTGTCCGTCGGCGGAGTTTCACGCTTTCGGAGAATTGTCCATAGAATTTAAGCATAAAAAATGGTACACATATAGTAACAGTCAAGTCCAGACTGAAGGAACAATTATTGATTTGTAAAGACGTGGGGGAACTTGAATGGTTCCTGCAACTGACTGTCACTTTCCGTACTTCCTCGATGAATTCTGGCATGAAAATCGATATACTTAAATTATACAGCGACAAAAGTGTTAAATTCACAAAATATAAATAGAACCTGGGCTAAGCACTTACAAGTTAGTAAAATCATGCAATGCATGGATTTTGATACGCTTTCCAACATACCAGAAATCATTACTCAAGTTATGAGGATATTGGATGTAGAATAAATCTCGCTCCTGTGCCCTGACCTCCTGACCTTTGACCCCATTTCGATGAAATTCAACAGAACCGGTAAAGTATACTTCTGGAACAACATGATAAAGTTTTGTCTCAGTTGAAGCATTTTTACGTAAGTTATAACGCATAAGTGCGATGGAATGGATCCCGATCCTGTGTCCTGACCATTGACATCATTTCGCCCATTTTCAATACGGTTCGTCCGCAGGTGGTCCCCTACCACATACTATAATTTCATTGAAGTCGAACCATTTTTACGCAAGTTATGACGCATAAGAGCAATGGAATGCATCCCGCTCCTATGTCCTGACCTTTGACCCTACTCACCCATTTTCAATAGGGTTCGTCCCTAGGTAGTCTCCTACGGCATACAAATATTTCATCGAAATGGAACCATATTTACCCAAGTTATGACGCATAAGGGCAATGGAATGGACCCCGCTCGTTTGTCATGACCTTTGATCCCATTTCGTCCATTTTTTATAGGGTTCGTCCCCAGGTGATCCCTACCACATACTAAAATTTCATCGAAATCGAACCATTTTTACGCGAGTTATCGTGCGGACAGACGGACAAAGCTGGAGCATATACGCTTCTTCAGTTCAACACATTTTTTTTTATTAACAAGGTTGGGTTCAGGAGGCGAACATGGGCGTCCAGATACATATATTGTACGGTAAAATATACAAACTCTAAAATTCTATGTACATTATATACAGCACGATGTATTGATTCACAAAGGAGCCTCGTGGTAATAGGTGCAGGCATTTTGCACAAGAACAATAACAGAGATTGTCGAAACATTTCGCCTCGAAGCATAAGTATATTATAGTGCTGACAAATAACTGAACAAGAATATTATAATGAAGCACTGTGGAAAAGGAGAACTGTAGATAACAAAGTAGACAATGTGAAACCTAAGGCAAACGGAATTACGATGTCTTAGTACTGGTAGAAAAAATGATAATCAAAGAGAAAACAAGTAAGACTATATACATTTGTACAGTATGGTGCATATTATATTCACAATTGTTAGAAGATATAAGCTTTATGTTGAAGTTTGATTCCGAAAACCAATGGTGAGCATGCACGCTGAACTGAAGTTCAACAGAGCTAGGAGCAACGAGGTTATAAATTACCGACAGTCAGTTGCAACGTCGACCTACGGTTGGAAAGCGTAAAAAAGGAAAATAACAACAACAACAATAACAAAAACCCGGCCTAACCCCAAGCTTGAGTAGTTCCCAATGGAAGTTTACTCCGAAAATCGGTGCAAATAATGTTCTAAGCGTGACGAAGACAGACACAATAATTTTACATGCTCAGAAGTTTTAATCAGGCGTAGGCTGGGCACTAAAGGCCTCTGATAGCAGGCTTGGTTACTTCCCTGAGGAGTTTCGCCACGGAAATAGGTATAAATATACTACACTATGAGTAGACACACAAAAATTTTTCATTTTCAAACTTTTTTATCAGGCCTAGACTAGACACATAAAGAGAAAGGCCTAACTAACTGCAGGTTTGGGTACTTTCCCATGGAATTTCGCCCTGAAAATCGGTACAAATGTATTAATCGTGTAGTAGACGTAAATGATGTTACATTACCAAAAGTTTTAATTAGGGTAAGGCTATGCCTTAAATGCCTAATGGCAGGCTAGGATATTTTCCGATGAAATTTCTCCATGAAAATCGGTACAAATATACTAAGCGTAAAGTAGATGCATACAATAGTGTAACATTTTCAAAGGTTTTATTTATTATTCAGACCTAGGGTAGGCACCAAATAAAAAAAAAAAAGGTTTAACTGCAGGCTTGGGCACTTCCCCCATGGAATTTTGCCCTGAAAATCGGTACAAATGTTGTAAACGTGAAACATACTACACAATAATGTTATATTATGAAAAAAATTAATCGGGTGTAAGCAACACATGAATGCATAACAGCAGGTTTGGATATTTCCCGATGGAATTTTGCCATGAAAATTGGAACAAATACTCTGCGCATGAAGTAGACAGATACACAAATATTACATCTAAGTTTTTAATCAGGCCTAAGCTAGGCACAGGCTTGGGAACTTCCCAAAGAAATTTTGCCCCAAAAATTGATACAAACGTTCTAAGGGTGAAGTATTTATACGATAAACCCAAAAATGCTGCATTCGCGAAAATTTTAATCAGCTCTGTGGAAAAGCCTAATCACAGGATCAGGTATTTCTGGATGGTATTTTGCCATGGAAATCAGTTCAAACGCACAGACATGAAGTGGACAGACAAACATTTAACATTCCGAAATTTACATACACATGTATGTATATAATACATATACATACATGCATATGTAAATTTGTGAACATGCTCTACACGTGTAGTAGTAGTGGAAATCGGTGCACATGCTCTACACGTGTAGTAGATATGCTCATAAATGTTACATTTGAATCAGGCCTAAGTACACACCCGGACAATTGCTAAGGACGGATGACAATAGCAACGATAGCAACCATAAAATGGAAGGCAAGAAAATGTGGAAATTAGCATAAGTGCGGGATACAGTGAGACGTGTTGTGCGTATGCAAATTTTGGATTGCCGAACTTGTTCGTGACGTCATAGCGCTGATAAGAGATATAAAGGATTTGACGCGTATTGACCGTTGTTGTTCAAACGCAAAGTTGAAAGGGAAAGAATTAATTGACGAACTTGCAATTTTCAGTATGTCTTCCCGACATCACCTAGATGATTTTACGCGTGGCCGTATTATTGGCAAGATTGAAGAAAGGCGAAAAATAACAGATGTTGCCAGGGAGTTCGACGTCAGCCACAGTGTTGTTTCAAGGCTTTGGAAATCATTTCAAACAAATGGAGAGTGTAGCAAACGTCACGGGGGAGGTCGTGTTCGCAGTACGACACCTGCAGAAGATCGGTACATAGTGCTATCAACAAAAAGACACCGGCGCAGCACTGCTAGTGAGGTAGCAAATCAGTTTATGGCTGCTACTGGCAAGCAGATCTCCCGAAAAACTGTCGCCAGACGTTTGCATGAAGGAAGACAATACGCCCGCCGTCCTGTTGTGTGCATCCCATTGTCCAGACGTCACCGTACCGCCCGTTTGCAATGGTGCCATCAACATCGAAATTGGACTGATAACGACTGATCTACTGTCCTCTTCTCAGATGAGAGTAGATACAGTCTATCGTCTGATTGTCGACGACAACTGATCTGGCGTGATAGTGGTACTGCATATTGTCCAGCAAACATACAGAAAAGGGACCGATATCCG
This sequence comes from Macrothele yani, assembly GCA_039090855.1. Taxonomy (NCBI): domain Eukaryota; kingdom Metazoa; phylum Arthropoda; class Arachnida; order Araneae; family Macrothelidae; genus Macrothele; species Macrothele yani. Next base: position 71,406,172 of record CM077013.1, read on the forward strand.
ACATGTAGTGTCATGGTATGGGCTGGCATCATGATCAATGGCCGTACGTCCCTCTATGTGCTTCCAACCGGGACTATGACTGGCCAACGGTACATTAATGATGTTCTGCTACCTCATGTTCGCATGCTCCGTGGTGCTATCGGTGATAGATTCCTTTTCATGAACGACAACGCAATATGTCATCGAACAGTCGCTGTCCAGGAGTGTCTTGAGAGCGATGATATATAACGCCTCTTATGGCCAGCACGTTCTCCAGATCTGCATCCCATTGAAAATGTGTGGGATGCTTTGGGGCGGAGTCTTGCTGGTCGCCAATGCCCTCCAATAAACAAGGACACCCTCATCCGTGCACTGACAGAGGAATGTGATAAATTACCCCAACAGCTGCTTGATAATATTGTGCAAAGCATGACACGACGTGTGGAATCTTGCATCGCCCTCCATGGTGGCCATATCCCGTATTGACATCTTACGCCGGAACGCCTGCGGACGGTAATTGCATTTTTTTCACGTTTACGTATTCTGCACAAAATGGCCTGTTTGTCCCTTGAACACGTTCCAAAGCCTTCTGGATTTCAGAGAACAATAAATTGTCTTTCTTGTAATGTCCTGGCATTCTGACATTATTTTATTTCACTTGGCATCCAACCACACTTACTTTTTTTATGCGCTATATAGCCGTTTATGATCCGTCTTTAGCAATTGTCCAACAGTGTATGATTAAAAAAATCTTTGGGCTTGCAGTTTTCACCATGGTCTACTAAACAAGTACGTCAAAAAAAATTCTACCTAGGTTCACAAACAAATATGAGAAATGATATATGTAATTTAACAGTGTTTCTGACAGCCTTAATATTTAATTTAGAAACTTAAAAATATTTGACAAAAAATTATGCAGACAGAAGACAGCACTCTCCCTTCTGAAAATGCAGAACGTTGTGCGACATAAGGGCAGCACTCTCCCTTCTGTCGCACAACGAGAAATTTCTAATACTGAGAGATATATTTTTGATTTCCAAAAAAAATTTGCAAAACATGATCATCCTTTTTCATTTGCTAATTGCTTTGTTTAAGTGTCATATTTTCACATTTTTGTTTATACAAAAAGTGGTGTTGTAAATATATAGATCTATAAAACTGCTTTTAATTCCCTAATAATGTGTATTTAAAAATTTTCAACTTAGTGTTTTTGCACACCCTAATAAAATTCATATACACTGGTGTTCAAAATTAAGATTATTTGTATATTTTGCCGATTTTCACAAAAAGTACGGAACCAAAGGTACAAATTATGCCGCCGAATAAGAATGCAAATTTTCAGTGTCGAATACGTAAGCGTACACGAGCGTGTGGGCGGAGCTGTGATAGCGGAGGGCATGAAAACTACACGTGACATTTTCCGCGATCAGTTCGCTCGTACTCCTTGGCGAAATTCGTTGTGCTTCTTGCAGGAGTTGATTCAATTTCATAAGCAATCAGGTTAAATGAGTTACCACGAACGTATTGGTGACGGAATGAGGTGGAGAATCGTCGGTAGATTTGAGACAGGGCAATCACAAGTGCAGGTTTCTACAGAGCTCAATGTAACGCCCAGTGTCGTCTGCAATTTGTGGAAACAGTTTAAGGACACCGAATCTATATCGAGAAGGCCTGGGCAAGGTCGTCCAAGAGCCACGACGGCCCATGAAGATTGTTATTTGGCACTTTCAGCGAGGCGCTACAGGACTGCTACAGCTGCACAGCTATATCGTGAGCTGCATGCCGCCACTGGAACCCGAGTTTCAAGGGTTACTGTTCCCCGAAGGTTTCATGAGAAAGGGCTTTTTTCCAGAAGACCCGCTGTTTGCGTCCCGCTCACTTCAGCACACAAGAGAGCGCGTTTAGCATGGTGCAGACAACATCAGCCTTGGACCAGACTTCAGTGGGGTAACGTTCTCTTCACAGAAGAGTCGCGATTCAGCCTGGACACTGATTCTCGACGTACCTTCATCTGGAGAGAACCTGGAACCCGATACTTTCCCTCCATCATCCGAGAAAAGGACCTCTATGGCAGCGGAGGTGTCATGGTCTGGGCAGGTATCATGTTGGACGACCGCACACCTCTCCATGTGTTTGATAGAGGCTCCCTGACTGCTGAGAGGTATAGGGATGATATCTTACAGCCCTATGTTCGACTTTTCAGGGGCGCAGTTGGCCCTCGGTTCCTTTTTATGGACGACAGCACTCGTCCACATAGGGCTCACCTGGTCGACGATTATCTTGAAAGGGAGGATAATCGCCGGATGGATTGGTCAGCCAGATCGCCAGACCTAAACCCTATCGAACATGTCTGGGATGCTCTGAGGAGGACAAGTGCAGCTCGCCATTCCCCTCGGAGAACCATCAAGGACCTGAAAACTGCTTTGCTGCAGGAATGGGACCGACTGCCACAGGGACTCATCAACTGCCTCGTTTCCAGTATGACGTCATGCTGTGAGAGCTGTATGACTGTGAGAGGGGACCATACCCCATATTAGTCATTTTATGTTCGATCTTGCAACGTGGATTTTGGACATTCCTGCGCTGATGAGCCTTACTGACGATCATGAGTGCGTACCATGACTGCTGTATGGTATAATTGTTTCTCTTATATGTATAACTGTGTATCCATACCAAATTTCATTAAAACGTGTCCAATAGTTTTTCAGAAATTCGACAAACTGTGCAAAGTTTCTTAATTTTGAACATCAGTGTATTTTGATGCATGAAGAACAGATAGCAAAATATGTTTTAAGATATGCCTACTTTATTTTGCTGATCAATTTATTACGCAGTTTCTTAAGAGATATATTTTGTAGAATAACAAAATGATTTCATTGCGTAATTTTTCAAATAAAAGTGGGGGGTCTTCATGCCCTGAAATGTTATTTTATTTAACCTGAAATGAATTGGAAATCTTTGGGACTTCTCCCAATTCACTAAAGTTCTGTATTTTAAATTTCCACCTTTTGGCAATTTAACAAACTTGATAGAATGGTCTGTAACTAACTTTATAAAATCAATTTTCTAACACAAAGAAAAACAAGCTTTTGAATATCAGCGGATATCGCGATACATCGTGAAAACCGACGTGTGGAAGACGATATATCGTCACGTTAAAATCTCAATATCGCCCAGCCCTACCGACGACCGTCTGCAACACTTCAGCGTCCAACAACTTCCGCGATGTACCGTTGGCTGCGCATGGTTCCTGTAATACGTAGGAGACGAGAACGTCAATGCAGCAAATAAAACCCCTCAACAGAACGCCCGGTATCGGGCCTGTATGACGCTGCATGATACATGCCTCCAGAAGCTATTCGCCACAGTGTTGTTGTACAAGGATACGTCCGTCACACGTCATAAGATTGAACCGCGACTCGTCGGAAGATATTATGCGCTGCCACCATTCATCACGCCACTATCTGCGATACGAACCTTATTGCAGCCGCTGTCATCCCTGGTTTAAGGCCAAGGGAAGTAAGTCTAACAAACAGACGGCAAGCTACGAGGCCTCTCTGAAGAAAATGGCACTGGACAGAGCTTGCAGAAAACCCCTGATGTGATACTGATCTCCACTGCTGTGATAACCCTCGAGACGTGGCTGTTCGGTCCGCCAACGCCACAACGATCGAGATAAAGGTCTTTCCGCGCTTTCTTTAGTCGCTGGGCTCCAGAGCCTTCACGTCGCGTCGGTGCGTCAGAGCTTTCTCTTCCCACTGAAGCCATACTTGAATCACTGTGTTCGTGTTTCGTCCAACATGAGCGGAGATTTTCTGTAAGGAAAGCCTACCTTCCCACAGTCCAACGCATCGATCTCGTTCACAGTCCGTCAGCTGTACGCACGGGCCTCGTCTTCTGCGGCGAGCATACTCAGTACTACCATTACCTTACTGCCGCAAATTCCCGCAAATCGACTGGGGCAACTTGCGCCGTGCGTCTTGCTTGTATACCTCCTTCGGGACAGCTAAGAAGCCGTGGATGGCACAATTCATTTGCATGTGCGCTGCGGTTGTAACCATTTGAATCTCTTCACGTGACCTATCCATCCTGCAAGTTTCAGTCCGATTGCACACGTTTTTCCTAGACAAACAGCTGTGAATTTTATTCCATATCATCTTCTGATTTTTATCCGATTAAAACAATAATTTTTCTCCTTCGATACGCCTCCTGACTAAGATCATTTTGCGCACAGTTTTTATACAAATAATGCACAGTTTCCTCTCTAGGATCGTAAATGTATATTTTATTTCTCGGAATATCTTAGCTTTAAAAAGTCCAATTTAAAATATTTTTGCGCCCTTTAGCATTAGTAACGAAGAACATTTTGCACATAATTTTGACTTTTTTTAAAGAGCAATTTGACCACAAGTGTGCGTAAGTGTGTTATTTCCAATGTGTTTGCAATATATTTTTCCGATATATTTGCAGCAGTATCTGCGCTCCTGGAAACTCGATTGAAAAATTCTTTTTCGGTTAGATATAAAAAAAAATATTGTGAAAAATATTGTGCGCATATTACCCTGTCAAAATAGTACGCAGTTTTTCCGCTCAGGGCGAAGTGTATACATATTACGACGAAATTTTAGAAACATCCTGCTCCAAATAACACGCAGTTTACCTGCTAGGAGGTTCAGATGCATGATCCGTTTTTCTCGATATCCTTGTTAATAAAAGCTCGATTTGAAAAAAATTCTTTTATCATCGGATACCATTCACTTTATGGAACATTTCGCATGTATTTTTAGAATTCTCTTAGCGCACAATTCTGACGCTAGATGGCGTAGGTGAGTATTTTTTTGCATTTTGCTTCTAAAAGACCATTTAAAGAATACTTTTTTGAACTGTAAAAATATTTTTTGTGCAGTACGTCCTCGCTATGGTAAAGATTGCAAACATTTAATATTCAAAAGAGGATATTAATATTTTCCGGCGTGCCTATGAGTGATTGTTTTTGTTCTAACGCTGCTTCTGAAAGTGATATTTGAAGAATTATTTTTCCATTGCCTTGCTTTGGCTGTAAAGATTAATTTGATCATATCTTCTAATTGTTCATAATTTACAGTTTTGCTGTCAAGGGCATCAGCATATATTTTTTATTTGAAAAAGTGAAAAAAAAAGGAAAAAATTTCCAAGAAAAAATTTTTCCCTTGGAAAAATTCCAAAAACTTTTCTTTTGGAAAAATTGCTTGCTTTGTAGGATACCCTTCCCTATGAAGAATTATTATGCGTCCATTTTGTTCTTTAAATAAGTCGTAGCTTTTCCGTTACGAGACGTAGAGTTATATCAGGTTTTTTTTTTGTTTTTTTTAAATCACTGCTCCTGATTGTTCGATTCGAAAATGTTGATTGCTTCGGACATCGTCAACTATGAGGAAGATTTCTCTTGAAATATTTGATTTTTCGTAAAGCATATTTCTTTCGCTAGTGGGCATTTCTTTTCGTAGCTATTTCTAATTGCGAATGTTTTACCAATTTTATAAATCCGGTTGAAAAATATATTCACTAGGATTGTATTTGATTTACAACAAAATGGAAATAATTCTACATTGCATTTCATTTACAGAAAAAAAAAAAAAATGGGAGCCATTGAAGCGTGAGGTCTAATCATAAAACCGCTGCATTGGCTTCAAACCATTTGTTCGGGATGAGCCCTTGCCCTCAAACAGATGACGAAATAGGGCAGTGTACCGGCAATATTACAACTTAAACTGGTAGGAACTTTCCTTATGTGCATTGCTATAACCAGAGATCACATTTAGTGTTATAAAAGCACTAAAAATTGATGAAGTAGATGAAGTACATTTTTTTAGCCACTGTGCAATGTTGGGCATCTTTAAAAAAGGGAGTGTTTAAAGCCTGCATCAATGGTAATTAGTCTTTTGGAGTAATGGTGGTCTGGCCATTTAAACATTGGCATTGTAACATTTAAAAGGTTTGCGCACATTGTGGAACACTTCTGTCGATAAGAATGAACACACATCGAAAGTACGACGATGAAGGTATTCCTATATGTGTGTCTGCGTGTGAGTAGTGATAGAGCCCATTCAATAACAAATCAAGAATATCGCTTTTGTTTTATGAAAAAATTCTGGGTATTTCAAATCCTGCTGACAAAATTCTTTATGGCCATGAAACAATTCTTAAATGTCAAGTGAGATTGTTAATGTTGTTTAGCAGGTACTTAAGAGTCACAGCTGTACTTCAAAATTTGATTTAGTTTTCAAAGAATGCCAGAAATTTTGTAAAACATAGGTTTTTAAAGCCGAGAACAACGTACCTAGAGAAAAACCTCAATGTGGGAAGGTCATGTTTTTTATGGTTACATACAGTATATGAGCTGTCTGAAATAGAAATTAACCAGTGTCAGAGAGGTACAAGTCAATTTAAAATGCAGATGTAGTGTTAAAAGAACTTGATTAAAGTTTAACTAATAATGAAGAACTCATACCAGAGCGCGGTACGGAAAACTTCGATTTCCTAAAAATAAAAAAAAAATAAAAATAAAAAAAACAGGGAGGTCAAATTTCACGAAATGTGAGGAATTATTGTCGCCAAAAAAGATTCAATCAAATTCAGAGATGTGAAGAGAAAAATAATGATCCTATGGAAAAGATGTACCAGATGAAAGGACCTTTTCTTAAAGTTTAGATCTAGTTTCAGCTTGCAGAGTATTTGGCCGCAGCACTTATCTTATTAAATTCTGCTACATGTAAAAGTACTTTATCCGTGCTTATGGAAGTTGCCAGGCTGTAACAAAAATATGTGAAGAGCAAAAGATAAGCAAATTTAATTTTACTAAGTTTTGAAAAGGACACTACAAAATGTTTAGATACTTCTATGTTTCTGAGGAGTTTTGAAAATTAAGTTGACCTAAGACTTCAGTTATTTTGAGGTTAGCATAATGCTAATTGTGTGCAGGTTCTAGGCGGAGATTCCTAAATAAATAAGAATGGAAATATTCACAATTCTGTACGATAATAAAAATAAATATTATTATGATCACGAAAAGAATTTCTTATTATAGTCTGTCAAAAATTAATTATTTCAACACGTTGAGTGCCATGTGACCACCGGTGGATCACTTAGGTCCAACATTAATAGCCTGGATGACTACCAGTAAAACATGTTTAAAAAATTTTAATAATTATTTTTAACTTGTCCCACTAGTAGTTATGAGTGCACTTCGTGTGGAACATTAGTGAACGTTGAAAAAAATTCCCCAGGAGGTAATTGCTCAATGTTACCGTCGCGGTCAGCGTGTTAAAGACCCCACTTTCGAAAACTGGGTTTTAAACAATCTGTCGGTAATTAAGGAAGTGTTAGGTTGGCTTGAACTCCTCCGGAATTTTAGAAACTATTACAGATTATTTAAAATACGTAGCAAAGGAAAGAAACCTTCAGTAATTTAAACTTCTGTCAATGTAACAAAAGTAATAATAATGTTTATCAATTGGTACTTTTATAACAGCTTAGTCGTCTTATCACAAATTCGACTTCTCAGTTTCACTACTATGGTACTTTTGACTATGAATTAGTAAGCAAATCACATTTACATAGCTCCGTTGCTACCCAACTTCCTTATGTTATTAAATTCTGATCTGAGAACAGTAGCACAGCGTAGCGATCGTTGGTTAATCATATGGAAACTGCAGTTATTTCTTTCACGTGCTTCGTAATCGTTGTTACCTTTCCTTTCTTGTGTTGCAGCTATTATTTTTCACCATCCTATTCTTCAATTCGTTTTACTATCTATAGTTATATTTCTTCTCTTTCGGTGCATAAACTTTCATTATCCATTTTATGTGTTGTAATGATTATTATTTTTCCTGTTTACAAACATTTTAGATAAAATTATTAACTAATAATTAAGCTTACACTGAAGAGCAATTGAATTGGAGACAGCTGGCGTTATGCAAATGTGGCGCCCCTGTAAACGGAAACGACATGACTTAGGCAGCGACCCGACAATATAAGGAGTGATGCAACGAGAATCAGTAAGAGCCGCGGGTGGCCTAGTGGTCAACGTTCATGACTGCCACGGAGAAGACCTCGGGTTCGATCCTAGGCAGGTACGAACGCTCGAACCACTAAATATCCGCCGTGCGTCGGATGGGAACGTTAAGCCGTCGGACCCCGGGTACTGGCCCCCCGGTAATAAATAAGGGCGTCTTCCTCCCCCTTTCTATTTCGCCTCTTTGTCACTTTCCTATCGGGCACTCTAGCCCAAATCTCCTAGCTTCCTGTTTCTAAGGGTTGTTTAAGACCTGGTGTCAGACACTCCCTTCCTAAAATCCTCTACATCTGATCTTATCTGATCTGAATCAGTAAAAGTCGGACGCAGTACGGGTAAGACGAAGGATCTAAGCGTATTTGATCGTGGGCAAATTGTCGGTGCCCGACGAATGGGTCACTCCATCTCGGAAGTCGTGCCGGCACTGGAATTTTCACGAGCCACTGTGTCACGGGCGCACCGTGAGTACATCGAATCCGGTAAAACCATCCCTGCAAGGGCCAACTACCGTGGACAACAGCGTGTGGATGAGCGGGGTCATCATCTGCTAGCTCGCATTGTAACAGCGGATAGACGGGCCACAGTGTAAGAAATCACTCGGCAGTTTAACGCTGGTGCACAAAAACGTGTAAGCATCCACACCATCCAGAACCATCTCCTCGCTATGGGGTACAGAAGCCATCGTCCCACGAGGGTACCGCTGCTGACCGCACATCACAGGGTGCAGAGATTAGCATGGACGTGGGAACATCGCCACTGGACCCTAGACATGTGGAATAATGTTGCCTGGACTGATGGGTCAAGATTCACGTTGGTACATGCGGATGGCAGGATACGAGTACGGCGCAAACCACATGAAGCGATCGATCCTTTTTGCCAGCAGGGTACTCTTCAAGCAGGTGGGGGTGGCATTATCGTCTGGGCACTGTATACGTGGACTGAAATGGGACTTCTGGTACGTGTGACATCGTCCCTCATAGGTCAACGTTACCGGGATATCCTGGACGACCATTTGCTCCCGTTTGTGCATCTTCAACATCCCACTGGGGACCTCATCCTGCAACAAGACAATGCACCGTGCCATCGCTCCCGAATTGTATCCGAATGGTTGGATGAACACTCCACCAACGTGACCTCGCTTCCTTGGCCAGCTACGTCACCTGAACTCAATCTCATCGAGAACATCCTGGATGCCATCGAGAGAGATAATCGAGGCTCTGACCCCTCTCCATCAAATCTTCGTGAACTGTGGAAGCTTGTTTAAGGGTCGTGGATCCGTATGGCTTCCCAACGCTTCCGGTGTCTTGTCGAGTCCATGCCGAGACGAATCGCCGCCGTTATCAGTGCGAAAGGTGGTGTTATACACGTTACTAGGCAGGTATCTCTAATTAAATTGCTCTTCAGTGTATATCTTGCATCTATAGCGGAAACATGTGTTTTTTGTATTTACGTGTTCAAAAATATCAACTTTTCAATAATATAAATATTTAAAATTACCTGTATCCTTTTTTTTTTGTAAGTAAATTTTCATAAAAGACAAAATTTTCACTACCTCCACCATTAATATACAACGTTTTCCTTCCTTCGGTATTTGACTTCTACAGCATGAATGTTTAAACCATTTCAGATCTGCCTGAATTAGGGCAAAACCTCTTCTCCAACAAAAATACTCCTGTTGCTATCAGCCAGTTACCGACCTCGGTGGCTGAGCCCAAGTTGATGTATGGTGGTACCCTTCTGCTCACTGCGCTGGCTTCTCCCCATTCTTCCTGGAACATGCGGTCCTAAATTAAGGAAAGGACGGGCGACTGCTCATACCCAACTATCTCCTCGTGCTGGTTGTTAAACCCTGAAACAACAACAAAATAAAACAACCGGAAAGAACATTGTTGTGAGATTTTTAATATTTTCGGCTAATTGCTAATTCTTCTTCCTTGAAATTTTGTGGTTTTCATTTAATTTTAAACTTCTATGCTCAGGTTTTTCGAAATCGCAATACTTAGTACCCCGAAAACACTAAAGGAGATGATTTAATTCCCACTTTTATATTCCGAATTAAGATTTGCTAGGAATGAAAAGAGATAAGACCTCCGAGACATTCTTTCACATTAACTATTTTAAATGGTTTTATAGGGGTTACAAGGTTTTAGTGGAATTCGTTTTGACCATCTCTCACATGGGAAAACTAAAATACCCGATCAGGAAAGAGGGGAAAAGTGGGGGAAGGAGGGGGTGGTGAGATCTTCTCCAGAGATATTCAGACTTAGAAGAAGTGCACATATCATCTCCAAAAAATAAAGAACTGGTAACACACATAAAACCAAGACAGAGAAAAAGGAGGAAAGAAACAGAAAAACAAAGCAAAACAAAAATAGAAGTACCCGTACTTTTTCCATTTCTGGAAAGAGAAGTTCATATTTAAATATAGCAAACCGAAAAACTCCTCTTAGGATCAAGGAGAACCTAAGAAAAAAAGTTTAAGGGAAGGAGCATGGAAAAGCGAAATAAGGATTTGGGTAGATATACTCATAATAAGATCAAAATGATAAGGAGAAAAACATTAACGTTAATTTACTAAATGTGTGTCGTTTTGTAATAAAGTCATTTAAATTTTCCGCGTTATCAGTAACGTAAGAGATTTGGGTTTACTGAATTCGAAGCTAAAGTATTTCCCTTCCTCTGAAAGTGAAAAAAAGTAATTAAAAGGGAAGTCAGTGAAAGGAAATTGCAGCCTTATCTCTCTTTACTGTAATTCACAAAAATGGTCAAAGGAAGCAGTTAGAGACTAGATTCAGTGATGAAATGTGAACGACTCTTGAGCTAAATATCAATGGCCATATAAATGCCGAAACAGCCTCAGACTTCTTTCTTGTTTTCTCTGCTTTCCGATATCGGGTTAACCAACCAGCTCTGTATCGAATACCTACAGAAAATCAAATATCGTATCAGATATTAGTATGCCTACAATGCAATTACTGGTTTCACCGGTTTATGAATTATGTTCCACTGATGGCGTGTGAAATGCAGAAGCACCGGAATTTCTTTTTTCTCCTACCCCAAAGCGATAAAACTGCCTTCTGCGTGAGGTCCTTTAGTTTACATCCCGACATACAAGCCTTCGACAAGAGAACTGTTGCCACGATGCAGTAGTAAAGGGCAGAAACATAGAGGAACCGACGTTATAATCTCACGTGTTATAAATAAATAAATTTTAGAGCAAAAAAACGTCGCATTTCAAGAACAAATCTAAATATGCGTACTGAAGTAGAACAAGGGAACTCTGTACGTACGTTTAAGAAAGATTCTTTTATGAAGAAAGAATCAAAATTTATCTTATTTACCAGCCGAAAGTTATAGGCCTTTTCCGACTAAAATAAAGCATACAAATTGATAAAAAGTTTAATAAAATGATTAATACACTGACGGAAAAATAAAATCCCAACACCACGAAAAAAAGTTGTAGAGGAATGAAATGGGGGCAACACATTTGCATAGGTAACATATTTAATCGATTAAGGTTTCAAGATCACAGCTTATTGTAAGCGCGAGAAGAGCCATTTTAAATGTGAAATGCTGGTACATTAATAATCGGTGTAACCGCCAGAATGTTGAATGCAAGCACGCAAACGTTCATGCATTGTGTCGTACAGGTGCTAGATGTCAGTTTGTGGGATGGAGTTCCATGCCTGTTGCACTTGGTCAGTCAATACAGGGACGGTTAATGCTGGTTGGGGGTGACGCTGGAGTTGTCGTCCAATGATGTCCCATACGTGCTCGATTGGTGAAAGATTTGGTGATCTAGCAGGCCACGGCAACATGTCGACACTCTGCAGAGAATGTTGGGTTACAACAGAGGTATGCGGGCGAGCGTTATCCTGTTGGAAAACACATTCTGGAATGCTGTTCATGAATGGCAGCACAACAGGTTGAATCACCAGACTGACGTACAACTGTGCCGTCATAGTGCGTGGGATAACCACGAGAGTGCTCCTGCTGTCATAGGAAATTGCTCCCCAGACCATAACTCCAGGTGTAATTCCAGTGTGTCTCGGCCGCAGACAGGTTGGTTGAAGGCGCTCTCCTGGCCTCCTTCTAACCAACAAACGGCCATCATTGGCACCCAGGCAGAACCGACTTTCATCAGAAAACACAACAGATCTGCACTCCGTCCTCCAATGAGCTCTAGCTTGACGCCACTGACGTCGCAAACGGCAGTGGTTTAGAGTAAATGGAAAACACGCTACAGGGCGTCTGGCTCGGAGCTGTCCTTCAAGTAACCGATTTGTAACAGTTCGTTGTGTCACTGTGGTGGCAACTGCAGCTCGAATTGCTGCCGCAGGCGCGGTGCGATGCACCACGGCCATACACCGTACACGGCGGTCTTCCCTCTCAGTAGTGCCACGTGGCCGGCCGGAACCCGGTCTTCTTAAGGCAGTACCTTCCGTTGACCACCGCTGCCAACAATCATGCACACTGGCTACATTCCTGCCAAGTCATTCTGCAATATTGCGGAACGAAAATCCACCTTCTCGTAGCCCTATTACACGACCTCGTTCAAACTCCGTGAGCTGTTGATAATGGCTTCTTCGTCTTCTTAAAGGCATTCTTGACTAACATCAACACACTACCTCGAATCTCAACGATAACTAACGCTCACGAACGTTACAGCGCGTATTTACAGTAAACCTGCTTTGCATGTTCCGAGGGGCGCTACTAGCGCCACACGTATACACCAAGCGCGAAATTTGCATAGACGTCATCTTACATATGTACTCTCACCGCCTACCAACTGTCGTTTATCTAACACAACCCCTTCTTGGTGTTGGGATTTTTTCTTTTCCGTCAGTGTACTTGATCATTTATCGTTATCAATCTCAAAACTTTTGAGAAAATAAAGGGGAAAAGAGAATTTGGAATGCAATGGAGTTAAATATTTTAATTATTATTATCGTTATTGTTATTTTGAAATCAAAGCTAAAAAGTAAAAGGAAACTAAGTGAAAAGTAGATTAATCTTTTCATTTCTGAGAGAGGATTAATTTCCCTTCATCAAGTTCAAAGGTTCCCCATTTCTACTACAAGAATACGCAGTTCTTACTTTCTCATACCTCCACCGAAAGTGTTATGATCTTACAAAAATCGTAGTTCCAGTTTTTTACATAATTTTACTAAAAATGTGAAAACTAAGTAAATACCCAAGAGACAAGTAAAAAGTAAAAGTTATGCGAACTCTGAGAACACAGCACTCTGCAGAAATCCGAAATGAAAAACGAACCAGCTCAGAACGAATGAACCAGATAATGAACCGTAATCTAGTGATACTGAATTAGGACTTTTTTTTTTATTTCTAATGATAACGTTTTTTATAATTAAATGCGATGTTATTTCTCTTTAAGAGAAATTATAAAAGGAGAGATAGGGAGAGAGAGAGAAAGAGAGAGAGAGAGAGAGAGAGAAAATAATGTGAGAGCTGATCGTGCTTAACAGTGCGGAGGAGAAATAATGTGAAAGTTGATCGTGCTTAACACTTTACGGTTTCGAATTCACGGGTGTTCAATGAGCTGGCGTCAGGGGTGGGCACGTGACGGGGATTTACGATTCCCAGTATAAGCACATAAGGCTACCCTCACTACCCTCTCGATACTATGTATGATCTAGCGCAAAGGTATTACGAGAAAGCCAAGAAACATCCCAATCCTCTTGTCAGGGAGGCCCTTAATTATGTTGTCAATGATACTGACAAATTTAAAAGACCGAAGGCTATTTTAAATAAAATTCCTGAAAAGAATCCAGCTCACAGTTATACTTCCAAAAATATAAAAAATAACTGGGACTAAATTGAAGTTATTCCTCACACGTAGGAGGAAAGCAAAAAATTGTATAGCAGTTTTGGGGAAAAAAAAAAAAAAAAAAAAAAGGGCCATTTTAGTAGCCGAGCAAAATGGTGCATAAAAGATTTATCTTTTTTGTACTAAATATCTCTGCCCCTAAAAAACAAGGTGTTGTTGGTCTTGTCTTTTATATTAAAATTTGCTGTTGTTTTTTCCTGATTAAATAAAACAAAACAAAAAATAAAAATAAAAAACGGCTCTATTAAGAGCCGAGCAAAATGTTGCATAAAAGACTTATCTTTTTTGTACTGAATATTCTGCTCCTAACCAAACAAGGTGTTGTTGGTCTTGTCTTTTATATTAAAATTTGTTGTTGTTGTTTCCTGATTAAAAAAAACAAACAAAAAACAACAACAACAACAATAAACGAAAAAAAAAAAACGAAAAAAAAAACGGCTCTTTTAGGAGCCGAGCAAAATGTTGCATAAAAGACATCTTTTTACACATTAGTTTTGAAAAATGATGAATCATTGGCCCATAAACTACCGGCTTCTTAAATAAGGAATATATATATAAAAAAAACCCCCTGGTTGTGGCTTTTCTTTTATTTCTCGGTTGTTTACTCAAAATGAGTATCTTAAACCTCGATCGGTGTAATACTGTGATCACACCACCTCAGCTATGGTTACTCTGACATGCCTGTCAAGAATCAACAAAAGTAAACCTGTGAAAAAATCCTGTAAACCAATGGGGAAAAATCTTTTCTCTCATTGGCTGGCGAGAAATACTGAGCAAATAGCCAGTTTTGTCTTACCCGGTGTTCAAAGACGATTTTTCTCTGGGAAAGATGTTCTGTGTGTGATGTTTTTTTTCAGGTTCCCCTTTCCGGTGTCCTTTCCTTCCTTTCCCCCTGTACTCTTCTGTGGCACAGGTGTACCGGGCATTTTTCTGCGGAGAGAAATTTCCCTTGAAATGGCTTGTTGTTACAGGTAAGTATGTAGGGCAGCTTACAACTTCACTTCTTAACGGGTAACCGTCTACTCCCTCTCCTCTAATATTTCCATACTTTTCTTTCGTACTATTCTATCAGGGAAATCTGTTCCCAAATATCTAATATTCCTCTTTTTCACCTGACAAAAGGCGCAGAGCGCTGAGGGTTCGGGTCTCTCAACCTCAGATAGGAAATCTCTCTCTCGGCACTACCCTCTCGAATGTTAATAGCCCTCTGCAATGAAAAAAGGTATTTTGTGCAATGCAATGCGGCTTCGATCTGGGTTTTTGCATAGCATACGAGTAATAGATAAATGCAAGCATTAAAATATTTTGTGCACAGCTATAATCATGGGATAAAAAATTAGGATACCTCGCAGCAAAGGCGATTAAAAGCACTGGCTGGAAAATATTTTCTTAAGTTTTATACATGCTTGCTTCCTACATCTTTTTTCTCGAGGATATTACATTTTACATTTTTACTGGTTTCGCACTTGACTGTGATGCACTATTCGACAAAGAAACACCACATCGTGAAAGAATACTTAAAATGAGACGAAGTTTGCCACACATGCAGGTAGATGGTAAAGATGATGAGATTTCTGAGGTATTACGTAAATGCAATGGGTGAGGATATTGTGGCCCACGTTAGTAGGTCATATGACCATGCCGGATAGTACATTCAGAAACACGGCGTGGCATCGAGTGCAGAAGTTCCGGTAGGTAACTTGAGTAATCGCTGACCATGCGTCATTGACCTGTTTCAACAATTCATCGACATTGCAAAGGTGTCGTGAAAAGGCGTTGAGTCGTCTGCCAGTGACGCCTGGCCAATTAGCGATCAGCAGTGTACTAAATCGAATAATTGAGCTTGAGGATGCTACGTGTTTGGAGTTGTGTAGCTTTGTGGCAGGGAAGAAAAGGAAGCACAACGCAGAAAAAAAAAAAGAAAAGAAAAGAGGACATGGTAGCCCAGCCGGGGAGCAGGCCGGTGTCCGTTCAGGGCCGTTTGGAGGAAGGGATAATGGGAACTCCAGATTATTATGCTATTACGTCATTCTTACGTGAGACGTATTGAGTTGTTTACATTCTCGAAAGAAAGGAAATTTTAACGTATTGACTGTGGAGAAATTCCGAATGTAGCAAAATGGCGTCCGAGAGTTTTTCTACCGTCGTTCTTTTACAGGTGTGAGACTTGCTAACCCATTCGGGATAGAAATGGAATCCTCTGGGAGTCAGACGACTTGTTATGTGTCGTTGCATATGCCCTTAAATGCGAATACAATTTACGATGTCCTACGACACTAAAAGGGAAAGCAGATCGTCTTATTCCAAACACTTTGCGCTGAAGTAAATGAAAGGCTTCAATATGGAGAAGGCGTAAGCAGGGGCGGATTTCCGGCTAGCTAGGTGCGCGCTTAGGGCCTCGCTGTTTCAGTGGCCCCGAAAGCATATAATTGGATTTTCAGTTTTGGTTTTCGCGGACCGAAGCAAATCAATCCTTAAGGCGACTACTTCGTACTGTCAATTGATATTTTACTTTCTCATATTAATAATAACATATTTTTTCTTGCTGTTGCTGATATTCCGAATTTACGAGTTCTTATCGATGTACTTATTTTGAAAGGAACGGTTAAAATGATTTTGAGTTCCTTTTAGTGGTTGGTAAAGAAGGTATTCACGCTTCCCACACTTTTCATTGTTTAAGGCGAATTCTTAACTGGCCTGCTAAGCTATAAATTGTTTTCATGCTACTTCCAGCCAAGGGTATTTTCCTTGGCATCTGTGTTGGAAGTTGGAACCTTCCCACCTTCTTCCCGAGTTGCGATGAGGAGTACTTGTAAAAACTTTCCTGCTGATAGGGCGTGTTTGCTGTTAATAGTTCTTTTCCTTCGTGGTAGAATAATCAATGAAGAAAGAAATATTCTTCACAGGATAACTCTTCTTAGGACAATCAAGTTCTTTCTCGGCCCTAATCCCTCTAAACCATCCTAAACGAAACGAGTTATGATTATTTAGGCTGAAAAAATAAAGAAATTTGAGAATATCACGCTATCTTATTTAATAGTGTTAAAAGTAGTTTATATTGTATTGCAACAACATTTTCTCATTACTTTCTGCTTCCTTGGTTTAATACTGATAATTATCAAGTATTCTTACCTTTTCTATTCCTTAAATCGACTTAAAACTAACTTTTGAAAAAGCAATAAAAAACTTTCAATGATACTCTTACTCAAAAACCTGTAGTTCCTACTTTTCCATTTTCAAACCGGATCTTTTGCATTTAATTTGTATGCTTCTGATTACTGCAGTGCAGGTATAAATGGGATGCTGGTATTTAAAGTGCCAAACCTAACATACATTGATTCCCTATTAGCCTCAAAATTCTGTTTACGATAACTGCAGTTCATGAAGCATATGGGATATTAAAAGTGCCAAATTTAATATTAATTGATTTCCTATTAGCCGCAAAATAATTTTTGAAATATCTCTGAAATCAAAAAGTTCGATGTGCACGGACAGAAAAAATTATTACATTAGCACTATTTCTTACAGAACGTTTTAATAATAGGAAGCCATGGCATTTAAAAAAAGTGTAAACACTGTTTTCCTGACACCCCGCCCTTTTTATTAATCTGACGGATGAAAATTTCTGAAGGGATAAGAAGGGGGAGGAGGCCCCTAAACCGTTTAGCGCCTAGGGTCCCAAAAGATCTAAAGTCTTCTCTGGGCGTAAGTTTGAAACATAAGGTTCCTTAAACTGCACAAGTATTTAGTTGAATCGCGCAAAATATTGTTAACAGTAATAAGGTGCTGCTCTTGTCATTATTTCTATTCGACTGGATTTATCTGCTATATGAAACATATTATATTTGTCTGCAATTGAAAGACGGCTTTTTCAAACTATCTTATTGAATATCTGAAATAAATTTATCACACACAGAAAGCCTACTCGCCATATGAAAGAACCAAGAATGCTACTTCAACGAGAAATGTGCTTGAAGTGACGCCTCCGCTCACGTCCCCAGACCTGCGCTTACGTAGTCATTAAATAAATGGCTTGTGAGTTGCGGATTCCACCAAAAAAGACAAACTTGATATTCCCACCTTCTCTGGAGTGAAAAGGCAGAGACGAGTGTTTTGTTTTCGTCAACCAAATGACAGAAAATTGTTAAAACTGAAATCGAAAAGAAAAAAAGAATTATCTGGGATCTCCAATGTGTAATCATCTTGGTAGTTTCGACGTTGTTCTTACTCCTATGAGATTTTTCTTTCGCTTGCGTGTGAAGTGTTTAATGATGTAATTTAAGTAATGGATCCTGGCGCATTCTAAAATATCTCAGAACAGAGCACATTAGTGTTTCTTTTTCCTTTTTAAAAGGCAGCAGCATTAGCGAATTCACCATTCTTTTATTTTCTGGGTACTCAAACAGTCCTCAAACTGAACTCCGGGCATTATTTTTCAGTATTTACAAAACTAGCTGCTTTTCTCAAGAAAAATTAATGAAGAAAAATAATTTTGGATATTTTAATTTCACCTGTGGGCATATTTCATCTACCGAACTGTTGATTCTTTTCCTTGATAACGAGAATAAGAGTGATATACTTTCTTAACATTTAGAGTTGGGTAAATTAAAGTACTTAATTTATAAAAATTTAAGCAGTCTGCCATGTTGGAAGCCAAATGATAATGACATTTCGCCATTTTTTTCTCCATAAAATATGTGTATTTGAACCGTTATAAATCTGTGTTAAGCTTATGCAGAAAATGAGCACGCTGCTTTAAAACATATGCATATGTTTCCCTTTAAATACTGTATACGCTTTCCTTTTTTCACAGCGTATTGCTGTCATTAATTGATGTCTTTAGAAAAATGTATCAGATTTCATGATTTACTATTTTGATGCTGTAAGTAATTTTAAAATAATAGTTTCTCAAAGCTCCCATACTGCACCGCAATTTCAGGGAGTCACTACAGCTGTCCTAACAGAGTGGCCATCAGGATTTCCATAACCTAGTCCTACTGAGCACGTGCGATTTTTCTTTCATTTGACGAACTATCGATCTCTCTTGTCCCTGCCCCATCTAATAGCTTCATGATAACTTATACTTTTCTTATTAGAGAATGTAAATTGACCGCTTTGGTTTCACCCTGAAAAGCCGCTCTCAAACCTAATAGTATGTTGCGACAGAGGCGATGAGGCTATCTCAAACTACACTGAGATATGCTGCGACTTGTTCTTCACCAGTCAGTTTTCAACAGCAGAAGAATTCAAAGATTCAACTAATGCTGTCTGGTGGTCGAGTAACCTAACTGTGAATTATTGAATTTCTGGGCTTAGGTTTGAATCCCATGTAAGACAACGGTGTTGCGTTTTAAAACTCTTAGTCTTTTCCTTCATTACGCTTGTCCTTAATTTAAGACGAACTTCTCTCCTTTGCCTTGGAAGCTCATGGGAGTCTCTAAGCTCTGAAGAGAAAAAAAAGGAAACAGTTATAACAAGAAAGATGACACCGAATTTTCGGGTGTAATAAGCGCGTCTTTTGAATCCGTTCTGATGCAAATTAAATGTATCAAAGCTATTTAAAGTCAATGAAACCGGTATGGAAAACAATAGTATCTGACGGAAGAAAGAAATTTTTCAATCGGGTTTTCAATCCCTCAGATATTGCTGTAACCGGAATTCCATCAGGTCTTGTATACGATACAAGAAGAATTTTTCAAATCGGAGTTTTAGGAGCAGAAATAACGCAGAAAACGCAAATTTACCTTTGTGCCCCCTAGCGGAAAGTCTATGATTTACTTGAAATTTTTGAATTTATAGGGAAAATATTTCGGATCGGAAACACTATCCAACAAAGAAGGAATTTTTCAAATCGGACTCCTAGAAGTAGAGATATTGACAAAAATAAGATATACATCTACGCTCCCTGGCGTAGAAACCATGCATTATTTCAAGAAGAAAATGTTTCTAAAAGGTTTGTCGACATGAGTAGTATCGGTCAACAAACGACTTTTTTTTCAATCGAGAATTTAGAAGCTCATATTTTGCTGCAAATACATCAGAAGCGGAAATTAAGATTTACGCCCTCTGGTGGCCAAACCATTTTTTTTTAAATTAGAAATTATGTGCAAGCGATTTACCATCCGGAGCTGTATCTGGTGCAGCAAGAATTTTTCAAATCAGAAATTTAGAAGCAGAGATATAGGGGGAAACGCAATTTACCTCTACGCCCCCTAGCAGAAAGTCCATGAAATACCTGAAAATTTTGAAATTATATGAAAAACATGTCACAGTGAAAACACTATCCAACAAAGAAGGAATTTTTCAAATCGGACTCCTAGAAGTAGAGATATTGACAAAAATAAGTTTTATATCTACGCACCCTGGCGGAGGAATTGTGGAATATTTTAAGAAGAAAATATTCCGAAAAGTTTTACCGATGGGAGTGGCATCAGTCCCCGAAAGAAGTTTTTCAATCGATATTTTAGAAGCTCAGATTTTATGGCAAATAAATCAGAAGCAAAAATTGACCCTTACGCCCCCTGGTGACCAAAGTATTCTTTACCAAAAATTAGAAATTATATGCAAATGATTTTCCATCAGGAGGTGTATCCGCTGAAGACATTTTTTTTTCAAATCGGAGTTTTATAAGAAGAGTTATCGGGAAAAATGTAATTTACTTTTACGCGCCATCGGAAAATCTATGCGTAATTTGAAAAAGTAACTATATCTAAAATAGTCTTCAACATAAATGGAATCGAAAGATAAAATAATTTTTTCAATCGGATGTTTAGAAGCAAATATGTGGAATAAAACGTATTTTTGAATTCGACATCACCTGCATTTATGCCCTCTAGCGGCAAAATTGTAAATCGTAAAAAAAAAACAAATGAAGGATCATCATTCGCATATTTCAAGCTTCCCAATACAAAAAGAAGTTTTCAAATCGGACTAATAGTTGCAGAGATATCGTTGGTACCGACCGACGGACGGACAAACCGATAGCATAAGCATGATCTTTTTTACAAAAGACGTGCTAAAAAAGAAAGCATAATTTTTGTCTTCTGTTTCTTTGAATTTTGCCTTCACGCTATGTAGCCTAGCTCTGAGCAATGGAAAAACCAGGTAAAATATTTCTAAGGTTTTCATTTTTTGCTAAAGGAATTCGAGACACAGGGTCCTTTCACCAGATTTTAGCTCTGCTGTTTTTGATACCGTATCCCGAGAGCTATTCGAGCAAAAGTAGAAGTTTTTCTTTGCATGTTATCTTATACATTGAATTTTCCGCATTTGAAAAGAAATTTTTCTAAATAAATATTTTACGATTTGTGTTCAGAGTATCCGTAAATGTTCAGTGTTGAGACTTATTAAGGTGTAAATCACGTAAGGTAATATTCCTCAAAAACATGTATACAGCTGAATCCATGTATATTTTTGCACTGCAGTAGAGTATTTGATTCCCACATTTATGTCACTGAAACAGTTAACGAGAGATAAGTTACTAGCTTTACTGTGTAGAGATTTAATCCAGTTCACTATGGTTTTAATTTGTGATGAAAGATAAGAGAGACAGCCCACGCGGTAACGTAGCACTATCGTGGGTTCTTCTCAAAAACAAAGGCTTCTTTAAAAGATTAGCATCAGCAAACAACGCTCTAAATTGTCAGTGATAGCGGAGAAATTAATTTCGACTACCACCTTTTCTAGAAACCATTCCTCCCTTACTGATTTCTAACTTTTTTACACGTAGACTACTTACTGTTTTTCTCCACGGATTCCCGTGGTTCATTTCTACCGAAAATTTCATCACGGCTAAATTTAAAAAAACACGAAATTTTTCCACGGAAAGACAGGCATAGAGAAGAAAAAGTAATATCGTTCTGTTTTCTTGCGAAATGCATATGATTACTACATTCCGAGTGTCATTTGTTAAGAGTGGGAACTTTGTGAACACTGGTCTAGAGTACAGGAAAAGTAACCGCTTTGTAAAAGTTATGACAACATTAAATGAAAATCTTTTACTGTGCAGTGCCGGCATAAGTACATGTCTCAGTGATATACTAAAAAGTAGGAAAATGTTCTCATATAATAATAAAGAAAGAGGCGTAGCAACAGATGTAAGAGATCACAGTGTTGTGGCATCCGCTTATTTCCCTGAAAACAGTTTAAGGAAGACAAATTGCTTGTTTCCTAGCTTCAAAAGATATTTATAGTTACTCTTTGTCTGCTTTTTATAGGATCCACGAGTAAAGATTTTTTGTTTTAATCTTTCCTCATACGAGACAAAGAAGATGCTCAAGTGTTTCTCTTTTTCTTGTCGCCTTTCTTCTTTTTGTAAATTTGAATTTCTTCTTCCACACCATTTCATTCGTTTTTCAGCTTTACGTCCTCTACTTGCCGCTCAGAAAGGGTCATTGACATTCTATGCTTCTAAGGAACTGTGTTCTCTCTGAACTTCTGCGAGATTTTGAAAAAGCGGAATTCAGATTTTTCTGACTCTCGCAGGAGAAGGTTTTGAAAATCAAAATAGCGGAAAAGTTTTTCTAACGAGTGACAAACGCAGACACGACAAAGAGCTACTAATTTCCTTTACAACCGAATCTACACGAAAAAGGAAAAAAAAAAAAAAATCACTCGACAGCCATGTTCAACCCCCCCCCCCCCCGCCTAAAAGCAATTATGGTGCTAGAAGGCTGAAAAAAGCATAAGAAACAAACGTTTCATACAAAAAACCCTTCTGTTTATTTATGTGTGGGCCTTCACGGTGTTGAGCTCTTCCTTAAAAATGAAATTACTGTTAGGATAAAAACCCGCTATTTAATATGGCGCATGCCTCATTTTCTCACTTGTAAGGTTGTCTGACATATTTTAAAATAAATGTTTTAAACGATGCCACAACCCTGTGTTGCAAATTTTTTAACGTCCGAGTATTTTTTTCAAAACAAACGAAATATTTGTAGAGTATCTCTTACAAAAGTTCGTTCATATTGTTTCGCTGCAGTAAACAGCTGCGGAATCTTAGAAAATGAAAACAAACGTGGTTTATTAAAAAAAAGTTAACGTTTCTCAGTTCTTTCTGAGCTTTTGAAACCACTGAAAAATTGAGCTTTCATTTTGGCTCAGGAACCTCAGGCACTTACTTCCTTTACTTATAATTGCGATTTGGAATTACTTAATTGTATTGTTATTGCTTCTGAAGTCTGAAATACGCCAAGGTTCCTCTATCTCTCACAAACAAAGATAACCCGTCCAAAGACATCCTTGTTTATCTTCTTCTTGTAAAAGCAACGCTACTCCGGTAGATTTTGATTTCATGTTTGAATATGTTGTTATGATCACTATGTAATAAGATTCAGTACAATCGTTAATGACGTCTGTCAGTTTTGTGCATTAAAAGGCTTTTTTCTTCTAAAGAATGTCTTCTTGATTTGATCGGTACAAAAAGTTCGCTACCGCTGAAAGGCCATTATACATTGTTCAAATGGGAACACTGAGAGTCGACTTCTTAAGGAAATGTCTTCAACTACCAATAATTGAGATTTTTTGGCTGTCATTTTGATTCTTTTTGTTTTCGATGTGGATCGAAATGTCTCTAACAGTATTTGAAGATAATAGCATATCTTCAATTTTTTTCACATAGCTGCCTTTATTCTCAAAACCTCTGAAAAGCTATTAATTAGAAGCATTAGATAATTTTTTTTCTCAAATTTTCTAATTTTCACGTATCGGTTCTCTTCCTCAAATATTCCTTTTTCTGAGCCAACGAAACTGTAAGGGACGTTTCTGAGGGTATTTCTTGATATTTGAAGTGTGTTTTCAATTATTTCTTCCACCATTTACTTAAAGTTAATAGAATTTAAGAATTCCTTGATATATTTCTTAATTTACTTCAAATTATTGATTTATCCTTGTAAAATATTTTTTGTTTCATTGCCAAAAACTTCCCTTCTCGGGAAGAAAAATAAAAGGCCGGAAAATGAACTATGGTGTAAAGCACAGAAAAGGAAACGTGTTTTCTAATTAAAACAATTACTGCTAGTTCTGTTGCAACCTAGGAGTTAGCTTAGTAAAGACAACTTTTCATTAAAGGGAAAAACATTAAACAATCTTTAAATTTAATTGGCTGAGAAAAAAGGGACACGTGAACCAGAATTAGAAGAACTGTTTGACTCTTGAGAATTAAAATGCCGTCTACGAATAAACTGTTAAAGATTGTTTAATGTTTTTCCCTTTAGTGAAAAGTTGTCTTTACTAAGCTAACTCCTAGGCTGCAAAATAACTAGCAGTAATTGTTTTAATTAGAAAACACGTTTCCTTTCCGGTGCTTTACACCATAGTTCATTTTCCGGCCTTTTATTTTTCTTCCCGAGAAAGGGAAGTTTTTGGCAATGAAACAAAAAATATTTTACAAGATAAATCGATAATTTGAAGTAAATTAAGAAATATATCAAGGAATTCTTAAATTCTATGGTGAAATAAATTATTGAAAACACACTTCAAATATCAAGAAATACCCTCATGTATCTACCAATGCTGCTTCCACACAAAACGTAATTATTTACAAAGACAAAGCAAAAAACAGTTTGCTAAAGAATATTTAACTAAATTCAACGAACAAAAGATTCGTGATTCCGTCATCAAAAAGTTATTTCTTGTATCAGCGTTGTTAGAGTGAAAACTCAAGCCAGGTATCTACAGAACATGATGATTATTCATCTGACTTCAAAATATAATGATTGTTCATCTGACATATTTTTGAATGTGATGATTATTCATCTGACTGTTCGAAATATAATGATTGTTCATCTGACATATTTTTGAATGTGATGATTATTCATCGGTGAGAAAAAGCACACTAGCAAATTTTTATGCAATATTATCATTTGATTCATATGATGCAATATGTTATACAACAACATGCGTACCTGTACAACAAGAAAACAAGTTAGTAAAATCATGCAATGCATTGATTATAATACGCTTTCCAACATACCAGAAGTTATTACTCAAGTTATAAGGATAATGGCTGTGGAATAAATCTCGCTCCTGTGCCCTGACCTTTGATCCCCTTTCGATGATATTCAACAGATCCGGTTCAGTATACCTCCGAAATAACATGATAAAGTTTTGTCTCAATAGAAGCATTTTTACGTAAGTTATGATGCATAAGGGCTATGGAATAGATCTCGCTCCTGTGCCGCCCATTTTCAACAGGATTCGTCCCAGGGCAGGCCCCTGCAACATACTAACATTTAATCAAAATCGAAGCATTTTTACGTAAGTTATGACGCATAATGGCGATGGAGGTGATTCCGCTCCTATGTCCTGACCTTTGACCCCATTTCGCCCATTTTCAATAAGGTTTGTCCCCAGGTGGTTGCCTACCTCATATTAAAATTCAATCGAAATCGAACCTTTTTTACGTTAGTTATGGCGCATAAGAGCAGTGGAATAGATCCCGCTCCTATGTCCTGACCTTTGACCCTATTTAGTTCACTTCCAATAGGATTCCTTCGCAGGTGGTCCCTTACCACATATTAAAATTTCATCGAAATCGAACGATTTTTACGCAAGTTATCGTGCAGACGGGTATACACACACAACGCGTGACGTAATGAGGCAGATGGGAATTGCGACCATCAGCTCGAAAGAGTGTGACGTCATAAAACTTTAATAGGATCCACGCACAACCCGTGACGTAATGAGACAGATGGCGTCATGACACTGAAAACGTGGTAATTCGGGGTGGTTATTTAACCCACTAAACGAATTTTCCTAAAGTCGAGATCAAGATAAATCGATTTCTAGTACCAGAAAACGGTAGGTTAACGACTTTCATCAAAATCCTTAGAGCCGTTTTCAAAATAAAATCTTCATAGATACAAGAATTGCTCCTTTAAGGTGGACGTCAAGTAATTTTGCTTCCTATACTTCCAATGGAAAAACTTCTGTACACATTTTCTTCATAATTAATGCGTTTCCAAGGATAAAAATTTGAACATCGATTAAAATAGCTTCATTTTATAACTTGGAATACTTAATATTTTCTAAAACATAACCGTAATTATGCAATGCAACATTTATTTTTCTACTGACGTCATTAAAGTACAGGTCGTGCCATCTTTTTTCTGGTTTCAACACCACCAAAGGAAACGTTATTGTTTTTTAATATAATTATGGTTATGTTTTAGAAAATGTTAAGTATTCCAAGTTATAATATGAAGTTATTTTAACGATGTTCAAATTTCCATCCTTGGGAACACTAATTCTGAAGGAAATGTGTAGAAAAGTTTTTCCATTGCAAATATAGGAAGCAAAATTATTACTTGACGTCCACCTTAATAGTATGGGATAAAGGCGATGGAATGGATCCCGGTCCTATGTCCTGACCTTTGACCCCATTTGTCACATTTTCAATAGGGATCCTCTCCAGGTGGTCCCCTACCACATACTAAAATTTCATCGAAATCGAACCATTTTTACGTGCGTTATGACGCATATGGGCAATGAAATGCATCCCGCTTCTATGTCCTGACCTTTGACTCCACTTCACCCATTTTGAATAGGATTTGTCCCCAGGCGGTCCCTTACCACATACTAAAAATTTCATTGAAATCGAATTATATTTACGCAAGTTATGAGGCATAAGGGCAATGGAATGAATCCCGCTCCTATGTCGTGACCTTTAACCCCATTTGTCCCATTTTCAATAGGGTTCGTCCCCAGGTGGTCCCCTACCACATACTAAAATTTCAGCAAAATCGAACCATTTTTACGTGAGTTATCGTGCCGACAGATGGACGGACAGACGGACGGAAAAAGCTGGAGCATATACGCTTCTTCAACCTACGGTTGGAAAGCGTAAAAAATGACTTTTTGAAGGCGGCAGCTCACCTCTAAGACCTCTGCACACCTATATGTCACAGAATAGATGAGCTTATCGAGGAGGCTTTGGAGGTATATTCACCACTCCTCAGTGAGGGAAGTCTTCAGTTCACGTAAAGTCAACGGAGGTGTCAGACGAGTTGCAATGCATCTGCCAAGTGTGCCCCAGGCACGCTGAATTGGATTTAATTCAGAGGAGCATGCTGACCATTCTATACGATCGATTCCTTCCTCATGAAGCATGTTGCACACTAACCGAGCTCTATGAGGTTGAGCGTTATCGTCCATGAAAAGAAGTGAATCACCGGCTGCTGCACATACGGCATAACAATTGATCTGAGAATCTCTTCTCTGTATCTCTGGACCAACTGCTGCAGCATACGGCATGACAATTGATCTGAGAATCTCTTCTCTATATCTATGAACCGACTGCTGCAGCATACGGCATGACAGTTGATCTGAGGATCTCTTCTCTATATCTCTGGACCGACTGCTGCAGCATACGGCATGACAATTGATCTGAGAATCTCTTCTCTATATCTCTGGACCGACTGCTGCAGCATACGGCATGACAATTGATCTGAGAATCTCTTCTCTATATCTCTGGACCAACTATTGCAGCATACCGCATGGCAATTGATCTGAGAAACTCTTCTCTATATCTCTGGACCGTCAGACTGTGGTTTCGAATGACGTACAGGTCCGTAGGCCCACCGATACTTACACGCGCCCTGACCCCAATCCATGTCCGTCGTAATGTGATGTTTCCTGAACAAAAGATGGGTTATTCCGTGCGCCGTGTTCCCTCCAGATAAAAACTTGTCGATTATCAGATTGCAAACTGAATGCTGACTCGTCACAGAAGAGAATTTTACTCCACTCTTCGTGTTTCTAACCACGATGTTCCTTGGCACTGTTTCCACGGACCGTTAAAGGGGCACACGCAATTAGTCTACGTGCATAAAAGCCACCTTAGTGAAGGCAACTGAGTTGACAACGTGCGTCCTGTCGACACGAGAAGCTCCCTCTGGAGCAAGGAGCTAGGGTTTTGCCGCTTCTTTCGTTGGGCTGTTAAATTTAAATAACGGTCATCCCTTGCTATAGTTTCTCGTGAACGGCCTTGATCTTGTATTCTTCGAACACTTCCCGTATCCTGGAATCGTGTCCACAGTCGAGAAATCACACTTCGTGATACACCAACGGCTTCTGCTAGCACCTGCTGTGCCTTACCTGCTTCCAGCCAGACGATAGTTATCCGCGTCATTAATTTCGGTAAATGTTGAGACATCGTTCGAACCGAATACTCCAAGAAACGAAATATCACGATAAACGCGGAAGAATTAGGGAGCTCCCAGAAAACCTTCGTTTTTATCCCAATCTGTGATTTATGCATTCTGATGTCACGGACGCAAATTCGTATAAGGATATGTATGATTCGGCTGTCTACGTCACATTCGACTTGCGTTTTCCACGTTTCAATAAGATATCACTCGATGTACTTGTGCATAACTTCACCAAAATCACACGCTCCCCTAAATAAAGAAAAACGTATTCGTGACTAAAGAATCAGGCAAATCCGTTTAATAGGCGTAATACAGATATAAAGGTAACTAAACGCAAGCTTTCACCAAACACGGTTGGCTTCCTCAAGAGAATGCTGTAAAATATAAACAAAGAATTCCATTTAAATGCACAGACTAATGTGTAAAACAATGATACAGGTGGTAACAATGATACATAGGCACGCGCGCAATTAAAGTCATAGAGCAGATGAGCGTGGGTGAGAATTAAGTAGGGCACGCCAAGCATGGGGAAGCTCAATTGATGTTTCAGAGTTGCATACGTCATGCCTTGACAGTATTTCTATGGCTTCTCGAAGAAGGCTAGCTCGGGCCGTTGTGTACGGAGCTACTTTCTTCATATTCGACCATAAAGGAACAGCTGATCGGGTGGCAACTTCACGGGCCAGAGCTGTGGTGAGTAGGCCTCTCTTGGTATCCCGCTTATGTTCGTGGAGCCTCATACTCAGTGATCGTTTTGTCATACCTACATAATTCTTGGTTGTTCCGTCCGGGTAGAGCAAAGGGATGGTATATAACCCCGCTTCATTCAGGTTAACGCGGCTTCATTTGTAGCCCGTGAGACAGCTTGCGATGGTTCTAGGAGTACGGATTCCTATACCCAGACCAAATTTCTTTAGACCGTTCTTCAAAAAATAGGTAAAGCCTGGAATATATTGGCAACTTCCAATGTAGAGTGACTTCTGCGTTGGCTGCTGGTTCTGAGGGCCGAGGATTCTGGACTGCGTGCGTGCATAATCAAAAAGGAGGGTTGCCATGTCGCTTGAGACTAGACTGTATAACATGCACTCGCTCCACACGGAGTCCACCACACCTATTGAGGTGGACATCTGCTGAACCATCCACTCACAATAGGATCTTCAAGCAGGAAGAGCACACTCAAGGATCTTCAAGCAGGAAGAGCACACTCAAGGATCTTCAAGCAGGAAGAGCACACTCAAGGATCTTCAAGCAGGAAGAGCTTATACCTCTCAGCAAATTCAAGGTCCCAATAGTCAATGTCTCAAACAAGGAATTCTCTACCGAAGAGATGCGCGTACTGGAAAAAGGCCCAAAATTCTGTCCCGCTTCGCCACTACGATTTCAGGACATCATCCCTATAGTCGAAAGCATCCTCTGCAAAGTTTCACTTGAGCACAAAGAACCACTTTGATATCAATTCGTAGCCAAGTTGGCACTAGCTCAACGCCGTTACCTGACCACTAATGGGAAATCGAAAACAGGAGCGAAATTAGTTTCAATTAAGCAGGACCCGGACATAGTCTTTACCTTCACTGACAAGTCAAGTCAGATTGCAGTGATGAACTGAATGGATTACGAAGCCAAGATATTCGAATTTATCACCCAATCGCAGTCCATGCCATTTCTCAAGAGCCCTCTTAACCAGTGGGTGGCAAAAATAAAGATGGTTTCAAAAAACGCTGAGCTACCTAACTCCATCAGAAAGGCAGCAAACTTGCTTCCTGGTCCTCACATACCTCCCATCTTTGCACGCCTTAAATATCATAAACTGGGAAACCCTGTCAGATCACTTGTCTCCAGGAAATCGGCACCGTCATACCACATTGAGAAAGTGCACGCCAAATTCTTAACTCCTTTTTTACCCCCTTCCGATACGGTACTACTATCATCGCAGGATTTCGTGGAGCAACTACAGGGATTAAACATTGCACCCACTAACTTACTTGGAAGCTTTGATGTGGATGCTATGTACCCTTTGATCCCTGTTGCGGAAGCTACGAACATTTTAAAGCCGGCGCTCACCAACTCTGCCCCTTTCACACAAAGTACTGTTTTGGAAATATCTAGTGTCCTATACTTTGTCACAGGCTCGAATTATTTCCAGTTTCTCGACAAAATCTACAAGCAAGAAAAAGAAGTCCCCATGGGTTCGGCACTCTGCTGTCCTAGCGGAAGTGGTACTACGACCTCTCGAAGCTCAGATAATGACATATATAGAACCAGTTCCACGTTACGTTACGCGAACGATATTTTTTCGTGTGGAACCAACCGAGGGAACAGCTCAACGAATTGTTAGATTCCATTAATCAACAACACCCTAATATGCATTTTACTATGGAACTGGAAAAAGAGGGTTTCTTACATTTCCTCGACGTACTAATCAAGAAATCCCCTGCAGGCGATCTTCACACCGAAGTGTATTATAAGAAGACCCACCTTCCCAATGTGATAATTCCTACCTCGACATGTCCGCAGCAGAGAAAAATGGCCCTGTTCAGGTACAGAGCGAAAAGAGCCTTTACGCATTCCTCGGACGATGCCTCTACCCTGGCCGAACTAAAAGAACTGAGGGATTTGGCAAACTCTGCGGGATACCAGACCCATATGGTTGACCGAATTATAGCACGCACGCAGTCCAGAATCCTCGGCCCTCAGAACCAGCAGCCAACGCAGAAGTTACTCTACATTGGAAGTTGCCAATATATTCCAGGCTTTACCTATTTTTTGAAGAACAGCCTAAAGAAATTTGGTCTGGGTATAGGAATCCATGCTCCTAGAATCGTCGCAGCCTGTCTCACGGGCTACAAAGGAAGCCGCGTTAACCTGAATGAAGCGGGGGTATATGCTATCCCTTTGCTCCACCCGGACGGAATAACCAAGAACTATGTAGGTATGACAAAAAGATCCCTGAGTATAAGGCTCCAAGAACATAAGCAGGATGCCAAGAGAGGCCTACTCACCACCGCTCTGGCCCGTGAAGTTTTCACCCGATCAGCTGTTCCTTTATGGTCGAATATGAAGAAAGTAGCTCCGTACACAACGGCCCGAGCTAGCCTTCTTCGAGAAGCCATAGAAATACTGTCAGGGCATGACGTATGCAACTCTGAAACATCAATTGAGCTTCCCCATGCTTGGCGTGCCCTACTTAATTCTCACCCACGCTCATCTGCTCTATGACTTTAACTGCGTGCGTGCCTATGTATCACAGTACCACCTGTATCATTGTTTTACACATTAGTCTGTGCATTTAAATGGAATTCTTTGTTTATATTTTACAGCATTCTCCTGAGGAAGCCAACCGTGTTTGGTGAAAGCTTGCGTTTAGTTACCTTTATATCTGTATTACGCCTATTGAACGGATTTGTCTGATTCTTTAGTCATTTAGTCAAGGTGTATCTCTACCCGGTCTCTTTTACTGGAGTTTATTTATTTAAAAACATATTCATACTGTGCACGAGTTAAAATTATCAAGTGTATACGAAATGTTAAAGAGAAATAATATTTAATTTAAAAATCCGTCTTCTGTTGTCCTGTGAGGATGTAGCAGACACGAGACTTTCAGCATGGCAACGAGCCTTTGTAACGTAAGTGAAGGACAACTAGTCTCCGTTGAAACGATGGCGTCTTACTTTGAAGGTTTAATTTCCGAGTACAACATGAGGTATCTGGAAAAATTAAAGAGATTGAAGGAAAATATCAGTATGCGCTAAATGCAAGTATCTTCAAAGGCGACGCAAAAAGTTTTCCGAAAGTACAAACAGTAAATATTTTCTATTGTTTCGTCTTTGGTCGAAGCGCCTTTACCATACAGCAGTTTGAGGAATATAAAAGTCTTGAAGCATATGACAATTTCTCATCGTGGGTGAAAAGCTGAAAACTCGCAAAAAAAGTGACAGGGGAGGGGGACAGTGTACTCGAGCTCTCCTAAAAAATCCAGAACAGCCAAAGAGATTTTATTCTGACTGAAAGTCTGATTGGCTAACAAATTAACTTTTAGCACTATAAAAAGTTTCAACACCTCCTAGATCAGCCAGGAACCTTCTGAATAGAAATTCCTGGAGGTGAAAAACCCACGTGCACAGAAATGCAGATTGGGTACCGAAGAGTTGGTTTAAGAAATGTTTTGACTAAGAAACAAACTCTAAAAGTTGTTCTATAAGAAAACAGTAGCAATAAAACCTACGCAAATTAACAGCCAATTACCAGAAATCACTGACTTATGGATAAAACTAACTTTTAAAAGATTTTTTGCCTTTGAAGAGTCTAACTCTTCAATAAAAAGTGTTTCCTAAGATCTGGGAAGCGATCTCCCTTCGTTTGGCAGATAACCGAATCTTTTCAGTACTGCCCCCTTTAGAGACAGCAGCTGACAGCCTAAGAAAGAAATTTTGGTCTCGATTTCCTCTACTACCACAATTAATAATGTCACAAAATCTAGGCATTTTGGCTTCAAATTTTTGTAAACACCGATCGCTAATGATCGCACTTTACACAATAATTGCAGGACAGCCAGCTGTGCTTGTCCTTCAGGAACTAGCAGGGAATGTTGCCACTTAACTGAAACTTCTCGATGACGTCACGTACTACATCCTCATTGACGAAGAAATGCAAAATAAGTAATGAAAAGAAGAACAAGAACACGAACAAGAACGCTGTGAGCGCTGATGTGAATTTACAAGTTCTTTAAAGTAAACTTTTAATGAAGCTCTAGTTCTATGAAGTAAACTTTTAAGAATCGTAGTAAGTTTTTAAGGTGATCATCAGTCAATCTACTTCGCTGGGAGGATTTGCCCGACTTGAGGGAGAAGAATGCACATTCATACATGCACGTGTTTACAAACATGGAATCGATCTTCTAGGAAAGTCACTTAGTCCTAGGAACTTATTACTTGGAGCCATGTTCCAGAGCGAAATTCCTGTTTTATGTCTTGTCAAAAAGAAGTGATCTCTGGGTGGATGATTTCCTGTTGGTCTGAAAAGTTATATTCTATAAGATTTTTGAACAGAGATGTGGCTTCATGTTAAAATTATCGAAACTTCTGGCGAGCTGGCGAGCTGCTATGTAAACATATGGAACATTGTTCCAAAAAAAAAAAAAAAAAAAAGATAATTCCATGTCTAGATTTTCTTCTACTATTTCCTTGCGTGAAAGAAAGTGCGCTAAGTTTCCATTGGCAAAGGAAAACAAAAATTCTTCAGCCGGTTTTTGAGCGCATGTAGGTGTCCAACTAGATCTGATATGCTTTTGACAAGATGCCCTTAAAACTTCTGGTTAATTTGTATACGTAATACGTGGTATCTATGAGGAAAGCAAGTGAGCAGTTGAAATGACGATCAGATAAATTTGCTGTTATATTTGATGTGTTAGTTTTCACACATTAATCAAAATGTCAAAAACTTCTTTTCTGAAAGCAAAATCTTTTTAAGCAGTTTCATTTGCTTAATTAGCACAACTCTATGTACAAAGTAAAATCTTTGTATTGGGCTTCAAGTTGTGTTATAAAAGAAGAAAATGTTCGGTGAGTCAATTATCTGTTTCCTTTTTCAATCAGATTCACGCACTTCATCTCTGTTTTCACTACATACTCCATGTCTAAACACTTTCCACAAGTGCTTTCTGGTGGATAATGCAATATAAAGTTGGGCAATCAATTCCGTCCCCACGCAGCATTTCTATTCAGCAGGTCTGTGAACCTCACAAGCATTCAGCGCCATCTGTCATAATGATTGTGAGTTTTTTTATTGGCGATGTAACGACCACCGTGAGCAAATCAATGTGTTACAAGCGGTCGACCGTCCCTAATTTAGGGCCACTGACTCCAGGGAAAGGAGATAGCCAGTGCCGTAAGACCCATCTCGGGCGAATGGGCAGAAGCCACGATGTGTGGGTTTCCATGAAAAATCGGGGAGGACCAGTTGGGAAACGGAGACTACACCAGCGTGTAGCCATGCGGGGAAAAAGAAAAAGTTGGCAGTAGGGGGATGGAGGACGGAGGAGAAAAAAGAGGCTCGGAAAGAAGATCAAGAGTGGAAGAGGTGGTTGACGAATGAGCGGTAAAGAACAAAGGAACTGAACAGCTTCATGGTATACTAGAGGAAAACGGGGGGGGGGATGACAGTGTGAATATCCATCTTGATAAGAAGATGGACGGTGAGGCAGGGATTAAGGGGGGGGGGGAAGTCAGAACATTAAGCAGAAGAATGGAAGCGGAAGAGTCTGGTTGAACTGTCAAACGGAGGAAATTGAAAATTCTTACAGCTTTATAACGTGTGGTAATCTCTGGCATATTGAGGCCATCACAAGTCGAAGATAGAGATAATACTGAGGAAGATAACCAATGAGTGGATGACCAAACAATGCTGAGCATTGCTGATGTTGTTTCAGTTTGAAAGTAGGCTGGTGGCGGTTGTGCAATCCAGGAATGATAAACTAACAAGAGGATGTGGGTGCCAGCAAGCCGTGCACGACTGTGGTAGGTCAAACAACACTTGAGATTGGACCAGTAAGCAGCGGTGTGACGTAGTTTCCTGACGAGGGGTTTCCAGGTTGCAGCTGCTGCTGAGACCCGGTTGCCAGTGTGCACCCCAAGTATCTTTTGACTGGTGGAAGTCCAATGACCGCCCCACTGTGCATCGGGGCGATGTCTCCAGGAGCTACACCACAAGCTTGAACATTTTGAAAGGTTTAACGAAGCGCCAGAAGCCTCAGCATACACTTGATATCATGCAAGAACAATTGTGAATTGCCGTTCTTCTCGGATGAGAACTGTGAGATCATTGGCGTAGGCAGTATGAACGATAGAATGGTGCCTGATGCTATGCTGAATGGTGGAGGCAAGAGGTTGTAGGAGAGAACGAATAGAGCAAAGAAAATGCTCAAAGACTAGAGAGAAAAGTTGTCCGGAAAGAGGACATCCTTGACGGATGCCCTTACGAAACGGAATGGGGGCTTTAAGGAAGGAGGCCGTCCGGATATGGACAACTTAGTCCTGGTACAGGGCAAGGAGGGCTGTGATGAAGACAGATGGTAAACTGAAGGCAGAGAGCACAGAGGCAAGCCACTGATGACTCACGTTATCAAAGGCCTGCCTCTGATCAAGATTGAGGAAAGCTAAGTGTTCGGAGGAAAGGTGGGCAAGGCAATATGAGCCACGGAGGAGATTAATATTACTATAAATGCTTCGGACAGGGATGGTGTACGTTTGATTGGGATGTATGACCGTGGGAAGGACAGGGTTCAATCGAAGAGAGAGTATTTTAGTATAAATCTTGTAGTCAACATTAAGGATGGATATAGGACGCCAGCTATCCAACTCCAGCAGACACCCCACCCCCTCTTTGGAAGAAGAATGATGTGAGCTAGAGTAAAAGCGGGGTGAAGAACAGATAAGGAAAAAGCAGCTGTAATGAAAGGCAATAGGAGAGGGTGTAGGAAAGAGGAAAACGGGCGAAAGAAATTAACTGTCAACCCGTCAGGACCAGGTGACGAGTCACAGTTAAGTAAGGCAAGTGACTGTACTATTTCTGCTGGGGTGATAGGCATAGAAAGAGATGCAACAAGATGCGATAAAATATGTGGTAAAGTACGAAGAATCGAATCAGCATGCGGAGAACTTGACTGGAACTGAGCAAAACGTGATTGGAAATATGTTCTAACACAGGAGCAAATGAGAGTGGGTTCATTAGTAATGATTCCATCGGGTAACTTCAGATTACGGAGGTCATGAGCAGAAATTTTGTGGAATTCCAGTTGTTGAATCTGTTCACATAGATATTCATTTGGCTGGAGATGAAGGAGCTTGAGGCGGTGAAGAGCTTGTTGGGAGACAGGAAGTAGCAAGGCACGAAGTTCAGCTTGGTAATGAGAAAACAGCGGAGAATCAAGATCTAGGATGGAAAAAATCGAGCGTGCAGCATTAATCTTCATAGAGGCTGTAGTACGTTTTTCGTGGGAATATTGTTTGGTATAAAGAAGAATTCGGGATTTGACATGTAACCAGTGTTGCAAGGGACAAGAAGAAAAAGGGAGCGTATATAAGGCTTATTGGAGCTGCGATTGGATGGAATTTACGTAAGTTGGATCAAGTAAAATATCATCATCAAGGGTCCAAGTACGGTAGTATTGCCGAGGAGATGGACCGGTGTGAAGATACATTACGACACAGCTGTGGTCGGAAGAAACTGTCGGTGTGTGAGAAAGGGAGATAACTGAAGGAAGAAGAATTGAAGAAACATAAAACCGTTCAAGTTGGGCAGTTGTAGGGGAGGAAGTGGAGTAAAAGCGCCAGGTGTACGAACGAAGAAATGGGTGCAGATGTCGAAAAAATCTTGGCGTTGTAGCTGGTTGATGGCTGTAGAAAGTGCTCGATAAGAAAATACCTGGTATCCGTGGAACCGTCCGATCTGTCAAGGGATGGGTCAAAGGTGCAGTTAAAATCACCACCTAAGATGACAATATCAGTAACCGGAAGACCTTGAACACAGGAAACAAAATGCTCATAAAGGCAGTCTGAATACTGTTGATTGCCGGAAATATAGATGTTGAAGATATGGTATCGGAAGTTGTGAAGTCGGAAGGACAGAAGCTGCAAGAGGTCACGATAAATCGGTTTGACCGTGATATTAGTATTGAAGGATCGAAAACGAAAATAGATGGCCACCGCAAGTCCTGCGTAAAGACTAAGTCGATGGACATGGTAGAATTGAAATGGCCAGGTTCGCCACCGGTGGTATGGGGTGTTGGGATGACAGTTAGTCTCCTGTAGCAATAATATATCCGCATCATACGGTGTAATATCTTCAAACACTTACACATTGGTAGGAGGGACGGAGCATCCCTTACAGTTGAAAGAAAGTAATTTTAACGTGAAAGAGATTGTAGTGGTTGAATAGTACTATCAGCTCTTCTGTGTAGACTGGTCACACGTTTCTTTAAGTTAAATGCCTGAGCATTAGTGACTGTGTCAATTTTCGGCAAAAGAGCAAGTAGACTCTGAAGTTGGGTGATAATAGTAGGAAGCTGAGCATTACGTAATTGAACGCAGTCTAGCTACTTGAGAGGACGTGAAGGTTGATTGAGTATGATGAGAGCAAGATCAGACGGTGCCATCGGCCAGTCTAATGCAGGGAAAGTTTCCAGATATTCTGCGAAAGTTTTTGATCTAACAATTTTGGAACAGCTGGGGACTTAAGAGATGTAGGAACTGCAGTTGGAGAGGAAGACTGTCGAATTGGCGAACGGGAACGAGAGCAGCCTGGAGAAGACATCACCGGCGAGATTGAACTTTGTCTAGTACGTTTCAACGTGGGAACGCCGAGAGAAGCTGGTGGGAGATGTAGGACAGTTAAATCTGACTCCACATTAGGGAATCCAAGGGAAGAAGATGAAGCAACACGACGGAGGGGTTGCCATTCCTTTTCGGAGATAATACCCTCTGAAGAACGTAGAGGTACAACAGCAGCAAGAGGGTCCAACGATGGAGAAGTGGCCAAAGTTCCCATAGTAGAGATTGAAGACTTGGAGACTGCTGATGAATCATCATTTGCTAGGGGAGACACCTCTGGAACAACAGTAACAGGGATCAAGGACGTCTGTGGAGTTAAACTTGGTGTGGCCAGAGAAACTGGTGTTGAGGGTGGGGTGTTGACTTCGGGCGGTATGGATAGGTGGCTTGGCAGATGCATGTGGACAACGTGATTGGATGTGGCCATATGCCTTGCATTTAAAACAATGCAAGGCAGTAACGATATCGATCCGAAAAATCTGCTTTCCTACAACCACAGTGAGGTCAGTAGGGCAGTCAGCAATGGCATCTTCAGTAGGGAACGGGATCCTTGCTTGGTGACGCAGACCTAAGATGTTTCTGTCATCTGGATCTGTTGGTGCGGAAGACAGAGTGGAAATGGAACCAACTAACTTTCCACACCGGGAAAGGGCCACCTTTAAGTAATGGTCCTTGATTTCTGGTGGCACGGGGTAGCACGCAACAAGTACGGGCGCTGCGTGAGCTAAGGTATGATCTCCAACATGCAGTCCGTCAGATAAGACGGGCTCCACAAACTCTGGCTTCGTAAAATAGATGAGAACAGTCCTAGGTTTCCTCGCCATATGGGTGATCGCTCCGTTAGGGAGGATTTGGAGAACGGCTAAGGAGTATTTCTTAATTCTGGTGTCCGGGAGAGCATCAAAACATATGCCAAGTTTCTGTGTGAAAAAAACCTTTTACCCAGCAGCTGAAGTTTCCGGAATTTCGATACGTAATTTCTTGTTGTCTCTAGTGACAATTATATCAAGAGGCATTGCACATGGATTCTTCGCTGTAGAGAAAGATGAACTGGTACCCTTCACAACGGAAGCATAAAGACGAGTTGCCGTAGGAATGGGCGGAGATGGGGAAGGTCGAGACGCTGTGCTCGCAGGAGCAAATGAAGTACCAGAGGCAACGGATACTGAAGAAGTTAATGACGTCACTGTGGTGGAGAATGTCGGGAATCAACATCCATAGAGTTGGAAGAAGATTTGGTAACATCAGATAATATGGCTTGGAAACCAGCTGCGTGTGGTAATGACGAAGACCGAACGTGGCCAGGTGGGGGCAGAGCTTTGCTATCAAGCTTCAGACCTGGCCTATCAGATGCGGTCGCCGTCATTTGCAATGGCTGGCCTGCCAAACCCTACCTTGGGCAAAGCCAGGACGGAAAAAATGTTAGTACAAGTAAAGCTTTACTTACAGGACGTCAAGGTCGGACTCAATCGACACAGGAATGTTCACAATACACAAAATTACGGCACACACACAAAAGAACACTAATAAACGCAGGTCAAACACGGAGCACAGGTCAACACAACCTCTACAAAATCATCGCTTAGATCACTGTGCCACCGGGGCGACGAGTTTCTTGCACCGCAGATGATATTTAAAGCTTTAACTGCTTCTTCACAGATGTCTCTGCCTGTGGTCGTGTCATGAAATGTCTCTAGGGTAAGCTGTTCTTCAAGAAATGCAAATTCCTTTGAAATGGTTCAAACATAAGTTAAGAGTTGAGCTGTAGCAGTTAGGTCTATCGATTCATCACATATCAACAACAAGTACACGGACTTAGAGAAATAACGCTTTTCAGTGTTTTAGAAATGTATGAACCTCTTTTTTCTACTCTCCTAGTAACAGTGTACTCTGACAAAGAAACATTTTTCAAATCACTAGTAATTTAGTTCTTTCCAAATGCTTTGGCCGTTTTAGTAGAAGTTCAGTCTACATATATATATATATATATATATATATATATATATATATATATATATATATATATATATATATATATATATATATATATATATATATATATTTGAACAAAAAAATACGCGGGAGATAGGCAATGTATATTAGGACAAAGTCCTCCATAGTACTGTTACACACGTTGTAGTACATGAGCCCAGAAATGACAAGTTGACTTCGATGCCAATGGAACATTTATATCTGAACCTAAAAATATCTCTCTCTACATGTACAACATTTTTACATTAAATTTTGAAAGCTTATGTAAGTTACATCCAGTGAGACATAAAATCAGCAATGAGGTATATGGAGCAACACATATTGCGCTCACCTTATTTTGGCTTCAGTCCCCCTGGTTTGCAATAGTCTAGCGTAAACATACTCATTTCATTTCAGTTCAATCATGCTACTTGTCCGGTGTCTACTGTTGCACCACACTATTAAAAGATATTCAATGTTCAAAGTTCATCACAAACACGAACAACAGCACAATTCTAAAAGAAGGGAGTGATGAGTTAAAATAATTCGAGACTATTGTTAAGACTAAATTACATCGACGAAGACAGAATTTCAGCAATTGAAATATTTCACTGCTCAATGCCAAGCTATTGTATAGTACCAAAATTAAAAAATTTGAAAAAGTCAGATGTTTCAGGCTACACTGTGCCCATCTTCAGCGATTGGGTGCAAGATACACCCATCAGCTTTTATTGTGCTGATTACCTCCATGTCATTAGTCGACTACGTACGTCCTGTGTTCGTACGTAGGTTGGTTTTGTGATTTTCAACATTTCCTATTGTTGCACCATCTGGTGTCCATTTTATGTAATTTCATTATTCATCTAGAACTTATTATTTTACTCGTGCACAGTATGTACCTAGGACGCAATAAATATCTGTCTTAAGCACGATTACAAAGATACTCTACAACTGCACGTACTCGTCCTCAATTAACAAACACTTTTATTCGAAATTATAAAAATCTATGTACAGCCAAGAGCATATTAAAAAGTTAAAAGGCCAGCACTTTCGGTCCCCCCAAGGGGCCATTATCAAGCCAACAAGTGAGCTCAGATTTCCTGTGAGTGGGACCTTATAATACATACAGGGTTAGTCACGTATAGTTACCATAGCAACGCAAAGTAGCAATAACAACGTGGTAAAACATATATAGTTTTTATATCTTAAAGTCTTTAGATTAAGTTAAGTGTTCTTAGGTGGTCTAAGTGTTCGAATGTATTGTCGCCATGGGTTTGGTACACAACATGGTAAATCTTCGTTACAACATGAATTATCGTACCATAGAATAAACAAGGCCTCATTGAAAAAGGTATCAGTCTTGTTTTCAGTATATGCCAAATGTCTTATTTGTTCCCAAGCTGGAACAAAATGTTCCACTTTAACTTTCCTGGCTATGAGGTCGACATCGTCTTTGTAGAAATATCGTATTTATGTTCAGACGTTCTCAAACCAAAAGTCCTGAGGGTGGAGCCTATATAATAACAAGGTTGAACTTCATGTTTAGGAGACTGAAGCGGTATACAGTATATTCCACATTTGTCATTTATCTTTACTTGATCACGATCACAACGAATCATGTTAAAAATATTTGTTGTTCGTAGTCCAAATTGTACCTGGCGTTTATTACAGAAACGCTGCAGAGCATTTTTAATGTTAGGGTTATAATCTAACGATCCAACAAATGTTTTATTTACTATTTCTCTTGTCAGCGTAATATGTTGCAAGCGTTGTTGTTTCCCAATCAGTTGTGAGATATATTGGAGACCGAAAGTGCTGGCCTTTTAACTTTTAACTTTTTAATATGCTCTTGGCTGTACATAGATGTTTTTAATTTCGAATAAAAGTATTTGTTCATTGAGGACGGGTATGTGTAGCTGTAGAGCATCTTTGTAATTGTGCTTAAGACAGATATTTATTGCGTCCTAGATACATACTGTGCACGAGTAAAATAATAAGTTCTAGTACGACCCTGCTCGAAGAATAACTACAAAGGAAACCACCTGGATGGTTAATGTGTCCCTTTGTTACCTCATCAGACAGTGTGGCCGAAGGAACGTGCTGTGGGACTGTTTCGAAAATTCCGAAGGCGAATGGAGCATCAAACAATGCACTTAAATTTTTTAATTATGTGCAGAGATCTCGAAGTGACTATACAGTTTCTGAGAATCACAAGCAAACCCTTGTCAGCTCAAGACGCAAGATGCCTCTAGCAATCTCAGAGGGTAAAAGATTGCGTATTGAAATTCGACAACGTGCTTTTCTGGACTATTTACATAGGAAGTCATACTTTGCATACTCATGGATGGTACCACAACTTCACCCGATTTTTTTGGGTAAGTTCATACTTACATTCAAAGCATTATTACAAAACGAAATTGAAAAAGTACAAAAACGCCAAATCAAAAAACTTCGAAACTTAGGGGCAGATATAATTGAACGGAGAAGTACCGAAGAACGAAGGAAATATCGACCTACACCTAGGTTACCATCTTCTTTTTGAACCTGAGCTCATTTACCTTATCTAACACTCAGGAAAAGACACTACAAAAAGGTTTTAAATTTAACTACCCTCCATTGCCAGTGCATCCAATTAGGACTATCTCTCAGGTTGGGAAAATTGTTAAGTCACTCCCACCTACAGAACAAGATTTAGTGCGTCTATCTCTGGCTAAAACCCTTAAATTAGAACAAAAGAGACCTATTGAACCCGAATTACGGATACTTCAATATGAAAGAGAACAACTAATAGCATTAAAAAAGAATACAGAATTGGTCATTGTGAGTGCAGATAAGACACATCAAATTGTAATTATGGACAAGACCGAATATATTGGTAAGATGAAGGATGCCTTTAAAGTTATTCCACACAAAGTTATTAAAAAAGATCCCACCGCTGCTACAATCTCCCGTCTGAATGACCTGAGAAAAGAAGGTTTTTTGCCTACCACTATCTCTTTACAAATGCACCCCCCCAAATGGACCAAAATTGCCACTAGCATTTGGAAAGGTAAAATTACATAAACCAGATAATGCTGTTCGACCACTGGTCTCAGGACTTCATGATCCCACTAGAACATTGGAAAAAGCACTTGCCTCTTACCTGGCACCTCACCTTCAATGCTCAAAGTGCTTCACAAGCCTTACACAAAATTCGTGACTTTGGCGCCCGTGGACTGTTCATAATGGTATCCTTGGACGTAACAGCACTCTTTCCAAATGTCCCTGTTCATGAGGCTCATATTATTATAGAAGAGAAATTGACTTCAATACCTGATGTCCAACACTCTGAAGTTTTGGCTATTGTCAAAACATTACAGCTCATTGCACGGCGAACTTTTTCACTTTTGACAATATTATCTACCAACAGTTAGATGGAACCCCTATGGGATCACCCCTCTCGCCACTTTTGGCAGAGGTGGTCATGCAGAAAGCAGGAAACACAGTACTTGATCAATGTGTGTACAAACCTCTGTTATATATGAGATATGTCGACGACGTTCTGGTCTTCTGGCCTCACACCATTGAATACTTCTATCTTTTACCTTGGAATTGTTATCAGTATTCCCAACCATTAATTTACAATAGAATTGGAAGAGCATTTATCACTACCTTTTTCGGATGTTTTTCTGTCTAGACACTCAAAAACCAATGATATTTCATTTGAAGTTAATCGTAAACCTACACACATTCCGACTTATATTCCTTTTGCATCCAACCACCCATTACAACACAAACTAGCAGGAGTGCGGTCACATATCGCAAGAGCGTTTACACATTCCTCATCCATACAGTCAAGACAAAAATAACTTAATTATATTCTGCAGACCACGAAGCAGTTCGGGTACCCAGAAACATATTTCTCACAACTGATTGGGAGACAACAACGATTGCAACATATTACGCTGACAAGAGAAATAGTAAATAAAACATTTGTTGGATCGTTAGATTATAACCCTAACATTAAAAATGCTCTGCAGCGTTTCTGTAATAAACGCCAGGTACAATTTGGACTACGAACAACAAATATTTTTAACATGATTCGTTGTGATCGTGATCAAGTAAAGATAAATGACAAATGTGGAATATACTGTATACCGCTTCAGTCTCCTAAACATGAAGTTCAACCTTGTTATTATATAGGCTCCACCCTCAGGACTTTTGGTTTGAGAACGTCTGAACATAAATACGATATTTCTACAAAGACGATGTCGACCTCATAGCCAGGAAAGTTAAAGTGGAACATTTTGTTCCAGCTTGGGAACAAATAAGACATTTGGCATATACTGCAAACAAGACTGATACCTTTTTCAATGAGGCCTTGTTTATTCTATGGTACGATAATTCATGTTGTAACGAAGATTTACCATGTTGTGTACCAAACCCATGGCGACAATACATTCGAACACTTAGACCACCTAAGAACACTTAACTTAATCTAAAGACTTTAAGATATAAAAACTATATATGTTTTACCACGTTGTTATTGCTATTTTGCGTTGCTATGGTAACTACACGCGACTAACCTTGTATGTATTATAAGGTCCCACTCACAGGAAATCTGAGCTCTCTTGTTGGCTTGATAATGGCCCCTTGGGGGGACCGAAAGTGCTGGCCTTTTAACTTTTTAATATGCTCTTGGCTGTACATAGATGTTTTTAATTTCGAATAAAAGTGTTTGTTAATTGAGAACGAGTACGTGCAGTTGTAGAGTATCTTTGTAATCGTGCTTAAGACAGATATTTATTGCGTCCTAGATCCTTATTCATCGTTATTGGATGGCACATTTTGAATAAATTAATTTTTATGTACTTTTCTTTTGTTTCTGTTTCTTTTCTTATTATGTTCCGCCAGGCAAACGGCAATTCAAGTGGTGTCTGTTCATTGCAATTAAATCCCCTGGTTTTTTCTTTCACAACAGACGCAGAACACAAAATCTTCTTATGTGTATTGTGCGTAGTATATGTAATAAGAGATGATCGTTGCTCACCCTTTTTCCAATATCTCTTGTGCTCTTCCATTCTTGTCTTTATCGTCTTTTAGTACTATTTATGTAGATGCTATCATTATTACCGGTATCATTATTCTTCGTGGGTATACCGTATACACCTGCTCTATGCATAATTGCGTTATTACTGTAATTGACGGTAAGGAATTTGTTGTTATCGATTACAATATCGGCGAATTTTATATGCATTTTATTACATTCCTTTTTTAAAATGCTGCTTAATTGCGGTATATAAGGTAAACGCCAGCAAAAGTGTGTAATGTTCTCAACGTTATTTTCACTCTCAGGTCTGTTAATATTGATTTTGTAGTTTCTATATATTTTCCAAATGTATCTTTTATCATATCCAATTTAATGTAAATATATTGTACATGTAGAGGTATTCTTAGGTTTAGATATAAATATTCCATTGTCATTTCTGGGCTCATGTACTACAACGTGTGTAACAGTACTATGGATGACTTTGTCCTAATATACATTGCTTTGGCCATTTCTGCATTTTTTTGTGTACAAATTCATCCACTAGAAAAATCT
This sequence comes from Macrothele yani, assembly GCA_039090855.1. Lineage (NCBI taxonomy): Eukaryota > Metazoa > Arthropoda > Arachnida > Araneae > Macrothelidae > Macrothele > Macrothele yani. Next base: position 71,451,074 of record CM077013.1, read on the forward strand.
CTTTGCTTTCTTGAAATCTCAGAGCTCCCAACAAAAGATACTTAGAGAGACTTTGTTTGATATGATGTTGATTTAGTAAAATACTGTTTCTAAGCTTTAACCTTTTCCTTTAGAGCTACTACTATTGCAGTAAATGCTTGTCAAACATACGTTTTAGATTTTTCTCCGTGGTTCTTGGAGAATTGACCGTAAAGGTTGTATTCTTTGCGACACGAAAGTATTTGTAAGCACAAGAAGCGTAGTTGTTTGTTGTCTTTATTGCTTGTAAACAGAAACTCATATTCCCATCTATCCTAAAACTATCTACCCGTATTTTCGTCCCTAATTTGGCGTTTTTTACTCATGATTACAGATTCAAACAAGTGATTTCAAACGCAGACACTATGAAGGTTTACCAGACACAAATCTGGAGTACTAATAAAAATCAGTTCAAACCAAATTAAGAACTGGCAACAGACAGAGAAAGTGCAGACTTCATTTCCTTCTAGCAGTGCGATTGGACCTCCACAGCCTTCAAGTTGACCTTTCGCACGCTCTTACCTCCGTCACTTTGTCTTGTGAAGCGAAAGCACGTGGTAGATTGGTAATGCTCTTTCGGCAATGGGGGTCACGTTTTCTCCCACACTATTGTTTCACCTTTTAATGTTGGAAGTTCTGACACCACCGCAAAATAAAGTGATTAACTGGGAGCAGATACGTCGCCGAGGGTGCGAGAGCGGGCTCAAGCCCACCCTGGAATTTGTCTTGCCCAACTTGCCACCCACCCAGTTTAAAAGGGGCAATTTTTCAATATATTTAACTTTAAAATATAATCTGGACTTCGTCAAGTAATAAGTCTTCTGTTTTATTTCATGTTGCCCCACGTATTTTCCCCTAGGAAGTACGTTGTTTATGTCTCGAAAAAAGGTTATCAAAATAGTATCAGTAGGGCCATGTAAATTCATTTGCCCTCCACTCTTCCAATTCCTTAGTTTAAGCCTCTTTTTCAGGTTTGTATGACCAGCGGGGGGGGGGGGGGCAGTGAAAGTGCAGGAAGTGGCTGACGACTGCTTTGTAGGAGAGGAGTGCAAGGAAAAGTTGCTGGCTTGAAGGAAGAAAGTGTTAAGAAAGGAGGAGGCGAGGTATTGTGTCTACGTGGCACGACTTAAAATTTGATTCAGATAAAGAAAAACCACTTTTTCCTTTAAATTGTTCAAGTACAGTACTATTTTCGTAAGCAAAAATGCAAAATTTAGAAAAATAATTTAAGACAATGCATTCAGAGCAAGCAAAAAGTCGAAGGCAACATTCTAGCAACACTTGTATCTTACACCAATGGCGTAACTAGTCAGACCCGTGTGTCCAGGTGGAGGGGGCGGGATTGCACGAATTTCTTTGCAGCTGATAGTGAAAAGCATTAAAAATGAGTTCTTTCAGTGCTTTGAAAAAAAAAATTCTCAAGCTTACCCCACCAAAAATAATGCCCGTCCTGATTTCGAAGTCTGGTGACGTCCCTGACTGGGAGGGACTTTCGGTATCTGACTCGAAAGCAACTTGGGGACCATTTGAAGTTTCTGCAACTTTCAGTGGAAAGCGTTAAGGCTGCAGACTCTTTGTATATCTACTTTGTCTATCATGGTTGAACAGATTTCTCTCTGCACATGACTTATGTTGGTTCACACAAAATCACATCGCGGGCGCATACCACCAATTAATCGTCCTTACTCTAAATCATCCTTATCCTTACTCAAGCAAAAAAAATTACATACACCACGATGACAGATTGCATACACAGTAAGAAGAGTCAGGAATAACAGAAAAAAAAACTGTATGGAAAAATAATTACAGATAAATTCATCTCAAACTCTTTGTTCCTTTTCAGATGTTGTTGTGGACTCTAGCCGATTAGGACATGACGAAATGTAAGAGTTAGAATCAGAGTCGTCATTTTATGTGCAGTTGGTGCTGATATAAAGAGTAGAGTGAGTCTATTTTTCATTTGGGTCTTCAACGAAAACAAAGAACTTCTGCTGACTTATATAATGCTACATGATAAAATAAGACACAGTAAAACTAAAAAAAAAAAAAAAAAATATGGAGCTACGTATTCACACCCAGGCTTTGCTTCGGATTTATGGCTTTGAATTCAGCTCATTGAGTGACTCACTAATGATTCTAAGTATTCTAGAAGTAATGTCTTTACGTTTTCCCAATATCGTTCGACGGCTAGATGTCATTTGACTTTATAAATAATGTCGTTGTCTGCAATCATTCACAAAATCAAATGACCTACGCGGTAAATAAGTTTGTAGTTATCAGGCATGATGCACTTTGAGATTTCACATTCACGGAAAACTTCTGAAGGACATAATTTCAATTAACAAAGATCAGTCAAAATATAACACTACCTATTTTCCATATTCTACACAGTATGATGCAAGAAATTATCTATACGTTGCATTTGCTGTAATTTCTGTATGATGCTAGTACGTAACAATTTAGCCAATTTCTAATACCCAAACAGATTCCACAAACCTTCCTTCAGCAAACCCGTGTTCACAAAGCCAACCCAGTTGGCTGAACCGCAGCAGTCGCAAAAGGTGACCACGAAGCTTAGTCTGATGGGAAGTTGCAGAAGCAATGAGTGTAATAGTCTGTCTGTCGCGATCATCGAATGATTTGCAATAAATTTCTCTTTTCTATAAAATTAAGATTCAGGCTCGCTGCGAAGACTGCAAGGCCGCTTTATTAAGTGTCTGAATTTCAGATCAGTACGATTGGTGAAATGCAATTCTTAGGCAGACAGACCAAAAACCACAGACACCTGTTTGCTATTTATAATAGAGGTCCAATTTCATTTAAACAGTGCTTCATCGAAAATTGCACTAAATTTTCGAAACTTAAAAATCAATCTAAAGTATGTAAACTTAGCATATTATATTTTTCATGATCTACGAAATATGGGTATTATTAAGAGCTATGGGTTTCAAAAAATATATCAAATGCTTTGAGAAAAATATTTCACGGGAAAAATCATTTTAAACTCATTGTATTACGTGAAATGTTTTCACAGTGCATTTGACAGCAATATCAAGCTTCCATACTATTACAGCCTGAAAGAAAATCATGCTCAGCTCATTTATTTTTTCGCACTGATTTCCTTAACTGCACCCTCAGCATTTTTTTCGCGAAAACAGAATTAAATAATTATTGCTAACTTTCATTAGAATATGAAAGTTAGGGCCCTTATCTTTGCTCGATTAGTGGGAGCTAGTAGATAGCACTGAATAACTGTTTTCTTTTTACGATATAAAGCAGTTTACACACACACACACACATACACAATTTTTTTATGGTTGTTGATCGTTTCCTTCATGCCGTCCTGAAGTTATACTACGTACATATTGGGTAAGGTAGATATAAATGTCAGCTATTTCCAATTCATTCTTTGCAATTCTTTCCTTGAATTACAGAGAGTAAGTCGAAAGTTTTGCAATATTCAGATCGCTTTATGTCTTCATGCGTATCTTTACAAAGAAAGCTGACTAGCATTCAAAGTAAGGCCATCGTGTTGCACCATCTATAGCCATCTGTCTGCCAGTTCTTCGATTCCGCTGCGAACCAGTTCTTGTCCCTCTAGGCGAAGAACTCCTTCACATTATCTGCCACCTCCTCTTGGTTGGTGAAGTGCCACCAGCGAAGGAAGTAGGCCATTGACTGGAATAAGTAATAATTTGATGGGGTTTATGATTCTATATGCTGGGTATGGCATTAGTTCGATAACCTTAAGTTCCTGGAGTTTTGCTCGTGTTGTTCGCGCGGTATGAGGCCGAGCGTTGTTCTGCTGTAGGAGAGCGCGCTTTTTGTTCATCAGTGCCAGGTACTTCTCCTCCAAAACGGCATACATCCGCTCCAACTCTTCAAAGTAGAGATTGGCGTTGATGGTCCGACCGTCTGAAACAAATTCCTAGTGGATAATCCCCTCGAAATTCCATCAGACGCAGAGCATCATCTTGTGCTCGAAGCGCCCACGTTTGACAACAGGTTCAGTAAGCTGTCCCGGGCTCAACCACTGCCGTTATATGTTAAGATTACGGAAATAGACTAACTTTTTATCGTACATAACAATTCTTTTGATGAAACGTACATCGCATGGATTTTCTAGGAGTTTCGTGCACCCATCTACCCGGCGGTTTTCGTCAGCTGGCGGCAGTTCGTGAGGGACAATACGGTAGCTGGGGTAGACCATGCAGAGATCCTGAAAGGGACGAATCACGGTGGTCTGTAATATGCCCAGCTGGCCTGATAATCTCCGAGTGCTGGTTGTTGGATTTGCCTCTACGACCTGGCGCACAGCCTCCGAAACCACGGTTCGCGGCTAACCTGACTTTGGCTGATCGTCGACGTTTCTGATATCTGAACGGAATTTCTTGAACCATCTGGTTGCGGTGATGTGATCCACGGAACCTTCCCCTATCGCATGACAAATGTTTCGTGTTGCTTGAGCAGCGTTATGACCGAGTTCAAACTCGTGAAGCAAATTTTCCTAATTAGCCGATTGTGTCAATTCATCTTTTAGGCGTTCCAACCACAAACAGAACGACGACATGTAATGCTGTTCACAGCAACGACTACCACTTTATATCCCTTTCGACTGTCTGCAATGCGCGACTTGAACTAGTTTAAATACGTGACATAACCGCCGCCGCACGTGCGTTTAAGCAAATATTGCAAAACTTTCGACTCCCTCTCTGTTAATGTAAAATTGGCCACCTGGTCGTGAGTGACCTAAGCGCTGGCTTCTTACCATTTGCCAAAGATGGGTGCGGGTTTGAATCACGGTGAGATACTGATGTTGCGTTAGTCTTACGACAACTGTTTTCTTCCTTCCCTACCAGTGGCCCTAAATTAGAAACGGGCGACTGCTTATAGCCCATTGAGTTGCTTACGGTGGTTGTTAAAACCCTAAACAAATAAAAAAAAAGAAAGGTGAATTTTACTTAGTCTTTAATTAATATCACTTCTTTACCTTCGCCTCCAAATCTCTGGAATTATAATTTACTGTTCTGAAAAGTTATTTACTTAAAAATACCCTGGAAAATGAAACGGCATTACTTTAGTTTGTCACTCCAGTTCAGTGACATATTTTTTCAGATTTTCTACCAAACAGTTTGAGAGAACCAACGTTATCATGGATCACGTTTCTCAATTTTAATTTTTCTTTTCTTTTTATTTTTTTCAAAATAGCCCTTTACTGTTTGCTTCTTTTCAGAGGAAATAAATGTTTTAATAGAGAGACGAAACTGTGGCTAGAAATTGTTTCACACGCTTTGAAGAATTACAAGGCAGCTATAAGAATAGCTGATTCTAAAACTTTCGCAACAGTTTCCTATGAAAATTGCAAGAATTTTCTTATAGATCAGCCAGAGAAGTTTTTTTCTGTTTGTAACTTCAGGAGTACTTACTGAATTTCCTAAGAAGATCTATGAAAAAGAAATATCACTCGGCGCGTCATGAGGAAAATAAAGGCTGAGAAAAAGAAGTGTATGTGAGCGTTCGTTTTCTTTTCGTCTCATGAAAGTCTTGGTGAGCGAATGTGTTCTTACTTCTTTTTTCCCATTTATATAAAGACATTCTTAAGCAGCTTTTTTGCTTTCCTAACAGACGGATCATTTTATTATTACTTTTTCTTTTGGTTTCAAGAAAGTCACAGACTTTTTGTGGTATTACTACTTTTCTAGCTTTTGTTAACATTTGAAAGCTAAGTCTTTTCCCTTTCTTTTCTTTGATTTTTATTTTCATCTAGCAAAAGAAAACTTTTCTAATAAAGTATACTTTCGGGCCATAAGCAAATAAACTTAAAAAGAGTCTTTGCTACAAGAAAGGAAATAATCATAACAATGTAGATGTTATGCCGTACTAGATATAACTTTTTGAATTTGAAGTTCTACGAGTAGCAAAATATATATATAAAAACAAAATCATGCGAAAAAACGAAACTCTTTGATTAATGTGCTAGGCAGTTACATTTTGAGGATGGTACGTTATGTAGCATTTACTCAATATCTAGCGCGCAGTGAGTTCACTAGCTTTTACAATTTAATCAATTAAAGTCTTTCCTTGTCTAATTGGGAATTTTCATTTGATCCTAACATTCATTTATTTCATTAACACTTTAATCATATTTACACAAGTATTACGCTATCAGATCGGAACTTAAAAAATATACTTACTTTTTTACGTAAACGTATTTTATGATTCGCGTGAAACACTAGTTTTTCATTTTTAGTTCCTTACAAGTAGTATATAAGGGCGGGTTATGCGTAGCCGTAACCAACCTCAGTCCCATAGACTTAATTAACATTAGGCTGCGACCGCAGCCATCGGCAACCAGCCGCAGCAGGGGGCGTGGTCGAGCACCTCAGGAGTGCTACTACCGGAAGTGTCCTATCTCCGGACACAGCACCTGTGTTTTATCTTGTGTGTACTCGTTTACTGGACTTTGGAACAATGGAACTAATTACTGGAACTATGTTTGAGATTTTTATCGATCGACCGACGTCAAGTTTGAGATATTTTACTGATCGACTGACGTCAAGCGGAAATGTATTCATAGGTTTTAATTTATTCATTATAACTTTTTTCCAACTCTAACGCACCACCAACTTAGGATATTTTTTTCCTCGTTCGGGGATATGTGAAACGAATGTGTACTCATAATTTGTTCGTGTATTATTTTTCCTTCTAGTTTATTTTTCAATTAATTTACGCTAATGTTTCATGTATTTTTTTCCCAATTTAATTTTATCATCGTTCGGAGACTTTTGTTTAAAGTGATTTAACGAATGATTATTCTATCTAGTATTATTTCTTCTTCTCTGATTTATTATATTTATATGTCATTTACGTCAATTCTTCATGTGTCTTCCCTAACGAAATTATTTAGTTCAGCGTTTGTTTTACGATTCGTTTAAGTATTATTTATTCTTTACTCTAATTTTTTTTCTCACAAATAATTCCTCCATCTCTCCATCTCAAGATATTTTATTATATGTTATAACTCATTTTCTTCTAAATTGGTTCTTTGTTCCAGAAATTTTCTTTCTCCCTTATTGATTTTTAACATCGTTCGGCGATGTTTAAAACGGTTTAACGAATGATTTTTCGATTGAGTATTATTTCTTCTTCTCTGATTTATTTTTCAATATAATTTTGGCTAATTCTTAGCGTACTCGACCTTGCTTAAGGAAATTATTCTTTCTCCTAACGAAATGATCTAGTTTTGCTTTTGCATTGTCCTCATGTTAAAGATGAATAAAATTATATTTTTTCCTCAGTTGTGTTTCACTTCCAGGAGTGAAGATAGATGTCCGAAAGCATTTCTCTTAACGAATTTATTTGTAATCTGTTAGCCCGCGTCTGTTGTTGTAGATAAGTCTTGACCTTTAGAAATATGCTTCTGTCCACAAAGGCAAGGTTCTGGTATCAGCACTTGTTATCGTCTAGTTTCCGCCTTCGCATTTTTTGTGAAACTAAAGTTTACGACATTTATTATTTAGGTATTTTTTCTGTCAGCTATCAGGGGGGGGGGGATTTGTTGATTTTTGGGAAATAAACAGAATTTCCTTCTTCATGTCGGTTGCGAAAAGCACATGGTATTCACTTTTGTGCCGCCCCGGTGGCGCAGTGGTCTAAGGCGTTGGCCTCTGATCATTCGTCCGTAAGGGGTCCGGGTTCGAATCCCGGTGAGGCATGGATGTTGTGTTTGTCTTACGGCACTGGCTCTCTCCCTTCCCTGGAACCAGTGACCCCTAAATTAGGGACGGGCGACTGCTTATAGCCCATTGAGTTGCTCACGGTGGTCGTTAAACCTCCAGTAAAAAAAAAAAAAAAAAAAAATTCACTTTTGTTGTCCAGCGTGATTCCTGTGTTGTTGACAGTAGATAAATCCCCTTCCGCCGTGATCTTTGAAGTTTGTAAGCAGTTGCTTCTAACCCTTTTTCGATGAAGTTAAGATTCCATGTTGTTTTCGTCAAATTTAAGTCTTCCATGCTTTGTTTGTGAGACTAAACTTTGTAACATTTATTTAGGCTTGTTTCCTGTCGGCTATTGGGGTGAGTTGTTGATTTTAGGAAAATAATACCGGGATTTCGTTTGGATCTTGATTGTGAAAAAACACATGATATTTGATGTTGCCTGTCGTCATTTCGATTCATGTAACACTCTTTCCATAAAGTTAAGATTCCATGTTGTTTTCGTCAAGTTTAAGCCTTCTAATGTAATCGCATTGTTTGTGAGATAACTATGACTTGAGTTTGCTGGGAAATGTTTCCTAAGAAAACGAGTTATATCCTGTTAATACGTGTTTGTGGTCTGCGTGGGCTTTTTCCCGGTTCAAAGGAATAACAACATTGGTTCTCATCTCCAGGACACATGAACATCACGATTCCATCGTAAGCAAGGTGGAGGTTTTCCGCACGAGTTTAACATCATGTCTGTTTTAAGTTGAAATCGAACAGTCAAGGAAGAGAGCTCACCTTTTGTGCTTCCTCAAAAATTATGAATGGAATCTCTCATGGCAACGTGCGATGGAAAGCGCGTCATCTTTAGGAAGAATGAGATACTAGAAAATTGCTTTTCTTTAGGGGATGATAGATTCGTTCTCATATTTTGTTTTGATGGTGAATTAAGTACACATATACGAAAATATTTACGCATCGGTGACATATACAGGGTGCCCAGTAAAATCCTTTCTCAGTCCCTTAACTTTCGAACGCCGACAGCTATAGCCATAAAAACGGTGTCTAGGTATAGTAAAGTGGCTATGCGCTATTCGATGAGACCGCTTACAGCGCCTCCTAGCAGCAAAGTCAGGAGTTAGCGTGCCGATCTTGAAAACTACGCAAGATACGGGAAAATCGTCAACTACAAAGTTGTAGAGCAGCATCGAATTGTACGAAAAGATACCTTGCGCACATGAATGCTAAGAATAGAACGCGTACAACGCTCGTTTATTTGTTCGCGATGTCGAACACTGTTACGTCACGAAACACGTCAGAAAGGAGCAATTAGTTGTCACTAGGCACATTTACCGCCGGTACTCAGTGTGCTCTCTGTCAGCCACAATACACATTTGGACTCTAGATTGAATCTCACGCTGCACATTTTGCAGCATGTCAGGTGACACGCTGGGACAAGCATCAGTTATACGGCGTCGAAGGTCCTGCAACGTTGTCGGAGGGGTCTGATACACCTGCTCTTTGAGGTAGCCCTACAGGAAGAAGTCCAATGGGGTGAGGTCCGGTGAGCGTGCAGGCCACTCTACACAACCACCATAGCTGATGATTTGTTGCTCGAATGTCTCGACCAGGTACCTTCTTACGTTTCCTGGCTGGTGCGGAGGGGCGTCGTCATGTTAGAACTAAACATTCCGCAGTTGAGGCAACGGCATGTTGTCCCAAAGATCGGCTAATACGTACTGTAGAAGCTCTAAGTATCGGGTTCCCGGTAACGTACCCTCGTAAAACACAGGTCCGATGAGGCTGTCCTTGAAAATGGCGCATCAAACATTAATGGACCACCGCACCTGATGACGAACTGGTAGACCACGTGCAGGATTTTCCAGCGCCCAGTATTGGGTGTTCTGCCCATTGTAGACGCCATTACACCTAAAAAACGCCTCATCTGTCCAAATAATGTAGGCCCTATTAACAGCATTTAGGATGGTCTTCCATGACGGATGCGGTCCTGCAGGAAAACGTTCACGATATAGCCGTTCTGACTTTCTTGCATTGCGACCACATTCACCGTATAGGAGCAACATCTCGCAACACTCATCATTGGAATATTTCTACATGACCGCGAGATTTGACTAATACCTCGAGAACTCTCTTTTATACCTGCCGAAAATTTATTACGGTATTACGTTCCATACTTATTTGCATATCGCAGAAATTGCATGCGACTCGCATACCAATCGCGGGTTGAGTTGAGTTGGTTAGTCGATGCGAGACGAATTGTCACGATCGCCACCGAGTCCACTCGTTTCTTACAGACAGTGACTATAGCATGGACCCGACGAGGATCGAACCAAGGTCCTATCGCATGCGAAGAGCGCGCGCTACCACTGGACCACGAGTCGGGCTAGTGTTTTGCGGAAGGCGATGTTATCTCCTTTCTGACGCGCTTCGTGACGTAACAGTGTTCGACATCGCAAACAAACAAACGAGCGTTGTACGCGTTCTATTCTTAGCATTCATGTGCGCAAAGTGCTTTTCCGTACTAAATGGATGCTGCTCTACAACTTTTTACTTGACTATTTTCCCGTATCTCGTATAGTTTTTGGGATCAGCACGCTAACTCCTGACTTTACCGCTAGGAGGCGCTGTAAGCGGTCTCGTCGAATAGCGGATAGCCACTTTACTATACCTAGACACCAATTTTATGGCTATAGCTGTCGGCGTTCGAAAGTTAAGGGGCTGAGAAAGGATTTTACTGGGCACCCTGTATATTCCTCCAACTACGGGAATCATTTTGAAGGGTCGTGAATGGCTTGGACTTAGGGAACTACATACCTTTCTGTATGATGTTGTTAAGAGTCGTGAGCCTGCGGAATATGATTACATTTTCCAAGGAGATATCGTAGTTGCTCACCATTTAGAACCGCTGAGATCATTCTTGAGAGTGAATTCCCACTCGATGCGAATAGAAAGTCAAGATTTACACCATATATTAGATTTCATTCATGGTAAAGGGGAACAGGATGGTGAGATTTTGAAATCTGAAATTTCGCTATGTAGAGAGCATTGGTGTGTACTGAGAGCTCTGAGTTCTACCGGGTGCGCCATATGAAAGAGGCTGCGTGGCCAGACGTTATTAGGCGGGTTAAAGTTGTTTGGCGGATTTCCAGTTAAAACCGCTTCTTTCACTTTTAACTGGTTTCTGCGTGTACAGCTGCAAAGGAATTCTTCGGAGTGGTTAGTCACAGCCAGAGCAGTGTACGTACGCGGTCATAAGTGTAAGTGAAGAGAGAACAAAGCAACGGAAATGGTTTTAAGTATGGAACAGCAGATTTTTGTTGTGGAACAGTATTTCAGAAATAACTCATACAAAGTTTTAAATGAGTTCTTCACAGAAAAATTTCCAAATTGTACAGCACGCGCGAAATCAGTGGTACAGAAGTTAGTACAGAAATTTTGTGAAACCGGTACGGTATGCAACAGGAAGAGAAACAAACCCAAGACAATTCGTACTGAAGACAATATCAAGGATGTGTGCACAATGATGTTACAAAGAGCCCTCGGAAGTCGATTCACCGATTATCGTCTGCAACGGGAATATCTGCCACGTCATGCCAACACATACTTAAAGTGGATTTGCATTTTCGGCCATACAAAGTTATGGCGCTTCAAGAACTTAAAACTCCTGATTTTGCAAAATGGATGCAATATTGTAAGTGGTTTCAGGAGACCATTGTCAGCGGTGAAATGGACCCAACACTTTATTACATGACAGATGAAGCAGGGTTTCGTCTGTCTGGGTATGTTAATGCGCAAAACCGCAGGATTTGGACCGACACGAATCCAAGACGGACAATGGAGACTCCTCTGTACGACCAAAAGATAGGCGTTTGGTATGCTATGTCTGCGAGGAGGATAGTCCGCACATTCTTTTTCTCTGACACCATCAACTCGGAGCGCTATTGTTGCAAACGCAGGTAAATTACTCCTGTTTTCTGTCATTTCAACTATTCTTTACCATGTATAGTAACATTGCCTGACTGTTGTCGTTCATTATACTTGGGTCTCATTTATATGGCACACCCTGTACTATGTTAAGACTCATACAACATAGTTTTCTTCGATCCATTTCTTTTCCAGCGTAATTAAGAAAACATTGAAAAAAATAATTTGACTTTAGAGTCATTACAAGTCCGAAAAGAAGGAAATCAATAGATTTAGGTTGAAGAATTGTTGGAAGAATGTATTTATATCGCGATGAAAAGTATGGTGGACATAAATGGATGAGAATTCCCACATGACAACAACAACAATATAAACGTAACCAAAATTATATTACAACTGGATTTCGAGAAAACAGCTGAACGGTTTCTGAAAGAACTAACGGACTGGAATCTTAAGTCATAAAGTAGACGAAGGATTTCTAGACTCAGATGATCTATCCCATTACGTTGCAGAAATATTAAAGGATTAAGACGAATTTTATTGCTATTGAAAAACAAACAAAACGGTCCTTTTAAGGAGCAAACCAATTTTTTCAAAAAGGAATTTACCATATTCGTACTGTGTGTGTTTGTGTGTATATATGTGTGTGCATTTCTTTTCAAATCTATTTCTTAAGCGCTTCCATGAACAAAAGATTCCTACGCCTGTTTTCTTTTAATTTCTTTCTTTGTTCGTAATAAAATGTAATCACTGTTTTGAAGGTTCTAAACAGTAAATACTTCTTGAATTCATAAAACCATTAAAGGACATTAGTTTCCCAACAAAGTTCATTAAAGCAAAATATTAAAAGATCCTATAAAACGTCTAGGACTAAATTTGTTACACTTCATTTCAACATGAGAGCGGTTTTTGGAAAACATGTATACGAAACACAGTGAAATTCCTATTGAATAACATGGGAAAACTATTTCACTAAAAAGGCAGTTTTCAAATATGTCAGAATTCTAAAAGAGTAAAAATATTTCACTTGAAAAGTGTCAAGGTACGTTTTTAAAAATTCATTATTGACCCATGATTGCTTTTTACAACGTCATTTTAGAAAAAGGTAGTTTTGGGAAAGTTAATTCTCAGCTAGAGTTAAAAATGGTACACATTATTTTACTTACAGGACAGTTTTTGGAAAACATGGATATGAAAAACAATGAAATCCCCATAGAATAACATGGGAAAATCATTTCACTAAAAAGACAGTTTCAAACATGTCAGAATTCTGAAAAGAGCAAAATATTTTCCTTGAAAAACGACAAGGTACGTTTTTTGAAAGTTCATTATTGACAAGAACTGTTTTTTTTTATAACTTCATTTTAGAAAAAGGTAGTTTTAGGAAAGTTTACTCTCGCCTAGGGTTAAGTTTAATAGGAAAAAACGTGCATCAAGAAATCAAACACGATGTCATTAGCATTTGAGCCCCTCGAGCGAGTAATTAAACCAATGCTCATACTATCCATTCGGAGATGGAGGTTTCAGGTATTCCAGATCCTCGTTGCAGTTTAATTGTGACAAAAAAGTGGTGAAATTTTACCAAACCTGATTCCATAATAAAAATAAAGCATCAATAAAACACATTCAGGTTTACGGAACAATTAAGTTCACTAAAAAGTGACCTTCATCGATCTTTAGAAAACGGCTATGCCAACACTATTGCCCATCATTCACACTTGCACCCACATCCAAACAAAAGAAAAAAATGAATAAAAATAATTATTTAAAATGCTAAAACAAATTAGTCATGAAAAGGACTTTTGTTTAGCCATGTCGGCAAGAAGAACTGTTAAAGCTTCCATGTGTCATGGCGAAAATTTTAACCTCTGGTGAATTTCAGAAAGACCTGATCAATCTTTTTGTTGGTTTATCAGGGATTAATTAATGCAAAATTGTCTCCCATGACATACGTTAGAAGAAAATTCCTGGTTGAAAGCAAAGGAATTCGTGCGCGAAATTCGCTTGTCTTAATCACAACCTGGAAAACAAAATTTCATGTTAAAGAAAAAAAGAAAAAGAGAATAATATTTGATTTAACGGACTTTGGGGTTTTGGAAATAATAATTTTATCTGTTCTTTTATCGCGATAGGAAAAGGCGAGTAGGTGTGCAGCTCAGAGAATCAAAATTAATCTTACTTTAACATCACGGAATGGAAAGAAAAAAAGCGTTTCTGGAAAAAAAAAGTTGTGAGAAAAGGAAATCTTCTTCAGATCGGCCATTTTAAGGGTTCGGTAGAAGTCGCTCAGAAAATGTTGCAATAATGCTTTCTTGGTGTTGGCGTTGTTCTATTTCTGGGACAAGGTCACAGCCGCACATAGGAAGTTATTTGGTCTCTACGTGTGAAGGTCAGGGTCACTCTCCAGGAGTGGGAAAGAAATTCCGTTGTGGGAGGAACTGCTCTTGCCAGCAGAGGTCAGCCAATGAGAGGTCAGCAGTCTCAAACATCCCCGAATGCTTTAGTAAAATTGTGACACTCTGGCTCTGATTTTTGCATTTGAAGGGTTGACGATGTAGAACGCAGTTAAAGCGGCATCCGCCGGCCGGGAACTTTGCCCTGGCAAGAAAAGCGGCGGGGAGGCGACAGGCTAGTACGATGTCGGTCGTGGAGGCCGACTTAGCTGGAAAAAGGACATGTCTTCTCCCTTATTGATATCCCGGAAAGAGAGGGCCCAACACATCTACAGTTTCTCCATTCTGTTGCTACTCCCAAAAAGAGGCCTGCTTCAAAGGCCGGAGAAAAAAAAGAAAAAATAGTTCCATCTCATCCCAACGTTTCGGAAATGGTTATCTCGGCTATTACCAGTTTAAGGAAACGTCCCTTCAGGCCATCAAGAAGCACATTGCTGCTAATCACAAGTTGGATATTAAACGGCTTTTTCCCCTTTTCATCAAAAAGTACTTCAAGTCTGCAGCTGCCAGCGATGCCCTTGTTCAGGAAAAAGGTGCCACTGGGTCAACAGTAAAAAGGAAAAGACATGGAAGACGATCTGCAGAGACGTTGGGTGTTCCAGGGCCATAAACTCTGGAGTTGTGTTGTGAAGAAAAAAAAAGAAAAAAAAAGGAACGCCAGCTCAAAGGTAATGTTTTAGTTCATGTCTTTTCGTATTGATACATAAAAGCCCACGCAAGTACCTGAGCTTCGAGCTGAGCATAAGAAAAAGAAAAGCAAGTTTTTTTTTGCCTCTGATTGTGGCTGTGTTGTCGTTCAGTTTTCAAAAATAAAATTTATTAATTGCTCAGGTATGAGTTCATAAAAAGGGGAAAAAAGAAAGGGGAGTTGAAAATGCTTTCATTTATGTTTTTTTTTTGTGTTGTCATGTCTGGTATTTTAGCAACTCCCCAGGCCAGTAAATTTTAATGTATCCGAAAAATTTGGTTTAATGTTTGAGCACAGTGAATTTTGGTGCATCGATTATAGTTTAGTTGGGCATGTGATAATTGAAAAGCAGTGTTATTGTGATGCCGTGTGTGATAAAATAATTGTAAACATTTCTCTCTAGCCTTTTACAGCGTTGAGTTATTTTTTTTTCTGAGTGAAGATAAATTATGGCAGGATTTATATTGGGATTTTGGGAGCATATGTATAGTGTGATGAAATTGGAAACCTAAAGTGCTGTTTACATTCTTGGAGTGTTGAGTGTCGAAATTAAGATTGTTGGTGTGTTATTTTGGAGGACTAGTATTTTACATGCTCCAGATGAGTGTTAATCTCCCATTGGAAAGGAGTGATCTTAGGGCAAGCCTGGGAACTTGTCTTAAGGCAGAGGGCTCTGAGTAGGGAATTTTCACCAGGATGCGATATGTGCAAAATAGAAGTTAAGGTATTTGGGTTCTCAAGTTTAGTATTTCACAAAAAGAATGAACATCATGGGTTGAGAAGACACACTTTTGCTCACCAGTTCCAGTATTAATTGTTCTTTTCTTTGGCCTAAATTTTCTTGTTTTTACAAAAAAAGTGTAAATGTAATTTTAATTTTCAATTAGGTGAAAATATTTAGTAGGTTATGTAAATGGTCAGTGTTATTATCTACAGTGCGACCTGCTCATTGCCACGGTACAGAAGAATTTCCTTGCTTAGTGATTTTTCCTGGGATATATGTGGATATTGTGATTTTGGATTTCTTGGGATATATAAAGATAAGTGATTTTTCCTGGGATATATGTGGATATTGTGATTCTGGATTTCTTGGGATATATAGAGATAAGTGATTTTTCCTGGGATACATGTGGATATTGTGATTTTGGATTTCCTGGGATATATGTGGATAGATAAGTGATTTTTCCTAGGATATATGTGGGATAGATAAGTGATTTTTCCTGGGATATATGTGGATAGATAAGTGATTTTTCCTGGGATATATGTGGGATAGATAAGTGATTTTTTCTGGGATATAGTTGTGATAGTTCTGGGCCGGATGTGCCTGGAGTATTTTGGGTTGAAGTACGACAGGCTTCAACCCAAAATACTCGTAAGTAGGCGTGGTTGATCAAGGTGGGATCATGCATTGGTTCGAAAAGGGGGAGCCTTGAGGACGTGGTTTTTTGGGGAAAACTTGTCTTCAAACCCCCCAGTAGTTTCGCTGCCCACTGAGATATGTACTGCCAGCGAGGGTCGGTCGGGCGTTGCTTCAATGGATGTTGCGAGATCATGTTAGAGGAAATTCTGTACCTGATGATGATGTGTCGCACTTGAGGATTTTTTTTCCTTTCCCTTTGCCTAGGCTGAAATTGGATTCACGACCCAATTTCACGCCTTCAGCCTGACTAGTATTTTCTTCCTGTGTTGGTTCTCAAAACCCAGGGTAGTGTCTGAACTGAGAGTATTTGCCTCACCGCTACCTCAGTAATTCACTGCAGGTGTTAAATTTAAGTTTTGTTTGGTGTGATTTAAAGTATCTAAATTAATTTGTTTATGATATGCTGTAGTGCTAGGGATGTAAATTCTAAATTCTGGTTGTTAGTGTTAGTGAGCATGATATTTAGTTTGGAAATTTAGTTAATTGGTATTTTGAGCTTTTGTTTACAGTACAGAGTTATTAAGTATCTTGAGCTATTATTTGAAGTGCAGAGTGAGGTGATTTTTTATGAGCAAGCTAGTGCAAGAAGATTGTTTGAATTTCTGAATTATGTTGATGATGTTATGAAGAGTGATAATTTTTAAGTTAGTTAGTGAGGTTTCTTTATAAGTGAAGTAGGTTCATTCAGGGTAGTTCTATAGGTTATGTTATGTTAATTAGTGCTTGTGCTCAGTGTAAATTCTGTTTTGAGGATAATTTACTTGGTTTGTTTACTTGCAGATGGTAGATTTGGTTAATGTATAATTTGTGGCTCTTATTATAACTGTAAATTTAATTGAAGTCTTTGAAGCTGGTTTGGGGATATTGCAGAGTTTGCGAAGGTTGTTCAGGTGCTGTAAATTTAAATCAATAAGTGTACAATTGTAAATTTGTCATTGAGCTAATTAGGTGAGAGAGAAGAGAGTACGTTTCAAAAGAACAGAACTTGTCCACCTTGTGGAATTAAATTAAAATAAAAGAATCCAGTAATTTTTTTTGTGTAAATTATGTGAATCGTAGTATAATTTTGGATGCATGGTCAATGCCTAGTGTTCAAACCAACTGTGTTGAAATATGTCAAGTTGTGCTGTTCATAAGGCCAGTGGCCAAATAGGAAAAAAATGAGATTCTGTTTTTATACTGCTGTGTGTAAGCAAACAAGAAAAAAAAGAAATACCACAGCTGATTGTCCACTAAATTACCTTGTTAAGTTTTTAAAGAAAAAAAAAATAAATATAGGCAGTAGCCTTTCAAAAAAAAATCCGAAATTAGTGCAGTGTGAAAATTTTTGTGTGCTGTTGTCTTCCATGACTTGGTCCCATGTATTCACCTTTGCTTGACTAAGGCTATCGATCCGAATCCTGGTATTATAAGGTATTTCATAACTGCAATTTTTGTCCTGTCCTTTTAAATTGACTTTCACAGCCTAAACAAGTTGTTATTGAACGAGTACATTTTATCCTATGACTTATAGTGACACATTTTCATACACATGCAACAATATTCACTTCTTTTTGCATTTTCAGATGACTCAACTCTGCGTGAACACAAACAACGCAAACTTTTCAATAACTTCTTGTGGAATGTAAATTTTTAGATGCATTTTTGTTTAGGATGTTCATGCCTTCATATACTTTGAAAATATTTTTATTTCGAAATGCACCTACCCATCTCCCAAAGTTAAATTTTAGTCTAAATTCAAAATTTTCCTTCAGGTTTACTTTTGGCTATCAATGATAATAACTATTATATAACGTGGCTTAAGATAACCGCCACAACACATGGAAGGACCTTGGACCCGATAAGGAGATCAGTGTTGAACTAAAGGTCATATTTAATCGAACTTTATCAGCATGTTTTCGAAGAGGCAAACTGTCATGAATTGGTCTGAAACATCATCATAAAAACTCAGCGGAAACTCATCTAACTCATTTGCTCTTCTTACCTCAGAGAACTACACTGACGGAAAAAAATCCCAACACCACGAAAATATTGTTGTAGAGGAATGAAATGGCGGCAATACATTTGTATAGGTAACATATTTAATCGATTAAGGTTTCAAGATCACAGCTTATTGTAAGCGCGAGAAGAGCCATTTTAAATGTGAAATGCTGGTACATTAATAACAGGTGTAACCGCCAGAATGTTGAATGCAAAGCACGCAAACGTTCATGCATTGTGTCGTACAGGTGCTGGATGTCAGTTTGTGGGATGGAGTTCCATGCCTGTTGCACTTGGTCGGTCAATACAGGGACGGTTAATGCTGGTTGGGGTGACGCTGGAGTTGTCGTCCAATCATGTCCCATACGTGCTCGATTGGTGAAAGATCTGGTGATCTAGCAGGCCACGGCAACATGTCGACACTCTGTAGAGAATGTTGGGTTACAACAGAGGTATGCGGGCGAGCGTTATCCTGTTGGAAAACACCCCCTGGAATGCTGTTCATGAATG
Source organism: Macrothele yani (assembly GCA_039090855.1). Taxonomy (NCBI): domain Eukaryota; kingdom Metazoa; phylum Arthropoda; class Arachnida; order Araneae; family Macrothelidae; genus Macrothele; species Macrothele yani. Next base: position 71,469,788 of record CM077013.1, read on the forward strand.
GCAATACAACAGGTTGAATCACCAGACCGACGTACAACTGTGCCGTCAGAGTGCGTGGGATAACCACGAGAGTGCTCCTGCTGTCATAGGAAATTGCTCCCCAGACCATAACTCCAGGTGTAGGTCCAGTGTGTCTCGGCCGCAGACAGGTTGGTTGCAGGCGCTCACCTGGCCTCCTTCTAACCAACACACGGCCGTCACTGGCACCCAGACAGAACAGGCTTTCATCAGAAAAACAACAGATCTCCACTCCGTCCTCCAATGAGCTCTAGCTTGACACCACTGACGTCGCAAACGGCAGTGGTTTGGAGTAAGTGGAATGCACGCTACAGGGCGTCTGGCTCGGAGCTGTCCTTCAAGTAACCGATTTGTAACAGTTCGTTGTGTCACTGTGGTGGCAACTGCAGCTCGAATTGCTGCCGCAGACGTGGTACGATGGGCCACGGCCATACGCCGTACACGGCGGTCTTCCCTCTCAGGCTGGCGTATGGCCGTGGAGCCGTACACGGCGGTCTTCCCTCTCTGCACGGCGTATGGCCATGGAGACGTACACGGCGGTCTTCCCTCTCTGTACGGCGTATGACCGTGGCGCATCGTACCGCAGACGTGGTACGATGCGCCACGGCCATACGCCGTACACGGCGGTCTTCCTCCACGTGGCCGGCCGGAACCCGGTCTTCTTGAGGCAGTACCTACGCTTGACCACTGCTGCCAACAATCATGCACAGTGGCTACATTCCTGGAAAGTCGTTCTGCAATATTGCGGAACGAAAGTCCACCTTCTCGTAGCCTTATTACACGACCTCATTCAAACTCCGTGAGCTGTTGATAATGGCTTCTTCGTCTTCTTAAAGGCATTCTTGACTAACATCAACACCCTACGTTGAATCTCAACGATAACTAACGCTCACGAACGTTACAGCGCGTATTTACACCAAACCTGCTTTGCATGTTCCGAGGGGCGTTACTAGCGCCACACGTATGCGCCGAGTGCGAAATTTGCATAGACGTCATCTTACAGATGAACTCTCACCGCCTACCAACTGTCGTTTATCTAACACAACCCCTTCTTGGTGTTGGGATTTTTTTCCGTCAGTGTATTATAAATCGGTTGACCCTAAGTCCCGACCATAACACGTGGGAAAAAGACCATTCGTAGCCTTTGAGTTTAGTCTCTGTATTTTCAGTGTCCAATTTCTGGGCAGTTTTATTATAAATTTCTTCTATATTTGATGCACGATCCAGTGGTTTATTGGTCGTCTTTAGATTATACACTGAGTGGCCACTTTATTATGACCATCTGACAGTTTTAAGCAAATGAGCTATGGCTACGCGCTGTTGCCGCCAGAGGGCGAGGCTAGTATAAAAAGGGAAAGCTTAGTGTTTGCGACAGTAGTAGAAGTGATTTTTGGTTGACGAGATGGGTAAAAAATGCGATTTGACGGACTTTCAACGTGGGATGATTGTAGGAGCTCGGAGCCATGGAGCGAGTATCACCGAAACCACCGCATTCGCGAAATGTTCCAGAGCAGCTGTTGTTAAACTGTTTAAAGACTGGACTGTCAGCCAAAAAAAACGTGCAACGTGTGGTCGTCATCGACTAGTGACTGCTCGGGCGGAACGGAGAGTGTCCAGACTGGTAACAGACAACAGAAGGGCAACAGTGCAGAAAATTACAGGCCATTCCCTCAAATGATCTCTGCACGCACTGTTCACCGTTCACTGCATCGGATGGTATATGGCAGCCGAAGGCCTGTTCCAACACCTTTGCTGCCAAATTCTCTGCGAAAACATAGTCGATGTATAATAAACATTTTATTATATTAATACATCAACGTCTGACTGGCACATCATATCTAAATATCGTTGCGGACCAAGTGCATCGTGTGAGGTGGATGGTTTATCCCAATGGCGATGGCTACTTTCAACAAGATAACGCGTACTGCCACAGTGCTCTTATTGTACAGGATTGGTTTCATGAACATGCCGGTGAGTTTACTTTGCTTAGGTGGCCCCCCACAATCTCCACTCAACCCCATTGAGAATTTGTGAGATGAAGTTGAACGAGCCGTCAGACAGCTGGATCCACAACCCTGCAATCTCACACTCCTGGAAAGTGCTATTCATCAAGCATGGTCTCAGATTTCACAAACCACCTATCAACATCTCGTGGAGTCCATGACACGAAGAATCGACGCAGTATTAAAGACAAAAAAGTGGTCCAACGAAGTACTGAGGGGGTGGTCATAATAAAGTGGCCCCTCAGTGTATAAGCAATATTCAAAGCCTTCAGGATCGAAAGAAGCCAAAACAGAAATGTTTTGGCTTCTTAAAAATGACCTCCATGAAAATATTTGATTTGATAGCTGAATGTCCCACCAAACATTGGCGAATGATTTTCACTGCCGAATTCTTAATCTTATTTAAAAATATTGGAAGATATTTCGCAGATCCCCTTTCAGGAGTGATTTTATAAGTCTGTAGTATACCATTAGCCACATATTCAGTAAGTACAAAATCCTTCGGAACAGCGTTCGACGGAGCTGTTGCAGTGTTGTGAGGTCAGTTAATAGGGGTCATCAATCGACTCTTCCAACGGAAGAATCACTGGACGATCTGGAAACATAGCATTGTTGGATCCACGAACAACATAAAATTATATATAATTTATGACTACTAAGCTTGTGGAGTTAAGATAGAATAAAAATAGCAACTTTTAGCAACTGGCTCGGCATCCTCATTTTATTATGTCGGCATCCCTACTTTTTTATGTATTAATATAATAAAGTGTTTATTATACATCGACTATGTTTTTGCAGAGCCTTTGGCTCGGCATCCTCCTCCTGAGGATGTCGGTATCTTCATTTCGTCTTGAGGATACCGAGCCAAACGTTCTGCGAAACTATGGTCGATGTATAATAAACATTTTAATGTGAAAAAACATTAAATTGTTTGGAATTATGAAATCGCGTTTTATGTCGTTTTTTATCAAACTGACGAGAAAATTTAGTACAGCAATGTTTGCACTCAAATAGTTTTATTCCACTATGCGCTAGCATATGTCTTTTAAGATCAAATTTCCTAGAAGCACTGAAGGAACAGATTGAACACGTAAAGCGGGGAGTAGGACAACAAGCCAATAGTATTTCACAGTAATTTGCTTCTGTCTCATTACTCCCATCAGCTGTTATCTGTGAAAAAAAAAAAGAAATTTAGAAATTAAATCGAAAAAATTGAGAATTTTCTTTATCTGTAACCATATCACTAAAATTATGTTTGCAAACTATTGATCATTCAAAAACGTGTACATTTCATATTATTACTTCTTCATTTATCAAACAGAATTCACGTGAATTTCATGTCTTCCCTAATAAAGAATATGACACATAAAAAATTACTGATGAAACCAATATATTTGTAATTCGGAATGCGTTTTCCGTAATAAAGGCTCTTTACTAATCCACTTAAATTTGAGATTTAAAGTTTTTTTCTTTATATCCAAGTGTACTCATATGTTTTAACTCTCCTAGACTTATTTTAATTTTCTTTTATTCGATAAAACATTTTTTAGTTATTCGAATTTAAAAAGTGCTTGAAATTGCTCATCAAAAAGGGAAATATCATGAAGTAGGATATTAACTTACGTGTTCTACTGGTATCTCGATGTCTTCAGAGCTGGGGAAATGTTCCATGATCAGACAAGGAAAAAGCATACCGATGTTAAGAAGTCCTAATAGAGGAAGATCAACCTGAAAACGCCGTCAACTCTATAAAACTCTTTCACAAATAGGCTTTGGTATTCCTCGTAAACTGCTTTAAAATCATCATTCTCATTTTTCTATTGCCAAATTCCCTATTCTCTTGAATTCGATTTCTATATGATTTTCCATGTTGTCAATTCTTTAACGGAAAGACGGAAATATTTCAACATAACTAAGCGAGTTCATAAAATTTTTTAGGGCTAACGAAATACTCCTTAGTCATTTAAAACAAAAAGTTCCATTCATATGAAAATCGACATCCGTTCAAAAAACGTTTCATTGACATATTCTTCCACTTAACCAAGCTACCCCCCCACACACACACAAAATCAGACGTCACACACTCACAATTCCATCGCCACCGTCTAAAACATTATTCTCTAACCTTTGTAAAGGAAGTGTTACAGGTTCATCGGGTGTGGCACGAAATTTCGACAATCAAAATGTCGACAAGTTCAAAATGTCGACAGACAAATTGTCGACACGGTCATAATGTCGACAGTCAAAATATCGACAATCAAAATGTCGACAATCAAATGTCGACAGGGTACAGAAAATGTCAGCATTGTACTCTACCTCAGACGGTTTTCGGAACGAGTCGGCGCCCAGGGGTCAGAGCCCCTTCCCCCATAAATATTTTTCGTAAAATTTACAATTTTCAATTTAGAACCACCAAATTTGGTATACTATCTCACGAAATACTAACTTAGACTGTAGACGGTTTTTTGGAGGGGTTGAAGCTTGGAGGGTGAGAGCCCCCATCATAAGAAAATTTCGTAAAATCTACAGTTTTCAATTTAGAACCACCAAATTTGGTATACTATATCATGTTACTCTAACTTAGACGGTAGACGGTTTGAGGAAGGAGTCGGGGACGAGGATTCAAATGACGCTACATACAAAGTTTCGTAAAAACTAAAGTTTTCAATTCAGAACGACCAAATTTGGTATACCATCTCACGGAACACTAACTTAGACTGCAGACGGGTTTTGGAAGCGATTGGAGCACCGGGGTCAGAGCCCCTCCCGCCATACAAAATTTTTCTTAAATCTACTGCTTTCAATTTAGAACCACCAAATTTGGTATACTATCTCATGGTACTCTAACTTAGAGAGTAGACGGTTTTTTGGAAAGGGTCGCAGCCTAGAGGGGGGGGTCCCCATACAAAATTTTCCTAAAATCTATTGTTTTCAATTTAGAACGACCAAATTTGGTATATTATCTCATGGTACTCTAACTTAGACGGTTTTTGGAACGAGTCGGGGCCTGGGGTCAAAGCCCCCTCCCACATACAACATTTTTGTACAAACTACAGTTTTGCATTTAGAAATACCAAATTTGGTATACTACCTCATGGTACTCTAACTTAGACTGTAGACGGGTTTTGGAAGGGATTGGTGCCCGGGGGTCAGAGCTCCACATACAAAATTTTCGTAAAATCTACAATTTTCAATCTAGAACATCCAAATTTGGTATACTATCTCACGAAATACTAACGTAGACTGTAGACGTTTTTTTTGAGGGGTTGGAGCCCCCATCACAAGAAAATTTCGTAAAATATACAGTTTTCAATTTAGAACCACCAAATTTGGTATACTGTATCATGTTACTCTAACTTAGACGGTAGACGATGTTGGGAAGGGGTCGGGGCCCGAGGGGTCACATCCCCCTACATACAAAGTTTTCGTAAAATCTACAGATTTCAATTCAGAAAGACCAAATTTGGTATACTATCTCACGGAACACTAACTTAGACGGTAGACGGTTTTTGGAAGGGGTCGGTGCTTGGAGGGTCAAAGCCCGTCCCATAATATATTTTCCTAAAATCTACTGTTTTCAATTTAGAACCACCAAATTCGGAATACTATCTCATGGTACTCTAACTTAGGGAGTAGACTGTTTTTGGAAAGGGTCGGGGCCTGGGTGGTCACGGCCCCTCCACATACAAAATGTTCGGAAAATCTACATTTCAAAATTGTCTTTATTCTTCAGTAAAAATAATATTTCTATGTACATGACAGTGGAATTCTGCCAATAAATACAGTGGTATATACATCAACTGGAAAGTTCCAGTGAAATGTAAAACAAAATATTGTTAAAATTATAAAATTATGTCACCACGTAGGGTGAAGGAGAGGCAGGCAATAAAGCACGAGCGATACAAATGAAAATGCATACCTACAGTATTGTAGACAGGGAAAGACATGATTCTATACTATGCACAAATTCCAATCAAGCATTACTACCATACTAAAGATTAAACATGCACAAGGTACTAATTCACATAAAAGACCATGGGTGAGAAGGAACTAACAGGTGCAACAGTATTTAGAAATATGACAATAATGGTGGAAACAATTAAGCACAAATACTTATCATATGTACAGAATTATGCAGTGACAAGAGAGAAATACGCTAAACGGACCCAGAAGGGCAACTTTACAAAAAACAGAAATTGAACAGTAATGCAATGTACAAGTTTCATCATATGTACAGAACAATACAATGACAAGAAAGAAAGCAGCTAAACATACCCAGAAGGGCGCTTCTCATGAAACAGAAATGTAACAGTGATGCTACATTCAAAATTTACAACATATGTACAGAAATATTCAGTGACAAGGGGAAATAATGCTAAATGTACTCGGAAGGGCATGTTGTTACATTAAATTATACACACAGTGACCAATATTTTAAAAATATATTCAACATAATGAAGGGGACATTGCGTGTGCAGTAAACTGTGCAGAAGGAAGAATTATATAAAACATCATAAAATCCAACATTATCGAAGAGAACATAGGAAACATGGTGAGCTATCTCCAATGGCACATTAAACAGAATAATCACAAATAGCGAACCATGTGGGTGAAAAGGAGACACCATTTAGGAGCCTCATACCACCATAATTAATACGTTAAATCATGATTTGTGACAATGAATGTGGACGGCAACAAAAATCCCACTTATAAGTTGAGATGTAACTGCAAATTGTGGATACGGAATCACTCAGCCGATTGGGCCCAGGTGGATTGAAAAACGCTATCGGTGTTTGTTGAGGCAGCACGAGAGTGTTCCATTTGGAGGCGAATGGTTAACCGTGCTAGGAAGCATCTCTGAATGATAGCACTTGCCTCCTGAGGAGGTGGAGTAAGAGCAGGGAGGCTTTGTTGAAGATGGAAAGCATAGACAGTGAACTTCACAAGAAGAAAAATGTAACGGCACACAGAAGGCAAGTGAGTAGGTGGATGCTTCGTTTGGAGTAACACAGCATATGCAAGAAATGGTAACGATCGAGCACAAATTCGATCAGCAAGACGAAATGCTGTGTTTAGGACTGGCAGGAGTACGGGGCAGAATAAGTATTGATGTTGGACGTCGCTGACTTCAGGGCAAAAGGAGCACTGTGGAGAGGTGAGAAGGGTCATGCGAAATAGTACTGATGGGGCGGGTAGACGAACTTGAAGAAATTGCCAATGGACATTGAGTTCAAGAGGGGAGGAAAGGGGATAGGTAGAGGCTGTCCAGATGGCGGGGAGAAGAGAGAGAGAGAGAAGCGGAATGAACAGAAAGTGGAAGTGCGGGAGGGGAAAGAAGAAGCCAAAAAAGAGAAGAGGAGGTGATAGAAGTAACTGGAACCGAGAACTACGAATGAAGAGAAAGAACGGTAGATAATGAGGGGTGGTGGAGACCGAGAAGAGACCATCAGGGGAAACGAGGAGTGGAAAGAGGCTCCAAAGCGCTCTGCGAAGGAGAAGATATTCGTTAGCAAGAGTAATGGTTGGATATAGAAACAGGGAAGAAAGAGGACTCCAGGTTAGATCAGAAGTTACGAGAGAACGGACAGTTATCACACCTGAGCGGATCCAAATGGGAAAGTAAAAGTAAGGGGGTTAGGAGGATGAATAAGAGAAGAGAAGAAGAGAAGTTCATCTGGGAGATCAAGAGTTGAAGAAGGAAATGAACGGAGAAGAGGAAGCGAACGAAAGAGAGAAAGGCCCTCTCGCAGGACAGGAGGGAGGTGGGACGGGAGAAGAGAGTATGCATCCATCTTCAGAAATAGTAGGAAGGTGAAAGATGGGTCACGGGATGAAGCTAGAATATTCAAGGTAGTGGTAAGAGACGGAACAGTTGAAGTGGCAAGGCGAACGAAATGAATAATGCGATGTGTTTTTATAAAGGACAGCCGGATCAGGAAGCTGGATGCCACCCAATGAGGCTGGCAGATGCAGCGTGGCAGGTTTAACCCAGTGATGTAAAGACCAGATGACGGAAGTTGAGAGGCGAGTGATGGTTAGAATTTGTGATACGGGCACAACCGTCGACATCCAAGAGTATTCGTATAGTGAGATAAGTTGTCTACGAACAACGGCTGCGCGTCGACGGAACGATGTGAAAGGGCGGACAGCAGCCCGTTGTATCCGGGGAAGGAGAGCAGTCCAGGTAGCGGATGCAGAAGCCAAGGGCAATCCGACATACGCACCGAGGATCTTCTGTGTAGTGGCTGTCCACTGCGCACCCCAAGGAGTATCGGTGCGGGCAGCCCATGCCCCACACCATAAGCCAGTACTTTTAGTGGCATTCAGAGCAGCTCCATTTATTGCAACATACTGATGATATACAGAATACAGGCGATCAAATTGAGATTCATCCCGGATGCAAAAGGTCACATCATCAGCATAGGCGGTGAAAATTATCCCATGATGACGAGTACTAGCCACTGTCGGTGGTAGGACATCCAGGAGTGATCTACGGGCTGCTAACAGGAAAGGCTCGAAAGCGAGAGCGAATAGCTGGTCGGAGAGCGGACATCCTTGCCGGATGCCTCGCTTAAACGGAATTGGAGCGGTTAGAAAACTGGCCGCTCGAACATGGAAACTGGCGCCCTGAAAAAGGGCCAATAGAGTGGAAGAAAAGGCACGAGGGAAGCCAAAGTGTGAAAGGACAGCAGAGAGATAAAAGTGTGAGACTTTATCAAAAGCGGACTTTTGATCCAGATTAAGAAAGAAGGCAAGAGGTTCAGAAAAAGAGCGAGCAAGAAAGTGAAGATGAAGGAGAAGAGAAACGTTAGTGTAAATAGTCCGACCAGGCACGGTGTATGTCTGGTCGGGAAAAATAACGAAAGAGAGAACAGAATTAAGGCCACGGGATAAGAGTTTTGTATAGAACTTATAATCAGTGTTTAGGATAGAGATAGGGCGCCAGTTTCCAAGATCCAAGAAGTCACCCTTCTTAGGAAGGAGGATGATGTGTGCCAAAGTGAAGTCGGGCGGTAACGCAGGAGAGGAAAAAGCGGACGAGAAACACGCAGACAGAAAAGGCAGAAGGCACGGTAGAAAAGCACGATAAAAGGACAGAGAAAGGCCGTCAGGTCCAGGAGCGACATGAAGATTGAGAGTAGCGAACGTCTCACGGAGTTCGCGAAAAGAGAAAGGGGAGAGTAAAGAAGTAGGCAAAGTAGAGGGGACCTGAGGAAGAGAGGAGAGAAGAGGAGAAGCTAATGAGGTTGAAGACCTCATTAGGTCTTCAACCTTATTAGCTTCTCAGAGGTGATGGAACCATCCTGGAGGCGAAGATGACGCAAAGATGTAGCAGAACGATGTTGAGATTCTAAGGCGGTTAAGTAATCGTGAGAATCAGCTGTTGGGGAGAGATGCAAGAGAAGCATCCTGCAGGCTGCATCCGATGCGCGGGGAAGAAGCAAAGCGTGGAGATCTGCCAGATAGCCGGGGTATTGCGGATCATCAAGAGAGAGCATCGAAAGTAGAGCACATAGTCGCAATTTCCATATCGCTCTCATTCCGAGAGGCATGGGAGTAGCGCCATACAAAAAGGACCAAGTCATGTTTGACAGTGATCCACAGTTGCATCGCGTCTGACGTAGTATAAAGAAGGGGCTGACGACTTCGGAGGAACTCACGCACAGCAACACAAAATTGTTGATCATCCAGGAGCGACTACGAAAAAGTCCATACTCATTGAGTCCTTGAAGGTGAAGGAGAAACACACACCGACAGACTGACAATACTGTGGTCTGAAGCGGCGGAAGGATGATGGGCAGCAGCTGCGATCGACGGGAGAAGGGCAGTCGAAACATAAAATTTATCCAGCCGTGCTGCCATAGTGGCTCCATGGATGGAAGAGCGCCAGGTAAAAGATATTTCTGACTTGTGTGGATGCCGGAACGCATCAACCCAATGAAAAAAAATCATCTACTAGCTGAGAAATCTGTAACACATGGTGCCTGCGGTATTCGCCAACGGTTGAATTGCGGTCAAGGGCCGGCAACAACGTACAATTGAAATCTCCGCCGATGAGAATATATTCAGACGGTGGGATGCATGACAGCTCTTTACGGAGTGTGGAGAGAATATCAGGTAACAGACGCTCATCACAGGGGACATAAATGTTAAAAACATAATAGGTCACGTTTTCAGTGCAAAAGACAACGACCTGGACGTTGTCCACATGTAATGCACGAACCACTGGCGTCGAAATCAGAGGAAGTAGGCGGTGATGGATCCCAAGTGCAAGGCCACCATTCCGTCCAACTCGATAAGCATGGTGAAAATCGTAGGGCCAAGCCCGCCAACGAGAGAACAAAGTGGTAGCAGAGCAATTGGTCTCTTGGAGCAAGAGAAGATCTGCGTGTAGAGGCGCCAAGTCCTCATACACTAGGGTGTTTCTAGGAGAAGCAGAGAACCTTCTGCAGTTAAGTGTGACCACCTTGAATCGGTAGGTCCTTCCCAGGTCGACACGCACGTGCCCTGGAATCTGTTATTTTCTTCGCTTGCTTCTTCATTCGGTCAACACTAAATTTGAGATCGGGATAGGAAAGCACAAGATTTCGAAACACAGATGTCCCACTAGAAACTTGGGTTAGAACAGTCGGAAGATCATGCATATGACGTGCAACAAACTGATAAAAGAATCTAGGATGTTTATGAAAGCATAATACTTCATATATTTTATGAAGAGAAATTGGACCTACCGGTATATCCTCCTTCCGTTCAGCTAGGTACCGGAGAAAAGAATCTAGGGAAAGCACTGGGGTGGAGTCTTAGAACCTGGAGTCACAGCAGGATGTCGACTTGTTCGTGGCGAAGTACATCATTGAGAGGAGGAGCGGGAAGATGAGTCAACAGAACGACCTTTTGCAGCACCGATGCGAGGAGGGAACGGATTCTTTTCGGAGCACTCCAGGACTCCCGTCGAGCAGACTTGCTGGTAGTGGTAGGGTCAGAGTCACTGCCAGAAGAGTCACTAGCTATAGGGCAGTCCGTATCAGTAACTGTACTTGGAGTGTCTTCATCTGGCGGAGGATGGTCAGCAATCACGTCAGCTGGAGCTGCAAGAAAGTGGGCAGAGCAGTCGGCACCAGATGAGGAAAGTTCACTGTCAGCAATTGTGGGACAGGACTCCTGGAGGAGGGCCCGATGGTAGAGCGGGTTGATAACGTTCTGGAGACACCTGAGAAGCGGTAGGGGTGGACAACTCAGGGCTGTCACGAGTGACTTTTGGTCCCGAAGACTGAGGTACAGCAGGGCGGCGGAAGCAATCACTCCGTTGATGGCCATACGCCTTAAAAGTCTGACAATGAAAGGAGGTTAAAACGTCGATGCGTCGGATCTGGATTCCGCATTTTACAGTGAAGAGAGTAGCAAAAGTCTTGATATGTTCATCCGAAGAGAATACAACACATGCAACTCGTCGGGCACTTTCAATCGAACGATCATCCTAGTCCTTTGGAGCAGCGGAGTGTGTGGTAATGTTGCCCACAACACGACCGGATTTCATTAGGAAAGCACAAAGCATAGCATCTGTGACTTCAGGATGTACTGGGTACATCGAGACCGTTACTGGTCTTTCGGCGACAGGCTCAGGAAATAATTGGTGATCACCAACAATCAGCTCAGTCTGTAAGACAGAGGTAGCATCTGCCGCATGAAAGAAGTAAACAATGACACTCGGCCCTCTGCGCGACATATGACATATCGCTGACGGAAAGAACTTTTGTTTCAGGGAAGTAAATTTGGAGTGGTGTGTCTGGCAGCGTCTCAAAGCACACACCCAACTCAGTAGCCGTGGTGAAAGAAGTACCTGCTGGAGAATCCACTGGAATTTCGAGCACAACCTCATTACCAGAGCGACGGACATGAGGTTTTAAAGCTGCGGCTTCCGCTCGCATGGAATTAGACTTGGGCTGAAGCCTTTGGGAAGTTACCGCTGAAGAATAGGAGCGAGGAGCAGTAGAACTGGAGGTTGAAGGCAGAGGAGCACCGACATCCATTAAAGGCAAAGGAGCACCGTCATCCATAGTGTCCATGACGTCATCTGTCACTATGTGAGAAGCAGCTGGGGCAAGAGCTGTAATAGTGACGTCAGGGGAGGAAAACGATACGCCGCCAACGGTTGACGTCGACCCGCAGGGCTACGTGCAACGCCACCGCTGGGCAAAGTGCCGTGATAACCGGAAGTGATGTCAGGGCTGACAACATCACCTGATGACGCCATGTTTAATGGCGCCGAGATAATGATGCTTCAACCAGCTCGGTAGAAGTTATAAACAAGACGATAAGAAACGAAGAAAGGCACTCACCACTACGGGAGATATCCGAAACGAATCACCAAACCTTTATAGTGGAGGTAAACACAAACTCAGTTATCCTAGTAGCCGAAATACTTGTTATTCAAACAAAACTCACGGAGCACAATTTCTGTAAACCTACAGTTTTCAATTTAGAACCACCAAATTTGGTACACTATCTCATGAAACTCCAACTTAGACTGTAGACGGTTTTTGGAAAGGGGTGGATCCCCGGGTTTCAGAGCCCCTTCCCCCCTACAAACAATTCGTAGAACCTACAGTTTTCAATTTAAATCCACCAAATTTGGTATACTACCTCTTCAAACTCTAACTTAGACTGTAGAGGATTTTGGAAGGGGTCGGAGCACGGGGGTCAGAGGTCCCCCCCTCATACAAAATTTTCGTAAAATCTGCAGTTTTCAATTTAGAACCACCAAATTTGGTATACTATGTCATGGTACTCTAACTTAGACTGTAGATGGGTTTTGGAAGGGGTTGTAACCCGGGTGATCAGAGGCCCCTCCTTACACAATTTTCTTAAAATCTACTGTTTTCAATTTAGAACCACCAAATTTGGTATACTATTTCATGGTACTCTAACTTAGACGGTAAACGGTTTTTGTAACGGGTCGGGGCCTGGGGGGAGGGGGGTCAATTACCCACACACACAAATTTTCGTAAAATCTACAGTTTTCAATTTAGAACTACTAAATTTGGTATACTATATCATGGTACTCTAACTTAGACGGCAGACGGTTTTGGGAAGAGGTTGGGTCCCGGGGGGTTAAATCCCCCTACACACAAAGTCTTCGTAAAACCTACAGTTTTCAATTCAGAACGACCAAATTTGGTATACTATCTCACGGCACACTAACTTAGACGGTAGACGGTTTTTGGAAAGGGTCGCGGCCGGGGGGGGGGGGTCACAGCCTCCACATACAACATTTTCGTAAAATCTACAGTTTTCAATTTAGAACTACCAGATTTGGTATACCTCTAACTTAGACTGTAGACGGGTTTTGGAAGGGGTCAGAGCCCCCATACACAATTTTCCTAAAATCTACTGTTTTCAATTTAGAACCATCAAATTTGGTATACTATCTCATGGTACTCTAACTTAGACGGTAGACGGTTTTTGGAACGGGTCGGGGCCTGGTGGGTCAAAGCACCGCACATACAAAATTTTCGTAAAATCTACAGTTTTCAATTTAGAACCACCAAATTTGGCATACTATCTCATGGTACTCTAACTTAGACGGTACACTTTGTTGCAATGGGGCCGCGGGTGGCCTAGTGGGCAACGTTCGTGACTACCATGGAAAGGACCTCAGGTTCGATCCCAGGCAGGTACGAACGCTGGATCCCATAAATATCCGCCGTGCGTCGGATGGGCACGTTAAGCCGTCGGACTCCGGGTACTGGCCCTCGGAAATAAATAAGGGTGTCTTCCTCCCCCTTTCTACTTCGCTTCCGTGTCACTTTCCTATCCGGCACTCTAGCCCAAATCTCCTAGCTTCCTATTTCTAAGGGTTGTTTAAGACCTGGGGTCAGATACTCCCTTCCTAAAATCCTCTACATATGATCACTGATCACTTTGCTGGAAGGGGTCGGGGCCCGGGGTAAAGGGGACCCATTCAAAATTTTCGTAGAAATTACATTTCTTACTCTTAAGAACTATAGCCCAATTTAACACTCCAAAACCCCACCTACAGTCTAAGTTAACGTACATAACAATAAAATGCAAAAATATCCGGTTAATGGTGTATTAAAAACACAACTTAATAAACGTTAGCTTTTACCACCAACGGGTGTCTTATCAGGCAAAAATACAATGTAATTCAAATAAGGTAAATTATTTTTTGTTTCGTATAATTAAATTAACTAAATCAAAATAATTAAAATAAGGTTACTGGAAATTTACGGAAATATTTTTTCATTCATTAACTTTCACCCGCTGAACTTGGTGATTCTACAAATAATATTTACCCGGGAGATACCGGGTACTTCGGCTAGTAGGAACTAAAGATAATGTTGTACTTTTAGTCAGGTACAAAACAATAATTATAAAGCCCTTGGCCTGGGCCTTTTTAGTAATGTTTAGTCCGCCGTGCTAATTTTCATAAGGCTTGCATAGATGTCCAAGATTTTAGCAATGCGCTTTACTGAGGTTGAAACTATTAAGCTCACCCTAGGCTTAGGTCTTTTTGATAGTTTTCAGTCCTCCAAGATGATATTTATATAGTTTTCATAGAAAATCAAATGTATTCTGCTGAAATTTTACTCGAGCAAAACATTAATAGATACGCCCGAGGCCTAGCCTATTTTTAGTAATTTTTATAATGCCGTGATCACATGAGGTTTGCATGGCAAATTAATTTAAGAGTGTTGCGCTTATTAAAAATTCTTTAAAAGGCCTAGGCCTAGCGGCCAATAATTAATATTTGCTGCCTAAGTGAAAGCGCAACATTATTAACTTGATTTATTATGCAAACCTCATAAATATGAGCACATCGATTAAAAGTTACTAAAGAGTCCTGGTAAGTAATATTTTTTGACCGAGTGCAAGTGCAATTTACGAAATGTGGACAGGTCAAAATATCTAAAGTAACAATGAAATTGGAAATATTTCTTTTTTCTTTCTTTTTATTTCAGTTTTGACACTTGTATTAAGTTCTGAAAACACATATATTTCACCTATTTTTTATCTTCATTGTGCTTTTAACACAATTTCTTTCCATGTTTTGGGCATTTTACTTTGCATGGGCATTTTTGTTATGTTTTGTTTATTTCATTTTCTGTGGTGGTTGTAATTTCGACAGGTTGAAAAGGGGAAACTGTGGACAGTCACGACGCTTACTTGCTTACAATTTTTTTTCAAATACAGCGCATGTTTTTGTATTGATTTATACCACTTGCTCATAAGCGACTACAGGTTTCTTTAAATATGAACTTTGTCTCAGAGCCTTCTGTTTCCTCTACCCAGCTTTTTCGGTTCCGCAATTTCTTTTCTTGGTTTTAGAATAATTTCCTTATTATTACTCTACTTTCTCATGTAAAATCTTTATGTAAGGTATGTCTATCCTATCGAAGGGTTTTGCAATTGTATATGAAGCCCTGTTGCTGAAGTAAAAAAAGATTTACAACTGAAACGACGCAGTTCAGATATTTTCCCGCTGTTAACTCAAAGAATGAAAACAAAAACAACAAATCTGGGCAATGGTTGAGGCATGAGACAGTACTTACTAATAACCAGGCAAAGTTTTGAGGAAGAATGAGTTTAGGAATCCAACAAAATAACTCCAACGAAAAAGAATAACCGCACTTTATCCCTCCCATCCCCTAGTGCCGGCCTCTGGACGTTTTGAAAGAGAAGCCCTAAGGACACATCTGTATCTTAATTGCCTGAGAATCCGTGACAATCTTCTGGCGTCGTAGTAGAAAAACACACTTCCTACTTCGCCTAAATTGCTTGGATGGTAATGCCAACGAACAAAGTTTTGCTCTGGCATTGGATTTCTGTTGCTTTTGATGGAATACTTTTCCCCTGAGGTTCACCGCTTTCAATATAGTCTTCAGGACACACAGGAATACGCCCCAACGTAAAACACCCGTTTCACAGCAATTAACTACAATTAGCGAAAGGAAGGTGCGGTACAGGAAATAAGTCGAGTGAGACGGATCTGAGCTTAGAAAGTCGGGGGAAGGTGTTGCATGAAAAACTGTGTTTGGCTTACAGACTATTTGGCACGTAGGGACGTAGGTCTTTGATTTTAATACGTTACGGGGTAAAAAAATTGTCTTTTTAGTATAACAATTTTCTTTCATACGCATGGTGCAGCACAGAAAAAAATTAATTTATTTTTGAGAATTAGCATAGCGCCTACCGGCCCAGAGTACAGCGGCTCTGCTCGCTCTTGCTGCCGGCACCGGGACCTGGCGCCCGGGTGCTTCGTATCCGTTGATCCCCCGCTTGGATCGTCCCTGCTGTAAAGAACATGTACCTCTGTGTTTTGGAAAAACAAAAGATAAGATGCCGATCCCTAAACTTATCCTCTTCTTGTGACCGCAGATACCGAAATCTTGAACGTCGCCTAAACTATAACTGTAGGAACAGGCCTCATGCGATCGTTTGTATTCTGAGTGTTTTATTGAATGGTTGCTCATCAGTTCGTAGTTGACTGGCGAACAGAGAACTTGCTTATTGAAACCTTTGTTGCGTGTTGTCAAGTGGTAATAGTGGAAATATATCATTCTAAATATTTTGGAAAGAGAAAGTGCATTGTTTTCCGAAAGCACTATGCAGGTGAAGTATGCAACATAGTTAACTCACAAAAAGGAAATGATTTGCTGAGATGGAAAGGGTATTTATTTTGCCATAACAGAGTGCGGTGTGATTTATGGTATTGGCACTGTATTGAAAGAAATTATGGAAACTGTACTGGCTTTGCTGGTACTGTTCTTATTGGAGATGAACACAGGGTGCGTAATGAGAAACCACATAATCATATTCCAAGACCGGAGAAAAGTGATGTTGCTATTGCAAGAGCGCAAGTAAAAGAACTAGCGAGAAATACTGACGAAGCCCCTGCACAAATTATTCAAACCGTGACAACGTCAATGGCTACAGTAAATGCAGCTTACATGCCTAATATAGCTGCATTAAAGCAAGTTGTAAAACGAATACGAAAAGACGACATGCCTGTGGAGTCTACGACTTTAGAAGGGATCGACACCCCAATAGATTTACAGGAAAGAGATGGTGCAAAATTTCTTGGCAGAGATAGCGCATTTGGAGATCAAAGAATTATTTTATTTTTAACAGAAAATAATTTACGAAAGCTTAAAGAAACACCCCTCTGAATTATGGATGGGACATTTAAAACTTGTCCAACCCTATTTAGACAAGTATATACCATTCATTCTATGGTTGGAACGAATCCAGAGATGCAAAGATTTGCCCCACTAGTTCATGGGTTACTTTCCAGCAAAAATGAAGAATATTATATTATACAAGATTTTTGCAGGATTTACAAGACTATATCAGACTATGATATTCAGCTTGCACCACAATATACGTATAATGATAGATTTTGAAATAGCTACCGTTATAATCCTGCTAAAAAGGAATTTGGAAGCAGCACACACAAATGTTTTTGGTTTCATCTCGGAAAAAATGTGCGGGGGAATATCCATCCTCTGGCATAGCCTCAGAATATGCGGCAAATAGTGAGTTTGCTCTCAAAGTCAGACATTTGCAAGCACTCGGATTTCTTTCATCTGGTGAAATTCCAGCTGCTTTTGAAGAAGTGAACTCAATTTTACTAGAATATGCAGATTCTGTAGTTCAGTGGTTTGGGGAAAATTTCGTGGAAGCAGAAGAAACAATCCGAGCAGAAGCCCTCCGCTTTTCCCACCAACAATTTGGTCAGTAAGTGAAAACAATTTACTTGGCTTTCCCAGAACACAAAACAAACTTGAAGGATGGGACAGACGCTGGAATACAATTCTGGGAGAGAAAAAATGTGGCTGTATAAAATAATCAGTGAAATTGCAAAAGAGCAGAGAACAACTATGGCTAAAATCGAAAGAGTGATAGCATAGATTCCAACAAATCCACCCAGAAGAGAAACGCTGGCAAGAGAAAAAGGAATTCGAACTTCTTTGGCGCACAGAGACAATGCTAACGTGCTAGAGTTTTTAAGATGAATATTATAATTTTACCGTTTACTAAAATGTGCTGGTATTGTTTACTAATTGAATTATATCTTTTATTAACTTGTATTTGAATTTTTCAAGAATGTAATTCTGCAAAAGGTGCAAGAATTTAAAACACAACGCAAAATTAGAAAAGACAAAATTTTCAAAACAGCATGTCAAAAACATAAAATGTCAAAAAGTAATCCAAAATGTGAAATAAATAAAAATTCAAAATGCAATCACAAGTCACAAGCATAACAAAAAATGCGAAACGCTATGTAACAAGTACAACACAAAAAAACAAAAAACAAAAAACAAATGCCAAAACATAAAAAAAAATGTACACGCTAGGTAAAATGTACAAAATAAAATAAATGCCATATTCATAAGGATTGCATGAAAAATCAAGTTAATAAGGAACTTTTACTTAGGCTTCAAACAATAATTATTATCCTCTATACCTTTTTAACAATCTTTAATAAGCGCAACATCATTAACCTGACTTGTCGTCAAACATTATCAATATGACATTGTTATTTAAAAGACTTGTGCCTAAGCCAAATGGCTGTTTATATTTTTGTACTCGAGTAAAAGTGCAACACAATAAACTTGACTTTATGTGAAAATTTTATGTATATGAGCACGGTTGATTGAAAACTGATAAAAAGGCTTAAGGCCTGTTTATTAATTTTTGTGCCTCTGTCAAAATGCAGTACCATAACCTTGGCATGTTATCGAAACCTTATGAATAAGTCGGACTAAAAATTTCTAAAAAAAGGTTACACGTAAGGTCTTGTAATTAAGGTTTTGTGACAGAGTAAAACTTCAACATTAATAACTTGACATGTTGTGTTAACGTTGTGAATATGAGCACGGCGGATTAAAGATTTCAAGAAATAGCATTTGGGATTAATGTGTTGTAACTGAGTAACATTGTTTTCTATATAAACCAAACTACGTGCTGAAATGGCCCAACTATATATACGTGTACTTCAACCATATACCGAAGCACTGACAAGGTGAAAACAAAAGTGTAATTTTGTGCGGTCCCCTAACATTTTATGACCAGCCTACGTGAAAGTGGACACGTTGATATCAAAAACGTACTTTTCATAAGGCTCCATAACAAATAGCAATGGACACGTCGCAATCATTTTTTTTAGTTGGGGGTTTAAGGACCACCATGATCAATTCAGTGGGCTATAAGCAGTCGGCCATTCCTAATTTTGGGCCACTGATTCCTGGGAAGGGGGACAGCCAGTGCCAGAAGCCAATCACAACGTCCATGACTCACCGGGATTCAAACCCGGATCCTTCTCGACGAGTGGTCAGAAGCCAGCGCTTAGACCACTGGGCCACCGTAGCGGCTCACGTTGAAATGTATTTTTCATACAGCTCCAAACGGTCTTATAGACATACTAGATTGAACTGGACGCAAAGAAATCATTAATATAATTTGTACTAGCAGGGATACCAGGTATTTGCCAGGTACATATTTCTATTTGTTTAATCACCAAGTTCAGCGGGTAAAAGTTAATGAATGAAAAATATTTTCCAGTATTTTTCCAGTAAATTTATTTAATAGCAACGATAGCAACCATAAAACGAAAGGCAGGAAAATGTGGAAATTAGCATAAGTGCGGGATACAGTAAGACGTGCTGTGCGTATGCAAATTTTGGATTGCCGAACTTGTTCGTGACGTCATAGCGCTGATAAGAGATATAAAGGATTTGACGCGTATTGACCGTTCCTGTTCAAACGCAAAGTTGAAATTGAAAGAATCAATTGACGAACTTGCAATTTTCAGTATGTCTTCCCGACATCACCTAGATGATTTTACGCGTGGCCGTATTATTGGCAAGATTGAAGAAAGGCGAAAAATAACAGATGTTGCCAGGGAGTTCGACGTCAGCCACAGTGTTGTTTCAAGGCTTTGGAAATCATTTCAAACAAATGGAGAGTGTAGCAAACGTCACGGGAGAGGTCGTGTTCGCAGTACGACACCTGCAGAAGATCGGTACATAGTGCTATCAACAAAAAGACACCGGCGCAGCACAGCTAGTGAGGTAGCAAATCAGTTTATGGCTGCTACTGGCAAGCGAATCTCCTGAAAAACTATCGCCAGACGTTTGCATGAAAGAGGACTATACGCCCGCCGTCCTGTTGTGTGCATCCCATTATCGAGACGTCAGCGTACCGCCCATTTGCAATGGTGCCATCAATATCGCAATTGGACTGATAACGACTGGTCTGCTGTCCTCTTCTCAGATAAGAGTAGATACAGTCTATCGTCTGATTGTCGACGACAACTGAACTGGCGTGATAGTGGTACTGCATATTGTCCAGCAAACATACAGGAAAGGGACCGATGTCCGACATGTAGTGTCATGGTATGGGCTGGCATCATGATCAATGGCCGTACGTCCCTCTATGTGCTTCCAACTGGGACTATGACTGGCCAACGATACATTAATGATGTTCTGCTACCTTATGTTCGCATGTTCCGTGGTGCTGTCGGTGATAGATTCATTTTCATGGACGACAACGCAACATGTCATCGAACAGTCGCTGTCCAGGAGTGTCTTGAGAGCGAGGATATTCAACGCCTCGTATGGCCAGCACGTTCTACAGATCTGAATCCCATTTAAAATGTGTGGGATGCTTTGGGGAGGAGTCTTTCTGGTCGCCAATGCCCTCCAATAAACAAGGACACCCTCATCCGTGCACTGACAGAGGAATGGGATAAATTACCCCAACAGCTGCTTGATAATATTGTGCAAAGCATGACACGACGTGTGGAATCTTGCATCGCCCTCCATGGTGGCCATATCCCGTATTGACATCTTACGCCGGAACGCCTGCGGATGGTAATTGCATTTTTTTCACGTTTACGTATTCTGCACAAAATGGCCTGTTTGTCACTTGAACACGTTCCAAAGCCTTCTGGATTTCAGAGCACAATAAATCAATAAATTGTCTTTCTTGTAATGTCCTGGCATTCTGACATTATTTTATTTCACTTGGCATCCAACCACACTTACTTATGCGCTATATAGCCGTTTATGATCCGTCCTTAGCAATTGTCCAGCAGTGTATTTATGCCTGATAAGCGGCCGGTTGGTAGTGAAAGCTAAACTATATTGATTTGTGTTTTTAATACACCAATAATAGTATATTTGTGCACATTATTGTTATCTACGGTCTCTAACTTAGGCCGTAGGTTGGTTAGTTGGTGGTTAATGGCACAAGGGCCTCAAAAGGCCATAGAGCGCCATGGAACGTAGATAGGGTATTGGAGAGCTGAATTGTGTTGCAGATCTTAAGAGTAAAAAATGGAACCTTTTACAAATATTTTGTGTGTGTGTGCGTGGAAGGGGGGGAGGGCCCTGACCCCCGAGCTCCGACCTATTCCAGAAACCGTCTACAGTCTAAGTTAGAGATTCATGAAATAGTATACCAAATTTGGTGGTTCTAAATTGAAAACTATAGATTTTAAGAAAATTTTGTGGGAGGGGGCTGACCCCCGGGCTCCGACCCCTTCCAAAAACCGTCTACAGTCTAAGTTAGAGTTTCTTGAGATAGTATACCAAATTTAGTGGTTCTAAATTGAAAACTGTAGATTTTGCAAAAAATGTTGTATTAGGGGTGCTCTGACCCCCCGTGCTCCGACCCCTTCCAAAAACCGTCTGCAGTCTAAGTTAGAGTTTCATGAGGTAGTATACCAAATTTGGTGGTGCTAAATTAAAAACTGTAGATTTCACGAAAATTTTGTTTGTGAGTGTGTGTGTGTGTGTGGGGGGGGGGGGTGCTCTGACCCCCTGGGCTCCGACCTATTCCAGAAACCGTCTACAGTCTAAGTTAGAGATTCATGAAATAGTATAATAAATTTTGTGGTTCTAAATTGAAAACTATAGATTTTAACGAAATATTGTGTGTGTGTGTGTGTGTGTGTGTGTGTGTGTGTGTGTGTATGTAGGGGGAGGGGCTTTACCCCCTGGCTCCGACCCCTTCCAAAATCAGTCTACGGTCTAAATGTGAGTACCACGAGGATATTTTCTGGACCATGTCGACATTGTAGTGTCGACATTTTGACTTTCGACATTATGACCGTGTCGACATTTTGAACTATCGACGCTTTGACTGTCGACATTTTGATTGTCGACATTATGACCCTGTCGACATTTTGACTGTCGACGTTATGACCTTGTCGACATTATGGTGTCGATATTATGACTGTCGACATTATGACCGCCACCCGGTTCGTCGTTCCGTTGCCAGATTCCATTTTCTTATGTTGTGAATAAAAATGGTTGCCCTGTTGTCAGGTTCTATTTTCTTAAGTTTGAATAAGAATGACAAAGAAGAAAAAAAAATCGAACTTCCAGATTTTCACTGTTAAGCATGAAATGGATTTGTGAAATCGAATTTCATACCGTTTTCTGTCAGAACACCGAGGAAATTTAGAAGAGCATAGCACACAGAAGCATGGTCTTACACCGCAATGAAAAGATGGAGACGAGATCATTGTGCCTCCACCATTCGTATTTTTTTGTACCTAAATCTCAAACGGACTTTGTTCATTTCCAAGAAATCACGATCTCCACATTTTTTTCTTTTCGACTACCACCAGTATATAGACTATCTACCAACAAGTAATTTGGACACCTGTGATAGCAAAGGAAAACGAAGTTTATTCACCTTCAATAGTTGGTGTAGCCTCCACGAGCGGCAATTACAGCTGCGACCCTCCGGGGCATACTCTCAACCAGGCGTTGTACGACGGCTAGCGGTATTTTCTTCCACTCGGCTTGGAGAAGACAGGTCAGTTCCCTCAACGATTTCGGACGGTGGGGGCACCCCTTAAGTCGACGCTCCAACTCGTCCCAGAGGTACTCGATAGGGTTAAGGTCCGGGCTCTGCTCAGGCCAGTCCATTCGATTAACCCCATTGTCACCATACCAAGCCATGGTGGACCTCACAACATGACAGGTGGCATTGTCATCCTGAAAGTAACATGGGTCCACCCCGTAAAACTGCCACAACGTAGGAAGCGGATGGTCATCCAAAATGGTGCAGTATGTCTTGCCGTTGAGTCTACCAGAAATTGCGACCAAGGGTCGCGTGCCATACCACGAGAAACACCCCCATAGCATAATTCCACCGCCGCCGAACTTCACAGTTGGCACAATACATTCCGGCAGGAGGCGTTCTCAAGGCAGACGCCAAACCCAGACCCTGTCATCCGAACGGTAGAAGGTGAACCTTGATTTGTCGCTCCAGAGAACCTGTTTCCACTGTTCAACGGCCCACTGTCGACGTTCTTTACACCACGTTAGCCGAGCAGCGTTATTGGACTTGGTGATCAAAGGCTTGTGGGCGGCAGCACGTCCATGATAACCGAGCAGATGGGCTTTCTTACGGACGGTATTCATCGAAAGAACACTCCCGGATGCCTGTTGAAACTCCTCGCGGACGTGGCCCATCGATTTGGTGCGGTTCTTCCGAATTTCTGTGGCCAGCACCCGTTGGTCTCTAACTCCCAGGTTTTTGGGTCTGCCGGGTCGGGACACATTCCGATAGTCACCTCTCATCTTCCACTTACCAATCACGTAGGCCACTGTCGATTTTGGGTACTTCAACTAGCTGGATATGTCACGTATGGATCGTCTATTTCTGTGATACCCGACGATTACACCTTTCTCGAAATCAGAGAGCTCCGAACTGCGTGGCATCTTGCATGCGACTGGTTGCGTTGTTGTTTCTCACACGATATTTAACGGCGGCGGCCGTGACGTGTATCAGGACCGCAGATATCGTCGATTGCAGGGGTGTCCAATTACTTGTTGGTAGATACTGTATATATATATATATATATATATATATATATATATATCATCATCATTGCCAACCATTAGCAATCCACTGCTGGATGAAGGTTTCGCCAAGTTTCTTCCACAACGGTCTGTATTGAGCCAGTCTCCTCCATGCCACTCCTGCATGCTTTCGAATTTCATCCACCCATTTCCCATGTGGCTTTTTTCTTGGTCTTTTCCTGTTCCATCGAGTCCAGTCTAAAATTTCGGTTGTTAATCGGTGGTCTGTCCTTCTGTCAATATGTCCAGCCCATTGCCATTTCAGGGATTTTTCTCTGATCATGATGTCTTCCACTTTTGTCATTTTCCTTATCCACGAGTTCTTCTTATCTTTCGTGGTTACACCAATCATGCAATATCTCCATACTGCTTTCAGTTGTGTGCAGTCTTTGCATGTCTTTTTCAGTTAAGGTCCACGTCTGTGCTCCGTACTAAGCACTGGAAGGATGCATCGATTAAACCAGCATTTCTCAGATTTTTTTCGTCCACGGCTCCCTTGACCTGAGCATAAATTCCCGCGGAACCTTTGTATAAAAACTTGCCACAAAAAACATGCTTTTAATGGTTTTTGAAAACTTTTTGTTTTGCATCCGTTGGTCCAAAAGGTTATGAAAATTGTTTAATTTATATGTACATTTTAGAGGCACGAAGTATGGGGGTCAGTAAACCTAAGTTTTGGACACAAATCACAAACATTATGTTTATTTTTTAAATCAAACGCGAACATATTTTAAACAACTTACAATTTAATGACATTTTATTCTTGTAACAAGGTCAATGGGGAGTATCAGCTTAACGACGCGTGATACGAAACGACTGCAAATAAGATACATGGTACGACTTAACCCGCAGCTCATCATCTCAAACCGAAGTACTTCTGCCAGACAACCGCGACACCCATGGGAGCCGCACGCACATTTCGAAAACCACGGGATTAAAGATTTTTTTTTAAGACATAACGACGTATTGCTCTTAAAAATTGTACTGCTTCTTCCAAAAGCTCTCCAACCAAGTATAGTACGCCGATTAATTTTTTTATCAATGAGACCCTCGCTGGATATCTGCTGTCCAAGGAAAATGTACGTATCGGTTATCTCCAGCTTTTCCCCATCAACTAATAAATCTTAATTTCTTGTAAAGCATATGTTCACTGGTGTGCAAAAGTTAAGGACGAAGAGGAGAAATTAGCATAACAGCGGAACGAGCTGGCAGAATGGACCGAAAGACTACTCAGGAGATAGACTAGGGTCCGGTACGGTAGGGCATGCGCATATGTATGCAGCATGACGTTGGGGGGAGGGGGAAGGGGAGTGTCGGAAGGGTATAAAGCACACGGGCGGTGTACGCTCAGCAATTCGGTGAAAATTATTGCACGGTGTACATCGGTTTGAACAACGTCGAGTTGCTGCCACCGTGCGATATGGCCAACAGGCAATCAAGTAGACGACATCTGGATGACTTTACCCGAGGTCGTGTCATTGGGAAGTTGGAAGAAGGTCGAAGTGTGACAAGTGTGGCCCAGGAGTTCGGGATCGCTCACAGCATCGTTTCACGAGCTTGGAGAGCATTTCAAACGAGAGGAACAGCTGTCAGAGAGTTTAGCAGTGGTCGTCCATGAGCAATCACGGCGGCGGACGACCAGTATATTGTCCTACAGACGAGAAGAGACAGACGGCAGACAGCGGGAGAAATCGCAAGGCACATGCAACAGACAACTGGACGTCCGTTATCGCGTTTTACAGTGGCCAGGAGGCGGCACAAAGGTGGTCTATTTGCACGAAGACCAGTACGCTGTGTGCTATTAACGCCTGCTCATCGGAGACGGCGGTTTCTGTGGTGCCAGGAACACAAGAACTGGACACATCAGTAGTTCTCTTTACGGATGAGAGCCGATTTAGTCTGACGAGCGATTCTGGACGTAAACACATCTGGAGAGAGCAGGAAACACGCAATATTACCTCCAACATCATAGAAAGGGACCAGTTTGGAGGTGGCGGAGTTCTTGTTTGGGGCGGTATCATGCTTGGTAGCCGTACTGACCTCCACATCTTCCAAAGAGGTTCAGTCACTGGTGTCCGCTATTGTACCGAGGTTCTCCTGCCTCACGTGCGTCTGTTTACAGTTGCTGTGGGTCCTGAGTTCCTCTTCATGGACGACAACGCTACACCTCATCGCACAGTGGCTGTCGCAGAGCTGTTGGAGAGTGAAGATATTCAACGCATGGATTGGCCCACAAGGTCCCCGGACCTAATCCCAATCGAACACGTATGGGACCTTCTCGGGAGACGCTTGGCAGCACGTCACCAGCCGCCAGCAACGATTCCGCAGCTGCGATTTGCGCTACAAGAGGAATGGGCCGCGATGCCTAAAAGCTCCTTGACAACCTCGTCCTCAGCATGGACAGACGTTGTAATCCTTGTGTTCGAAGCTACCTTTTCAATAAAGTGCCTTTGTATCCTTCTGAGTTCTTGTTTGGACGGTTTTGCTCACTTGTTCCATATTCTTACATCTTGGGGACCTTATGGTATGATTTGAGTCGATGTGGAGCAGTTCTGCACGACGTTACATTTGAGAAAACTTTCTCGTCCTTAATTTTTGCACGCCAGTGTATATACACTGAAAGGGCAAATCATTACCTACTCCCACCTAACAGCGTGTGGCACCACCTTTTGCACGCAGGGCAGCGTACAAACGTCGTGCTACGGGCGCAATGAGGTTCCGAAATACAAGCTCATGTAACGCTGACCAACAATCTAAGAGTGCTTGATGAAGGTGGGGATGGTTGACCTCGAAGAGCTCGTTCCAATATGGCCCATAAATTCTCTATGGGGTTGATGTCCTGTGAACGAGGGAGTTATGCTTTTGTGGTAAGCTCACTACTATGCTCCTGGATGAAGTCGCTCGCTAGTCGGGACCGATGGGGTGGAGCGTTTTCCAGTTGAAAGATCGGAACTTGGTTCGGGCAGAGGCACGTAATGAAAGTGTGGAGATAGTAGGCCAGGAGCTGCACATAGCTGGAACAAGTGACGGAAGACTCAAGAGGTACCAAGGGTCCCAGACCGGATCACGTGATAGCTGCCCAAACAGTTATACCGCCTACATCGGCCTGTAGTACACCAACTTTGCATACGGGATCCATAGCTTCGTGTGATTTACGCCACACACGCTGCCTGACATCGGCGAGATACAGTGTGAAATGGGATTCGTCAGACCATATGACGCTTTTCCTATCACCCAAGCTCCAGTTTCGTTAGACCCTCGCAAAATTCAGCCGAATCATGCGATGCTGTGCTGTTAACATCGGGTCACGATGTGGTCGTTGACTGACCCAACTGAGTTGTACCATGTGTCGATGGATGGTCTTTGAGCATAGGCTTGGTCGTCGACTGCCCCAGTTTCTCGATGTGGTCGTCAACTTCCCCAGCCGAGTTATGCCATATGTCGACGGATTGTTTTTGAGCATAGGCTATAGGCTTGGTTGTCGACTGCCCCAGTTTCGCGATGTGGTCGTCACCTGCCCCAGCCGGGTTATGCCATATGTAGACGGATTGCTATTGAGCATAGGCTTGGTCGTCAACTGCCCCAGTTTCACGATGTGGTCGTCAACTGCCCCAGCCGGGTTATGCCATATGTTGACGGATTGTATTTGAGCATAGGCTTGGTCGCCGACAGCTCCAGTTTCTCGATGTGGTCGTCAACTGCCCCAGCCGGGTTATGCCATATGTCGACGGATTGTATTTGAGCACAGGCTTGGTCGTTGACTGCCCCAGTTTCTCGATGTGGTCGTCAACTGCCCCAGCCGGGTTATGCCATATGTCGACGGATTGTTTTTGAGCATAGGCTTGGTCGTTGACTGCCCCAGTTTCTCGATGTGGTCGTCAACTGCCCCAGCCGAGTTATGCCATATGTAGACGGATTGCTATTGAGCATAGGCTTGGTCGTCGACTGCCCCAGTTTCACGATGTGGTCGTCAACTGCCCCAGCCGGGTTATGCCATATGTCGACGGATTGTTTTTGAGCATAGGCTTGGTCGTTGACTGCCCCAGTTTCTCGATGTGGTCGTCAACTGCCCCAGCCGGGTTATGCCATATGTAGACGGATTGCTATTGAGCATAGGCTTGGTCGCCGACTGCCCCAGTTTCTCGATGTGGTCGTCAACTGCCCCAGCCGGGTTATGCCATATGTCGACGGATTGTTTTTGAGCATAGGTTTGGTCGTTGACTGCCCCAGTTTCTCGATGTGGTCGTCAACTGCCCCAGCCGGGTTATGCCATATGTCGACGGATTGTTTTTGAGCACAGGCTTGGTCGTCGACTGCCCCAGTTTTTCGATGTGGTCGTCAACTGCCCCAGCCGAGTTATGTCATGTGTCGATGGATTGTCTTTGAGCACAGGCTTGTGGATACTCCTTCATTAAACGTTGACATAATTTGAGTGCAAACAAGACTTCCGATTCGTCTGTACGATGCGGGTCAATAGTCGGCGCCCTCAATCATCCAATGTACTTTTGCGACCACAGTTCATCCGACTGTTAGCGGTTTTGCTGGATTTCACGTACTCCTGTTATAGACTTGCTACGGTTTGTCGCGGAATTCCTAACAGTTTCGCCTTGCGCTGATTGAACATCCGGCCTTCATGACTCCCACGACTTGACCTCGATCAAACCCACTTAAGTCTCGTCCTCTATCTATGCTGGCACTTGACGGAATGTCTTCTCGTGCGTATCGATCCATTGTATTTATTGCCCCAACCGGTTTTCCTGCACACCACGATTTGCTGCTGCCTTGCTGCTTTCCGCATTTTCACGGGGGGCTGGGGGGGAGTTGTACGTAATAATTTGTCCTTTCAGTGTATATATACACTATCTACCAACAAGTAATTGGACACCTGCGATAGCAAAGGAAAACGAAGTTTATTTACCTTCAAAAGTTGGTGGAGCCTCCACGAGTGGCGATTACAGCTGCGACCCTTCGGGGCATACTCTCAACCAGGTGTTGTACGACGGCTAGAGGTATTTTCTTCCACTCGGCTTGAAAAGACAGGTCATTTCCTTCACCGATTTCGGACGGTGGGGGAACCCTTAAGTCGACGCTCCAACTCGTCCCAGAGGTGCTCGACAGGGTCCGGGCTCTGCGCAGGCCAGTCCATTCGATTAACCCCATTGTCACCATACCAAGCCATGGTGGATCTCGCAACATGACAGGTGGCATTATCATCCTGAAAGTAACATGGGTCCACACCGTAAAACTGCCACAACGTAGGAAGAGCATGGTCATACAAAATGGTGCAGTAGGTCTCGGCGTTGAGTCTACCAGGAATTGCGACCAAGGGTCCCGTGCTATACCAGGAGAAACATCCCCAGAGCATAATTCCACCGCCGCCGAACTTCACAGTTGGCACAATACATTCCGGCTGGAGGCGTTCTCCAGGCAGACGCCAAACCCAGACCCTGCCATCCGAACGGTAGAGGATGAACCTTGATTTGTCGCTCCAGAGAACCTGTTTCCACTGTTCAACGGTCCACTGTCGACGTTCTTTACACCACCTTAGCCGAGCAGTGTTATTGGACTTGGTGATCAATGGCTTGTGGGCGGCAGCACGTCCATGTTAACCGAGCAGATGGGCTTCTTTACGGATGGTATTCATCGAAAGAATACTCCTGGATGCCTGTTGAAACTCCTTGCGGATGTGGCCCATCGATTTGGTGCGGTTCTTCCAAATTTCTCTGGCCAGCATCCGTCGGTCTCTAAATCCCAGTTTTATATATCGTCGATTGCAGGGTGCCCAATTACTTGTTGGTAGATAGTGTATATGCCTAAGTACCTGCCTAACAGTTTCCACCTTACATAAAACAAGGAAGATGCGACCGAACTCCTTTGGTAGATGAAATGAGTACACCTTTTGAAGAAGTTCTGAAACCTAGTCCGTTAAGGACATTTTAAAGTGTTTTGTCGGTTGTCTTCTGAAACCAGAAGTTTATCTAATATATAAATTGATGTATTTGATCATGTTTTGTCACTTCGCTGATATCAAATGTTAACAGGACTTTTTTAGCCCCACTGTGAGAACCAGAGATATCGCGGTAAAACGCAAATTCATATGCAATGGCGTATATGTTTCATGAAAAAGAGAGGAAGAATCTGTGGGAAATCTTGGTGACAGCTGGGGATGGTTCATGAATTTTTCGGATTAACGCAGCAGAATATATTATGCCTGACGCAACCTAGATCCATTGCATCTGCTGCGCTCTGTGGAAAACATTTTAAAATCTTCTTTTCCTTTGTTTATTTATTTTTTGTTGGGAGTTTGATAATCACCGTGAGTAACTTGATGAGCTATAAGCAGATGCCGGTCCCTAGTTTAGGGCCACTGGTTCCAGGAAAGGGAGAAAGTCAGTTCTGTAAGACAAACACAATATCCATGCCTCACAGGGATCCAAACCCGGACCAATCTCGGACGAATGTTCATAAGCGAGCCTTTAAACCACCACTCTGCCGGTGAGGCGATTTTAGTTTGGAGCTGAAGGTAATGAATAAAACCTGTAGTGTTGAAGTGTTACAGCATATTAACTGTAAATGCCATTGTATATGTTTTATTTATTTTTAATACAAACTTTTTGTTACGAGGCTTTGCAAGGAAATTGAGCATCTAGAAAAAGCTGGAAAACCATGAAAAATATTATTGATGGCGAAAACTTTTTGATAGAAATGAAATCATAGTTCTACAAGAGGAGACACCATAAATTCAAGTTCACATTTGAGTCACCTAGCAGAAATATTTTGCCTAACGAAAACCTGGATTTTTTTTGTAATCTTAACGATGAAATAAGGTAATCAGGTCAAATCTAAATTGTCATATGAGATCGTTAGAAACGAAGTTATGCTACCAAGTGTAAATGCATTGTAACGCCACTTGATGAGAAAAAATGCGTCTGAAAAATCAGAAAGTGCTTGAACAATAGCAGGCGTTAAAGGGATTTTTCCAATATGACATACAGTAGACGTGATATAGAAGAAATAAGAGACACATTTTGCGCTGCACGGAGATATATTTCGCTTCAAAAAAGTTGGTTCAATACATAAACAATTGCGGTCGGAATTACAACAAGTAGATGTAAGAAAGAACCGAAAAAACTGTGCATCACCAAAAGCAAGAAATGCGCAGAAAATTTTATTTGTAGTTCTAACTTTCGAATGCAAAAATGGTTTCACCAGTTCGATGTTTAGAAGTGCAGAAATGGGCATAAGCAACATAGCGAGAACACATTGTATGGAAATTGTACACTTATAGAGTGAATTTTTTCCCCACAAATACTTTTACCCTAGTGAGAAACTGCATTGCAGAAATTCGACGTGTCTCTTTCATAAACATTATTAGCACTATCCATTTCAAATAGAATCTTTCGAATCTAACTTATAGAGATAGATGTATCTTATTTTTAGGCAGACAGACTTCCGGACAGAAGAATGAAGGGGTACGGTAAACACATATTTTATTTGAAGAAAGAAGTGGTAAAAAAACAACAAAATTCATAGTTCGCAGAGTTTTTTCTGCAGATTTCCGGTGCAAAACTCTTGTCAAAGATATTTAGTTTCCTTCCATCTGTGGTGAAAGGACAGTGGCCGTAAGGAAACGATTGAAACAGAATCAGTGAACAAACACAGAGAAATGAAAGGAACCTTGCCTTATTTGTGGAAGATATGCTCATGGTCATTGTATATACCTAACAAAGGATAGAAACTATCTACAAAAGAAAAAAAGCCGCATAATAAACCACACTGTTTAAAGAGATCTGTTACTTCTGCATGCTAAAAATCACGATCTGTATGTAAGAATAAACAAGGCTGATTAGAAATTTTTTGTACCAGAATTGCTAAATATTTTGCAACCTGGTACCAAGTTGAACATTTCTGTTCAAGTGGAAACAATGTTTCCTGCAAAATAAATTCCATGAAATTGCTAAAGTTTTTGTATGTGTATACTACGACATTAACATTATTCTTTAACATTGTTTACATACTCCGTATTTTCCTGTGTTAAAACTTATTATCATAAATGACAGTATTTAGCTGAGCGATCAGCATATATACCAATTAACAATTCAAAAATGCATTTTTTTTACAAGATAGAACATTTAAAATTAATTCAAGGACAGAAAAAACTAAGGATAATACCCGTTTGCTGTACTCATTGACCAACACAGGAAAAACTCAGGCCACAGAAAATCTTCCGCATTGGATTACGTGAGCTGTAGTAGTGTTACATGGCTATTCATAGATTGTTTTTCAATACTTCTTCATGATTTCATCAGTCCTTTTGCTGTAAGGTAATTAAACAGTTCCGGAGATTTAGCTGCTTCTTTGCCGATGACGAAATGTATGAATTTCTAGCAAAATTCATACATTTGTTAAATTCCTAGCTAAGAACTCGCTCTTCTGTAATGGTGCTTCTGCAAAGTATTACATTGGGGAAGGTCACGAAATATCTTGTCTAATATTCCGTGACCAAATATTATATCTCTTCCTTTTTTGTTTACACATTGTTCTCTTTTTGTTTACACGTTCAGTTGTTTTCTTGATTACCAATCAACCTAGTTCCTTCATTTCCGCTTTCACTTAATTTCCGCATCGTTCTCCCGTCTCACTCGAACATCAAAATTCTTTTCCCCTTGATTCAGGGAGCGGGGTAACTTTTCTTCCGCTGTTGCCCTCTAACGCCAGAGCACTTCTGTCTTCCTTCTTTCTCTTTTCGTAGAAATACGTGGAAATCCACTCATAAAAACCTAAACGCTAAGGAAAGGAGACTAAGTGTACGAAGATACTTTCTTCGGAAACTGATGGCAATAAAAGGCAATAAAATAATTTCCGAGTCACTGTCAACGAAGATTATGAACTGCCCGTGAAGAACTCTTTTCTTCTGAAGCAATTATACAACTAAGAGACGATCTCTATTTCCCAAAAACACTAACGGAGAGGGGATGAATTAAATCAAAAGATGACATTAAAAAAATTAACCCTGCGCTAAAACTGAAACTAAAGATTTCGGCATCACAGTAGTATCGATATTTCTTTTCACAGATGCAACGATCTTGAGAGAAACAGAAAGGTAATAAGCTCATTGTATTTTAAAACACTTGAGACGTAATGCAATGCATTAAATTTTAATTTTATAATCACAAGTTTTGGTTGGGAGTGGAGTTAATTTGTCTTCTCACCATAACGTTTATGTTGACGCTATTTTATATTTACCCAACAGTTGCGTTCACTTTTTGCTTTTATCCTGCGTGATCTGATGAACGGAAATCTTGTTCTGAAGATCTGCGCTCTAGGGAGTTACAGAAACATCAGTCTCGTTGGGTCTAACACATATTATTTTTTTTTTTGCTATAAATATGAAATCTTGAAATATGACTAAGACATTACGTCGGTTATGCATCACGCAAGGTTTCGGGAACATTAGATTCGGTGTTCTACACAAGAGGGATGTCTGCCAGTTTTCGGACGAATGAGCAAGTTTTTTGATCCAAAAGAATGGGATTATGTAAAATGTAACTAATCAAAAGCTTACTGACACATAAAATCTCATAACTCAGCATTTATGATAACGAACATATTCGTTATAGAAATTGGAATTTGATACAAAACTAAATTTTCTTGCCGATCATTAGAGGACGGAGATACACTAATAAATAGAAATGCGTTCTTTAGAAGTAGCACATGCACGAAAATATTTGTCATAGTGACATCTGAGGCGTTAATAATTTATTTAATGGTATTCTTGAAGCCGCCATATGGTTTTTAAAAGAAATGCTAATTTAACTCCCTAACGGAAGAATCGTGCATTATGGGAGGGTAGAAAGTGTAATGAAATTTCTTTTAGCAGGAATACTGTGTATTTGCTGAAGTAGAAAGTTTACGCAAAATATTCGTCACGTTGAGAGGTACTACATGCTGCCCCAGTGACTGGGTGGTCACAGGCGCTGGTTTCTTACCATTCTACCGAGATGGGTTCTGGTACGATGTCCGGATGAGGCATGGGTTGTGCGTTTGTCCGATGACGCTTGCTTTGTTACTTCCCCGGAACCAGTGGCCATAAATTAGGGACGGGTGCTATTTATAACCCTCAAAGTCACTAATGGTGGTCTTTAAATCCTGAAATAAACAAAAAAAAATGGTAACCTACGAGAAAGAATTTTTCAGTCTAAATTTTAGTAGCAGTAATATTGAATTTGAAAAGAGGGCAATATCTTTTCCAAGCGACAGTACTGTTCGTCGGATGAAGTAAAAAAGGTGCAGATCATTGAGTTGGGAACATTTCAAATCCAACTAGCAACTGCAGAGATAAGGTGTCCACAGAGAACAACGGACTGATATACCAAACCATAGCACGAATTTTTGCACATTTCTTATGTCAAAAGACTTAATAAAAGAAGAAAAAACACACACACACACAAATGGAAAGGCAGAAGTAGGAAGTAAGGGCTCATGGACTGCATGCCTTTCTTTTTCACTGTGGGCACTCGGATCCCCTGATCAGTTTCGCAGAGCTCAGTAGCGAGGGCCTCCATATCTGAATTAATGCGGGCAGATAGATTTTTTCAATTTCACTTATGTCCATCATTCCTCTTCCGTGTTGGCTTAGTTTTGAGGCCAATTCTTCCAAGTCTTCTTCAGAAAGCGGTTGTCAATGACTTTCAGCCTGTACGTTGTGCCAGCATATTACGTCTTCGATGTTCTTCCACTGGCTGGAATGGTGTAGTCATACCAAAATTCTAGAACTTTGCAACCCACTCCACTTAAGTACTTCACTTCAAAATATCGAAGGAGTTCCAAGCAACCTTCATAGAGGTATTATACTTTTGTATGGCCTGTCCAAAACTTCCAACATTTCTTTGAAGCTTCCATGGAGGTAACAGGTACTTGGTCCTTCGGTTGCAAAACTGTTGTAATGTTAGGCGGCAAGGAAACAACATTGACGTGCAGAGGTGTTTTGATTTCAATAAGGTTTATTGGATGGTCCAAGAGAAGAAGAACAGCTTCGGCTGGTAAGTCTTTCTCAGACAAAAGCAGAGTACAGTAGGGCAAAAATAGTTTGTGATCAGTCCAAGCAGATACGTTGGGGAGAAAAAAAATGAAGATTTCCGGTTCACCAAGTATGTAAAATGAGATCAATTAAAAGAACAAACTTTACTAAAATTACAATGTTACTAATTCCTGAAATGAAATTTCCAAAATTGAACTTATTTATTCCTGAAACGAAATTTTTCAAAATTAAAATAATTAGTTTCCGAAATGTATTTTTTTTAAATTTGCCCAAATTAGAATGTTATTAATTTCTTTTCTGAAATTTTCAAAATGAAACTTATTTTATTTTGGGCTCATGAGCAAAAAAAGATTCATTGATGTTTATTTCTAAGTCGACATTTAGAGGAGAAAAAATTATTATTATAGACTACTGCTTCTTGCAAATGCAAAAGTTACGCATGGTGAGATCCAGGATTACCTACAATCGGCTTCATACATATACCACCCCACCAAAGCAAATGATAGTACTCATATACTTTTAAAAGACCTCGGGGTAGGTATGTATTTTACCAAAACTAATATAGGATATGGGGCTAAATTTCTGCAGTACTGAAAGTAAAATTATTTCAATGAGTTTACATGGGATTGAGAGAGAAGTTATAACGACCTTTTTTTCTGATTTGGAATACATATTTATGCCAATAAGTTTAACTCCATGAATATGCTTTTATGAAGTTCTTTTCATAGGCAAGCTGTTTTTGACATTTTTCTAATGAAACGTACAATTACAAAATGTACATGGAAATGTTGACCTTCAAAAAAATGCCATGGGTAAACTGTCTATTGTCCCTACCCTGAATATTGAGGAAATAGAATTCTTTTTAAGGCGATATTCAAGTCTCTCCCTATCAGAGGCAAGCTAGCAACTGGGCTGAAAAAGTTTAATACATAAAATGAAATTTACTTTAAGTTACCCTGACCATACACAGCGCATAACATTTTTGCCTGTGGTGGGATTAGAACTAACGTTTCCCAACTGCGGAAGCGGCTATTCTCCCAACTGAACTATGCTGGCAAGTCCTATTGCTGTGACTCTTGATTTGACCATTACGTCACCGCAGTAGTGCATCACCTACGTCATGTTACGTGGAGCGTCACACGAGACATTCAATACTAACAAAGAAAACTTTAGGTTAAAAAAATTGCATCAGCTAAACTTACAAATTTTTTTTGTTGCAAATTGAAAAATAACAACAACAACAAAAAACTAGTTTTAAAGTTTTTACACAGTCCATACATCATCCCCTCTATTTCTTTTTACTTTTCTGCAGAAACCCAGTTTCCACGGGAAGTTACATAAAAATGTTACACACTTATAAAAGCAAAGAGCTGTCTTGGCTAAGACTCCAAAAGTTTACAAAGAAAATAAGAAACAAAGTTTATCGTTGGTGTCAATACGCTCTAAATGTTTTCAGGTTAGTGGCCCCAGTGAGGGGACTCAAATCACAAATTTGCATGTGTTTTTTATTTTTCAGGATACTTATACACAATATTGACAAAAGTCACCGGACACCTACAAGAGAAAAACAGCATAGCATTTATCGACATATAATTAGTACGGTGTTGGTCCACCTTTGGCCTTAATGCATGCACTGATCCCTCGAAACATGCTTCCGATAAAGTTTTGGGACACAGCGATAAATATGCGCTTCCGTTCAGTACGTAATGCTTCCGCTAACTGTTGCTTAGTAGTAAGCCTTGGTTCCAAACTTTTTTGCGGAGCTCTAATTCATCCCATAGGTGCTCTATGGGATTAAGAACAGGGCTTTGTGCTGGCCAGTCCACGCACGATACGGAATTATCGTCAAACCACGCCGCATCAGTCCTTGCTTTATGGCTCGGTGCATTATCTTGCTGGTACCAATAGGGCTCGGTTCCATAATATTGCCACAGAGTTGGTATGGCATAATTGTCCAGATTAACGAGGTAGACGTGCTGGTTAATAGGTTTGTAGTATACGATAACTAATGGGCCAGGAACATACCACGACCCCCCCCCCTCCCACCGAGTACACTGCCAGCTCCAAACTTAATCTTAGGAACAGTACACTGTGGTAAATAGCGTTCCCCGGCTGCCGCCATACCCACACACGGCCATCACACTGATGGATCATTCATCAGTCCATAGCACCTGTTTCCATTGATCTACGGTCCACGATAAATGTTTTTTACACCACGCTAAGCGACGAGTAGCATTCCGTATGAAGATGGAAGGCTAATGACCACGGTAACGACCACGGTAACACATAGAATGAAGTTCTCTACGAATAGTACGTGTACATACCGAGGTTCCAGCATTTTTACTCACCTGTACACTGAGGTCTTGTGCAGTACTCCGTTGATTAGCTGTAACGACTCAGGAGAGTCATTACAGCTAATTGATGGAGTACTGCGTAGAGACCTAGACGGGACCTATATCACTGATTCTCTTTTGTCTGCCGATACGTTTTGCTGCTTCAGGCAGGCCATGTGTCTTCAGATTATTCAGTACATCCAAAATAGTTGACTTGAGTATGTTTAAACGCCTCTCGGTTTCTCTTATGGACAACCCTCAAATATAACACCCAGCAATCTTTCCTTTCTCAAAGTCAGTTCTTTTCCGCCGCGATATTTTCACTCAACCTCACAGTGCGATATGATCGCGGTCAGCTGTAGGCTTGGTTTTATACCGTTTGCAGCTGTAGCGCGCATTTTAACAACGCAGTGGATCCGTTCATTTGTTTTTGAAGGGTTGTCCGCTGACTTTTGTCAATATAGTGTATATACACCGAAGAGTCAAAACATTATAACCACCTGGAAAATACGACGTTGGTCTTCTACGGGCCGCGAAACAGCTCTTATCCGGTGAGGCGTGGATGCTACAAGATTTCTAAAGATGTCATGGGGTATTTGGTACCAACAGATTACTAGAAGACCCTTTAACTCTTGTGAGTTACGTAGTTGAGCCGCCGCAGATCGGATGTTCTGTTCCAACAGAAACCCCACATGCTGGATTAGATTGATGTCTGTGGAATTTGGAAACCAGGGCAATAGCTGGAAGTCTTCCTCATGTTCTGCGAACCATTCTCAAACAATCCGTGCTGTGTGTCATGACGCATTATCCTGCTGAGAGAAGCCACTACTAGAAGGAAATGACGTTACCACAAAATGATGTACCTGGTCTGCCATGATGCTTAATTTGGTGATAGACGCCACTGTTTCCCGCACGTGAATGACTGAACCCAGTTGTCCTCAGCAGAGCGTTTCCCAAAGAATTAACCTACATCCACCGGCTTGTTTTCGTCCCACGGTACATCATAGTGCTAACACGTCTCCAGGTAAACGACGCACAGGTGCCCGATCGTACATACGGTGCAACAGGAAACGAGATTCAAGTAACCAAACGAGCTTCTTCCAGTCATTCAAGGTTCAGTTTTGATATTGATTGTAAGCGCTTTCTAAGGGGAACCGAGGTTAACATGAGCACTCCGAGCGGCCTGCGGCTACGAAGCACTATTTTCAGCAAGCTTCGATGTACTGTTTGTTGTGCTACATTATTCCCATCACCAGCATTAAAATGAGCGGCAAGTTGTGCCACAGTATACCTTGTGTTGGTTCCTACCATACAGGATAGCCTTCGCTCACCTCTAGAATCGATGTGTTCTGGTCAGCCTACACCTTGCCGGCGGTCTGTGGACTTTCCCACCTCGGATTACTTTTTGAGGGTACTGACCACGGCTGACAGTGAAGACCCTACAACTTTGTCAGGAAATTCTCTGACCCCGGTATCTTGCCATTACGATTTGGTCTTTGTCAAACCCCCTTAAGTCCATTGCTTTACTCATATATACACTGCTGGCCACCAAAAATGCAACACCAAGAAGGAAGCATCCGATTTGCCTGAAATTCGAAGCATGCGTCGCCCGCGAGAGGACATGCAAACGATTAGCATTACAGGGCATATGTAAATCATGTGCGCCCGGCACGACACCGAGAAGCACTATAAGAAGGGTGCACAGAAGGCGTGGTGTAACTAGTGGAAGTGTGTTGTGCTGTTGGATCTGTGCGTGGGAAGCTTCCTGATGCCTCGTCGCAGAATATGGTAGTCATTCCAGCACGTTTCGGAGTTCGACAGAGGACGAATAGTGGCTTATCGCGACAGCGGTTTATCGTACCGAGACACCGGCGCCCGTGTGGTACGACATCCAGCCACAGTGAGGCGAGTATGGATTCGGTGGTGCAGAAGGGACGGACGGACCGACGTGTATGATTCCCGCAGCCGCGGCACACCACCGAACGAGAGGACCGGCATGTTGTGCGGCGAGCATTGACGGCTCGCACCGCCACATCACGAGCGTCAGCGCAGAAATTAGGGTGCGTTGCGCAACAACCTGTGTCAGCACGTACTGTTCGACGTTGTCTGCAGGAGCGGGGACTTGTCGCACGGCGCCCATTGCTCCAATTACCACTGACGTTACACCACCGACGAGTGCGGCAGCAGTTGACCGTTGAACGCCGCACCTGGACTACGGAATGGCACGACATTGTCTTCTCCGACGAATTCCGCTTCTGTCTGCAACACCACGATGGTCGGATCCGCGTGTGGCGGCACCGAGGCGAGAGACTGTATGACGCCTGCATTATGCATCGCCATACCGGTCCGTCGCCTGGCGTTATGGTTTGGGGCGCAATTGGATATGAAACCCGCACCCCTCTGGTACGCATCACCGGTACACTCAACAGCCACCGCTACATCTCCGACGTTTTGGAGCCTGCAGTCCTCCCTTACCTGAAGGACCTGCCAGCGGCCACGTTTCAACAGAACAATGCGCGCCCGCACGTGGCACGCATAGTGGAACAATTCTTCACGGCCCACCAGGTGTCACTGCTGCCGTGGCCCACCTGTTCTCCCGATATGTCGCCCATCGAAAACGTCTGGTCTCCGATTGGCAACCAAGTGGCCCGGCAAGCACCACCCGCGGCTACGGCTGATGAACTGTGACAACGTGTGGAAGCAGCTTGGACCGACATACCCCAAGCCCACATCCAAAGCCTCTTTCGTTCGAGATCGGCGTGTAGCGGCCGTTATTGCCAGCCATGGGGCCCACACGAACTATTGATGTCTGCGTGTTCCGCAAGTCGCAAAGGCCTGTAAGCTCAGCTTTGCTATCTCGTGTCCTTCTTGGTGTTGCATTTTGGGTGGCCAGCAGTGTATATATATAAACGCATTGCTTTATATGGATTGGTAACTGCAAGGTAAGAGGGGAAGAGTGCAAGGCAACTTCAGCCCCTCTCTTCATGAACTGAAAATAAAACCCTAGATTGCAGCCTTTCGTGTGCAGGTGGGGGTAAACCAAAACGTCCTACTTTGGCGGAACGTGATGTAATCGGGTCTTGTTCTGAAACGTAATAATGGAGGGTGTCTTACTGTTGTCAAATGAGTTGTTAATTTCGGGTAAGAGTTCATGCTTGTTGCTCTGCGGAACATCTGGACACTATGATTTAGGTTTCATGTGGCCGTAATTTACCATGTTTTTTTTTTCAGATGAATATTACCTTCCTTTTTTTTTCTTTCTTCCGGCGACTATCGACCAGAACGTGATGGAGTTGAAGGGTGTGACAAATGTGCTACTTTCCTTTGATTGTGTACAAGATGGCCAATAGATGAGTTTTACAGACGGCAATTTCTTGCTTATCTTAAAGGCAGACGTAGAAAAAGAGAGAACGAGAACGAAAACGGGAGGGAAATCTATGAAAGATGGCCAATAAATGGGTTTTACAGACAGCAGTTTCTTGCTTATTTTAAAAGCAGATGTAGAGAAACAGAGAGCGATAACGAGAACGAGAACGAGAAAATCTTTCCTTTTGTCGACAGAGCAAAGTTTTTTTTTTTTTTTTTTTGTCGACAGAGCAAAGTGTCCTCCTCATCCGTTATGGCAATTCGAGATATATGATCCGGCATTCCGGGTTTTGCTTTTCTGAAATGCTGATGGTCCCGTATTTGGATGAAAA
Source organism: Macrothele yani (assembly GCA_039090855.1). NCBI lineage: Eukaryota > Metazoa > Arthropoda > Arachnida > Araneae > Macrothelidae > Macrothele > Macrothele yani. The sequence continues at coordinate 71,510,780 of CM077013.1, forward strand.
AGCAAACAGCTGTCTCCTAGACGCCAACACATCTGGACTTCGCCTTGTAGAGTCGGGTCATGATTGCGCACGATACCTATACCTTGGGCTCAAGATTAATAGTTGCATTTTGTTCAGCCAATTCCCAAGTTAAACTCCTGTTCAAAACCTAAAATCTAGTGCTGCGCTCAAATTCTTTAACTTACAATATTCGGTCAGCATGGAGATGCGCTCACGCATCCCCTAGGAAATTGGGTCAGTCAAGAATCAGGAAGTCCGCGAAAGTTTACATCCAACTCCTCTTTGGAGAAAAATGGGGTGGTGTGGTGAAGAGTAAGTAAATTACTTCAGGCGAAAGTTCTACGAATCCGAAGTGTGTGGATGGAAGCATCTCCCATTACTAACTCCAAAAAGATGGTTGACCCAGACATAAGGGACTCTCTCTTTCTCTCTCTCTCTGCGTCTTTTCATAACAAGCTAACATCCTGGACTTACACAAATCCTTCAAGAATGGAAGTTTCTTACTATAACGTGTTACTGGCACGCAATAATTTTGCACGGCTCTTACATCCAAAAGCCTGGGGAAATTTTCAGACAGTCTTTGTTCTGGTAATTTCTGCTTTTTCGCTATGATCCAGCAGGTCAATATATAATATATACTAGGGAGGATCGAAAAGTAACGCACAGAAATTGTTTTCTCTTTGCAGGCCGCAGTTTGGCAGACCACGAGTTTGAATATCACGCAAGAGACCGGTTAGGCTGGATCAGGTGTCGCCGTGGTGGTACACAGTGTGAACGACGGCACAAAGATGTCGTGTTTGTTAGTGACGTCTAACGAACACTAACAGACGCGACATCTTTAACGAAACATCAACAAATCAGCAACGCGGCGTAGTCTGACTTTTGTGGGCTAAACGGAAAACTCGGACATAAATTGACAAAGAAATGATCAAAAATGTATGATGGTGAATGCCTGGAATGCAGCAACATCTCCAGAATGGTGCAGTTTCTTTGCCGAGGGCCGTGGCAACCTTACCGATTCGGCACGTTCCGGTCGATCTGTAACCGCGTCATCACCTGCCACTGTCAGAAGCATTGAACAGGCCATTCTGAGTGACCTGCGGCTCCATCTGCGCACATTGGCACAGAAGTTCAACATTTCATACGGTATAGCGTACGATATTGTGCATGACAAAATGCAATTTCGCAAGGTCAGTGTGCGGTGGGTGTCAAAGAACTTGACAGACGACCAGGAAGGACAGATAATGTTATCACCATTGGACCACTTGATGCGTTACGAATAACTGAATTTCTTGCAGGTGTAATGATGGGCGAAGAGTCCTGGGGTATCACCACACTTCCGAAACAAAGAAGGCCAGTATGGTGTGTAAACTTTCCGACTCTCCGCCACAAAAAAAAATAAATAAAAATAAAAACTCAAAGTAACCTATCTGCGCATAAAGTCCTCATTATGGTGTTTTGGGACATGCAAGGCGTTCTCCTGGTGGAGTTTTATCCGAAGGAGACCACTACGAATGCCAAAACCTACCCTAGCACATTGACAAAGTTGCGTCGTGCGCCCTCCGTGACGAAAGACCCAAGATATACGCTGCAAATGTCAGAGTGCTTCACGACAACACTCGCATATTGCACAACGCGTTCGTGACAAAATTCTGCAATTTGACTGGAAGGTGTTCAAGTACCCACCGTACAGTCTGGACCTGTCTCCTTCGGACTTTCATCTGTTTTGTCCCTTGAAAAGATTCCTGGGCGGCTAACGCTTCGATTCGGTTGACGAAGTCAAATCTGTTGTCCGCAGGAGGCTATACGCCCAGAAAACGGACCTTTATGAACAAAGTATACTACAGCGGGTATTACGTTAGGATAAATGTCTCGAGCGTCTCGGTTCTCATGTTGAAAAATAACTAAGAAATGTAGTTTTATCGTGTATGTCTTGAAAAGAAATAAAAACACCGAAAATAAATTTTAAAAAACCCTTCACGATATTGGAAATAGCTCTCGTTTCCTTAATAGAAAATGAATTGGAAATGTCTCCAGTCCTGAATAAAATTTACGTAAACTGGCCAGGTTCATGTGACAGAACAGATAGCTTTTGTCATTCAAGCCTTCCAAAAGACTGGAAACATGGCTTCTTTTAGGCTTTTCAAAGCTCGTTGAATCTCGTAATGCTGCACCAACACTGGTTTCAATTTTTAAGTTCCAGAGACATTTGCTCCGAACAAAAGCTTTGCCTGCGTCTTTTGCGACCTTGAAACCTAGCGCAGAGTGCTGTTTACATGACGTTTCGTGGAAAAAGTTTTTTCCAGCAGAGGCTTATCTCAACAACCTTGAGAACGAGAGAATGTTAATCACCCTGCAGTAGAGAAGTCCGAAACTCTGCAGGATACGCAGCACTAGCTTCCACTAATGCACTTGCTGCCTCGCCTCTTATTTTCACATGTGACACCAATTGCGAGATTTGAAATACATAAACCAGACCTTGTTGCCTAAGAATGCCCCATTACCACAGCGTTTTATCTCAAGGTTCTCAAAAATTAAACTTTCCCGGGGTAGCTGTGTGTGATTAGATGAGTATGGGCTCGAGTCCGGGCGAGACATGGGTAGTGTGTTTGATTTATCGCACTGGCTCCTTTTATTCCCTGGAATTAGCGGTTCCAAAATTGGGATGGGAGACTACTTCTAGTCCTAAGAGTTGTTCATGATGTTTGCTAAACCCAGAAACAAAGAAGACTTTGCTTTATGAATGATAACAATTTGAGCCAAGGGAATGTGTTTTTGACTCATGTTATTCACTCGCAGCGACAGTAATTTCTTCACTTTTTCTAAACGTTTAACCCCCCCCCTCTATTATTATGCGTTATCCTTACTGTTGTAGGATATTGAATTATTTATTTTCCCTGCATTTTTCACTAGGATAAGGATGCAAATTCTTACTGCTACAAATATAAGTCTCACCACATTCCATTCTATGAATTTTCTCCATGTTTACCTACAACGCAAATTTTGCACAATTTTTACTTCCCCCTGGGTTCACTGCACTTCTCTTACCAAATATGGTGGCTCTTTTGTTTTCAAATACGATAAGCGAAAGAGATTTCATAACTTTCAATGGTTTCACCTTCAAGCGAACTGAACGCTTCTCCACCGTCCGCGTCCCTGATTGGCTTAGACGCCGCGTGAATGGATTGAATAATTATCTCATCTCTGACTGGCGAGAAGAAAAGGCGAGAAGAAAAGACAACGCGAGAAGAAAAGGTGTTTGTTTACATAGCCTAATGCTCGCATTTAGGAATCCAAGATTAGAATCACAGAAGATGACTGGATCACTCGCCGTTAACGGAAATAGAGCTGTGGAGACTAGTTGGCTGCCGACAGAAAAAGAAGTTTGAGAATGAGAAAAATCAGAGAAAGAAATCGCCAGCACGTCAGAACCTCGAAAGGCGGAAAGGACGGGAAAGCAAAATTTTTGTGTATAAAGTACATCACGTCAGTTATAGTTGCACGTTATTAAGATTTTTGGTGAGTTTGAAATTTTTCAATAAAAGTACGATTTTTCATTTTCTTTTTACATTTTATTTTTGTATTTTTGGGCTTTGGGATTTAAAATTGGAGCAGTTGTGTATCCGTGCAAGTTGAGAGATATCTGTACTGGTTTTCAACGCGAGAAGAAAAGTACAATAAATCGGGTATGGAATGACACAAAAATCGATCATATACTCTAATCTTCCTCAGAAGCGATGTGATAAATTATTGATTTTTATCATATCGCTTCTGAGGGAGGTCAGAATATATGATCGATTTCATAATCTTAGACAAAATATTTAACAAATTATCAGTTGTTACCGTAAAATTCTGCGCATTTCGGGCAACTATTGGTTTTACCGATTTCTTTGTTTAAGTTGCGTATTATCTTATTCATTTTATTAAATAACTTCAAACAACTTAGCTCATGTACAAATAAGTTGATATAATTTCCTTTTTTCTCTCACATAGCAGACTACAATCACAATTCTCGGTTAGTATTTTTTCTTATTTTTCGTCCAAGATCTGTAAACTCAGAGGGAACTAGGTAATCAATCACATGCAACAAACAAGATCTAACTGTTCCGGAAAAGATTCCTTTCATGCCTTTCTCAAAATTCTCAAACTCTCCAGAAACGATTCGTCTCTTAAGTACTTTTCAAAATTATCAAGCTCACCACAAGTAATTCCTGTTAAGCTTTCCTTAAATATTTTCGAACTCACCTATGAAGGAAAAATAACCAGGCATTAAAGAAATGGAATTCGATTCCAGCTCCTCTGTATTTCTCAAGATTGAGAAAAACCACAAGAAATCCTAAATCTGTCCCTCATTTCTTTGCTGAAATTTACGGAAACAGTTCTCATAAAGCTCAGTACATTCGAAAACTTCCCATCAGTGCCGCCACTGTGATCCGGAAAAAAACATAAAAATATAGTTAACATAACAGGCTAGACATAGCTCTTCAAACTTTAAATCCTGAGTAACAATGCAAAAAATCTCGGGATCCCGATTGCAAGACAGAACAATCCACATTGTTCAAGTTAGGAATGCAGCGAAATATTTTCAGGTCTGAAAGAAAACTAGGACAGAAAATTTAGGCTCAGAGCTCACTCTGGGCGAAAATTTTGTAGTGACTATATATACACTGAAGAGCAATTGAATTAGAGACAGCAAATGTGGCGCTGTGGGCGGCCCTGTAAACGGAAACGATATGACGTATGCAGCGATGCGACAATATAAGGAGCGATGCGACGGGAATCAGTAAGAGTCGGCTGCAGTATGGGTAAGACGAAGTATCAAAGCGCATTTGATCGTGGGCAAATTGTCGGGACCCGACGAATGGGTCACTCCATCTCAGAAGTCATGCAGGCACTGGGATTTTCACGAGCCACTGTGTCACGGGTGCACCATGAGTACATCGGATCCGGTAAAACCATCCCATCAACGGCCAACTGCCGTGGACAACAGCGTGTGGATTAACGGGGTCATCGTCGGCTAGATCGCATTGTAACAGCGGATAGACGGGCCACAGTACAAGAAATCACTCGGCAATTTAACGCTGGTGCACAAAAACGTGTAAGCAGCCACACCATCCAGAACCATCTCCTCGCTATGGGGTACAGAAGCCATCGTCCCACGAGGGTACCGCTGCTGACCGCACACCACAGGGTGCAAAGAGTAGCATGGTCGCGGGAACATTGCCACCGGACCCTAGACACGTGGGAAAATGTTGCATGGACTGATGAGTCGAGATTCACGTTGGTGCATGCGGATGGCAGGATACGAGTACGGCGCAAACTACATGAAGCAATGGATCCTTCTTTTCAACAGGGTACTCTTAAAGCTGATGGGGGTGGCATTCTCGTCTGGGGACTGTTTACGTGGATTGAAATGGGACCCCTGGTACGTGTGACATCGTCCCTCACAGGTCAACGTTACCAGGATATCCTGGACGACCATTTGCCCCCGTTTGTGCGTCTTCAACATCCTACTGGGGACCTCATCCTGCAACGAGACAATGCACCTGCCATCGCTCCGGAATTGTATCCGAATGATTGGATGAACACTCCACCGACGGACCTCGCTTCCTTGGCCAGCTAGGTCACATGACCTCAATCCCATCGAGCACATCTGGGATGCCATCGAGAGACATGTTCGAGGCTCTGACCCCCTCCATCAAATCTTCGTGAACTGTGGGAGCTTGTTCAGGGGTCGTGAATCCGTATGGCTTCCCAACGCTTCCGGTGTCTTGTCGAGTTCATGCCGAGACGAATCGCCGCCTTTATCAAAGCGAAAGGTGGTGCCACACGTTACTAGACAGGTATCCCTAATTCCATTGCTCTTCAGTGTATACATATATACAGTGAAACGTCCATTAACGGACACTTCTTAATAGCGGACATCCCTCTATAAAAGACAGTTTTTTATTCCCCCGCAGAAATGCATGGCTTCTTATGAGGCATTCACTTCTTAATAGCGGACATTCTAATTAGCAGACGCGGACACACTTAAAGTACAATATAACAGACAATTTGCTTTCGATTCTAGGAATTTTTGGAGTGTGATTCGCACAAACTCGGAAAATGTTTCCTTTTTGTTTTTTCACCCTTCCTCATTCTCTATCTTAAAAGTTTTGTTCCCGTGCCCTAGTAAATTTTTAGGCGCTAAGTTGTTTGATCATATGTAGAGGATTTTAGGAAGGGAGTGTCTGAAGCCCCAGGTCTTAAACAACCCTTAGAAATAGGAAGCTAGGAGATTTGGGCTAGAGTGCCAGATAGGAAAGTGACACGGAAGCGAAGTAGAAAGGGGGAGGAAGACACCCTTATTTATTACCGGGGGCCAATACCCGGAGTCCGACGGCTTAGCGTGCCCATCCGACGTACTGCGGATATTTAGTGGATCGAGCGTTCGTACCTGCATGGGATCAAACCTGAGGTCCTTTCCGTGGCAGTCACGAACGTTGCCCACTAGGCCATTCGTGGCTTTTAGGCGCTAAGTCCTATGTATCTCGGGTAAGTGGCCGAAATCGCTGGAAAGAAGGATTAACGTTCGGGCTAACCAGACAGTCCGACCCTCTCTTTGCATAGATATATCTTACCAGGAGAAACTGTTTTCTAGCTCTTCAGGTGCTCCAAATGGGTGAGACCTCAGAAACGGTGCTCCAAATGGGTGAGACCCAGCGCTCAGGGCCACCTCAGAAACGGGGACCAGCACTCAGGACCACCTCAGAAACAGAGACGAGCGCTCAGGGCCACCTCAGAAACGGGGACCAGCGCTCAGGACCACACCAGAAACCGGAACCAGTGCTCAGGGCCACCTCAGAAACGGGGAGCAACGTTCAGGGCCACCTCAGAAACGGGGACCAGCGCTCAGGGCCACCTCAGAAACGGGTACCAGCGATTAGGGCCACCTCAGAAACGGTGACCGGCGCTCAGGGCCACCTCAGAAACGGGGACCAGCGTTCAGGGCTACCTCAGATACGGGGACCAGCGATCAGGGCCACCTCAGAAACGGGGACCAGCGTTCAGGGCCACCTCAGAAACGGGGACTAGCGCTCAGGGCCACCTCAGAAACGGGGACCAGCGCTCAGGGCCAGCTTATTCGGGAACGGTAATCGGATTGAAACACACGCAAACACAACTCAGGTGTAGGTGGAAGGGACTCAGTGCACAGGGATCAATTTCAAGTCCAGATTACTAGAAATCACTTTGTTTGCAATAATCATGTAGGTTTTCCTCATCAAACTAGTTGTGAAGCAAAGATTTCTCAAACATCGATTTTAAAATGTCGCACAAACGTAAGCGCTTGGACTCTAAAAGAAAAAGTTGAAATAGTGGAGCTCAGTGAAAGGGAAAAATTAAGTGTGAGCGTTTAAGAAGATAAACTGAGCATTGGAAGAACACAAGTGAGTGAAATCTAGAAGTCTTGGCAAGGTTGTAATGGCAACCAGAAAATTAAGAGAGCTTTCCCTAAAACTGATGGTTTAGCTGTCGACACTCTTGCCTATGAATGATTTTGCCGCGCTAGAGCCAACAACATTCCCTTATCAGGGACTTTAATTCGTCAAAAGGCTTTAGAAATCGCAAATGAATTAGGATTAACAGAATGCAAAGCTTCAGGCGGCTGGATAAAAATTCATTTAGAAAACAAAATTTCACAAGAACGTAATAGATAAACAACAATGCTTGATTGAAAGAAAAAATTTTCAAGTTTTCAAAAATTATCTGACTTACCATCCTTGTCACATTTACGCCAAAAATCGGATTGTCATCTTCAAAATTTGTAATGCTTGATTATTTTGTTTAGGTTTCGATGGATACTTTTTAATAAAGCTTAATACAAGTTTGCTCTATGTATTGTATTTACATACTTATATTTACTTATGTCTTAAACTGCTTTTACGTTATAAATATAGCATGCTGTCTTAAAGTAGGCGTTTTCCAATAGCGGACACTTCTAAATAACGGACAGTTTTTCTTTCCCCTTCAATGTTCGCTATTAGGAAGTTTAACTGTATATATATTAGGGTGTCCCTTATTTGTCGATTTCAAAATATTTGAACGCATGCCCCTCAATTTTGTTCGAATTACTTTAAAACGCTATTAAAAAAAATTCGGGGTGATCGAAGCATTTTAACCCGTGCTGACTTGAGCGCGAAGATGCGGCGCGGTGGTTAATTGTCACAAGCAAGTAGCCGGGCAGACGACAGCGCTTTGCCTGGGCGACACGAAAACGTTAGCTCGGGGAATTAATTCCCTGTACGTGTAGCAGAGTTGGGCAAAATCTTAATTGAATTAATCGGTAATGCATTATAGTGCAATGGTAATGGGAACATTACAATTACCAGTATTTCATTAGAATTACATGGTAATTGTAATGACATGTAGCAGTTACCCATTATAATCGTAATGGTTAACTATATGTTGGTAATTAACCAATAACTTATGGGTAACAATACAACGTGAATAAACCAGCAACCAGTACACCCTTACACATTGTGTAGGTTATTTAACAATTGTTCCACCCCTGGGACCTCAAATGCGTGTATGCAGGTATTGGAGGTCGTACGTGTATGACATGAGCAGTTGCCCCGTCTTCGCCACAAGTAAAGTGATTTGAACGAAGTAATACATATGAAGTAAGTACGAATGGGATGTTTATTTCGGTTAGAGATACTAATTTCGTCCGTCTCCAGTACAGTATTCTCGTCCATTACATACGTTTCACTGTCCAAAATAATTACCCCACTATAGCCACGAGCACATATTGGCACTACACTCACAGTTCAGCAACTCAGGGTGCACTGCCGAATATTACAGAAATTTGCGAACTTTTAACATTTTTTGCCGTACTTCTCAAGTGTTGTTCTCCATTACTTGTCCGATACGAACACTGGACTACCTGAACTGTGAACTTGAACAAGTTGTCATTTTCTTGTAGGACTTCCGTCTACAGTGAGTAGAGTTTCGGTCCTAGCCCCCTACAGCGAGTTCGCCTTTTGGGCAGAACACAGAAACAGAAGGAATGAGAGCAAGTCTAGCGACTTTGACAGAACAGTTTGTAGTGAGATTAGAGTACAGTAGATGGCGCCACCGTACAAGTACGATGTTGCACATAGAGGGGTGAGAGAATATCAGAGGGGGGGGGCATAGGAAATGATACCATTTAACCAGTGGGTCCAGCCTGGGGGCCGTCACTTAACGTGCTCGTCCGATGCACGGCGGATATTCAGCGATTGTTAGTAAATCACACCATCTCTGAAAGATCAGCCCAGGATCGAACCTGAGGACCTTGCATTGACAGTCTGACTCATACAGACTGTCAATGCAAGGTCCTCACGGACTATTAACTGGACTACCGAGCGAATGACTCCTTTATATATACTTCACGACAGGACCTGAACCTTCTGAAATATTCTTGATTTACATAAAACTCTCCAACTTCCCACTGCGCGATTATTCTGGAACATTCTACAAACGTCTAACCCATTCTTGCCGCTTCTAGAACATTCTACACGACACTTCGGTCTCTGTCTGCTATGTTACATGGCCGACGTTTCAAGACATAGCTTTTGGCACACGTACTTTTCTATAGATTATTAGTATGTAATTATTATTAGCAAATTGTGTAATTTCATTACCAAATAATTCCATTGCGTTTGAATGGCATTATTAAATAACTGAATTATATAATCTTCATTGTAATACAATACAGATTAATTTCATTACCTTGTGCAAACCCTATTTGGGATTACCTTGTAATGCATTACCTGTTACCGCATTATCTTGCATTAGCATTACACGTTAATTGTAATTTGTACTTCATTGCTTTGTAATGCATTTCAGCCCAACTCTGACGTGCAGTCAGTTCGTTGTTGGTTCCCGGCCTTGTTACATGTGTTTGCGTTTTGTTAAACTAATATTATGTCGCATGAATTAAGAAGTCGGAAGAAAAGTGATTTTTTAGTGGGGGATGTAACACACCAAATAACCGGATGTAAACTGCCATCAAATCGATTAGTGCTGGCTGTTTTGTTTTTTAACATACGAGATGTTAAGCTCACTGTCAGTGAAAGTGCGAATCTTGTTGTGCGGGAATATAGGATATTTTGGGAAAAAGCAAGAATACCGACAAGAGTCCTGCCCAATTGTACCAAAAAGCTAATTGACTTGTATTCCGTATGGAGAAACATACAAAAATGCAAATAAGACACAAAATACTTATAAGCGCCGTGAAGAGGAGTTTCGAAACCATTTGAACAACCTATTTGATATCGCGCATGCCAATGCTCTACAAACTATCAAGATCGGAGAAGACAGGATGTCGTCTACTACTGAATACTAACTTTCTTCAGGAATGTCCTTCTACATGGGAGAACACCTTTTCATTTTTAGATGCCAAAAGAACAGTTAACACGTTAAAAGCGGCAAATGATTCAGCTGAAAAAGCTGTTCAATTAATGCAGCACTTTCACGGACTATTAACTGTTAATGAGGAACAAAAGCAGTTTGTCTTGTGTTACGTGCAAGATCATCGAAAGCTGTACACTAATTGCAAAAGAGAAACATTAAAGGGAAAATATTCACAGTAGCTTCAGAAGTGTCATTTTAGGGGTACAAATGTCTCAAGAATTTAATAAAATATTTGATATTATATTTACAGGTAATTTTGGGATTCAGATTTGCTTAATATGTAATCATTCCTAGTCAGACATAGTTTTAGAATTTGATACTCGAGTCGGCACGAGTTAACGTCATTCGATTGAGATGAAATTTCATATCTGAGTAAGTCTGACCGAAAGGAACAAATTTATGGGATATGCGCAAAAATTTGGGCAAAAAATTGTTTTCGCCCAAATAAGGGACACCCTAATATACGTATATACTGTATATATAATACCACGTTAGCCCTCCTCGCGATCGGATAACTGCAGCAACGCGACGGTGCATCGACTCCACGAGCTCTCACTAGTGCTGTGGAGACAGTGCACGCCATGCTTCCTGAAGAGTATCCCACAATTCCGTAATATTCGACAGTGGATGATTCCTGTCATTGGGCATTGCCCCGGTGGCGCAATGGTCTAAGCGCTGGCTTATGATCATTCGCCCGACAGGGGTCAGGGTTCGAATCCCGCTGAGGCATGGATGTTGTGTTTGCCTTACGGCCCTGGCTCTCTCCCTTCCCTGGAACCAGAGGCCCTAAATTAGGGACGGGCAACAGCCGATTGAGTTGCTCACGGTGATCGTTAAACCTTCAATGAAAAAAAAATCCTGGCATTGACGGCATGATGAACAGCATCCCAATTGTGTTGGATGGCATTTAAATATAACGAACGAGGGAGTCAAGTCTGGATGTTCCTCCAGCCATAATTGGGTGACTGTGGAAAGTTGAGGTGGTGCATTGTCATGTTGAAAGAGGACGCACCCGTCGGAGTGGTTGCATGACATGAGCGGGTGCATATGATTCTCAAGGATGGTTACGTAGCCTCGACCGGGCAGAGTTCCTGCAGCCATAATTAGGTGACTGTGGTGGCGCATTGTCGTGTTGAAAGAAGTCGTACCCGTAGGAGTGATTGCATGACATGAGCGGGTGCACATGATTCTCAAGAATGGTTACGTAGCCTCGACCGGGAAGAGTTTCTGCAGCCATAATTAGGTGACTGTGGTGGCGCATTGTCGTCTTGAAAGAAGTCGTACCCGTAGGAGTGATTGCATGACATGAGCGGGTGCACATGATTCTCAAGAATGGTTACGTTGCCTCGACCGGGAAGAGTTTCTGCAGCCATAATTAGGTGACTGTGGTGGCGCATTGTCGTCTTGAAAGAAGTCGTACCCGTAGGAGTGATTGCATGACATGAGCGGGTGCACATGATTCTCAAGAATGGTTACGTAGCCTCGACCGGGAAGAGTTTCTGCAGCCATAATTAGGTGACTGTGGTGGCGCATTGTCGTCTTGAAAGAAGTCGTACCCGTAGGAGTGATTGCATGACATGAGCGGGTGCACATGATTCTCAAGAATGGTTACGTAGCCTCGACCGGGCAGAGTTTCTGCAGCCATAATTAGGTGACTGTGGTGGCGCATTGTCGTCTTGAAAGAAGTCGTACCCGTAGGAGTGATTGCATGACATGAGCGGGTGCACATGATTCTCAAGAATGGTTACGTAGCCTCGACCGGGAAGAGTTTCTGCAGCCATAATTAGGTGACTGTGGTGGCGCATTGTCGTCTTGAAAGAAGTCGTACCCGTAGGAGTGATTGCATGACATGAGCGGGTGCACATGATTCTCAAGAATGGTTACGTAGCCTCGACCGGGAAGAGTTTCTGCAGCCATAATTAGGTGACTGTGGTGGCGCATTGTCGTGTTGAAAGAAGTCGTACCCGTAGGAGTGATTGCATGACATGAGCGGGTGCACATGATTCTCAAGAATGGTTACGTAGCCTCGACCGGGAAGAGTTTCTGCAGCCATAATTAGGTGACTGTGGTGGCGCATTGTCGTCTTGAAAGAAGTCGTACCCGTAGGAGTGATTGCATGACATGAGCGGGTGCACATGATTCTCAAGAATGGTTACGTAGCCTCGACCGGGAAGAGTTTCTGCAGCCATAATTAGGTGACTGTGGTGGCGCATTGTCGTGTTGAAAGAAGTCGTACCCGTAGGAGTGATTGCATGACATGAGCGGGTGCACATGATTCTCAAGAATGGTTACGTAGCCTCGACCGGGCAGAGTTTCTGCAGCCATAATTAGGTGACTGTGGTGGCGCATTGTCGTGTTGAAAGAAGTCGTACCCGTAGGAGTGATTGCATGACATGAGCGGGTGCACATGATTCTCAAGAATGGTTACGTAGCCTCGACCGGGAAGAGTTTCTGCAGCCATAATTAGGTGACTGTGGTGGCGCATTGTCGTCTTGAAAGAAGTCGTACCCGTAGGAGTGATTGCATGACATGAGCGGGTGCACATGATTCTCAAGAATGGTTACGTAGCCTCGACCGGGAAGAGTTTCTGCAGCCATAATTAGGTGACTGTGGTGGCGCATTGTCGTCTTGAAAGAAGTCGTACCCGTAGGAGTGATTGCATGACATGAGCGGGTGCACATGATTCTCAAGAATGGTTACGTAGCCTCGACCGGGCAGAGTTTCTGCAGCCATAATTAGGTGACTGTGGTGGCGCATTGTCGTCTTGAAAGAAGTCGTACCCGTAGGAGTGATTGCATGACATGAGCGGGTGCACATGATTCTCAAGAATGGTTACGTAGCCTCGACCGGGAAGAGTTTCTGCAGCCATAATTAGGTGACTGTGGTGGCGCATTGTCGTGTTGAAAGAAGTCGTACCCGTAGGAGTGATTGCATGACATGAGCGGGTGCACATGATTCTCAAGAATGGTTACGTAGCCTCGACCGGGAAGAGTTTCTGCAGCCATAATTAGGTGACTGTGGTGGCGCATTGTCGTGTTGAAAGAAGTCGTACCCGTAGGAGTGATTGCATGACATGAGCGGGTGCACATGATTCTCAAGAATGGTTACGTAGCCTCGACCGGGAAGAGTTTCTGCAGCCATAATTAGGTGACTGTGGTGGCGCATTGTCGTCTTGAAAGAAGTCGTACCCGTAGGAGTGATTGCATGACATGAGCGGGTGCACATGATTCTCAAGAATGGTTACGTAGCCTCGACCGGGAAGAGTTTCTGCAGCCATAATTAGGTGACTGTGGTGGCGCATTGTCGTGTTGAAAGAAGTCGTACCCGTAGGAGTGATTGCATGACATGAGCGGGTGCACATGATTCTCAAGAATGGTTACGTAGCCTCGACCGGGCAGAGTTTCTGCAGCCATAATTAGGTGACTGTGGTGGCGCATTGTCGTGTTGAAAGAAGTCGTACCCGTAGGAGTGATTGCATGACATGAGCGGGTGCACATGATTCTCAAGAATGGTTACGTAGCCTCGACCGGGAAGAGTTTCTGCAGCCATAATTAGGTGACTGTGGTGGCGCATTGTCGTCTTGAAAGAAGTCGTACCCGTAGGAGTGATTGCATGACATGAGCGGGTGCACATGATTCTCAAGAATGGTTACGTAGCCTCGACCGGGCAGAGTTTCTGCAGCCATAATTAGGTGACTGTGGTGGCGCATTGTCGTCTTGAAAGAAGTCGTACCCGTAGGAGTGATTGCATGACATGAGCGGGTGCACATGATTCTCAAGAATGGTTACGTAGCCTCGACCGGGAAGAGTTTCTGCAGCCATAATTAGGTGACTGTGGTGGCGCATTGTCGTCTTGAAAGAAGTCGTACCCGTAGGAGTGATTGCATGACATGAGCGGGTGCACATGATTCTCAAGAATGGTTACGTAGCCTCGACCGGGAAGAGTTTCTGCAGCCATAATTAGGTGACTGTGGTGGCGCATTGTCGTGTTGAAAGAAGTCGTACCCGTAGGAGTGATTGCATGACATGAGCGGGTGCACATGATTCTCAAGAATGGTTACGTAGCCTCGACCGGGAAGAGTTTCTGCAGCCATAATTAGGTGACTGTGGTGGCGCATTGTCGTGTTGAAAGAAGTCGTACCCGTAGGAGTGATTGCATGACATGAGCGGGTGCACATGATTCTCAAGAATGGTTACGTAGCCTCGACCGGGAAGAGTTTCTGCAGCCATAATTAGGTGACTGTGGTGGCGCATTGTCGTGTTGAAAGAAGTCGTACCCGTAGGAGTGATTGCATGACATGAGCGGGTGCACATGATTCTCAAGAATGGTTACGTAGCCTCGACCGGGCAGAGTTTCTGCAGCCATAATTAGGTGACTGTGGTGGCGCATTGTCGTCTTGAAAGAAGTCGTACCCGTAGGAGTGATTGCATGACATGAGCGGGTGCACATGATTCTCAAGAATGGTTACGTAGCCTCGACCGGGCAGAGTTTCTGCAGCCATAATTAGGTGACTGTGGTGGCGCATTGTCGTCTTGAAAGAAGTCGTACCCGTAGGAGTGATTGCATGACATGAGCGGGTGCACATGATTCTCAAGAATGGTTACGTAGCCTCGACCGGGCAGAGTTTCTGCAGCCATAATTAGGTGACTGTGGTGGCGCATTGTCGTCTTGAAAGAAGTCGTACCCGTAGGAGTGATTGCATGACATGAGCGGGTGCACATGATTCTCAAGAATGGTTACGTAGCCTCGACCGGGAAGAGTTTCTGCAGCCATAATTAGGTGACTGTGGTGGCGCATTGTCGTCTTGAAAGAAGTCGTACCCGTAGGAGTGATTGCATGACATGAGCGGGTGCACATGATTCTCAAGAATGGTTACGTAGCCTCGACCGGGCAGAGTTTCTGCAGCCATAATTAGGTGACTGTGGTGGCGCATTGTCGTCTTGAAAGAAGTCGTACCCGTAGGAGTGATTGCATGACATGAGCGGGTGCACATGATTCTCAAGAATGGTTACGTAGCCTCGACCGGGAAGAGTTTCTGCAGCCATAATTAGGTGACTGTGGTGGCGCATTGTCGTCTTGAAAGAAGTCGTACCCGTAGGAGTGATTGCATGACATGAGCGGGTGCACATGATTCTCAAGAATGGTTACGTAGCCTCGACCGGGAAGAGTTTCTGCAGCCATAATTAGGTGACTGTGGTGGCGCATTGTCGTGTTGAAAGAAGTCGTACCCGTAGGAGTGATTGCATGACATGAGCGGGTGCACATGATTCTCAAGAATGGTTACGTAGCCTCGACCGGGAAGAGTTTCTGCAGCCATAATTAGGTGACTGTGGTGGCGCATTGTCGTCTTGAAAGAAGTCGTACCCGTAGGAGTGATTGCATGACATGAGCGGGTGCACATGATTCTCAAGAATGGTTACGTAGCCTCGACCGGGCAGAGTTTCTGCAGCCATAATTAGGTGACTGTGGTGGCGCATTGTCGTCTTGAAAGAAGTCGTACCCGTAGGAGTGATTGCATGACATGAGCGGGTGCACATGATTCTCAAGAATGGTTACGTAGCCTCGACCGGGAAGAGTTTCTGCAGCCATAATTAGGTGACTGTGGTGGCGCATTGTCGTGTTGAAAGAAGTCGTACCCGTAGGAGTGATTGCATGACATGAGCGGGTGCACATGATTCTCAAGAATGGTTACGTAGCCTCGACCGGGAAGAGTTTCTGCAGCCATAATTAGGTGACTGTGGTGGCGCATTGTCGTCTTGAAAGAAGTCGTACCCGTAGGAGTGATTGCATGACATGAGCGGGTGCACATGATTCTCAAGAATGGTTACGTAGCCTCGACCGGGCAGAGTTTCTGCAGCCATAATTAGGTGACTGTGGTGGCGCATTGTCGTCTTGAAAGAAGTCGTACCCGTAGGAGTGATTGCATGACATGAGCGGGTGCACATGATTCTCAAGAATGGTTACGTAGCCTCGACCGGGAAGAGTTTCTGCAGCCATAATTAGGTGACTGTGGTGGCGCATTGTCGTCTTGAAAGAAGTCGTACCCGTAGGAGTGATTGCATGACATGAGCGGGTGCACATGATTCTCAAGAATGGTTACGTAGCCTCGACCGGGAAGAGTTTCTGCAGCCATAATTAGGTGACTGTGGTGGCGCATTGTCGTCTTGAAAGAAGTCGTACCCGTAGGAGTGATTGCATGACATGAGCGGGTGCACATGATTCTCAAGAATGGTTACGTAGCCTCGACCGGGAAGAGTTTCTGCAGCCATAATTAGGTGACTGTGGTGGCGCATTGTCGTCTTGAAAGAAGTCGTACCCGTAGGAGTGATTGCATGACATGAGCGGGTGCACATGATTCTCAAGAATGGTTACGTAGCCTCGACCGGGAAGAGTTTCTGCAGCCATAATTAGGTGACTGTGGTGGCGCATTGTCGTCTTGAAAGAAGTCGTACCCGTAGGAGTGATTGCATGACATGAGCGGGTGCACATGATTCTCAAGAATGGTTACGTAGCCTCGACCGGGAAGAGTTTCTGCAGCCATAATTAGGTGACTGTGGTGGCGCATTGTCGTCTTGAAAGAAGTCGTACCCGTAGGAGTGATTGCATGACATGAGCGGGTGCACATGATTCTCAAGAATGGTTACGTAGCCTCGACCGGGAAGAGTTTCTGCAGCCATAATTAGGTGACTGTGGTGGCGCATTGTCGTGTTGAAAGAAGTCGTACCCGTAGGAGTGATTGCATGACATGAGCGGGTGCACATGATTCTCAAGAATGGTTACGTAGCCTCGACCGGGAAGAGTTTCTGCAGCCATAATTAGGTGACTGTGGTGGCGCATTGTCGTCTTGAAAGAAGTCGTACCCGTAGGAGTGATTGCATGACATGAGCGGGTGCACATGATTCTCAAGAATGGTTACGTAGCCTCGACCGGGAAGAGTTTCTGCAGCCATAATTAGGTGACTGTGGTGGCGCATTGTCGTCTTGAAAGAAGTCGTACCCGTAGGAGTGATTGCATGACATGAGCGGGTGCACATGATTCTCAAGAATGGTTACGTAGCCTCGACCGGGCAGAGTTTCTGCAGCCATAATTAGGTGACTGTGGTGGCGCATTGTCGTCTTGAAAGAAGTCGTACCCGTAGGAGTGATTGCATGACATGAGCGGGTGCACATGATTCTCAAGAATGGTTACGTAGCCTCGACCGGGAAGAGTTTCTGCAGCCATAATTAGGTGACTGTGGTGGCGCATTGTCGTCTTGAAAGAAGTCGTACCCGTAGGAGTGATTGCATGACATGAGCGGGTGCACATGATTCTCAAGAATGGTTACGTAGCCTCGACCGGGAAGAGTTTCTGCAGCCATAATTAGGTGACTGTGGTGGCGCATTGTCGTCTTGAAAGAAGTCGTACCCGTAGGAGTGATTGCATGACATGAGCGGGTGCACATGATTCTCAAGAATGGTTACGTAGCCTCGACCGGGAAGAGTTTCTGCAGCCATAATTAGGTGACTGTGGTGGCGCATTGTCGTCTTGAAAGAAGTCGTACCCGTAGGAGTGATTGCATGACATGAGCGGGTGCACATGATTCTCAAGAATGGTTACGTAGCCTCGACCGGGAAGAGTTTCTGCAGCCATAATTAGGTGACTGTGGTGGCGCATTGTCGTCTTGAAAGAAGTCGTACCCGTAGGAGTGATTGCATGACATGAGCGGGTGCACATGATTCTCAAGAATGGTTACGTAGCCTCGACCGGGAAGAGTTTCTGCAGCCATAATTAGGTGACTGTGGTGGCGCATTGTCGTCTTGAAAGAAGTCGTACCCGTAGGAGTGATTGCATGACATGAGCGGGTGCACATGATTCTCAAGAATGGTTACGTAGCCTCGACCGGGAAGAGTTTCTGCAGCCATAATTAGGTGACTGTGGTGGCGCATTGTCGTCTTGAAAGAAGTCGTACCCGTAGGAGTGATTGCATGACATGAGCGGGTGCACATGATTCTCAAGAATGGTTACGTAGCCTCGACCGGGAAGAGTTTCTGCAGCCATAATTAGGTGACTGTGGTGGCGCATTGTCGTCTTGAAAGAAGTCGTACCCGTAGGAGTGATTGCATGACATGAGCGGGTGCACATGATTCTCAAGAATGGTTACGTAGCCTCGACCGGGAAGAGTTTCTGCAGCCATAATTAGGTGACTGTGGTGGCGCATTGTCGTCTTGAAAGAAGTCGTACCCGTAGGAGTGATTGCATGACATGAGCGGGTGCACATGATTCTCAAGAATGGTTACGTAGCCTCGACCGGGAAGAGTTTCTGCAGCCATAATTAGGTGACTGTGGTGGCGCATTGTCGTCTTGAAAGAAGTCGTACCCGTAGGAGTGATTGCATGACATGAGCGGGTGCACATGATTCTCAAGAATGGTTACGTAGCCTCGACCGGGAAGAGTTTCTGCAGCCATAATTAGGTGACTGTGGTGGCGCATTGTCGTCTTGAAAGAAGTCGTACCCGTAGGAGTGATTGCATGACATGAGCGGGTGCACATGATTCTCAAGAATGGTTACGTAGCCTCGACCGGGAAGAGTTTCTGCAGCCATAATTAGGTGACTGTGGTGGCGCATTGTCGTCTTGAAAGAAGTCGTACCCGTAGGAGTGATTGCATGACATGAGCGGGTGCACATGATTCTCAAGAATGGTTACGTAGCCTCGACCGGGAAGAGTTTCTGCAGCCATAATTAGGTGACTGTGGTGGCGCATTGTCGTCTTGAAAGAAGTCGTACCCGTAGGAGTGATTGCATGACATGAGCGGGTGCACATGATTCTCAAGAATGGTTACGTAGCCTCGACCGGGAAGAGTTTCTGCAGCCATAATTAGGTGACTGTGGTGGCGCATTGTCGTCTTGAAAGAAGTCGTACCCGTAGGAGTGATTGCATGACATGAGCGGGTGCACATGATTCTCAAGAATGGTTACGTAGCCTCGACCGGGAAGAGTTTCTGCAGCCATAATTAGGTGACTGTGGTGGCGCATTGTCGTCTTGAAAGAAGTCGTACCCGTAGGAGTGATTGCATGACATGAGCGGGTGCACATGATTCTCAAGAATGGTTACGTAGCCTCGACCGGGCAGAGTTTCTGCAGCCATAATTAGGTGACTGTGGTGGCGCATTGTCGTCTTGAAAGAAGTCGTACCCGTAGGAGTGATTGCATGACATGAGCGGGTGCACATGATTCTCAAGAATGGTTACGTAGCCTCGACCGGGAAGAGTTTCTGCAGCCATAATTAGGTGACTGTGGTGGCGCATTGTCGTCTTGAAAGAAGTCGTACCCGTAGGAGTGATTGCATGACATGAGCGGGTGCACATGATTCTCAAGAATGGTTACGTAGCCTCGACCGGGAAGAGTTTCTGCAGCCATAATTAGGTGACTGTGGTGGCGCATTGTCGTCTTGAAAGAAGTCGTACCCGTAGGAGTGATTGCATGACATGAGCGGGTGCACATGATTCTCAAGAATGGTTACGTAGCCTCGACCGGGAAGAGTTTCTGCAGCCATAATTAGGTGACTGTGGTGGCGCATTGTCGTCTTGAAAGAAGTCGTACCCGTAGGAGTGATTGCATGACATGAGCGGGTGCACATGATTCTCAAGAATGGTTACGTAGCCTCGACCGGGAAGAGTTTCTGCAGCCATAATTAGGTGACTGTGGTGGCGCATTGTCGTCTTGAAAGAAGTCGTACCCGTAGGAGTGATTGCATGACATGAGCGGGTGCACATGATTCTCAAGAATGGTTACGTAGCCTCGACCGGGCAGAGTTTCTGCAGCCATAATTAGGTGACTGTGGTGGCGCATTGTCGTCTTGAAAGAAGTCGTACCCGTAGGAGTGATTGCATGACATGAGCGGGTGCACATGATTCTCAAGAATGGTTACGTAGCCTCGACCGGGAAGAGTTTCTGCAGCCATAATTAGGTGACTGTGGTGGCGCATTGTCGTGTTGAAAGAAGTCGTACCCGTAGGAGTGATTGCATGACATGAGCGGGTGCACATGATTCTCAAGAATGGTTACGTAGCCTCGACCGGGAAGAGTTTCTGCAGCCATAATTAGGTGACTGTGGTGGCGCATTGTCGTCTTGAAAGAAGTCGTACCCGTAGGAGTGATTGCATGACATGAGCGGGTGCACATGATTCTCAAGAATGGTTACGTAGCCTCGACCGGGCAGAGTTTCTGCAGCCATAATTAGGTGACTGTGGTGGCGCATTGTCGTCTTGAAAGAAGTCGTACCCGTAGGAGTGATTGCATGACATGAGCGGGTGCACATGATTCTCAAGAATGGTTACGTAGCCTCGACCGGGAAGAGTTTCTGCAGCCATAATTAGGTGACTGTGGTGGCGCATTGTCGTCTTGAAAGAAGTCGTACCCGTAGGAGTGATTGCATGACATGAGCGGGTGCACATGATTCTCAAGAATGGTTACGTAGCCTCGACCGGGAAGAGTTTCTGCAGCCATAATTAGGTGACTGTGGTGGCGCATTGTCGTCTTGAAAGAAGTCGTACCCGTAGGAGTGATTGCATGACATGAGCGGGTGCACATGATTCTCAAGAATGGTTACGTAGCCTCGACCGGGAAGAGTTTCTGCAGCCATAATTAGGTGACTGTGGTGGCGCATTGTCGTCTTGAAAGAAGTCGTACCCGTAGGAGTGATTGCATGACATGAGCGGGTGCACATGATTCTCAAGAATGGTTACGTAGCCTCGACCGGGAAGAGTTTCTGCAGCCATAATTAGGTGACTGTGGTGGCGCATTGTCGTCTTGAAAGAAGTCGTACCCGTAGGAGTGATTGCATGACATGAGCGGGTGCACATGATTCTCAAGAATGGTTACGTAGCCTCGACCGGGAAGAGTTTCTGCAGCCATAATTAGGTGACTGTGGTGGCGCATTGTCGTCTTGAAAGAAGTCGTACCCGTAGGAGTGATTGCATGACATGAGCGGGTGCACATGATTCTCAAGAATGGTTACGTAGCCTCGACCGGGAAGAGTTTCTGCAGCCATAATTAGGTGACTGTGGTGGCGCATTGTCGTGTTGAAAGAAGTCGTACCCGTAGGAGTGATTGCATGACATGAGCGGGTGCACATGATTCTCAAGAATGGTTACGTAGCCTCGACCGGGCAGAGTTTCTGCAGCCATAATTAGGTGACTGTGGTGGCGCATTGTCGTCTTGAAAGAAGTCGTACCCGTAGGAGTGATTGCATGACATGAGCGGGTGCACATGATTCTCAAGAATGGTTACGTAGCCTCGACCGGGCAGAGTTTCTGCAGCCATAATTAGGTGACTGTGGTGGCGCATTGTCGTCTTGAAAGAAGTCGTACCCGTAGGAGTGATTGCATGACATGAGCGGGTGCACATGATTCTCAAGAATGGTTACGTAGCCTCGACCGGGCAGAGTTTCTGCAGCCATAATTAGGTGACTGTGGTGGCGCATTGTCGTCTTGAAAGAAGTCGTACCCGTAGGAGTGATTGCATGACATGAGCGGGTGCACATGATTCTCAAGAATGGTTACGTAGCCTCGACCGGGAAGAGTTTCTGCAGCCATAATTAGGTGACTGTGGTGGCGCATTGTCGTCTTGAAAGAAGTCGTACCCGTAGGAGTGATTGCATGACATGAGCGGGTGCACATGATTCTCAAGAATGGTTACGTAGCCTCGACCGGGAAGAGTTTCTGCAGCCATAATTAGGTGACTGTGGTGGCGCATTGTCGTCTTGAAAGAAGTCGTACCCGTAGGAGTGATTGCATGACATGAGCGGGTGCACATGATTCTCAAGAATGGTTACGTAGCCTCGACCGGGAAGAGTTTCTGCAGCCATAATTAGGTGACTGTGGTGGCGCATTGTCGTCTTGAAAGAAGTCGTACCCGTAGGAGTGATTGCATGACATGAGCGGGTGCACATGATTCTCAAGAATGGTTACGTAGCCTCGACCGGGAAGAGTTTCTGCAGCCATAATTAGGTGACTGTGGTGGCGCATTGTCGTCTTGAAAGAAGTCGTACCCGTAGGAGTGATTGCATGACATGAGCGGGTGCACATGATTCTCAAGAATGGTTACGTAGCCTCGACCGGGAAGAGTTTCTGCAGCCATAATTAGGTGACTGTGGTGGCGCATTGTCGTGTTGAAAGAAGTCGTACCCGTAGGAGTGATTGCATGACATGAGCGGGTGCACATGATTCTCAAGAATGGTTACGTAGCCTCGACCGGGAAGAGTTTCTGCAGCCATAATTAGGTGACTGTGGTGGCGCATTGTCGTCTTGAAAGAAGTCGTACCCGTAGGAGTGATTGCATGACATGAGCGGGTGCACATGATTCTCAAGAATGGTTACGTAGCCTCGACCGGGAAGAGTTTCTGCAGCCATAATTAGGTGACTGTGGTGGCGCATTGTCGTCTTGAAAGAAGTCGTACCCGTAGGAGTGATTGCATGACATGAGCGGGTGCACATGATTCTCAAGAATGGTTACGTAGCCTCGACCGGGAAGAGTTTCTGCAGCCATAATTAGGTGACTGTGGTGGCGCATTGTCGTCTTGAAAGAAGTCGTACCCGTAGGAGTGATTGCATGACATGAGCGGGTGCACATGATTCTCAAGAATGGTTACGTAGCCTCGACCGGGAAGAGTTTCTGCAGCCATAATTAGGTGACTGTGGTGGCGCATTGTCGTCTTGAAAGAAGTCGTACCCGTAGGAGTGATTGCATGACATGAGCGGGTGCACATGATTCTCAAGAATGGTTACGTAGCCTCGACCGGGAAGAGTTTCTGCAGCCATAATTAGGTGACTGTGGTGGCGCATTGTCGTCTTGAAAGAAGTCGTACCCGTAGGAGTGATTGCATGACATGAGCGGGTGCACATGATTCTCAAGAATGGTTACGTAGCCTCGACCGGGAAGAGTTTCTGCAGCCATAATTAGGTGACTGTGGTGGCGCATTGTCGTCTTGAAAGAAGTCGTACCCGTAGGAGTGATTGCATGACATGAGCGGGTGCACATGATTCTCAAGAATGGTTACGTAGCCTCGACCGGGAAGAGTTTCTGCAGCCATAATTAGGTGACTGTGGTGGCGCATTGTCGTCTTGAAAGAAGTCGTACCCGTAGGAGTGATTGCATGACATGAGCGGGTGCACATGATTCTCAAGAATGGTTACGTAGCCTCGACCGGGAAGAGTTTCTGCAGCCATAATTAGGTGACTGTGGTGGCGCATTGTCGTCTTGAAAGAAGTCGTACCCGTAGGAGTGATTGCATGACATGAGCGGGTGCACATGATTCTCAAGAATGGTTACGTAGCCTCGACCGGGCAGAGTTTCTGCAGCCATAATTAGGTGACTGTGGTGGCGCATTGTCGTCTTGAAAGAAGTCGTACCCGTAGGAGTGATTGCATGACATGAGCGGGTGCACATGATTCTCAAGAATGGTTACGTAGCCTCGACCGGGAAGAGTTTCTGCAGCCATAATTAGGTGACTGTGGTGGCGCATTGTCGTCTTGAAAGAAGTCGTACCCGTAGGAGTGATTGCATGACATGAGCGGGTGCACATGATTCTCAAGAATGGTTACGTAGCCTCGACCGGGAAGAGTTTCTGCAGCCATAATTAGGTGACTGTGGTGGCGCATTGTCGTCTTGAAAGAAGTCGTACCCGTAGGAGTGATTGCATGACATGAGCGGGTGCACATGATTCTCAAGAATGGTTACGTAGCCTCGACCGGGCAGAGTTTCTGCAGCCATAATTAGGTGACTGTGGTGGCGCATTGTCGTCTTGAAAGAAGTCGTACCCGTAGGAGTGATTGCATGACATGAGCGGGTGCACATGATTCTCAAGAATGGTTACGTAGCCTCGACCGGGAAGAGTTTCTGCAGCCATAATTAGGTGACTGTGGTGGCGCATTGTCGTGTTGAAAGAAGTCGTACCCGTAGGAGTGATTGCATGACATGAGCGGGTGCACATGATTCTCAAGAATGGTTACGTAGCCTCGACCGGGAAGAGTTTCTGCAGCCATAATTAGGTGACTGTGGTGGCGCATTGTCGTCTTGAAAGAAGTCGTACCCGTAGGAGTGATTGCATGACATGAGCGGGTGCACATGATTCTCAAGAATGGTTACGTAGCCTCGACCGGGCAGAGTTTCTGCAGCCATAATTAGGTGACTGTGGTGGCGCATTGTCGTCTTGAAAGAAGTCGTACCCGTAGGAGTGATTGCATGACATGAGCGGGTGCACATGATTCTCAAGAATGGTTACGTAGCCTCGACCGGGAAGAGTTTCTGCAGCCATAATTAGGTGACTGTGGTGGCGCATTGTCGTGTTGAAAGAAGTCGTACCCGTAGGAGTGATTGCATGACATGAGCGGGTGCACATGATTCTCAAGAATGGTTACGTAGCCTCGACCGGGAAGAGTTTCTGCAGCCATAATTAGGTGACTGTGGTGGCGCATTGTCGTCTTGAAAGAAGTCGTACCCGTAGGAGTGATTGCATGACATGAGCGGGTGCACATGATTCTCAAGAATGGTTACGTAGCCTCGACCGGGAAGAGTTTCTGCAGCCATAATTAGGTGACTGTGGTGGCGCATTGTCGTCTTGAAAGAAGTCGTACCCGTAGGAGTGATTGCATGACATGAGCGGGTGCACATGATTCTCAAGAATGGTTACGTAGCCTCGACCGGGAAGAGTTTCTGCAGCCATAATTAGGTGACTGTGGTGGCGCATTGTCGTGTTGAAAGAAGTCGTACCCGTAGGAGTGATTGCATGACATGAGCGGGTGCACATGATTCTCAAGAATGGTTACGTAGCCTCGACCGGGAAGAGTTTCTGCAGCCATAATTAGGTGACTGTGGTGGCGCATTGTCGTCTTGAAAGAAGTCGTACCCGTAGGAGTGATTGCATGACATGAGCGGGTGCACATGATTCTCAAGAATGGTTACGTAGCCTCGACCGGGCAGAGTTTCTGCAGCCATAATTAGGTGACTGTGGTGGCGCATTGTCGTCTTGAAAGAAGTCGTACCCGTAGGAGTGATTGCATGACATGAGCGGGTGCACATGATTCTCAAGAATGGTTACGTAGCCTCGACCGGGAAGAGTTTCTGCAGCCATAATTAGGTGACTGTGGTGGCGCATTGTCGTCTTGAAAGAAGTCGTACCCGTAGGAGTGATTGCATGACATGAGCGGGTGCACATGATTCTCAAGAATGGTTACGTAGCCTCGACCGGGAAGAGTTTCTGCAGCCATAATTAGGTGACTGTGGTGGCGCATTGTCGTCTTGAAAGAAGTCGTACCCGTAGGAGTGATTGCATGACATGAGCGGGTGCACATGATTCTCAAGAATGGTTACGTAGCCTCGACCGGGAAGAGTTTCTGCAGCCATAATTAGGTGACTGTGGTGGCGCATTGTCGTCTTGAAAGAAGTCGTACCCGTAGGAGTGATTGCATGACATGAGCGGGTGCACATGATTCTCAAGAATGGTTACGTAGCCTCGACCGGGAAGAGTTTCTGCAGCCATAATTAGGTGACTGTGGTGGCGCATTGTCGTGTTGAAAGAAGTCGTACCCGTAGGAGTGATTGCATGACATGAGCGGGTGCACATGATTCTCAAGAATGGTTACGTAGCCTCGACCGGGAAGAGTTTCTGCAGCCATAATTAGGTGACTGTGGTGGCGCATTGTCGTCTTGAAAGAAGTCGTACCCGTAGGAGTGATTGCATGACATGAGCGGGTGCACATGATTCTCAAGAATGGTTACGTAGCCTCGACCGGGCAGAGTTTCTGCAGCCATAATTAGGTGACTGTGGTGGCGCATTGTCGTCTTGAAAGAAGTCGTACCCGTAGGAGTGATTGCATGACATGAGCGGGTGCACATGATTCTCAAGAATGGTTACGTAGCCTCGACCGGGCAGAGTTTCTGCAGCCATAATTAGGTGACTGTGGTGGCGCATTGTCGTCTTGAAAGAAGTCGTACCCGTAGGAGTGATTGCATGACATGAGCGGGTGCACATGATTCTCAAGAATGGTTACGTAGCCTCGACCGGGAAGAGTTTCTGCAGCCATAATTAGGTGACTGTGGTGGCGCATTGTCGTCTTGAAAGAAGTCGTACCCGTAGGAGTGATTGCATGACATGAGCGGGTGCACATGATTCTCAAGAATGGTTACGTAGCCTCGACCGGGAAGAGTTTCTGCAGCCATAATTAGGTGACTGTGGTGGCGCATTGTCGTCTTGAAAGAAGTCGTACCCGTAGGAGTGATTGCATGACATGAGCGGGTGCACATGATTCTCAAGAATGGTTACGTAGCCTCGACCGGGAAGAGTTTCTGCAGCCATAATTAGGTGACTGTGGTGGCGCATTGTCGTCTTGAAAGAAGTCGTACCCGTAGGAGTGATTGCATGACATGAGCGGGTGCACATGATTCTCAAGAATGGTTACGTAGCCTCGACCGGGAAGAGTTTCTGCAGCCATAATTAGGTGACTGTGGTGGCGCATTGTCGTCTTGAAAGAAGTCGTACCCGTAGGAGTGATTGCATGACATGAGCGGGTGCACATGATTCTCAAGAATGGTTACGTAGCCTCGACCGGGAAGAGTTTCTGCAGCCATAATTAGGTGACTGTGGTGGCGCATTGTCGTCTTGAAAGAAGTCGTACCCGTAGGAGTGATTGCATGACATGAGCGGGTGCACATGATTCTCAAGAATGGTTACGTAGCCTCGACCGGGAAGAGTTTCTGCAGCCATAATTAGGTGACTGTGGTGGCGCATTGTCGTCTTGAAAGAAGTCGTACCCGTAGGAGTGATTGCATGACATGAGCGGGTGCACATGATTCTCAAGAATGGTTACGTAGCCTCGACCGGGAAGAGTTTCTGCAGCCATAATTAGGTGACTGTGGTGGCGCATTGTCGTCTTGAAAGAAGTCGTACCCGTAGGAGTGATTGCATGACATGAGCGGGTGCACATGATTCTCAAGAATGGTTACGTAGCCTCGACCGGGAAGAGTTTCTGCAGCCATAATTAGGTGACTGTGGTGGCGCATTGTCGTCTTGAAAGAAGTCGTACCCGTAGGAGTGATTGCATGACATGAGCGGGTGCACATGATTCTCAAGAATGGTTACGTAGCCTCGACCGGGCAGAGTTTCTGCAGCCATAATTAGGTGACTGTGGTGGCGCATTGTCGTCTTGAAAGAAGTCGTACCCGTAGGAGTGATTGCATGACATGAGCGGGTGCACATGATTCTCAAGAATGGTTACGTAGCCTCGACCGGGAAGAGTTTCTGCAGCCATAATTAGGTGACTGTGGTGGCGCATTGTCGTCTTGAAAGAAGTCGTACCCGTAGGAGTGATTGCATGACATGAGCGGGTGCACATGATTCTCAAGAATGGTTACGTAGCCTCGACCGGGAAGAGTTTCTGCAGCCATAATTAGGTGACTGTGGTGGCGCATTGTCGTCTTGAAAGAAGTCGTACCCGTAGGAGTGATTGCATGACATGAGCGGGTGCACATGATTCTCAAGAATGGTTACGTAGCCTCGACCGGGAAGAGTTTCTGCAGCCATAATTAGGTGACTGTGGTGGCGCATTGTCGTCTTGAAAGAAGTCGTACCCGTAGGAGTGATTGCATGACATGAGCGGGTGCACATGATTCTCAAGAATGGTTACGTAGCCTCGACCGGGAAGAGTTTCTGCAGCCATAATTAGGTGACTGTGGTGGCGCATTGTCGTCTTGAAAGAAGTCGTACCCGTAGGAGTGATTGCATGACATGAGCGGGTGCACATGATTCTCAAGAATGGTTACGTAGCCTCGACCGGGAAGAGTTTCTGCAGCCATAATTAGGTGACTGTGGTGGCGCATTGTCGTCTTGAAAGAAGTCGTACCCGTAGGAGTGATTGCATGACATGAGCGGGTGCACATGATTCTCAAGAATGGTTACGTAGCCTCGACCGGGAAGAGTTTCTGCAGCCATAATTAGGTGACTGTGGTGGCGCATTGTCGTCTTGAAAGAAGTCGTACCCGTAGGAGTGATTGCATGACATGAGCGGGTGCACATGATTCTCAAGAATGGTTACGTAGCCTCGACCGGGCAGAGTTTCTGCAGCCATAATTAGGTGACTGTGGTGGCGCATTGTCGTGTTGAAAGAAGTCGTACCCGTAGGAGTGATTGCATGACATGAGCGGGTGCACATGATTCTCAAGAATGGTTACGTAGCCTCGACCGGGCAGAGTTTCTGCAGCCATAATTAGGTGACTGTGGTGGCGCATTGTCGTCTTGAAAGAAGTCGTACCCGTAGGAGTGATTGCATGACATGAGCGGGTGCACATGATTCTCAAGAATGGTTACGTAGCCTCGACCGGGCAGAGTTTCTGCAGCCATAATTAGGTGACTGTGGTGGCGCATTGTCGTCTTGAAAGAAGTCGTACCCGTAGGAGTGATTGCATGACATGAGCGGGTGCACATGATTCTCAAGAATGGTTACGTAGCCTCGACCGGGAAGAGTTTCTGCAGCCATAATTAGGTGACTGTGGTGGCGCATTGTCGTCTTGAAAGAAGTCGTACCCGTAGGAGTGATTGCATGACATGAGCGGGTGCACATGATTCTCAAGAATGGTTACGTAGCCTCGACCGGGAAGAGTTTCTGCAGCCATAATTAGGTGACTGTGGTGGCGCATTGTCGTCTTGAAAGAAGTCGTACCCGTAGGAGTGATTGCATGACATGAGCGGGTGCACATGATTCTCAAGAATGGTTACGTAGCCTCGACCGGGAAGAGTTTCTGCAGCCATAATTAGGTGACTGTGGTGGCGCATTGTCGTCTTGAAAGAAGTCGTACCCGTAGGAGTGATTGCATGACATGAGCGGGTGCACATGATTCTCAAGAATGGTTACGTAGCCTCGACCGGGAAGAGTTTCTGCAGCCATAATTAGGTGACTGTGGTGGCGCATTGTCGTCTTGAAAGAAGTCGTACCCGTAGGAGTGATTGCATGACATGAGCGGGTGCACATGATTCTCAAGAATGGTTACGTAGCCTCGACCGGGAAGAGTTTCTGCAGCCATAATTAGGTGACTGTGGTGGCGCATTGTCGTCTTGAAAGAAGTCGTACCCGTAGGAGTGATTGCATGACATGAGCGGGTGCACATGATTCTCAAGAATGGTTACGTAGCCTCGACCGGGCAGAGTTTCTGCAGCCATAATTAGGTGACTGTGGTGGCGCATTGTCGTCTTGAAAGAAGTCGTACCCGTAGGAGTGATTGCATGACATGAGCGGGTGCACATGATTCTCAAGAATGGTTACGTAGCCTCGACCGGGCAGAGTTTCTGCAGCCATAATTAGGTGACTGTGGTGGCGCATTGTCGTCTTGAAAGAAGTCGTACCCGTAGGAGTGATTGCATGACATGAGCGGGTGCACATGATTCTCAAGAATGGTTACGTAGCCTCGACCGGGAAGAGTTTCTGCAGCCATAATTAGGTGACTGTGGTGGCGCATTGTCGTCTTGAAAGAAGTCGTACCCGTAGGAGTGATTGCATGACATGAGCGGGTGCACATGATTCTCAAGAATGGTTACGTAGCCTCGACCGGGAAGAGTTTCTGCAGCCATAATTAGGTGACTGTGGTGGCGCATTGTCGTCTTGAAAGAAGTCGTACCCGTAGGAGTGATTGCATGACATGAGCGGGTGCACATGATTCTCAAGAATGGTTACGTAGCCTCGACCGGGCAGAGTTTCTGCAGCCATAATTAGGTGACTGTGGTGGCGCATTGTCGTCTTGAAAGAAGTCGTACCCGTAGGAGTGATTGCATGACATGAGCGGGTGCACATGATTCTCAAGAATGGTTACGTAGCCTCGACCGGGAAGAGTTTCTGCAGCCATAATTAGGTGACTGTGGTGGCGCATTGTCGTCTTGAAAGAAGTCGTACCCGTAGGAGTGATTGCATGACATGAGCGGGTGCACATGATTCTCAAGAATGGTTACGTAGCCTCGACCGGGAAGAGTTTCTGCAGCCATAATTAGGTGACTGTGGTGGCGCATTGTCGTCTTGAAAGAAGTCGTACCCGTAGGAGTGATTGCATGACATGAGCGGGTGCACATGATTCTCAAGAATGGTTACGTAGCCTCGACCGGGCAGAGTTTCTGCAGCCATAATTAGGTGACTGTGGTGGCGCATTGTCGTCTTGAAAGAAGTCGTACCCGTAGGAGTGATTGCATGACATGAGCGGGTGCACATGATTCTCAAGAATGGTTACGTAGCCTCGACCGGGAAGAGTTTCTGCAGCCATAATTAGGTGACTGTGGTGGCGCATTGTCGTCTTGAAAGAAGTCGTACCCGTAGGAGTGATTGCATGACATGAGCGGGTGCACATGATTCTCAAGAATGGTTACGTAGCCTCGACCGGGCAGAGTTTCTGCAGCCATAATTAGGTGACTGTGGTGGCGCATTGTCGTCTTGAAAGAAGTCGTACCCGTAGGAGTGATTGCATGACATGAGCGGGTGCACATGATTCTCAAGAATGGTTACGTAGCCTCGACCGGGCAGAGTTTCTGCAGCCATAATTAGGTGACTGTGGTGGCGCATTGTCGTCTTGAAAGAAGTCGTACCCGTAGGAGTGATTGCATGACATGAGCGGGTGCACATGATTCTCAAGAATGGTTACGTAGCCTCGACCGGGAAGAGTTTCTGCAGCCATAATTAGGTGACTGTGGTGGCGCATTGTCGTCTTGAAAGAAGTCGTACCCGTAGGAGTGATTGCATGACATGAGCGGGTGCACATGATTCTCAAGAATGGTTACGTAGCCTCGACCGGGAAGAGTTTCTGCAGCCATAATTAGGTGACTGTGGTGGCGCATTGTCGTGTTGAAAGAAGTCGTACCCGTAGGAGTGATTGCATGACATGAGCGGGTGCACATGATTCTCAAGAATGGTTACGTAGCCTCGACCGGGAAGAGTTTCTGCAGCCATAATTAGGTGACTGTGGTGGCGCATTGTCGTGTTGAAAGAAGTCGTACCCGTAGGAGTGATTGCATGACATGAGCGGGTGCACATGATTCTCAAGAATGGTTACGTAGCCTCGACCGGGCAGAGTTTCTGCAGCCATAATTAGGTGACTGTGGTGGCGCATTGTCGTCTTGAAAGAAGTCGTACCCGTAGGAGTGATTGCATGACATGAGCGGGTGCACATGATTCTCAAGAATGGTTACGTAGCCTCGACCGGGCAGAGTTTCTGCAGCCATAATTAGGTGACTGTGGTGGCGCATTGTCGTCTTGAAAGAAGTCGTACCCGTAGGAGTGATTGCATGACATGAGCGGGTGCACATGATTCTCAAGAATGGTTACGTAGCCTCGACCGGGAAGAGTTTCTGCAGCCATAATTAGGTGACTGTGGTGGCGCATTGTCGTCTTGAAAGAAGTCGTACCCGTAGGAGTGATTGCATGACATGAGCGGGTGCACATGATTCTCAAGAATGGTTACGTAGCCTCGACCGGGAAGAGTTTCTGCAGCCATAATTAGGTGACTGTGGTGGCGCATTGTCGTCTTGAAAGAAGTCGTACCCGTAGGAGTGATTGCATGACATGAGCGGGTGCACATGATTCTCAAGAATGGTTACGTAGCCTCGACCGGGAAGAGTTTCTGCAGCCATAATTAGGTGACTGTGGTGGCGCATTGTCGTCTTGAAAGAAGTCGTACCCGTAGGAGTGATTGCATGACATGAGCGGGTGCACATGATTCTCAAGAATGGTTACGTAGCCTCGACCGGGAAGAGTTTCTGCAGCCATAATTAGGTGACTGTGGTGGCGCATTGTCGTCTTGAAAGAAGTCGT
Source organism: Macrothele yani (assembly GCA_039090855.1). Classification (NCBI taxonomy): domain Eukaryota; kingdom Metazoa; phylum Arthropoda; class Arachnida; order Araneae; family Macrothelidae; genus Macrothele; species Macrothele yani. The sequence continues at coordinate 71,543,032 of CM077013.1, forward strand.
ACCCGTAGGAGTGATTGCATGACATGAGCGGGTGCACATGATTCTCAAGAATGGTTACGTAGCCTCGACCGGGAAGAGTTTCTGCAGCCATAATTAGGTGACTGTGGTGGCGCATTGTCGTCTTGAAAGAAGTCGTACCCGTAGGAGTGATTGCATGACATGAGCGGGTGCACATGATTCTCAAGAATGGTTACGTAGCCTCGACCGGGAAGAGTTTCTGCAGCCATAATTAGGTGACTGTGGTGGCGCATTGTCGTCTTGAAAGAAGTCGTACCCGTAGGAGTGATTGCATGACATGAGCGGGTGCACATGATTCTCAAGAATGGTTACGTAGCCTCGACCGGGAAGAGTTTCTGCAGCCATAATTAGGTGACTGTGGTGGCGCATTGTCGTCTTGAAAGAAGTCGTACCCGTAGGAGTGATTGCATGACATGAGCGGGTGCACATGATTCTCAAGAATGGTTACGTAGCCTCGACCGGGAAGAGTTTCTGCAGCCATAATTAGGTGACTGTGGTGGCGCATTGTCGTGTTGAAAGAAGTCGTACCCGTAGGAGTGATTGCATGACATGAGCGGGTGCACATGATTCTCAAGAATGGTTACGTAGCCTCGACCGGGAAGAGTTTCTGCAGCCATAATTAGGTGACTGTGGTGGCGCATTGTCGTCTTGAAAGAAGTCGTACCCGTAGGAGTGATTGCATGACATGAGCGGGTGCACATGATTCTCAAGAATGGTTACGTAGCCTCGACCGGGCAGAGTTTCTGCAGCCATAATTAGGTGACTGTGGTGGCGCATTGTCGTCTTGAAAGAAGTCGTACCCGTAGGAGTGATTGCATGACATGAGCGGGTGCACATGATTCTCAAGAATGGTTACGTAGCCTCGACCGGGAAGAGTTTCTGCAGCCATAATTAGGTGACTGTGGTGGCGCATTGTCGTCTTGAAAGAAGTCGTACCCGTAGGAGTGATTGCATGACATGAGCGGGTGCACATGATTCTCAAGAATGGTTACGTAGCCTCGACCGGGAAGAGTTTCTGCAGCCATAATTAGGTGACTGTGGTGGCGCATTGTCGTCTTGAAAGAAGTCGTACCCGTAGGAGTGATTGCATGACATGAGCGGGTGCACATGATTCTCAAGAATGGTTACGTAGCCTCGACCGGGAAGAGTTTCTGCAGCCATAATTAGGTGACTGTGGTGGCGCATTGTCGTCTTGAAAGAAGTCGTACCCGTAGGAGTGATTGCATGACATGAGCGGGTGCACATGATTCTCAAGAATGGTTACGTAGCCTCGACCGGGCAGAGTTTCTGCAGCCATAATTAGGTGACTGTGGTGGCGCATTGTCGTCTTGAAAGAAGTCGTACCCGTAGGAGTGATTGCATGACATGAGCGGGTGCACATGATTCTCAAGAATGGTTACGTAGCCTCGACCGGGAAGAGTTTCTGCAGCCATAATTAGGTGACTGTGGTGGCGCATTGTCGTCTTGAAAGAAGTCGTACCCGTAGGAGTGATTGCATGACATGAGCGGGTGCACATGATTCTCAAGAATGGTTACGTAGCCTCGACCGGGCAGAGTTTCTGCAGCCATAATTAGGTGACTGTGGTGGCGCATTGTCGTCTTGAAAGAAGTCGTACCCGTAGGAGTGATTGCATGACATGAGCGGGTGCACATGATTCTCAAGAATGGTTACGTAGCCTCGACCGGGAAGAGTTTCTGCAGCCATAATTAGGTGACTGTGGTGGCGCATTGTCGTCTTGAAAGAAGTCGTACCCGTAGGAGTGATTGCATGACATGAGCGGGTGCACATGATTCTCAAGAATGGTTACGTAGCCTCGACCGGGCAGAGTTTCTGCAGCCATAATTAGGTGACTGTGGTGGCGCATTGTCGTCTTGAAAGAAGTCGTACCCGTAGGAGTGATTGCATGACATGAGCGGGTGCACATGATTCTCAAGAATGGTTACGTAGCCTCGACCGGGAAGAGTTTCTGCAGCCATAATTAGGTGACTGTGGTGGCGCATTGTCGTCTTGAAAGAAGTCGTACCCGTAGGAGTGATTGCATGACATGAGCGGGTGCACATGATTCTCAAGAATGGTTACGTAGCCTCGACCGGGAAGAGTTTCTGCAGCCATAATTAGGTGACTGTGGTGGCGCATTGTCGTCTTGAAAGAAGTCGTACCCGTAGGAGTGATTGCATGACATGAGCGGGTGCACATGATTCTCAAGAATGGTTACGTAGCCTCGACCGGGCAGAGTTTCTGCAGCCATAATTAGGTGACTGTGGTGGCGCATTGTCGTCTTGAAAGAAGTCGTACCCGTAGGAGTGATTGCATGACATGAGCGGGTGCACATGATTCTCAAGAATGGTTACGTAGCCTCGACCGGGAAGAGTTTCTGCAGCCATAATTAGGTGACTGTGGTGGCGCATTGTCGTGTTGAAAGAAGTCGTACCCGTAGGAGTGATTGCATGACATGAGCGGGTGCACATGATTCTCAAGAATGGTTACGTAGCCTCGACCGGGCAGAGTTTCTGCAGCCATAATTAGGTGACTGTGGTGGCGCATTGTCGTCTTGAAAGAAGTCGTACCCGTAGGAGTGATTGCATGACATGAGCGGGTGCACATGATTCTCAAGAATGGTTACGTAGCCTCGACCGGGCAGAGTTTCTGCAGCCATAATTAGGTGACTGTGGTGGCGCATTGTCGTCTTGAAAGAAGTCGTACCCGTAGGAGTGATTGCATGACATGAGCGGGTGCACATGATTCTCAAGAATGGTTACGTAGCCTCGACCGGGAAGAGTTTCTGCAGCCATAATTAGGTGACTGTGGTGGCGCATTGTCGTCTTGAAAGAAGTCGTACCCGTAGGAGTGATTGCATGACATGAGCGGGTGCACATGATTCTCAAGAATGGTTACGTAGCCTCGACCGGGAAGAGTTTCTGCAGCCATAATTAGGTGACTGTGGTGGCGCATTGTCGTCTTGAAAGAAGTCGTACCCGTAGGAGTGATTGCATGACATGAGCGGGTGCACATGATTCTCAAGAATGGTTACGTAGCCTCGACCGGGAAGAGTTTCTGCAGCCATAATTAGGTGACTGTGGTGGCGCATTGTCGTCTTGAAAGAAGTCGTACCCGTAGGAGTGATTGCATGACATGAGCGGGTGCACATGATTCTCAAGAATGGTTACGTAGCCTCGACCGGGCAGAGTTTCTGCAGCCATAATTAGGTGACTGTGGTGGCGCATTGTCGTCTTGAAAGAAGTCGTACCCGTAGGAGTGATTGCATGACATGAGCGGGTGCACATGATTCTCAAGAATGGTTACGTAGCCTCGACCGGGCAGAGTTTCTGCAGCCATAATTAGGTGACTGTGGTGGCGCATTGTCGTCTTGAAAGAAGTCGTACCCGTAGGAGTGATTGCATGACATGAGCGGGTGCACATGATTCTCAAGAATGGTTACGTAGCCTCGACCGGGAAGAGTTTCTGCAGCCATAATTAGGTGACTGTGGTGGCGCATTGTCGTGTTGAAAGAAGTCGTACCCGTAGGAGTGATTGCATGACATGAGCGGGTGCACATGATTCTCAAGAATGGTTACGTAGCCTCGACCGGGCAGAGTTTCTGCAGCCATAATTAGGTGACTGTGGTGGCGCATTGTCGTCTTGAAAGAAGTCGTACCCGTAGGAGTGATTGCATGACATGAGCGGGTGCACATGATTCTCAAGAATGGTTACGTAGCCTCGACCGGGCAGAGTTTCTGCAGCCATAATTAGGTGACTGTGGTGGCGCATTGTCGTCTTGAAAGAAGTCGTACCCGTAGGAGTGATTGCATGACATGAGCGGGTGCACATGATTCTCAAGAATGGTTACGTAGCCTCGACCGGGCAGAGTTTCTGCAGCCATAATTAGGTGACTGTGGTGGCGCATTGTCGTCTTGAAAGAAGTCGTACCCGTAGGAGTGATTGCATGACATGAGCGGGTGCACATGATTCTCAAGAATGGTTACGTAGCCTCGACCGGGAAGAGTTTCTGCAGCCATAATTAGGTGACTGTGGTGGCGCATTGTCGTCTTGAAAGAAGTCGTACCCGTAGGAGTGATTGCATGACATGAGCGGGTGCACATGATTCTCAAGAATGGTTACGTAGCCTCGACCGGGAAGAGTTTCTGCAGCCATAATTAGGTGACTGTGGTGGCGCATTGTCGTCTTGAAAGAAGTCGTACCCGTAGGAGTGATTGCATGACATGAGCGGGTGCACATGATTCTCAAGAATGGTTACGTAGCCTCGACCGGGAAGAGTTTCTGCAGCCATAATTAGGTGACTGTGGTGGCGCATTGTCGTGTTGAAAGAAGTCGTACCCGTAGGAGTGATTGCATGACATGAGCGGGTGCACATGATTCTCAAGAATGGTTACGTAGCCTCGACCGGGCAGAGTTTCTGCAGCCATAATTAGGTGACTGTGGTGGCGCATTGTCGTCTTGAAAGAAGTCGTACCCGTAGGAGTGATTGCATGACATGAGCGGGTGCACATGATTCTCAAGAATGGTTACGTAGCCTCGACCGGGCAGAGTTTCTGCAGCCATAATTAGGTGACTGTGGTGGCGCATTGTCGTCTTGAAAGAAGTCGTACCCGTAGGAGTGATTGCATGACATGAGCGGGTGCACATGATTCTCAAGAATGGTTACGTAGCCTCGACCGGGCAGAGTTTCTGCAGCCATAATTAGGTGACTGTGGTGGCGCATTGTCGTCTTGAAAGAAGTCGTACCCGTAGGAGTGATTGCATGACATGAGCGGGTGCACATGATTCTCAAGAATGGTTACGTAGCCTCGACCGGGCAGAGTTTCTGCAGCCATAATTAGGTGACTGTGGTGGCGCATTGTCGTCTTGAAAGAAGTCGTACCCGTAGGAGTGATTGCATGACATGAGCGGGTGCACATGATTCTCAAGAATGGTTACGTAGCCTCGACCGGGAAGAGTTTCTGCAGCCATAATTAGGTGACTGTGGTGGCGCATTGTCGTCTTGAAAGAAGTCGTACCCGTAGGAGTGATTGCATGACATGAGCGGGTGCACATGATTCTCAAGAATGGTTACGTAGCCTCGACCGGGCAGAGTTTCTGCAGCCATAATTAGGTGACTGTGGTGGCGCATTGTCGTCTTGAAAGAAGTCGTACCCGTAGGAGTGATTGCATGACATGAGCGGGTGCACATGATTCTCAAGAATGGTTACGTAGCCTCGACCGGGAAGAGTTTCTGCAGCCATAATTAGGTGACTGTGGTGGCGCATTGTCGTCTTGAAAGAAGTCGTACCCGTAGGAGTGATTGCATGACATGAGCGGGTGCACATGATTCTCAAGAATGGTTACGTAGCCTCGACCGGGAAGAGTTTCTGCAGCCATAATTAGGTGACTGTGGTGGCGCATTGTCGTCTTGAAAGAAGTCGTACCCGTAGGAGTGATTGCATGACATGAGCGGGTGCACATGATTCTCAAGAATGGTTACGTAGCCTCGACCGGGCAGAGTTTCTGCAGCCATAATTAGGTGACTGTGGTGGCGCATTGTCGTCTTGAAAGAAGTCGTACCCGTAGGAGTGATTGCATGACATGAGCGGGTGCACATGATTCTCAAGAATGGTTACGTAGCCTCGACCGGGAAGAGTTTCTGCAGCCATAATTAGGTGACTGTGGTGGCGCATTGTCGTGTTGAAAGAAGTCGTACCCGTAGGAGTGATTGCATGACATGAGCGGGTGCACATGATTCTCAAGAATGGTTACGTAGCCTCGACCGGGCAGAGTTTCTGCAGCCATAATTAGGTGACTGTGGTGGCGCATTGTCGTCTTGAAAGAAGTCGTACCCGTAGGAGTGATTGCATGACATGAGCGGGTGCACATGATTCTCAAGAATGGTTACGTAGCCTCGACCGGGCAGAGTTTCTGCAGCCATAATTAGGTGACTGTGGTGGCGCATTGTCGTCTTGAAAGAAGTCGTACCCGTAGGAGTGATTGCATGACATGAGCGGGTGCACATGATTCTCAAGAATGGTTACGTAGCCTCGACCGGGAAGAGTTTCTGCAGCCATAATTAGGTGACTGTGGTGGCGCATTGTCGTCTTGAAAGAAGTCGTACCCGTAGGAGTGATTGCATGACATGAGCGGGTGCACATGATTCTCAAGAATGGTTACGTAGCCTCGACCGGGCAGAGTTTCTGCAGCCATAATTAGGTGACTGTGGTGGCGCATTGTCGTGTTGAAAGAAGTCGTACCCGTCGGAGTGATTGCATGACATGAGCGGGTGCATATGATTCTCAAGAATGGTTACGTAGCCTCGACCGGGCAGAGTTTCTGCAGCCATAATTAGGTGACTGTGGTGGCGCATTGTCGTGTTGAAAGAAGTCGTACCCGTCGGAGTGATTGCATGACATGAGCGGGTGCATATGATTCTCAAGGATGGTTACGTAGCCTCTACCGGGCAGAGTTTCTGCAGCCATAATTATGTGACTGTGGGGGCACACTGTCGTGTTGAAAGAAGTCGTACCCGTCGGAGTGATTGCATGACATGAGCAAGTGCATATGATTCTCAAGAATGGTTACGTAGCCTCGACCGGGCAGAGTTTCTGCAGCCATAATTAGGTGACTGTGGTGGCGCATTGTCGTGTTGAAAGAAGTCGTACCCGTCGGAGTGATTGCATGACATGAGCGGGTGCATATGATTCTCAAGAATGGTTACGTAGCCTCGACCGGGAAGAGTTTCTGCAGCCATAATTAGGTGACTGTGGTGGCGCATTGTCGTCTTGAAAGAAGTCGTACCCGTAGGAGTGATTGCATGACATGAGCGGGTGCACATGATTCTCAAGAATGGTTACGTAGCCTCGACCGGGAAGAGTTTCTGCAGCCATAATTAGGTGACTGTGGTGGCGCATTGTCGTCTTGAAAGAAGTCGTACCCGTAGGAGTGATTGCATGACATGAGCGGGTGCACATGATTCTCAAGAATGGTTACGTAGCCTCGACCGGGAAGAGTTTCTGCAGCCATAATTAGGTGACTGTGGTGGCGCATTGTCGTGTTGAAAGAAGTCGTACCCGTAGGAGTGATTGCATGACATGAGCGGGTGCACATGATTCTCAAGAATGGTTACGTAGCCTCGACCGGGAAGAGTTTCTGCAGCCATAATTAGGTGACTGTGGTGGCGCATTGTCGTGTTGAAAGAAGTCGTACCCGTAGGAGTGATTGCATGACATGAGCGGGTGCACATGATTCTCAAGAATGGTTACGTAGCCTCGACCGGGAAGAGTTTCTGCAGCCATAATTAGGTGACTGTGGTGGCGCATTGTCGTCTTGAAAGAAGTCGTACCCGTAGGAGTGATTGCATGACATGAGCGGGTGCACATGATTCTCAAGAATGGTTACGTAGCCTCGACCGGGCAGAGTTTCTGCAGCCATAATTAGGTGACTGTGGTGGCGCATTGTCGTCTTGAAAGAAGTCGTACCCGTAGGAGTGATTGCATGACATGAGCGGGTGCACATGATTCTCAAGAATGGTTACGTAGCCTCGACCGGGAAGAGTTTCTGCAGCCATAATTAGGTGACTGTGGTGGCGCATTGTCGTCTTGAAAGAAGTCGTACCCGTAGGAGTGATTGCATGACATGAGCGGGTGCACATGATTCTCAAGAATGGTTACGTAGCCTCGACCGGGAAGAGTTTCTGCAGCCATAATTAGGTGACTGTGGTGGCGCATTGTCGTGTTGAAAGAAGTCGTACCCGTAGGAGTGATTGCATGACATGAGCGGGTGCACATGATTCTCAAGAATGGTTACGTAGCCTCGACCGGGAAGAGTTTCTGCAGCCATAATTAGGTGACTGTGGTGGCGCATTGTCGTCTTGAAAGAAGTCGTACCCGTAGGAGTGATTGCATGACATGAGCGGGTGCACATGATTCTCAAGAATGGTTACGTAGCCTCGACCGGGAAGAGTTTCTGCAGCCATAATTAGGTGACTGTGGTGGCGCATTGTCGTGTTGAAAGAAGTCGTACCCGTAGGAGTGATTGCATGACATGAGCGGGTGCACATGATTCTCAAGAATGGTTACGTAGCCTCGACCGGGAAGAGTTTCTGCAGCCATAATTAGGTGACTGTGGTGGCGCATTGTCGTCTTGAAAGAAGTCGTACCCGTAGGAGTGATTGCATGACATGAGCGGGTGCACATGATTCTCAAGAATGGTTACGTAGCCTCGACCGGGCAGAGTTTCTGCAGCCATAATTAGGTGACTGTGGTGGCGCATTGTCGTCTTGAAAGAAGTCGTACCCGTAGGAGTGATTGCATGACATGAGCGGGTGCACATGATTCTCAAGAATGGTTACGTAGCCTCGACCGGGCAGAGTTTCTGCAGCCATAATTAGGTGACTGTGGTGGCGCATTGTCGTCTTGAAAGAAGTCGTACCCGTAGGAGTGATTGCATGACATGAGCGGGTGCACATGATTCTCAAGAATGGTTACGTAGCCTCGACCGGGAAGAGTTTCTGCAGCCATAATTAGGTGACTGTGGTGGCGCATTGTCGTCTTGAAAGAAGTCGTACCCGTAGGAGTGATTGCATGACATGAGCGGGTGCACATGATTCTCAAGAATGGTTACGTAGCCTCGACCGGGAAGAGTTTCTGCAGCCATAATTAGGTGACTGTGGTGGCGCATTGTCGTCTTGAAAGAAGTCGTACCCGTAGGAGTGATTGCATGACATGAGCGGGTGCACATGATTCTCAAGAATGGTTACGTAGCCTCGACCGGGCAGAGTTTCTGCAGCCATAATTAGGTGACTGTGGTGGCGCATTGTCGTCTTGAAAGAAGTCGTACCCGTAGGAGTGATTGCATGACATGAGCGGGTGCACATGATTCTCAAGAATGGTTACGTAGCCTCGACCGGGAAGAGTTTCTGCAGCCATAATTAGGTGACTGTGGTGGCGCATTGTCGTCTTGAAAGAAGTCGTACCCGTAGGAGTGATTGCATGACATGAGCGGGTGCACATGATTCTCAAGAATGGTTACGTAGCCTCGACCGGGAAGAGTTTCTGCAGCCATAATTAGGTGACTGTGGTGGCGCATTGTCGTCTTGAAAGAAGTCGTACCCGTAGGAGTGATTGCATGACATGAGCGGGTGCACATGATTCTCAAGAATGGTTACGTAGCCTCGACCGGGAAGAGTTTCTGCAGCCATAATTAGGTGACTGTGGTGGCGCATTGTCGTCTTGAAAGAAGTCGTACCCGTAGGAGTGATTGCATGACATGAGCGGGTGCACATGATTCTCAAGAATGGTTACGTAGCCTCGACCGGGCAGAGTTTCTGCAGCCATAATTAGGTGACTGTGGTGGCGCATTGTCGTCTTGAAAGAAGTCGTACCCGTAGGAGTGATTGCATGACATGAGCGGGTGCACATGATTCTCAAGAATGGTTACGTAGCCTCGACCGGGAAGAGTTTCTGCAGCCATAATTAGGTGACTGTGGTGGCGCATTGTCGTGTTGAAAGAAGTCGTACCCGTAGGAGTGATTGCATGACATGAGCGGGTGCACATGATTCTCAAGAATGGTTACGTAGCCTCGACCGGGCAGAGTTTCTGCAGCCATAATTAGGTGACTGTGGTGGCGCATTGTCGTCTTGAAAGAAGTCGTACCCGTAGGAGTGATTGCATGACATGAGCGGGTGCACATGATTCTCAAGAATGGTTACGTAGCCTCGACCGGGCAGAGTTTCTGCAGCCATAATTAGGTGACTGTGGTGGCGCATTGTCGTCTTGAAAGAAGTCGTACCCGTAGGAGTGATTGCATGACATGAGCGGGTGCACATGATTCTCAAGAATGGTTACGTAGCCTCGACCGGGAAGAGTTTCTGCAGCCATAATTAGGTGACTGTGGTGGCGCATTGTCGTCTTGAAAGAAGTCGTACCCGTAGGAGTGATTGCATGACATGAGCGGGTGCACATGATTCTCAAGAATGGTTACGTAGCCTCGACCGGGAAGAGTTTCTGCAGCCATAATTAGGTGACTGTGGTGGCGCATTGTCGTGTTGAAAGAAGTCGTACCCGTAGGAGTGATTGCATGACATGAGCGGGTGCACATGATTCTCAAGAATGGTTACGTAGCCTCGACCGGGAAGAGTTTCTGCAGCCATAATTAGGTGACTGTGGTGGCGCATTGTCGTGTTGAAAGAAGTCGTACCCGTAGGAGTGATTGCATGACATGAGCGGGTGCACATGATTCTCAAGAATGGTTACGTAGCCTCGACCGGGCAGAGTTTCTGCAGCCATAATTAGGTGACTGTGGTGGCGCATTGTCGTCTTGAAAGAAGTCGTACCCGTAGGAGTGATTGCATGACATGAGCGGGTGCACATGATTCTCAAGAATGGTTACGTAGCCTCGACCGGGCAGAGTTTCTGCAGCCATAATTAGGTGACTGTGGTGGCGCATTGTCGTCTTGAAAGAAGTCGTACCCGTAGGAGTGATTGCATGACATGAGCGGGTGCACATGATTCTCAAGAATGGTTACGTAGCCTCGACCGGGAAGAGTTTCTGCAGCCATAATTAGGTGACTGTGGTGGCGCATTGTCGTGTTGAAAGAAGTCGTACCCGTAGGAGTGATTGCATGACATGAGCGGGTGCACATGATTCTCAAGAATGGTTACGTAGCCTCGACCGGGCAGAGTTTCTGCAGCCATAATTAGGTGACTGTGGTGGCGCATTGTCGTGTTGAAAGAAGTCGTACCCGTCGGAGTGATTGCATGACATGAGCGGGTGCATATGATTCTCAAGAATGGTTACGTAGCCTCGACCGGGCAGAGTTTCTGCAGCCATAATTAGGTGACTGTGGTGGCGCATTGTCGTCTTGAAAGAAGTCGTACCCGTAGGAGTGATTGCATGACATGAGCGGGTGCACATGATTCTCAAGAATGGTTACGTAGCCTCGACCGGGCAGAGTTTCTGCAGCCATAATTAGGTGACTGTGGTGGCGCATTGTCGTCTTGAAAGAAGTCGTACCCGTAGGAGTGATTGCATGACATGAGCGGGTGCACATGATTCTCAAGAATGGTTACGTAGCCTCGACCGGGAAGAGTTTCTGCAGCCATAATTAGGTGACTGTGGTGGCGCATTGTCGTCTTGAAAGAAGTCGTACCCGTAGGAGTGATTGCATGACATGAGCGGGTGCACATGATTCTCAAGAATGGTTACGTAGCCTCGACCGGGCAGAGTTTCTGCAGCCATAATTAGGTGACTGTGGTGGCGCATTGTCGTCTTGAAAGAAGTCGTACCCGTAGGAGTGATTGCATGACATGAGCGGGTGCACATGATTCTCAAGAATGGTTACGTAGCCTCGACCGGGAAGAGTTTCTGCAGCCATAATTAGGTGACTGTGGTGGCGCATTGTCGTGTTGAAAGAAGTCGTACCCGTAGGAGTGATTGCATGACATGAGCGGGTGCACATGATTCTCAAGAATGGTTACGTAGCCTCGACCGGGCAGAGTTTCTGCAGCCATAATTAGGTGACTGTGGTGGCGCATTGTCGTCTTGAAAGAAGTCGTACCCGTAGGAGTGATTGCATGACATGAGCGGGTGCACATGATTCTCAAGAATGGTTACGTAGCCTCGACCGGGCAGAGTTTCTGCAGCCATAATTAGGTGACTGTGGTGGCGCATTGTCGTCTTGAAAGAAGTCGTACCCGTAGGAGTGATTGCATGACATGAGCGGGTGCACATGATTCTCAAGAATGGTTACGTAGCCTCGACCGGGCAGAGTTTCTGCAGCCATAATTAGGTGACTGTGGTGGCGCATTGTCGTCTTGAAAGAAGTCGTACCCGTAGGAGTGATTGCATGACATGAGCGGGTGCACATGATTCTCAAGAATGGTTACGTAGCCTCGACCGGGCAGAGTTTCTGCAGCCATAATTAGGTGACTGTGGTGGCGCATTGTCGTCTTGAAAGAAGTCGTACCCGTAGGAGTGATTGCATGACATGAGCGGGTGCACATGATTCTCAAGAATGGTTACGTAGCCTCGACCGGGAAGAGTTTCTGCAGCCATAATTAGGTGACTGTGGTGGCGCATTGTCGTCTTGAAAGAAGTCGTACCCGTAGGAGTGATTGCATGACATGAGCGGGTGCACATGATTCTCAAGAATGGTTACGTAGCCTCGACCGGGCAGAGTTTCTGCAGCCATAATTAGGTGACTGTGGTGGCGCATTGTCGTCTTGAAAGAAGTCGTACCCGTAGGAGTGATTGCATGACATGAGCGGGTGCACATGATTCTCAAGAATGGTTACGTAGCCTCGACCGGGAAGAGTTTCTGCAGCCATAATTAGGTGACTGTGGTGGCGCATTGTCGTCTTGAAAGAAGTCGTACCCGTAGGAGTGATTGCATGACATGAGCGGGTGCACATGATTCTCAAGAATGGTTACGTAGCCTCGACCGGGAAGAGTTTCTGCAGCCATAATTAGGTGACTGTGGTGGCGCATTGTCGTCTTGAAAGAAGTCGTACCCGTAGGAGTGATTGCATGACATGAGCGGGTGCACATGATTCTCAAGAATGGTTACGTAGCCTCGACCGGGCAGAGTTTCTGCAGCCATAATTAGGTGACTGTGGTGGCGCATTGTCGTCTTGAAAGAAGTCGTACCCGTAGGAGTGATTGCATGACATGAGCGGGTGCACATGATTCTCAAGAATGGTTACGTAGCCTCGACCGGGAAGAGTTTCTGCAGCCATAATTAGGTGACTGTGGTGGCGCATTGTCGTGTTGAAAGAAGTCGTACCCGTAGGAGTGATTGCATGACATGAGCGGGTGCACATGATTCTCAAGAATGGTTACGTAGCCTCGACCGGGCAGAGTTTCTGCAGCCATAATTAGGTGACTGTGGTGGCGCATTGTCGTCTTGAAAGAAGTCGTACCCGTAGGAGTGATTGCATGACATGAGCGGGTGCACATGATTCTCAAGAATGGTTACGTAGCCTCGACCGGGCAGAGTTTCTGCAGCCATAATTAGGTGACTGTGGTGGCGCATTGTCGTCTTGAAAGAAGTCGTACCCGTAGGAGTGATTGCATGACATGAGCGGGTGCACATGATTCTCAAGAATGGTTACGTAGCCTCGACCGGGAAGAGTTTCTGCAGCCATAATTAGGTGACTGTGGTGGCGCATTGTCGTCTTGAAAGAAGTCGTACCCGTAGGAGTGATTGCATGACATGAGCGGGTGCACATGATTCTCAAGAATGGTTACGTAGCCTCGACCGGGCAGAGTTTCTGCAGCCATAATTAGGTGACTGTGGTGGCGCATTGTCGTGTTGAAAGAAGTCGTACCCGTCGGAGTGATTGCATGACATGAGCGGGTGCATATGATTCTCAAGAATGGTTACGTAGCCTCGACCGGGCAGAGTTTCTGCAGCCATAATTAGGTGACTGTGGTGGCGCATTGTCGTGTTGAAAGAAGTCGTACCCGTCGGAGTGATTGCATGACATGAGCGGGGCATATGATTCTCAAGGATGGTTACGTAGCCTCTACCGGGCAGAGTTTCTGCAGCCATAATTATGTGACTGTGGGGGCACACTGTCGTGTTGAAAGAAGTCGTACCCGTCGGAGTGATTGCATGACATGAGCAAGTGCATATGATTCTCAAGAATGGTTACGTAGCCTCGACCGGGCAGAGTTTCTGCAGCCATAATTAGGTGACTGTGGTGGCGCATTGTCGTGTTGAAAGAAGTCGTACCCGTCGGAGTGATTGCATGACATGAGCGGGTGCATATGATTCTCAAGAATGGTTACGTAGCCTCGACCGGGCAGAGTTTCTGCAGCCATAATTAGGTGACTGTGGTGGCGCATTGTCGTGTTGAAAGAAGTCGTACCCGTAGGAGTGATTGCATGACATGAGCGGGTGCACATGATTCTCAAGAATGGTTACGTAGCCTCGACCGGGAAGAGTTTCTGCAGCCATAATTAGGTGACTGTGGTGGCGCATTGTCGTCTTGAAAGAAGTCGTACCCGTAGGAGTGATTGCATGACATGAGCGGGTGCACATGATTCTCAAGAATGGTTACGTAGCCTCGACCGGGAAGAGTTTCTGCAGCCATAATTAGGTGACTGTGGTGGCGCATTGTCGTGTTGAAAGAAGTCGTACCCGTAGGAGTGATTGCATGACATGAGCGGGTGCACATGATTCTCAAGAATGGTTACGTAGCCTCGACCGGGAAGAGTTTCTGCAGCCATAATTAGGTGACTGTGGTGGCGCATTGTCGTGTTGAAAGAAGTCGTACCCGTAGGAGTGATTGCATGACATGAGCGGGTGCACATGATTCTCAAGAATGGTTACGTAGCCTCGACCGGGAAGAGTTTCTGCAGCCATAATTAGGTGACTGTGGTGGCGCATTGTCGTCTTGAAAGAAGTCGTACCCGTAGGAGTGATTGCATGACATGAGCGGGTGCACATGATTCTCAAGAATGGTTACGTAGCCTCGACCGGGCAGAGTTTCTGCAGCCATAATTAGGTGACTGTGGTGGCGCATTGTCGTCTTGAAAGAAGTCGTACCCGTAGGAGTGATTGCATGACATGAGCGGGTGCACATGATTCTCAAGAATGGTTACGTAGCCTCGACCGGGAAGAGTTTCTGCAGCCATAATTAGGTGACTGTGGTGGCGCATTGTCGTCTTGAAAGAAGTCGTACCCGTAGGAGTGATTGCATGACATGAGCGGGTGCACATGATTCTCAAGAATGGTTACGTAGCCTCGACCGGGAAGAGTTTCTGCAGCCATAATTAGGTGACTGTGGTGGCGCATTGTCGTGTTGAAAGAAGTCGTACCCGTAGGAGTGATTGCATGACATGAGCGGGTGCACATGATTCTCAAGAATGGTTACGTAGCCTCGACCGGGAAGAGTTTCTGCAGCCATAATTAGGTGACTGTGGTGGCGCATTGTCGTCTTGAAAGAAGTCGTACCCGTAGGAGTGATTGCATGACATGAGCGGGTGCACATGATTCTCAAGAATGGTTACGTAGCCTCGACCGGGAAGAGTTTCTGCAGCCATAATTAGGTGACTGTGGTGGCGCATTGTCGTGTTGAAAGAAGTCGTACCCGTAGGAGTGATTGCATGACATGAGCGGGTGCACATGATTCTCAAGAATGGTTACGTAGCCTCGACCGGGAAGAGTTTCTGCAGCCATAATTAGGTGACTGTGGTGGCGCATTGTCGTCTTGAAAGAAGTCGTACCCGTAGGAGTGATTGCATGACATGAGCGGGTGCACATGATTCTCAAGAATGGTTACGTAGCCTCGACCGGGCAGAGTTTCTGCAGCCATAATTAGGTGACTGTGGTGGCGCATTGTCGTCTTGAAAGAAGTCGTACCCGTAGGAGTGATTGCATGACATGAGCGGGTGCACATGATTCTCAAGAATGGTTACGTAGCCTCGACCGGGCAGAGTTTCTGCAGCCATAATTAGGTGACTGTGGTGGCGCATTGTCGTCTTGAAAGAAGTCGTACCCGTAGGAGTGATTGCATGACATGAGCGGGTGCACATGATTCTCAAGAATGGTTACGTAGCCTCGACCGGGAAGAGTTTCTGCAGCCATAATTAGGTGACTGTGGTGGCGCATTGTCGTCTTGAAAGAAGTCGTACCCGTAGGAGTGATTGCATGACATGAGCGGGTGCACATGATTCTCAAGAATGGTTACGTAGCCTCGACCGGGAAGAGTTTCTGCAGCCATAATTAGGTGACTGTGGTGGCGCATTGTCGTCTTGAAAGAAGTCGTACCCGTAGGAGTGATTGCATGACATGAGCGGGTGCACATGATTCTCAAGAATGGTTACGTAGCCTCGACCGGGCAGAGTTTCTGCAGCCATAATTAGGTGACTGTGGTGGCGCATTGTCGTCTTGAAAGAAGTCGTACCCGTAGGAGTGATTGCATGACATGAGCGGGTGCACATGATTCTCAAGAATGGTTACGTAGCCTCGACCGGGAAGAGTTTCTGCAGCCATAATTAGGTGACTGTGGTGGCGCATTGTCGTCTTGAAAGAAGTCGTACCCGTAGGAGTGATTGCATGACATGAGCGGGTGCACATGATTCTCAAGAATGGTTACGTAGCCTCGACCGGGCAGAGTTTCTGCAGCCATAATTAGGTGACTGTGGTGGCGCATTGTCGTCTTGAAAGAAGTCGTACCCGTAGGAGTGATTGCATGACATGAGCGGGTGCACATGATTCTCAAGAATGGTTACGTAGCCTCGACCGGGAAGAGTTTCTGCAGCCATAATTAGGTGACTGTGGTGGCGCATTGTCGTGTTGAAAGAAGTCGTACCCGTAGGAGTGATTGCATGACATGAGCGGGTGCACATGATTCTCAAGAATGGTTACGTAGCCTCGACCGGGCAGAGTTTCTGCAGCCATAATTAGGTGACTGTGGTGGCGCATTGTCGTCTTGAAAGAAGTCGTACCCGTAGGAGTGATTGCATGACATGAGCGGGTGCACATGATTCTCAAGAATGGTTACGTAGCCTCGACCGGGAAGAGTTTCTGCAGCCATAATTAGGTGACTGTGGTGGCGCATTGTCGTCTTGAAAGAAGTCGTACCCGTAGGAGTGATTGCATGACATGAGCGGGTGCACATGATTCTCAAGAATGGTTACGTAGCCTCGACCGGGAAGAGTTTCTGCAGCCATAATTAGGTGACTGTGGTGGCGCATTGTCGTCTTGAAAGAAGTCGTACCCGTAGGAGTGATTGCATGACATGAGCGGGTGCACATGATTCTCAAGAATGGTTACGTAGCCTCGACCGGGCAGAGTTTCTGCAGCCATAATTAGGTGACTGTGGTGGCGCATTGTCGTCTTGAAAGAAGTCGTACCCGTAGGAGTGATTGCATGACATGAGCGGGTGCACATGATTCTCAAGAATGGTTACGTAGCCTCGACCGGGAAGAGTTTCTGCAGCCATAATTAGGTGACTGTGGTGGCGCATTGTCGTGTTGAAAGAAGTCGTACCCGTAGGAGTGATTGCATGACATGAGCGGGTGCACATGATTCTCAAGAATGGTTACGTAGCCTCGACCGGGCAGAGTTTCTGCAGCCATAATTAGGTGACTGTGGTGGCGCATTGTCGTCTTGAAAGAAGTCGTACCCGTAGGAGTGATTGCATGACATGAGCGGGTGCACATGATTCTCAAGAATGGTTACGTAGCCTCGACCGGGAAGAGTTTCTGCAGCCATAATTAGGTGACTGTGGTGGCGCATTGTCGTCTTGAAAGAAGTCGTACCCGTAGGAGTGATTGCATGACATGAGCGGGTGCACATGATTCTCAAGAATGGTTACGTAGCCTCGACCGGGAAGAGTTTCTGCAGCCATAATTAGGTGACTGTGGTGGCGCATTGTCGTCTTGAAAGAAGTCGTACCCGTAGGAGTGATTGCATGACATGAGCGGGTGCACATGATTCTCAAGAATGGTTACGTAGCCTCGACCGGGAAGAGTTTCTGCAGCCATAATTAGGTGACTGTGGTGGCGCATTGTCGTGTTGAAAGAAGTCGTACCCGTAGGAGTGATTGCATGACATGAGCGGGTGCACATGATTCTCAAGAATGGTTACGTAGCCTCGACCGGGAAGAGTTTCTGCAGCCATAATTAGGTGACTGTGGTGGCGCATTGTCGTGTTGAAAGAAGTCGTACCCGTAGGAGTGATTGCATGACATGAGCGGGTGCACATGATTCTCAAGAATGGTTACGTAGCCTCGACCGGGCAGAGTTTCTGCAGCCATAATTAGGTGACTGTGGTGGCGCATTGTCGTCTTGAAAGAAGTCGTACCCGTAGGAGTGATTGCATGACATGAGCGGGTGCACATGATTCTCAAGAATGGTTACGTAGCCTCGACCGGGCAGAGTTTCTGCAGCCATAATTAGGTGACTGTGGTGGCGCATTGTCGTCTTGAAAGAAGTCGTACCCGTAGGAGTGATTGCATGACATGAGCGGGTGCACATGATTCTCAAGAATGGTTACGTAGCCTCGACCGGGCAGAGTTTCTGCAGCCATAATTAGGTGACTGTGGTGGCGCATTGTCGTGTTGAAAGAAGTCGTACCCGTCGGAGTGATTGCATGACATGAGCGGGTGCATATGATTCTCAAGAATGGTTACGTAGCCTCGACCGGGCAGAGTTTCTGCAGCCATAATTAGGTGACTGTGGTGGCGCATTGTCGTGTTGAAAGAAGTCGTACCCGTCGGAGTGATTGCATGACATGAGCGGGTGCATATGATTCTCAAGAATGGTTACGTAGCCTCGACCGGGCAGAGTTTCTGCAGCCATAATTAGGTGACTGTGGTGGCGCATTGTCGTCTTGAAAGAAGTCGTACCCGTAGGAGTGATTGCATGACATGAGCGGGTGCACATGATTCTCAAGAATGGTTACGTAGCCTCGACCGGGCAGAGTTTCTGCAGCCATAATTAGGTGACTGTGGTGGCGCATTGTCGTCTTGAAAGAAGTCGTACCCGTAGGAGTGATTGCATGACATGAGCGGGTGCACATGATTCTCAAGAATGGTTACGTAGCCTCGACCGGGAAGAGTTTCTGCAGCCATAATTAGGTGACTGTGGTGGCGCATTGTCGTCTTGAAAGAAGTCGTACCCGTAGGAGTGATTGCATGACATGAGCGGGTGCACATGATTCTCAAGAATGGTTACGTAGCCTCGACCGGGCAGAGTTTCTGCAGCCATAATTAGGTGACTGTGGTGGCGCATTGTCGTCTTGAAAGAAGTCGTACCCGTAGGAGTGATTGCATGACATGAGCGGGTGCACATGATTCTCAAGAATGGTTACGTAGCCTCGACCGGGAAGAGTTTCTGCAGCCATAATTAGGTGACTGTGGTGGCGCATTGTCGTCTTGAAAGAAGTCGTACCCGTAGGAGTGATTGCATGACATGAGCGGGTGCACATGATTCTCAAGAATGGTTACGTAGCCTCGACCGGGCAGAGTTTCTGCAGCCATAATTAGGTGACTGTGGTGGCGCATTGTCGTCTTGAAAGAAGTCGTACCCGTAGGAGTGATTGCATGACATGAGCGGGTGCACATGATTCTCAAGAATGGTTACGTAGCCTCGACCGGGCAGAGTTTCTGCAGCCATAATTAG
This sequence comes from Macrothele yani, assembly GCA_039090855.1. Classification (NCBI taxonomy): domain Eukaryota; kingdom Metazoa; phylum Arthropoda; class Arachnida; order Araneae; family Macrothelidae; genus Macrothele; species Macrothele yani. The sequence goes on from CM077013.1 coordinate 71,562,168, forward strand.
GTGACTGTGGTGGCGCATTGTCGTCTTGAAAGAAGTCGTACCCGTAGGAGTGATTGCATGACATGAGCGGGTGCACATGATTCTCAAGAATGGTTACGTAGCCTCGACCGGGCAGAGTTTCTGCAGCCATAATTAGGTGACTGTGGTGGCGCATTGTCGTCTTGAAAGAAGTCGTACCCGTAGGAGTGATTGCATGACATGAGCGGGTGCACATGATTCTCAAGAATGGTTACGTAGCCTCGACCGGGCAGAGTTTCTGCAGCCATAATTAGGTGACTGTGGTGGCGCATTGTCGTCTTGAAAGAAGTCGTACCCGTAGGAGTGATTGCATGACATGAGCGGGTGCACATGATTCTCAAGAATGGTTACGTAGCCTCGACCGGGAAGAGTTTCTGCAGCCATAATTAGGTGACTGTGGTGGCGCATTGTCGTCTTGAAAGAAGTCGTACCCGTAGGAGTGATTGCATGACATGAGCGGGTGCACATGATTCTCAAGAATGGTTACGTAGCCTCGACCGGGCAGAGTTTCTGCAGCCATAATTAGGTGACTGTGGTGGCGCATTGTCGTCTTGAAAGAAGTCGTACCCGTAGGAGTGATTGCATGACATGAGCGGGTGCACATGATTCTCAAGAATGGTTACGTAGCCTCGACCGGGAAGAGTTTCTGCAGCCATAATTAGGTGACTGTGGTGGCGCATTGTCGTCTTGAAAGAAGTCGTACCCGTAGGAGTGATTGCATGACATGAGCGGGTGCACATGATTCTCAAGAATGGTTACGTAGCCTCGACCGGGAAGAGTTTCTGCAGCCATAATTAGGTGACTGTGGTGGCGCATTGTCGTCTTGAAAGAAGTCGTACCCGTAGGAGTGATTGCATGACATGAGCGGGTGCACATGATTCTCAAGAATGGTTACGTAGCCTCGACCGGGCAGAGTTTCTGCAGCCATAATTAGGTGACTGTGGTGGCGCATTGTCGTCTTGAAAGAAGTCGTACCCGTAGGAGTGATTGCATGACATGAGCGGGTGCACATGATTCTCAAGAATGGTTACGTAGCCTCGACCGGGAAGAGTTTCTGCAGCCATAATTAGGTGACTGTGGTGGCGCATTGTCGTGTTGAAAGAAGTCGTACCCGTAGGAGTGATTGCATGACATGAGCGGGTGCACATGATTCTCAAGAATGGTTACGTAGCCTCGACCGGGCAGAGTTTCTGCAGCCATAATTAGGTGACTGTGGTGGCGCATTGTCGTCTTGAAAGAAGTCGTACCCGTAGGAGTGATTGCATGACATGAGCGGGTGCACATGATTCTCAAGAATGGTTACGTAGCCTCGACCGGGCAGAGTTTCTGCAGCCATAATTAGGTGACTGTGGTGGCGCATTGTCGTCTTGAAAGAAGTCGTACCCGTAGGAGTGATTGCATGACATGAGCGGGTGCACATGATTCTCAAGAATGGTTACGTAGCCTCGACCGGGAAGAGTTTCTGCAGCCATAATTAGGTGACTGTGGTGGCGCATTGTCGTCTTGAAAGAAGTCGTACCCGTAGGAGTGATTGCATGACATGAGCGGGTGCACATGATTCTCAAGAATGGTTACGTAGCCTCGACCGGGCAGAGTTTCTGCAGCCATAATTAGGTGACTGTGGTGGCGCATTGTCGTGTTGAAAGAAGTCGTACCCGTAGGAGTGATTGCATGACATGAGCGGGTGCACATGATTCTCAAGAATGGTTACGTAGCCTCGACCGGGCAGAGTTTCTGCAGCCATAATTAGGTGACTGTGGTGGCGCATTGTCGTCTTGAAAGAAGTCGTACCCGTAGGAGTGATTGCATGACATGAGCGGGTGCACATGATTCTCAAGAATGGTTACGTAGCCTCGACCGGGCAGAGTTTCTGCAGCCATAATTAGGTGACTGTGGTGGCGCATTGTCGTGTTGAAAGAAGTCGTACCCGTAGGAGTGATTGCATGACATGAGCGGGTGCACATGATTCTCAAGAATGGTTACGTAGCCTCGACCGGGCAGAGTTTCTGCAGCCATAATTAGGTGACTGTGGTGGCGCATTGTCGTCTTGAAAGAAGTCGTACCCGTAGGAGTGATTGCATGACATGAGCGGGTGCACATGATTCTCAAGAATGGTTACGTAGCCTCGACCGGGCAGAGTTTCTGCAGCCATAATTAGGTGACTGTGGTGGCGCATTGTCGTGTTGAAAGAAGTCGTACCCGTAGGAGTGATTGCATGACATGAGCGGGTGCACATGATTCTCAAGAATGGTTACGTAGCCTCGACCGGGAAGAGTTTCTGCAGCCATAATTAGGTGACTGTGGTGGCGCATTGTCGTCTTGAAAGAAGTCGTACCCGTAGGAGTGATTGCATGACATGAGCGGGTGCACATGATTCTCAAGAATGGTTACGTAGCCTCGACCGGGAAGAGTTTCTGCAGCCATAATTAGGTGACTGTGGTGGCGCATTGTCGTGTTGAAAGAAGTCGTACCCGTAGGAGTGATTGCATGACATGAGCGGGTGCACATGATTCTCAAGAATGGTTACGTAGCCTCGACCGGGAAGAGTTTCTGCAGCCATAATTAGGTGACTGTGGTGGCGCATTGTCGTGTTGAAAGAAGTCGTACCCGTAGGAGTGATTGCATGACATGAGCGGGTGCACATGATTCTCAAGAATGGTTACGTAGCCTCGACCGGGAAGAGTTTCTGCAGCCATAATTAGGTGACTGTGGTGGCGCATTGTCGTCTTGAAAGAAGTCGTACCCGTAGGAGTGATTGCATGACATGAGCGGGTGCACATGATTCTCAAGAATGGTTACGTAGCCTCGACCGGGCAGAGTTTCTGCAGCCATAATTAGGTGACTGTGGTGGCGCATTGTCGTCTTGAAAGAAGTCGTACCCGTAGGAGTGATTGCATGACATGAGCGGGTGCACATGATTCTCAAGAATGGTTACGTAGCCTCGACCGGGAAGAGTTTCTGCAGCCATAATTAGGTGACTGTGGTGGCGCATTGTCGTCTTGAAAGAAGTCGTACCCGTAGGAGTGATTGCATGACATGAGCGGGTGCACATGATTCTCAAGAATGGTTACGTAGCCTCGACCGGGAAGAGTTTCTGCAGCCATAATTAGGTGACTGTGGTGGCGCATTGTCGTTGAAAGAAGTCGTACCCGTAGGAGTGATTGCATGACATGAGCGGGTGCACATGATTCTCAAGAATGGTTACGTAGCCTCGACCGGGAAGAGTTTCTGCAGCCATAATTAGGTGACTGTGGTGGCGCATTGTCGTCTTGAAAGAAGTCGTACCCGTAGGAGTGATTGCATGACATGAGCGGGTGCACATGATTCTCAAGAATGGTTACGTAGCCTCGACCGGGAAGAGTTTCTGCAGCCATAATTAGGTGACTGTGGTGGCGCATTGTCGTGTTGAAAGAAGTCGTACCCGTAGGAGTGATTGCATGACATGAGCGGGTGCACATGATTCTCAAGAATGGTTACGTAGCCTCGACCGGGAAGAGTTTCTGCAGCCATAATTAGGTGACTGTGGTGGCGCATTGTCGTCTTGAAAGAAGTCGTACCCGTAGGAGTGATTGCATGACATGAGCGGGTGCACATGATTCTCAAGAATGGTTACGTAGCCTCGACCGGGCAGAGTTTCTGCAGCCATAATTAGGTGACTGTGGTGGCGCATTGTCGTCTTGAAAGAAGTCGTACCCGTAGGAGTGATTGCATGACATGAGCGGGTGCACATGATTCTCAAGAATGGTTACGTAGCCTCGACCGGGAAGAGTTTCTGCAGCCATAATTAGGTGACTGTGGTGGCGCATTGTCGTCTTGAAAGAAGTCGTACCCGTAGGAGTGATTGCATGACATGAGCGGGTGCACATGATTCTCAAGAATGGTTACGTAGCCTCGACCGGGAAGAGTTTCTGCAGCCATAATTAGGTGACTGTGGTGGCGCATTGTCGTCTTGAAAGAAGTCGTACCCGTAGGAGTGATTGCATGACATGAGCGGGTGCACATGATTCTCAAGAATGGTTACGTAGCCTCGACCGGGCAGAGTTTCTGCAGCCATAATTAGGTGACTGTGGTGGCGCATTGTCGTCTTGAAAGAAGTCGTACCCGTAGGAGTGATTGCATGACATGAGCGGGTGCACATGATTCTCAAGAATGGTTACGTAGCCTCGACCGGGCAGAGTTTCTGCAGCCATAATTAGGTGACTGTGGTGGCGCATTGTCGTCTTGAAAGAAGTCGTACCCGTAGGAGTGATTGCATGACATGAGCGGGTGCACATGATTCTCAAGAATGGTTACGTAGCCTCGACCGGGAAGAGTTTCTGCAGCCATAATTAGGTGACTGTGGTGGCGCATTGTCGTCTTGAAAGAAGTCGTACCCGTAGGAGTGATTGCATGACATGAGCGGGTGCACATGATTCTCAAGAATGGTTACGTAGCCTCGACCGGGCAGAGTTTCTGCAGCCATAATTAGGTGACTGTGGTGGCGCATTGTCGTCTTGAAAGAAGTCGTACCCGTAGGAGTGATTGCATGACATGAGCGGGTGCACATGATTCTCAAGAATGGTTACGTAGCCTCGACCGGGAAGAGTTTCTGCAGCCATAATTAGGTGACTGTGGTGGCGCATTGTCGTCTTGAAAGAAGTCGTACCCGTAGGAGTGATTGCATGACATGAGCGGGTGCACATGATTCTCAAGAATGGTTACGTAGCCTCGACCGGGAAGAGTTTCTGCAGCCATAATTAGGTGACTGTGGTGGCGCATTGTCGTCTTGAAAGAAGTCGTACCCGTAGGAGTGATTGCATGACATGAGCGGGTGCACATGATTCTCAAGAATGGTTACGTAGCCTCGACCGGGAAGAGTTTCTGCAGCCATAATTAGGTGACTGTGGTGGCGCATTGTCGTCTTGAAAGAAGTCGTACCCGTAGGAGTGATTGCATGACATGAGCGGGTGCACATGATTCTCAAGAATGGTTACGTAGCCTCGACCGGGCAAGAGTTTCTGCAGCCATAATTAGGTGACTGTGGTGGCGCATTGTCGTCTTGAAAGAAGTCGTACCCGTAGGAGTGATTGCATGACATGAGCGGGTGCACATGATTCTCAAGAATGGTTACGTAGCCTCGACCGGGAAGAGTTTCTGCAGCCATAATTAGGTGACTGTGGTGGCGCATTGTCGTCTTGAAAGAAGTCGTACCCGTAGGAGTGATTGCATGACATGAGCGGGTGCACATGATTCTCAAGAATGGTTACGTAGCCTCGACCGGGAAGAGTTTCTGCAGCCATAATTAGGTGACTGTGGTGGCGCATTGTCGTCTTGAAAGAAGTCGTACCCGTAGGAGTGATTGCATGACATGAGCGGGTGCACATGATTCTCAAGAATGGTTACGTAGCCTCGACCGGGAAGAGTTTCTGCAGCCATAATTAGGTGACTGTGGTGGCGCATTGTCGTCTTGAAAGAAGTCGTACCCGTAGGAGTGATTGCATGACATGAGCGGGTGCACATGATTCTCAAGAATGGTTACGTAGCCTCGACCGGGAAGAGTTTCTGCAGCCATAATTAGGTGACTGTGGTGGCGCATTGTCGTCTTGAAAGAAGTCGTACCCGTAGGAGTGATTGCATGACATGAGCGGGTGCACATGATTCTCAAGAATGGTTACGTAGCCTCGACCGGGAAGAGTTTCTGCAGCCATAATTAGGTGACTGTGGTGGCGCATTGTCGTCTTGAAAGAAGTCGTACCCGTAGGAGTGATTGCATGACATGAGCGGGTGCACATGATTCTCAAGAATGGTTACGTAGCCTCGACCGGGCAGAGTTTCTGCAGCCATAATTAGGTGACTGTGGTGGCGCATTGTCGTCTTGAAAGAAGTCGTACCCGTAGGAGTGATTGCATGACATGAGCGGGTGCACATGATTCTCAAGAATGGTTACGTAGCCTCGACCGGGAAGAGTTTCTGCAGCCATAATTAGGTGACTGTGGTGGCGCATTGTCGTCTTGAAAGAAGTCGTACCCGTAGGAGTGATTGCATGACATGAGCGGGTGCACATGATTCTCAAGAATGGTTACGTAGCCTCGACCGGGAAGAGTTTCTGCAGCCATAATTAGGTGACTGTGGTGGCGCATTGTCGTCTTGAAAGAAGTCGTACCCGTAGGAGTGATTGCATGACATGAGCGGGTGCACATGATTCTCAAGAATGGTTACGTAGCCTCGACCGGGCAGAGTTTCTGCAGCCATAATTAGGTGACTGTGGTGGCGCATTGTCGTCTTGAAAGAAGTCGTACCCGTAGGAGTGATTGCATGACATGAGCGGGTGCACATGATTCTCAAGAATGGTTACGTAGCCTCGACCGGGAAGAGTTTCTGCAGCCATAATTAGGTGACTGTGGTGGCGCATTGTCGTGTTGAAAGAAGTCGTACCCGTAGGAGTGATTGCATGACATGAGCGGGTGCACATGATTCTCAAGAATGGTTACGTAGCCTCGACCGGGCAGAGTTTCTGCAGCCATAATTAGGTGACTGTGGTGGCGCATTGTCGTCTTGAAAGAAGTCGTACCCGTAGGAGTGATTGCATGACATGAGCGGGTGCACATGATTCTCAAGAATGGTTACGTAGCCTCGACCGGGAAGAGTTTCTGCAGCCATAATTAGGTGACTGTGGTGGCGCATTGTCGTCTTGAAAGAAGTCGTACCCGTAGGAGTGATTGCATGACATGAGCGGGTGCACATGATTCTCAAGAATGGTTACGTAGCCTCGACCGGGAAGAGTTTCTGCAGCCATAATTAGGTGACTGTGGTGGCGCATTGTCGTCTTGAAAGAAGTCGTACCCGTAGGAGTGATTGCATGACATGAGCGGGTGCACATGATTCTCAAGAATGGTTACGTAGCCTCGACCGGGAAGAGTTTCTGCAGCCATAATTAGGTGACTGTGGTGGCGCATTGTCGTGTTGAAAGAAGTCGTACCCGTAGGAGTGATTGCATGACATGAGCGGGTGCACATGATTCTCAAGAATGGTTACGTAGCCTCGACCGGGAAGAGTTTCTGCAGCCATAATTAGGTGACTGTGGTGGCGCATTGTCGTCTTGAAAGAAGTCGTACCCGTAGGAGTGATTGCATGACATGAGCGGGTGCACATGATTCTCAAGAATGGTTACGTAGCCTCGACCGGGAAGAGTTTCTGCAGCCATAATTAGGTGACTGTGGTGGCGCATTGTCGTCTTGAAAGAAGTCGTACCCGTAGGAGTGATTGCATGACATGAGCGGGTGCACATGATTCTCAAGAATGGTTACGTAGCCTCGACCGGGCAGAGTTTCTGCAGCCATAATTAGGTGACTGTGGTGGCGCATTGTCGTCTTGAAAGAAGTCGTACCCGTAGGAGTGATTGCATGACATGAGCGGGTGCACATGATTCTCAAGAATGGTTACGTAGCCTCGACCGGGAAGAGTTTCTGCAGCCATAATTAGGTGACTGTGGTGGCGCATTGTCGTGTTGAAAGAAGTCGTACCCGTAGGAGTGATTGCATGACATGAGCGGGTGCACATGATTCTCAAGAATGGTTACGTAGCCTCGACCGGGAAGAGTTTCTGCAGCCATAATTAGGTGACTGTGGTGGCGCATTGTCGTGTTGAAAGAAGTCGTACCCGTAGGAGTGATTGCATGACATGAGCGGGTGCACATGATTCTCAAGAATGGTTACGTAGCCTCGACCGGGAAGAGTTTCTGCAGCCATAATTAGGTGACTGTGGTGGCGCATTGTCGTCTTGAAAGAAGTCGTACCCGTAGGAGTGATTGCATGACATGAGCGGGTGCACATGATTCTCAAGAATGGTTACGTAGCCTCGACCGGGCAGAGTTTCTGCAGCCATAATTAGGTGACTGTGGTGGCGCATTGTCGTCTTGAAAGAAGTCGTACCCGTAGGAGTGATTGCATGACATGAGCGGGTGCACATGATTCTCAAGAATGGTTACGTAGCCTCGACCGGGAAGAGTTTCTGCAGCCATAATTAGGTGACTGTGGTGGCGCATTGTCGTCTTGAAAGAAGTCGTACCCGTAGGAGTGATTGCATGACATGAGCGGGTGCACATGATTCTCAAGAATGGTTACGTAGCCTCGACCGGGCAGAGTTTCTGCAGCCATAATTAGGTGACTGTGGTGGCGCATTGTCGTCTTGAAAGAAGTCGTACCCGTAGGAGTGATTGCATGACATGAGCGGGTGCACATGATTCTCAAGAATGGTTACGTAGCCTCGACCGGGAAGAGTTTCTGCAGCCATAATTAGGTGACTGTGGTGGCGCATTGTCGTCTTGAAAGAAGTCGTACCCGTAGGAGTGATTGCATGACATGAGCGGGTGCACATGATTCTCAAGAATGGTTACGTAGCCTCGACCGGGAAGAGTTTCTGCAGCCATAATTAGGTGACTGTGGTGGCGCATTGTCGTCTTGAAAGAAGTCGTACCCGTAGGAGTGATTGCATGACATGAGCGGGTGCACATGATTCTCAAGAATGGTTACGTAGCCTCGACCGGGCAGAGTTTCTGCAGCCATAATTAGGTGACTGTGGTGGCGCATTGTCGTCTTGAAAGAAGTCGTACCCGTAGGAGTGATTGCATGACATGAGCGGGTGCACATGATTCTCAAGAATGGTTACGTAGCCTCGACCGGGCAGAGTTTCTGCAGCCATAATTAGGTGACTGTGGTGGCGCATTGTCGTCTTGAAAGAAGTCGTACCCGTAGGAGTGATTGCATGACATGAGCGGGTGCACATGATTCTCAAGAATGGTTACGTAGCCTCGACCGGGCAGAGTTTCTGCAGCCATAATTAGGTGACTGTGGTGGCGCATTGTCGTCTTGAAAGAAGTCGTACCCGTAGGAGTGATTGCATGACATGAGCGGGTGCACATGATTCTCAAGAATGGTTACGTAGCCTCGACCGGGAAGAGTTTCTGCAGCCATAATTAGGTGACTGTGGTGGCGCATTGTCGTCTTGAAAGAAGTCGTACCCGTAGGAGTGATTGCATGACATGAGCGGGTGCACATGATTCTCAAGAATGGTTACGTAGCCTCGACCGGGCAGAGTTTCTGCAGCCATAATTAGGTGACTGTGGTGGCGCATTGTCGTCTTGAAAGAAGTCGTACCCGTAGGAGTGATTGCATGACATGAGCGGGTGCACATGATTCTCAAGAATGGTTACGTAGCCTCGACCGGGAAGAGTTTCTGCAGCCATAATTAGGTGACTGTGGTGGCGCATTGTCGTCTTGAAAGAAGTCGTACCCGTAGGAGTGATTGCATGACATGAGCGGGTGCACATGATTCTCAAGAATGGTTACGTAGCCTCGACCGGGAAGAGTTTCTGCAGCCATAATTAGGTGACTGTGGTGGCGCATTGTCGTCTTGAAAGAAGTCGTACCCGTAGGAGTGATTGCATGACATGAGCGGGTGCACATGATTCTCAAGAATGGTTACGTAGCCTCGACCGGGCAGAGTTTCTGCAGCCATAATTAGGTGACTGTGGTGGCGCATTGTCGTCTTGAAAGAAGTCGTACCCGTAGGAGTGATTGCATGACATGAGCGGGTGCACATGATTCTCAAGAATGGTTACGTAGCCTCGACCGGGAAGAGTTTCTGCAGCCATAATTAGGTGACTGTGGTGGCGCATTGTCGTCTTGAAAGAAGTCGTACCCGTAGGAGTGATTGCATGACATGAGCGGGTGCACATGATTCTCAAGAATGGTTACGTAGCCTCGACCGGGCAGAGTTTCTGCAGCCATAATTAGGTGACTGTGGTGGCGCATTGTCGTCTTGAAAGAAGTCGTACCCGTAGGAGTGATTGCATGACATGAGCGGGTGCACATGATTCTCAAGAATGGTTACGTAGCCTCGACCGGGAAGAGTTTCTGCAGCCATAATTAGGTGACTGTGGTGGCGCATTGTCGTCTTGAAAGAAGTCGTACCCGTAGGAGTGATTGCATGACATGAGCGGGTGCACATGATTCTCAAGAATGGTTACGTAGCCTCGACCGGGAAGAGTTTCTGCAGCCATAATTAGGTGACTGTGGTGGCGCATTGTCGTCTTGAAAGAAGTCGTACCCGTAGGAGTGATTGCATGACATGAGCGGGTGCACATGATTCTCAAGAATGGTTACGTAGCCTCGACCGGGAAGAGTTTCTGCAGCCATAATTAGGTGACTGTGGTGGCGCATTGTCGTCTTGAAAGAAGTCGTACCCGTAGGAGTGATTGCATGACATGAGCGGGTGCACATGATTCTCAAGAATGGTTACGTAGCCTCGACCGGGCAGAGTTTCTGCAGCCATAATTAGGTGACTGTGGTGGCGCATTGTCGTCTTGAAAGAAGTCGTACCCGTAGGAGTGATTGCATGACATGAGCGGGTGCACATGATTCTCAAGAATGGTTACGTAGCCTCGACCGGGCAGAGTTTCTGCAGCCATAATTAGGTGACTGTGGTGGCGCATTGTCGTCTTGAAAGAAGTCGTACCCGTAGGAGTGATTGCATGACATGAGCGGGTGCACATGATTCTCAAGAATGGTTACGTAGCCTCGACCGGGCAGAGTTTCTGCAGCCATAATTAGGTGACTGTGGTGGCGCATTGTCGTCTTGAAAGAAGTCGTACCCGTAGGAGTGATTGCATGACATGAGCGGGTGCACATGATTCTCAAGAATGGTTACGTAGCCTCGACCGGGCAGAGTTTCTGCAGCCATAATTAGGTGACTGTGGTGGCGCATTGTCGTCTTGAAAGAAGTCGTACCCGTAGGAGTGATTGCATGACATGAGCGGGTGCACATGATTCTCAAGAATGGTTACGTAGCCTCGACCGGGAAGAGTTTCTGCAGCCATAATTAGGTGACTGTGGTGGCGCATTGTCGTCTTGAAAGAAGTCGTACCCGTAGGAGTGATTGCATGACATGAGCGGGTGCACATGATTCTCAAGAATGGTTACGTAGCCTCGACCGGGAAGAGTTTCTGCAGCCATAATTAGGTGACTGTGGTGGCGCATTGTCGTCTTGAAAGAAGTCGTACCCGTAGGAGTGATTGCATGACATGAGCGGGTGCACATGATTCTCAAGAATGGTTACGTAGCCTCGACCGGGAAGAGTTTCTGCAGCCATAATTAGGTGACTGTGGTGGCGCATTGTCGTCTTGAAAGAAGTCGTACCCGTAGGAGTGATTGCATGACATGAGCGGGTGCACATGATTCTCAAGAATGGTTACGTAGCCTCGACCGGGAAGAGTTTCTGCAGCCATAATTAGGTGACTGTGGTGGCGCATTGTCGTCTTGAAAGAAGTCGTACCCGTAGGAGTGATTGCATGACATGAGCGGGTGCACATGATTCTCAAGAATGGTTACGTAGCCTCGACCGGGCAGAGTTTCTGCAGCCATAATTAGGTGACTGTGGTGGCGCATTGTCGTCTTGAAAGAAGTCGTACCCGTAGGAGTGATTGCATGACATGAGCGGGTGCACATGATTCTCAAGAATGGTTACGTAGCCTCGACCGGGAAGAGTTTCTGCAGCCATAATTAGGTGACTGTGGTGGCGCATTGTCGTCTTGAAAGAAGTCGTACCCGTAGGAGTGATTGCATGACATGAGCGGGTGCACATGATTCTCAAGAATGGTTACGTAGCCTCGACCGGGAAGAGTTTCTGCAGCCATAATTAGGTGACTGTGGTGGCGCATTGTCGTCTTGAAAGAAGTCGTACCCGTAGGAGTGATTGCATGACATGAGCGGGTGCACATGATTCTCAAGAATGGTTACGTAGCCTCGACCGGGAAGAGTTTCTGCAGCCATAATTAGGTGACTGTGGTGGCGCATTGTCGTCTTGAAAGAAGTCGTACCCGTAGGAGTGATTGCATGACATGAGCGGGTGCACATGATTCTCAAGAATGGTTACGTAGCCTCGACCGGGCAGAGTTTCTGCAGCCATAATTAGGTGACTGTGGTGGCGCATTGTCGTCTTGAAAGAAGTCGTACCCGTAGGAGTGATTGCATGACATGAGCGGGTGCACATGATTCTCAAGAATGGTTACGTAGCCTCGACCGGGAAGAGTTTCTGCAGCCATAATTAGGTGACTGTGGTGGCGCATTGTCGTCTTGAAAGAAGTCGTACCCGTAGGAGTGATTGCATGACATGAGCGGGTGCACATGATTCTCAAGAATGGTTACGTAGCCTCGACCGGGCAGAGTTTCTGCAGCCATAATTAGGTGACTGTGGTGGCGCATTGTCGTCTTGAAAGAAGTCGTACCCGTAGGAGTGATTGCATGACATGAGCGGGTGCACATGATTCTCAAGAATGGTTACGTAGCCTCGACCGGGAAGAGTTTCTGCAGCCATAATTAGGTGACTGTGGTGGCGCATTGTCGTCTTGAAAGAAGTCGTACCCGTAGGAGTGATTGCATGACATGAGCGGGTGCACATGATTCTCAAGAATGGTTACGTAGCCTCGACCGGGAAGAGTTTCTGCAGCCATAATTAGGTGACTGTGGTGGCGCATTGTCGTCTTGAAAGAAGTCGTACCCGTAGGAGTGATTGCATGACATGAGCGGGTGCACATGATTCTCAAGAATGGTTACGTAGCCTCGACCGGGCAGAGTTTCTGCAGCCATAATTAGGTGACTGTGGTGGCGCATTGTCGTCTTGAAAGAAGTCGTACCCGTAGGAGTGATTGCATGACATGAGCGGGTGCACATGATTCTCAAGAATGGTTACGTAGCCTCGACCGGGAAGAGTTTCTGCAGCCATAATTAGGTGACTGTGGTGGCGCATTGTCGTCTTGAAAGAAGTCGTACCCGTAGGAGTGATTGCATGACATGAGCGGGTGCACATGATTCTCAAGAATGGTTACGTAGCCTCGACCGGGAAGAGTTTCTGCAGCCATAATTAGGTGACTGTGGTGGCGCATTGTCGTCTTGAAAGAAGTCGTACCCGTAGGAGTGATTGCATGACATGAGCGGGTGCACATGATTCTCAAGAATGGTTACGTAGCCTCGACCGGGAAGAGTTTCTGCAGCCATAATTAGGTGACTGTGGTGGCGCATTGTCGTCTTGAAAGAAGTCGTACCCGTAGGAGTGATTGCATGACATGAGCGGGTGCACATGATTCTCAAGAATGGTTACGTAGCCTCGACCGGGCAGAGTTTCTGCAGCCATAATTAGGTGACTGTGGTGGCGCATTGTCGTCTTGAAAGAAGTCGTACCCGTAGGAGTGATTGCATGACATGAGCGGGTGCACATGATTCTCAAGAATGGTTACGTAGCCTCGACCGGGAAGAGTTTCTGCAGCCATAATTAGGTGACTGTGGTGGCGCATTGTCGTCTTGAAAGAAGTCGTACCCGTAGGAGTGATTGCATGACATGAGCGGGTGCACATGATTCTCAAGAATGGTTACGTAGCCTCGACCGGGAAGAGTTTCTGCAGCCATAATTAGGTGACTGTGGTGGCGCATTGTCGTCTTGAAAGAAGTCGTACCCGTAGGAGTGATTGCATGACATGAGCGGGTGCACATGATTCTCAAGAATGGTTACGTAGCCTCGACCGGGCAGAGTTTCTGCAGCCATAATTAGGTGACTGTGGTGGCGCATTGTCGTCTTGAAAGAAGTCGTACCCGTAGGAGTGATTGCATGACATGAGCGGGTGCACATGATTCTCAAGAATGGTTACGTAGCCTCGACCGGGAAGAGTTTCTGCAGCCATAATTAGGTGACTGTGGTGGCGCATTGTCGTCTTGAAAGAAGTCGTACCCGTAGGAGTGATTGCATGACATGAGCGGGTGCACATGATTCTCAAGAATGGTTACGTAGCCTCGACCGGGAAGAGTTTCTGCAGCCATAATTAGGTGACTGTGGTGGCGCATTGTCGTCTTGAAAGAAGTCGTACCCGTAGGAGTGATTGCATGACATGAGCGGGTGCACATGATTCTCAAGAATGGTTACGTAGCCTCGACCGGGCAGAGTTTCTGCAGCCATAATTAGGTGACTGTGGTGGCGCATTGTCGTCTTGAAAGAAGTCGTACCCGTAGGAGTGATTGCATGACATGAGCGGGTGCACATGATTCTCAAGAATGGTTACGTAGCCTCGACCGGGAAGAGTTTCTGCAGCCATAATTAGGTGACTGTGGTGGCGCATTGTCGTCTTGAAAGAAGTCGTACCCGTAGGAGTGATTGCATGACATGAGCGGGTGCACATGATTCTCAAGAATGGTTACGTAGCCTCGACCGGGCAGAGTTTCTGCAGCCATAATTAGGTGACTGTGGTGGCGCATTGTCGTCTTGAAAGAAGTCGTACCCGTAGGAGTGATTGCATGACATGAGCGGGTGCACATGATTCTCAAGAATGGTTACGTAGCCTCGACCGGGAAGAGTTTCTGCAGCCATAATTAGGTGACTGTGGTGGCGCATTGTCGTGTTGAAAGAAGTCGTACCCGTAGGAGTGATTGCATGACATGAGCGGGTGCACATGATTCTCAAGAATGGTTACGTAGCCTCGACCGGGCAGAGTTTCTGCAGCCATAATTAGGTGACTGTGGTGGCGCATTGTCGTCTTGAAAGAAGTCGTACCCGTAGGAGTGATTGCATGACATGAGCGGGTGCACATGATTCTCAAGAATGGTTACGTAGCCTCGACCGGGAAGAGTTTCTGCAGCCATAATTAGGTGACTGTGGTGGCGCATTGTCGTCTTGAAAGAAGTCGTACCCGTAGGAGTGATTGCATGACATGAGCGGGTGCACATGATTCTCAAGAATGGTTACGTAGCCTCGACCGGGAAGAGTTTCTGCAGCCATAATTAGGTGACTGTGGTGGCGCATTGTCGTCTTGAAAGAAGTCGTACCCGTAGGAGTGATTGCATGACATGAGCGGGTGCACATGATTCTCAAGAATGGTTACGTAGCCTCGACCGGGCAGAGTTTCTGCAGCCATAATTAGGTGACTGTGGTGGCGCATTGTCGTCTTGAAAGAAGTCGTACCCGTAGGAGTGATTGCATGACATGAGCGGGTGCACATGATTCTCAAGAATGGTTACGTAGCCTCGACCGGGAAGAGTTTCTGCAGCCATAATTAGGTGACTGTGGTGGCGCATTGTCGTGTTGAAAGAAGTCGTACCCGTAGGAGTGATTGCATGACATGAGCGGGTGCACATGATTCTCAAGAATGGTTACGTAGCCTCGACCGGGCAGAGTTTCTGCAGCCATAATTAGGTGACTGTGGTGGCGCATTGTCGTCTTGAAAGAAGTCGTACCCGTAGGAGTGATTGCATGACATGAGCGGGTGCACATGATTCTCAAGAATGGTTACGTAGCCTCGACCGGGCAGAGTTTCTGCAGCCATAATTAGGTGACTGTGGTGGCGCATTGTCGTCTTGAAAGAAGTCGTACCCGTAGGAGTGATTGCATGACATGAGCGGGTGCACATGATTCTCAAGAATGGTTACGTAGCCTCGACCGGGAAGAGTTTCTGCAGCCATAATTAGGTGACTGTGGTGGCGCATTGTCGTCTTGAAAGAAGTCGTACCCGTAGGAGTGATTGCATGACATGAGCGGGTGCACATGATTCTCAAGAATGGTTACGTAGCCTCGACCGGGAAGAGTTTCTGCAGCCATAATTAGGTGACTGTGGTGGCGCATTGTCGTGTTGAAAGAAGTCGTACCCGTAGGAGTGATTGCATGACATGAGCGGGTGCACATGATTCTCAAGAATGGTTACGTAGCCTCGACCGGGAAGAGTTTCTGCAGCCATAATTAGGTGACTGTGGTGGCGCATTGTCGTGTTGAAAGAAGTCGTACCCGTAGGAGTGATTGCATGACATGAGCGGGTGCACATGATTCTCAAGAATGGTTACGTAGCCTCGACCGGGCAGAGTTTCTGCAGCCATAATTAGGTGACTGTGGTGGCGCATTGTCGTCTTGAAAGAAGTCGTACCCGTAGGAGTGATTGCATGACATGAGCGGGTGCACATGATTCTCAAGAATGGTTACGTAGCCTCGACCGGGCAGAGTTTCTGCAGCCATAATTAGGTGACTGTGGTGGCGCATTGTCGTCTTGAAAGAAGTCGTACCCGTAGGAGTGATTGCATGACATGAGCGGGTGCACATGATTCTCAAGAATGGTTACGTAGCCTCGACCGGGCAGAGTTTCTGCAGCCATAATTATGTGACTGTGGTGGCACATTGTCGTGTTGAAAGAAGTCGTACCCGTCGGAGTGATTGCATGACATGAGCGGGTGCATATGATTCTCAAGGATGGTTACGTAGCCTCGACCGGGCAGAGTTTCTGCAGCCATAATTAGGTGACTGTGGTGGCGCATTGTCGTGTTGAAAGAAGTCGTACCCGTCGGAGTGATTGCATGACATGAGCGGGTGCACATGATTCTCAAGAATGGTTACGTAGCCTCGACCGGGCAGAGTTTCTGCAGCCATAATTAGGTGACTGTGGTGGCGCATTGTCGTCTTGAAAGAAGTCGTACCCGTAGGAGTGATTGCATGACATGAGCGGGTGCACATGATTCTCAAGAATGGTTACGTAGCCTCGACCGGGCAGAGTTTCTGCAGCCATAATTAGGTGACTGTGGTGGCGCATTGTCGTCTTGAAAGAAGTCGTACCCGTCGGAGTGATTGCATGACATGAGCGGGTGCACATGATTCTCAAGAATGGTTACGTAGCCTCGACCGGGAAGAGTTTCTGCAGCCATAATTAGGTGACTGTGGTGGCGCATTGTCGTCTTGAAAGAAGTCGTACCCGTAGGAGTGATTGCATGACATGAGCGGGTGCACATGATTCTCAAGAATGGTTACGTAGCCTCGACCGGGCAGAGTTTCTGCAGCCATAATTAGGTGACTGTGGTGGCGCATTGTCGTCTTGAAAGAAGTCGTACCCGTAGGAGTGATTGCATGACATGAGCGGGTGCACATGATTCTCAAGAATGGTTACGTAGCCTCGACCGGGAAGAGTTTCTGCAGCCATAATTAGGTGACTGTGGTGGCGCATTGTCGTCTTGAAAGAAGTCGTACCCGTAGGAGTGATTGCATGACATGAGCGGGTGCACATGATTCTCAAGAATGGTTACGTAGCCTCGACCGGGCAGAGTTTCTGCAGCCATAATTAGGTGACTGTGGTGGCGCATTGTCGTCTTGAAAGAAGTCGTACCCGTAGGAGTGATTGCATGACATGAGCGGGTGCACATGATTCTCAAGAATGGTTACGTAGCCTCGACCGGGCAGAGTTTCTGCAGCCATAATTAGGTGACTGTGGTGGCGCATTGTCGTCTTGAAAGAAGTCGTACCCGTAGGAGTGATTGCATGACATGAGCGGGTGCACATGATTCTCAAGAATGGTTACGTAGCCTCGACCGGGAAGAGTTTCTGCAGCCATAATTAGGTGACTGTGGTGGCGCATTGTCGTCTTGAAAGAAGTCGTACCCGTAGGAGTGATTGCATGACATGAGCGGGTGCACATGATTCTCAAGAATGGTTACGTAGCCTCGACCGGGCAGAGTTTCTGCAGCCATAATTAGGTGACTGTGGTGGCGCATTGTCGTCTTGAAAGAAGTCGTACCCGTAGGAGTGATTGCATGACATGAGCGGGTGCACATGATTCTCAAGAATGGTTACGTAGCCTCGAATGGGAAGAGTTTCTGCAGCCATAATTAGGTGACTGTGGTGGCGCATTGTCGTCTTGAAAGAAGTCGTACCCGTAGGAGTGATTGCATGACATGAGCGGGTGCACATGATTCTCAAGAATGGTTACGTAGCCTCGACCGGGAAGAGTTTCTGCAGCCATAATTAGGTGACTGTGGTGGCGCATTGTCGTCTTGAAAGAAGTCGTACCCGTAGGAGTGATTGCATGACATGAGCGGGTGCACATGATTTTCAAGAATGGTTACGTAGCCTCGACCGGGTAGAGTTTCTGCAGCCATAATTAGGTGACTGTGGTGGCGCATTGTCGTCTTGAAAGAAGTCGTACCCGTCGGAGTGATTGCATGAGATGAGCGGGTGCATATGATTCTCAAGAATGGTTACGTAGCCTCGACCGGGCAGAGTTTCTGCAGCCATAATTATGTGACTGTGGTGGCACATTGTCGTGTTGAAAGAAGTCGTACCCGTCGGAGTGATTGCATGACATGAGCAAGTGCATATGATTCTCAAGGATGGTTACGTAGCCTCGACCGGGCAGAGTTTCTGCAGCCATAATTAGGTGACTGTGGTGGCGCATTGTCGTGTTGAAAGAAGTCGTACCCGTCGGAGTGATTGCATGACATGAGCGGGGGCATATGATTCTCAAGGATGGTTACGTAGCCTCGACCGGGAAGAGTTTCTGCAGCCATAATTAGGTGACTGTGGTGGCGCATTGTCGTCTTGAAAGAAGTCGTACCCGTAGGAGTGATTGCATGACATGAGCGGGTGCACATGATTCTCAAGAATGGTTACGTAGCCTCGACCGGGCAGAGTTTCTGCAGCCATAATTAGGTGACTGTGGTGGCGCATTGTCGTCTTGAAAGAAGTCGTACCCGTAGGAGTGATTGCATGACATGAGCAAGTGCACATGATTCTCAAGAATGGTTACGTAGCCTCGACCGGGAAGAGTTTCTGCAGCCATAATTAGGTGACTGTGGTGGCGCATTGTCGTGTTGAAAGAAGTCGTACCCGTAGGAGTGATTGCATGACATGAGCGGGTGCACATGATTCTCAAGAATGGTTACGTAGCCTCGACCGGGCAGAGTTTCTGCAGCCATAAGTAGGTGACTGTGGTGGCGCATTGTCGTCTTGAAAGAAGTCGTACCCGTATGAGTGATTGCATGACATGAGCGGGTGCACATGATTCTCAAGAATGGTTACGTAGCCTCGACCGGGCAGAGTTTCTGCAGCCATAATTAGGTGACTGTGGTGGCGCATTGTCGTCTTGAAAGAAGTCGTACCCGTAGGAGTGATTGCATGACATGAGCGGGTGCACATGATTCTCAAGAATGGTTACGTAGCCTCGACCGGGAAGAGTTTCTGCAGCCATAATTAGGTGACTGTGGTGGCGCATTGTCGTCTTGAAAGGAGTCGTACCCGTAGGAGTGATTGCATGACATGAGCGGGTGCACATGATTCTCATGAATGGTTACGTAGCCTCGACCGGGAAGAGTTTCTGCAGCCATAATTAGGTGACTGTGGTGGCGCATTGTCGTGTTGAAAGAAGTCGTACCCGTAGGAGTGATTGCATGACATGAGCGGGTGCACATGATTCTCAAGAATGGTTACGTAGCCTCGACCGGGAAGAGTTTCTGCAGCCATAATTAGGTGACTGTGGTGGCGCATTGTCGTGTTGAAAGAAGTCGTACCCGTAGGAGTGATTGCATGACATGAGCGGGTGCACATGATTCTCAAGAATGGTTACGTAGCCTCGACCGGGCAGAGTTTCTGCAGCCATAATTAGGTGACTGTGGTGGCGCATTGTCGTCTTGAAAGAAGTCGTACCCGTCGGAGTGATTGCATGACATGAGCGGGTGCATATGATTCTCAAGGATGGTTACGTAGCCTCGACCGGGCAGAGTTTCTGCAGCCATAATTAGGTGACTGTGGTGGCGCATTGTCGTGTTGAAAGAAGTCGTACCCGTAGGAGTGATTGCATGACATGAGCGGGTGCACATGATTCTCAAGAATGGTTACGTAGCCTCGACCGGGCAGAGTTTCTGCAGCCATAATTAGGTGACTGTGGTGGCGCATTGTCGTGTTGAAAGAAGTCGTACCCGTAGGAGTGATTGCATGACATGAGCGGGTGCATATGATTCTCAAGAATGGTTACGTAGCCTCGACCGGGCAGAGTTTCTGCAGCCATAATTAGGTGACTGTGGTGGCGCATTGTCGTGTTGAAAGAAGTCGTACCCGTCGGAGTGATTGCATGACATGAGCGGGTGCATATGATTCTCAAGGATGGTTACGTAGCCTCGACCGGGCAGAGTTTCTGCAGCCATAATTAGGTGACTGTGGTGGCGCATTGTCGTCTTGAAAGAAGTCGTACCCGTAGGAGTGATTGCATGACATGAGCGGGTGCACATGATTCTCAAGAATGGTTACGTAGCCTCGACCGGGCAGAGTTTCTGCAGCCATAATTAGGTGACTGTGGTGGCGCATTGTCGTCTTGAAAGAAGTCGTACCCGTAGGAGTGATTGCATGACATGAGCGGGTGCACATGATTCTCAAGAATGGTTACGTAGCCTCGACCGGGAAGAGTTTCTGCAGCCATAATTAGGTGACTGTGGTGGCGCATTGTCGTCTTGAAAGAAGTCGTACCCGTAGGAGTGATTGCATGACATGAGCGGGTGCACATGATTCTCAAGAATGGTTACGTAGCCTCGACCGGGCAGAGTTTCTGCAGCCATAATTAGGTGACTGTGGTGGCGCATTGTCGTCTTGAAAGAAGTCGTACCCGTAGGAGTGATTGCATGACATGAGCGGGTGCACATGATTCTCAAGAATGGTTACGTAGCCTCGACCGGGAAGAGTTTCTGCAGCCATAATTAGGTGACTGTGGTGGCGCATTGTCGTCTTGAAAGAAGTCGTACCCGTAGGAGTGATTGCATGACATGAGCGGGTGCACATGATTCTCAAGAATGGTTACGTAGCCTCGACCGGGAAGAGTTTCTGCAGCCATAATTAGGTGACTGTGGTGGCGCATTGTCGTCTTGAAAGAAGTCGTACCCGTAGGAGTGATTGCATGACATGAGCGGGTGCACATGATTCTCAAGAATGGTTACGTAGCCTCGACCGGGAAGAGTTTCTGCAGCCATAATTAGGTGACTGTGGTGGCGCATTGTCGTGTTGAAAGAAGTCGTACCCGTAGGAGTGATTGCATGACATGAGCGGGTGCACATGATTCTCAAGAATGGTTACGTAGCCTCGACCGGGCAGAGTTTCTGCAGCCATAATTAGGTGACTGTGGTGGCGCATTGTCGTCTTGAAAGAAGTCGTACCCGTCGGAGTGATTGCATGACATGAGCGGGTGCATATGATTCTCAAGGATGGTTACGTAGCCTCGACCGGGCAGAGTTTCTGCAGCCATAATTAGGTGACTGTGGTGGCGCATTGTCGTCTTGAAAGAAGTCGTACCCGTAGGAGTGATTGCATGACATGAGCGGGTGCACATGATTCTCAAGAATGGTTACGTAGCCTCGACCGGGCAGAGTTTCTGCAGCCATAATTAGGTGACTGTGGTGGCGCATTGTCGTCTTGAAAGAAGTCGTACCCGTCGGAGTGATTGCATGACATGAGCGGGTGCATATGATTCTCAAGGATGGTTACGTAGCCTCGACCGGGCAGAGTTTCTGCAGCCATAATTATGTGACTGTGGTGGCACATTGTCGTGTTGAAAGAAGTCGTACCCGTCGGAGTGATTGCATGACATGAGCAAGTGCATATGATTCTCAAGGATGGTTACGTAGCCTCGACCGGGCAGAGTTTCTGCAGCCATAATTAGGTGACTGTGGTGGCGCATTGTCGTGTTGAAAGAAGTCGTACCCGTCGGAGTGATTACATGACATGAGCGGGGGCATATGATTCTCAAGGATGGTTACGTAGCCTCGACCGGGCAGAGTTTCTGCAGCCATAATTATGTGACTGTGGTGGCACACTGTCGTGTTGAAAGAAGTCGTACCCGTCGGAGTGATTGCATGACATGAGCAAGTGCATATGATTCTCAAGGATGGTTACGTAGCCTCGACCGGGCAGAGTTTCTGCAGCCATAATTAGGTGACTGTGGTGGCGCATTGTCGTGTTGAAAGAAGTCGTACCCGTCGGAGTGATTGCATGACATGAGCGGGGGCATATGATTCTCAAGGATGGTTACGTAGCCTCGACCGGGCAGAGTTTCTGCAGCCATAATTAGGTGACTGTGGTGGCGCATTGTCGTGTTGAAAGAAGTCGTACCCGTAGGAGTGATTGCATGACATGAGCGGGTGCACATGATTCTCAAGAATGGTTACGTAGCCTCGACCGGGAAGAGTTTCTGCAGCCATAATTAGGTGACTGTGGTGGCGCATTGTCGTCTTGAAAGAAGTCGTACCCGTAGGAGTGATTGCATGACATGAGCGGGTGCACATGATTCTCAAGAATGGTTACGTAGCCTCGACCGGGCAGAGTTTCTGCAGCCATAATTAGGTGACTGTGGTGGCGCATTGTCGTCTTGAAAGAAGTCGTACCCGTAGGAGTGATTGCATGACATGAGCGGGTGCACATGATTCTCAAGAATGGTTACGTAGCCTCGACCGGGCAGAGTTTCTGCAGCCATAATTAGGTGACTGTGGTGGCGCATTGTCGTCTTGAAAGAAGTCGTACCCGTCGGAGTGATTGCATGACATGAGCGGGTGCATATGATTCTCAAGGATGGTTACGTAGCCTCGACCGGGCAGAGTTTCTGCAGCCATAATTAGGTGACTGTGGTGGCGCATTGTCGTCTTGAAAGAAGTCGTACCCGTAGGAGTGGTTGCATGACATGAGCGGGTGCACATGATTCTCAAGAATGGTTACGTAGCCTCGACCGGGAAGAGTTTCTGCAGCCATAATTAGGTGACTGTGGTGGCGCATTGTCGTCTTGAAAGAAGTCGTACCCGTCGGAGTGATTGCATGATATGAGCGGGTGCATATGATTCTCAAGGATGGTTACGTAGCCTCGACCGGGCAGAGTTTCTGCAGCCATAATTATGTGACTGTGGTGGCACATTGTCGTGTTGAAAGAAGTCGTACCCGTCGGAGTGATTGCATGACATGAGCAAGTGCATATGATTCTCAAGGATGGTTACGTAGCCTCGACCGGGCAGAGTTTCTGCAGCCATAATTAGGTGACTGTGGTGGCGCATTGTCGTGTTGAAAGAAGTCGTACCCGTCGGAGTGATTGCATGACATGAGCAAGTGCATATGATTCTCAAGGATGGTTACGTAGCCTCGACCGGGCAGAGTTTCTGCAGCCATAATTAGGTGACTGTGGTGGCGCATTTTCGTGTTGAAAGAAGTCGTACCCGTCGGAGTGATTGCATGACATGAGCGGGGGCATATGATTCTCAAGGATGGTTACGTAGCCTCGACCGGGCAGAGTTTCTGCAGCCATAATTAGGTGACTGTGGTGGCGCATTTTCGTGTTGAAAGAAGTCGTACCCGTCGGAGTGATTGCATGACATGAGCGGGGGCATATGATTCTCAAGGATGGTTACGTAGCCTCGACCGGGCAGAGTTTCTGCAGCCATAATTAGGTGACTGTGGTGGCGCATTGTCGTGTTGAAAGAAGTCGTACCCGTCGGAGTGATTGCATGACATGAGCAAGTGCATATGATTCTCAAGGATGGTTACGTAGCCTCGACCGGGCAGAGTTTCTGCAGCCATAATTAGGTGACTGTGGTGGCGCATTTTCGTGTTGAAAGAAGTCGTACCCGTCGGAGTGATTGCATGACATGAGCGGGGGCATATGATTCTCAAGGATGGTTACGTAGCCTCGACCGGGCAGAGTTTCTGCAGCCATAATTAGGTGACTGTGGTGGTGCATTGTCGTGTTGAAAGAAGTCGCACCCGTCGGAGTGGTTGCATGACATGAGTGGGTGCAAATGATTCCCAAGAATGATTACGTAGCCTCCACCGGTCAGAGTGTTCTGCAGGAGCAAGACCAGTAGAGTCTACGTAACCATCCTTAATTTATGTATGTGGCTCTGTAATGGTGTGAGGTGTTTTCAGCTGTATGTAGGATTGGGAAGTTTCGTGTCAAAAAACATTCTCTACGTGACGCGTAAACTATGGGTGGCCGCCCTGGTGGCGCAGTGGTCTAAGCGATGGCCTCTGATCATTCGTCCGAAAGGGGTCCGGGTTCGAATCCCGGTGAGGCATGGATGTTGTATTTGTCTTAATGCACTGGCTCTCTCCCTTCCCTGGAACCACTGACCCTAAATTAGGGACGGGCGACTGCTTATAGCCCATTGAGTTGCTCACGGTGGTCGTTAAACCTCCAATGAAAAAAAAACTATGGGTAAAAATGTGTAATTTATGTCATAAATATGAAAACTGTAATGAATTTAAAACTTGCTTTAAATACAATAAAGAAACGAAGTGTTACAATGTTACTCGTGTTCCCAGGCTAACAGCGACACGTGAGTCAAAACACAGTTACGGCAAATCAAACCAACTCTACATATTACGTTTTTCATTTATTCTATCCTTTCCAACGACAAACCGATAACACACATTCGTTTCTCCGTGTTGCTTTGCTACTCACCGACACGGACCCTTATGATATCCAACGTCATTTCTAGTCATCAAAGGCTGCAGACAATTTCCATCTTGTGGATTTTTTCACTTTGTGTTTCCCACCAGAAGCCGGGTCGTTTTGTCTTTTTATTTTGCTGAATTCCTTATTTTCTCATTGCGGCAATTTTTATGAATGAATAGTGTCTTCGTGCGTAATTCCTATTTCGTTTATTTTCCTTTATTCGGATGACCAATGAAGTCGTCCTGTTCACAGCGGCAAATTAAAAGAGAACACAAAATTTAATGTGCACTTATGAGAACTCTTTGTGGATACCTTCCCAGGGCAGCACCTTTACAACGTTTACTACACACTTCTAGATTGTTCGTAATCTGATCGTCTAGGAATTATAAAAGGATGAAATGACAAAATTAACTTTAGTTCACAGCATTGTTCCGAAGCGTTCAGTAAGCATTTATAATCAATGCCTTTGAAGTTAGTAATATATTGTATTAGGAAAAAACAAAGAAACAGTGGATAACATTATTTTGTACTCGTACGTTGGAAAACCTTTGCTTAGAAAGTATGACGAACTTTGTTTTGTTCCCACAAAACATGGACATAAAAACTGCCGAAAATATATATTTTATGGTTCGATAATTAAAAATACAGCAACACAGCGCCTTCAAGCACATAGAACAGTATGCATTAAAAAAGCTCTACTTTGAGTGAAGCCTCAACAGGATCCATTCATGATGGTGAATCGAACATTTCTGTTGCTGTTGACGACCCACCAGCTCAATAAAGCAGAAAACAGCAGTGGGTATATACAGAATGAAGAACTCCAGACTACGAATGCATTTGTTTCGCTGCGCTGAGAAAATATACATTTTCTGGGGGTAAGGGTACAAAACCACTGTGAGGATCTCAGTGGAAGGGATGCGTCATTTAATATTTAAACAGTATTTATGTATTACTTTTAGTTAACATATCATTCAAATTTGGACTACAGTGATGAATATGGATTTTTTTTTCATGTTTAAGCCACTCACACTGTATGTGAAAGAACAATTTAGACCTTTTTGAAAGACGGTTCGCCACTGTTTTTAAGGAAGCTATGTTGTGTCGTACTTTTCAAGTAGGCTGTCTCTAACTGCAATGGAAATGCTCGGTTAGCCTTCTGCATGTATGAAGGCTACCTAGTACTAAATGACATTAGTTGACTAACTGTCAAGGAGGCGCGCACACGATGGGTTAGCATAAGAGGGAGAAAGACCCGGACGTTAATGGCTGATAGAGAAAGTTGTTCAATGAGTGGTAGCCCGTAAACTAAAGAAATATAAATATATTGTAGCAGACATGTTCACAATTTTATTAATAAATGTTCCCAAAGTCATAAAGGATCGTTAAGCAGTCAACTAAAAAACATTCATAATGAGGTGATTATAGGAACTTTCAACAACGAACCGCTAAAACAATGGGGCCTGACAGGTGGAGTGCCTGAACCCAGGGCCTGCAGTATCACAAACTCCAGAACCAGTTCCCTGCACGTCGTTACGACCACGTTTTCGACACTTGCGTGTAAATAACGGCATGTTGTGCTAGAAGCCTTTCCCAATATTCCTCTCTAGTTTGAAATTCACACACGTTCGGTATATGAAGCTACACAGACATTTTTCAGATTAAATTGACCAGGTTTACGTTCTCGAAGAAATATCATGGAAATACATGAAAGACATTCCGATCGGTTTTCGGAATAAAGAGTTCGACTCCACTGAGCTCATAGCGAATTAATTTAGTCCATTAAAAATATATGAACTTAATCCTTTAAAACTGTCATTAGTATTACAAACGTATATTAGTGGGGTTTTCACACACGGATTTAGAAGCTTTTGATTTCTTCTTAGGATTCTGTTCTGACGTGCCATTGTTCAGGCTCGTGTTTCCTGTATATTTACTTGATTTTTTATTTTGCCGTCGGTTTAATTTCCTGAAACGTATAAATACTTTAAAGAATGGTAATAGATTTTAAACTTGTATACTAAACTTGCAGCCAGTATGCTTCTTTATAGCCTTATTTTTCACTAGCACCGTTAAATTTTTATTTTTATTTTAAAATTACTCATGTCGCTCCGGTGGCGCAGTGGTCTATGAGCTGGGTTTTGACCACTCTCCCGAGATGGATCCTGGATCGAATCCCGGTGAGGCATGGATGTTGTGTTTGTCTTACGGCACAGGCTCTCTGCCTTCCCTGGAACCAGTGGGCCTAAATTAGGGACGGGCGGCTGCTAATAGACAACTGAGTTGCTCACGATGATCATTCAACTCCCAATCAGAAAAACTTCTTCATTTAAAATTATTTTGTTTCTGTGATTGGTTAACTTCATGTTAGTAAATAGTGATGGCTCTCAGAGAGCAGACAGAGAGAGAAAAAGAGAGATTTAGTCGGTCTAAATATGTAGTTAAATAATCCTGATTCCGTTGGAAATCTTAGGCAATTTAAAACAGCTCCGGATAAAGCAATGGCTAGGACAGCGCTGTAGGTGCTACATTTATTTGTTTTGTTATTGTTTATTTAAGCAAGGAGCACTTAATATCTTTTTGTTTTTCTGTTTGTGATTCTTTTCGTGAGGTGGCTTTATTTAAAAAAATTCTCAACTTAATGGGCATTTTGTTTTTCATGTTATCATGCTCCTTTCTAGAAGAGAACGTAGTGGGAAATGTATTTGTATCAGATAAGTAGGAAATATTAATTCTTTTAATCTGCTATTTAGAATGGCAGATGATGATCTCCAACTCTTTTTTGAAAATTTGTTGAATGGACTCCTTTAGTGTACTTTTCCTTCAAGGTGGATAGGCTAAAGATACCCTCGTGACATTTAATATAAAGCTTTTATCTCAGCATTTCTAAAAGTAATGACACGTAGTTTCCGAAGCTCTGCCGGGATAACCACTTTTCCAGAGGCAGTACTTCACGAGTTTTTATCTGGAAGAAGTAATGGTTTCATGCTTCTTCAGCTTAATGGCTTTGACGACTTGGAGAAATGTCGATGTGCGTTAAAAGAACACAGAAAAAGAAGTTATTCCACAGAATCCAGATAAAATTTTCTCTGCCGATGGGGAAGGTGGGAATGTTGTCAATCAACGTCAAGTCGTGTGCGCAGCACTGTTACACCATAAAGCCTCAGCTATGCTGTAAAGTGAAGATTTCATGTGTTCAACGCAGTATTGAGAGTTTTGCGCATTCGTATAATAATGTATATTTTGAATAGTTCCGGATTAAGTAGATGTGAGTACTTTATAATGTTTTCCTTGCATTACATAAGCAACGTAAGCAGCGGATTTTAGAAAGATGACTAAAAGAAGGAAATAACTCGTTAAAATTAGAAGGTACTTGTATAGAAAAGAGAAATAGGTATTTTTAAAAGCAGGTGGAGTTTTCACTCTTGAGAGAAGGCATTGTCTCTAATCTCTTAATTTAATGAAATTTTTTCAGCAACAAATATTTATTTTTGCGAGTACGACAGAAAAATTAATTAGAGGCGTTTTCCATGAAGATTATGATTTTCACTTTAGAATTAATGGGATTTCATTCAAACAGGAGATAGTGGCTAAAATATCGTGAATTCTTAAATTGCTATTTGATAGAAATTTACTCGGGAGTTGGAATTATTCCAACGAGTTTTATTTTGGTAATACCCTGTGGAGAACTAACAGTAAGCATAGATGACCTTTACACTGTATCTCAGTCGAAGGTTTAAGAAATGGTGATATCGACGTACACTGTTGAAAATTTGGTGCCAGGTTGAACCAAGATATGGAGTAACGAAGGAAAAACATTTGCTGCAACCATAACTTGGGATAACATAAAACCAAGTTATGGTTCAACCTTTTACACCAAGTTACGGTTCAACATGCCGCCAGGTTATGGTTCAACCTTTTACACCAAGTTACGGTTCAGCCTTTACACCAAGTTATGGTTCAACCTTTACACCAAGTTATGGTTCAACTTTTACACCAAGTTACGCTTCAACCTTTACACTAAATTACTGTTCGACCTAACGCCAAATTATGCTACGACATTGCCCCAAATTTTGGTTTATTTGATATGCTCTTTATTTACAGCACATTTATATAAATAAGTATCAGTACATGTTCAATTCAACTTCACAACATGTACTGATCCTTATTTATATAAAATGTGCTTTAAATAAAGATCATATCAAATTATTTATTAGAGTGCAAGTAAGCTTCTGTCAAATATAAAATCAAATATTGTAATACTATTATATTTAAAACAAATAAGTATATTTAATTATAAGTATGCCAGCATTCATTTTAAGTGTGACCTTTCTTATTGCAATATGTGCAATGATTAGCAATTGAGCAATTATTGCACATAATTTCGATTGAGTTTTCATTGATAATTTCATTGCAGTCATTTCGATTGAGCAATCGAAATATTAAAAAGTCCGAAAAAAAATAGCTGTATCCCAAAATCAGTAAAATCAAGCAGAAATCCATAAATTTTACAGATAAATCGTAAAAGTTGGCAAGTATGTATTAGTATATTTTGTGCAATTTTTGGACCAATAAAAATGTGGGAACTACCAACTTTTGGTATACACTGGTCACCTTTCTTTTTTCAAATTTCTTCCACTGCGTACCATGTTTTGTTTTATTTATTAGAAATATCTTATTGTGTACACAAACACATTGTTCTAATTTTGCGATATACTACTCCAATGAAAATGATACCTTAGTTTCTGCATATACTGTAAATGTGTACTGGTTTTTTTTTTTTTGGTTTTCTTTTTTTGGCGGACCAGTGATTTGGAAATTTGAGTGGTCCGCTGGGCCTGTAGAAGATTTATTTCTAATTTTAACACTACAAATAGGTCATTGCTTGCCATTTTTTGAGGGAATGCCAGATGGCAGTCGAAAAACTATGGAATACAGGTATTTGAGAAATTGTTTAAAAAATTATGTAATAAGTTTAGGCTATAAAATAACTGTTGCAATCATAAGATTTAAAAACAAAACAAAAACACAACCTAAACAGGGGCCATGCCTTTTCTAATAACAAATAAGCCTTAGGGTTTGTGATCTACAGTTCTGTATAAGTGCTTGAAATAAACTTAAAACATCACATTTTCAAACTTGCACGGGTCACTTAAGACA
Organism: Macrothele yani; assembly: GCA_039090855.1. Classification (NCBI taxonomy): domain Eukaryota; kingdom Metazoa; phylum Arthropoda; class Arachnida; order Araneae; family Macrothelidae; genus Macrothele; species Macrothele yani. The sequence goes on from CM077013.1 coordinate 71,591,584, forward strand.
TAACAAATAGTTTAGCAAGTAAACTTAGCCTTACACACAGGCAAAAATTTCGCCTTTAGATTAGGAGCAGCGCCAGGCAGCTAGGGGTCCGACCATTGCCCGTAAAATGGCCCGTTTCTGTGAAAGCCAGTAAAATTAAGATCTCAACCGTAAACACTAAACCCGTAATTTGAAGGGCAATGCTCGTAAAAATAAAATTTGACCGTTTTCAGTTAAACCATAATTTGAAGGACAATGCCGTAAAAACAGTATTTGACCGTTTTCAGTTAAGCCATAATTTGAAGAGCAATTCCTTAAAAATACAGTTTGACTGTATCAACTAAGACTGAATTTCACAAGCTTAATTAACTCAATACAGATTTCAGTTAAGCCGTAATCTGAAATTAAAAAGTTTGACCTTGCTCATTTGAATTTCAGAGCAATCCCTGTATTTATGAAGTTTGACCATATTCAGTTAAGCCTCGTGGCAAGTAGTCACCCGACTTTTACAAGAAAATACACATTTTTGGTAAAAGAGTGTGCAAGTAAATACATGCTTTTTGTGGAAGTGTGTGAGTGTGAAAGTGTTTAATGCTTGGTTTATTACCAATCAATCAATTCAGTTTTAAATGTGAGTAATGATATTTTCATATCTCAAAATTAGGTTCATTACAATATGATAAATAATGACATCCGTTACACACAGATTTGTTTGACATTAGGCTTTACAAACTCTGGTCACACAGTTGGTTGAACAATACATTGTTTGCTTTAGACATTTTAATTTGCACATGTACTAATATAGTATTTGCATAAATGAATACAAAGGGTAGTTATGTAGTAAAGACACATACAGGCATATTCTTATATTTACACGTTATATTAGTGACAAACAGAACTACGAACTGGTATCCGAAAACACTGCGTCTATAGGGATACCACAGTGGTGTCCAAGTTGGTTTTTCATTAAGGTTTTGATTAGTACTACATTTCACATAGGGTTGAGTCATGCTTTTCTTGTTTTCACATTGTGTGCTATTTCATTTTACATTTTACTGAGTACTGTGTTGTCAGTGTTTCCACAACTTTTATGGTCTTGTTTTTTATTTCTAATTTTTGGATATTTACCTGCTTTTCACATTTTTAGTAAAGTTATGTCAAAAACTGGAAGTGCTGCTTTTGAAAGATAATATTGTTTTACCCATAATTAAGGTATCAGAAAGAAAAAAAAAGAAATACTGGAATGGAAGTGGGAGCTTGAAATTGATGGGGCATCATTTCAAATCTCAGACCCCCACCACCCAGAGAAGAAACGCTTGCTTAGGCCCTGATTCTGACTGAGTCATTCCAGAACATTAACAAATGTAATCAATATTTCTAAAATATTAAATTTTCCTGTTTGGGATGTTTTAGAAATGACTTCAGTGATTAAGGTGGTCCTTCCCTCAATTGTGTGTTGCCACAAGGAAATCATTTCGGAACACAAAAACTTTTTGCTATTAAATAGTTGTATGTATAATATCTTGGGAATACCTGAAGATAGTGAAACAATTTTTCATTGATGTACAAGTCAGGTGTTTAGTGACAATGAGCAAAAAAAAAACTTCAATGAAAGGAACACGGTAGAATCCCTAAATTTCTCAAAAAGCAATTTCATCATATCAATTTCAGCACTATCATCTTAAAACAGAAATGCAAAACATGTAAAAAAATTCATATTTTTTAACTTAAAAAAATTGGCTTCTGATTTATCTTAAAATATAAATTTTCCTGGGCATTCAGGTTTTACTATCTGGGTACGTAAATAATTTGTGCACATATCCAGCTGGGCATGTGACATTTCAGATGTTTTTCAAGTCCTGTTTAAAGTGTCACAGGTGAAGATTTTACTCACAGAAATTTAGAATGCATTCGATTTTTTGTTCATTTAACATTAATCACATTTACAAAGAAAAGAAACTGTACATGATATAGTTTCTTGTCATTTTCATGGCCAGCATTTACCAGATTCAGTAAAAAAAAAAAAAAAAAGAGTAACAGTCGAAGCTCGTTATAACGAAATTCAAGGGCAACAGAAAAAAAATCTGTAACAATGTATTTTCCTTAAAACATTACCATTTCCGGAGGACATAGGCTATTTCGTTTACTTATTATTATTTTTGGCTGTACTACCGAATAACATCGCTTCCAAGTAGTTTAGAATTTCCCATGTATGTTCCGCTTTGTTTACATACAACCTGATCAAACTAAACGTGAAAGAAAGTAGTTCACGATAATATACGGAATTATTTTTACTAATCTCGAAAACTAAACCGATTCGGATAATTCTTTCACCGTTGGGAAACTTTCCGGAGTACATAGGTTATTCAAGTAGTTTCCAATTTCCCATGTATCGTTCGGCTTTGTTTACATACAACCTGATCACACCGAACGTGAAAGAATGTAGTTCACGATAACATACGTAATTTTATTTACTAATGTCGAAAACCAAACCGATTCGGATAATTCTTTCACCGTTGGGAAGCTTTCCGGAGGACATAGGCTATTTCGTTTATTTATTATTATTTTTGGCTGTACTACCGAATAACACAGCTTTCATGTAGTTTCCAATTTCCCATGTATCGTTCCGCTTTGTTTACATACAACCTGATCACACCCAACGTGAAAAAGTAGTTCACGATAATATACGGAATTTTTTTACTAATCTCGAAAACGAAAACGATTCGGTTAATTCTTTCACCGTTGGGAAGCTTACTCCTTTCCGGAGGACATAGGCTATTTCTTTTATCTATACTAATACCAATACAAATCTTGTATTTAAATTTTATGTATGAAGAAGACCGTTTGTTTTAACTTCAACTTAACCTTGATGCTATTTTAGACGACCACGCCTATTGGTGGGAATCTGTAGTTCCACCGATATTTGAAACTCCTGCGCCAATTGTTGGGAGTCTAATGAAACCTAATTCTTACAAAGAAAATGCCATGGTAACATAAAAAAAATACTTATGACAATATGTTCCGCCGGTGCGTTGTGTTTTCAAAAATCGGATTCTCCCCCGTATGCCTAAACCGCGGAAGCTTGCGCGAAGGTAAACCGCAGCAGCCGATTTGCACCCAGTCTATAGAAGGCCCCGTAAAAACACATTTGACCCCCTTATGGATGGAATTTCTAAAAATCGTCCCGTCTGTATTTTAATCTGGGTAATGAAGAGTATGTATGCCAATTTTGGTGCAAATCTATCAAACCGTTTAGGAACGCATGCGGTACAAATATACGAAATTTCACTTTTATACACTGACGGAAAAAAATCCCAATACCACGGAAAAATAGTTGTAGAGGAATAAAATGGCGGCAATACATTCGTATAGGTAACATATTTAATCGATTAAGGTTTCAAGATCACAGCTTATTGTAAGCGTGAGCAGAGCCATTTTAAATGTGAAATGCTGGTACATTAATAACCGGTGTAACCGCCAGAATGTTGAATGCAAGCACGCAAACGTTAATGCATTGTGTCGTACAGGTGCTGGATGTCAGTTTGTGGGATGGAGTTCCATGCCTGTTGCACTTGGTCGGTCAATACCGGTACGGTTAATGCTCTTTGGAGGTGACGCTGGAGTTGTCGTCCAATGATGTCCCATACGTGCTCGATTGATGAAAGATCTGGTGATCTAGCAGGCCACGGCAACATGTCGACACTCTGTAATTCATGTTGGGTTACAACAGCGGTATGCGGGAGAGCGTTATCCTGTTGGAAAACACCCCCTGGAATGCTGTTCATGAATGTCAGCGCAACAGGTTAAATCACCAGACCGACGTACAACTGTGCCGTCAGGGTGCGTGGGATAACCACGAGAGTGCTCCTGCTGTCATAGGAAATTGCTCCCTAGACCATAACTCCAGGTGTAGGTCCAGTGTGTCTCGGCCGCAGACATGTTGGTTGCAGGCGCTCACCTGGCCTCCTTCTAACCAACACACGGCCATCACTGGCACCCAGGCAGACCCGCTTTCATCAGAAAACACAACAGATCTCCACTCCGTCCTCCAATGAGCTCTAGCTTGACACCACTGACGTCGCAAACGGCAGTGGTTTGGAGTAAGTGGAATGCACGCTACAGGGCATCTGGCTCGGAGCTGTCCTTCAAGTAACCAATTTGTAACAGTTCGTTGTATCACTGCGGTGGCAACTGCAGCTCGAATTGCTGCCGCAAACGCGGTACGATGCGCCACGGCCAAACACCGTACACGGCGGTCTTCCCTCTCAGTAGTGCCACGTGGCCGGCCGGAACCCGGTCTTCTTGAGGCAGTACCTTCCGTTGACCACCGCTGCCAACAATCATGCACATGCAGTGGCTACATTCCTGCCAAGTCGTTCTGCATTATTGCGGAAAGAAAATCCCCCTTCTCGTAGCCCTATTACACGACCTCGTTCAAATTCTGTGAGCTGTTGATAATGGCTTCTTCGTCTTTCTAAAGGCATTCTTAACTGACATCAACACCCTACGTCGAATCTCAACGATAACTAACGCTCACGAACGTTACAGCGCGTATTTACAGCAAACCTGCTTTGCATGTTCCGAGGGGCGCTACTAGCGCCCCACGTATGCGCCGAGCGCGAAATTCGCATAGACGTCATCTTACAGATGTACTCTGACCGCCTACCAACTGTCGTTTATCTAACACAACTCCTTCTTGGTGTTAGGATTTTGTTTTCCGTCAGTGTATATATAGAGATTGGTGTGAGGGTTTGAGCTCTAAAAAGTTTAGTGAAAAACATCTGTCAATGTTAAAAAAATACAACTGTTGACTGGAGCAATTATATGCGAGAGGTTATAGTCGAGACTTTCGACATGCGAAGGAAAAAAAATCGGAGAGGTGAAAGTAAAATTGAAGAAGTTGATGAAACTTTGTTTACTAAAGGTAAGAATCAAGCTGGACGTATTTTGCCTGAGCAATGGGTGGTTGGAGGAATATTCCATGAAATAAAAGAATGCTTTGTAAAAAAAAGTAGTAAATCGAAGTACACATTGCTTAGCATCAGTAATACAAGAAATATATTACCTGGCTCAATTATATATATCGACTGCTAGAAAGGATATAAAACACACGATTTGTATGATGCTGGTTATACTCATCTGACCGTTAATCATAAATTACATTTCGTTGATCCGGAAACTGGAGTTCATACTCAGAATATTGAAAGACTTTGGAGTTCATGCAAATGTTGAAATAAAAAACAAAGAGGAACGGATTCATATCTCGCTGAATTCATGTGGAGATTTCGTTTTTTATTTTTTTTATTTTTGCAACCTTTTCTACATGGTACTTATCACCCAAATCTCCGTTTCTTGTATTTCAGGATCATTTCTATTTTTAAGTAGAGCGATCGTGTTATTTACCGCTTGCATTATTTATTTTAGGCTTTTACCTGCTCCGTGCTACCTCCAGGGGTTTTGGGGTGGGAGGTGTTGATACTTTTCTTGGACAAAAAATGTAGTGTATGATCACCTTCACCTTGTAGCAGTATTTAGGCATACTTAGCTCTATTTGTTTTTTTTAGGAGATTTACAACACACTAGCACCTTGGATCACTTGATCTCATTTTCAAGGCTTTTCACCTGCAAAGACCTCTCAAGGAATTTATTTGGGGGGATGTTGAGGCTTTTCTTGCACGAAAAATGCAGTGTATGATCTCTTTCACCTTTTGGTAGTATTTTGGTCTCCTTAGTTTTTCTTCTTTTTCAGGAGTGAGAGCATACCAGCACCTCGAATCATTCGATCTCAATCTCGAGGCTTTTCCCCTCTCTGTGGGCCCCCTCCAGAAGTTTATTGGAGGGGGGCATTTATTTTTGGACCTAAAAAGGAGTGCATGATCTCCTTCACAAATTTTGTTAACCGAGCAAAATAGCATTCCAAGTTTGTCTCCAAAACAAATCTGCAAAATAGCCTGCCACTGTAACACACTAGTGTGGTAACAATCGAATGAACCAGATTACTAGTTCTGCAATTCATTGGCAGTTGCATAATTTTAGATCAATGAAATCAATTCTGTGCAGATCAAAAATCTTTGTGATGGGAAGTTCTGCTAAAGTAGTAATGAAATATGTAAGCTTTAATTAATCTACATGTATAAAATTATGAACTGTTTATAATTTTACTTATATGAATCAGGGCTTGAAAAGTACCATGGCCAAGATGCCCGGGGCATGTGAATCAGTGGCCTGGGCTGGTAAATAAAAAATCTAGTTACCCAGGCTGGGCAACAAGATTTACAAATAAAGTTTGGAATAGAATTTTCTACTACAAGAAAAAAAGACAGTCATCGCACGTCATGTTGCTTTTCACTGCTACTCTCTGGAAGTTGTTATTGTTATAGAGTGCCAAGGATAGAAGAATATAACTTATTTAATTATATGCTCCAAGTCCAGAAATCGGAAGCCTATGCTGTTCTGCTCCAAATCTTGTTTTCACCTTTTGTCAATAAACACAGGAGGCTAGTTCCATCAGAGGCTGAATGCATGCCTCTGATGGAACTAGCCACATGTGTTTATTGACAAAAGGTGAAAACTTCAACAAAAAGGAACATGGCAGAATCACTAAATTTCAAAATACTAATTTCAGCATCATCACTGAAGCGATGAAAGATTTCCGTCTTTAGCACGATTTAATATGATTAAAAGATGAGAAATATATACAATTTAAAAACATGAGCACTTTCGAGGCAGCGGCTGCCTCTTCTTCAGATGTAACAAATAGATACACATTTAATCTATATATAGTATAGATCATTGCATTGTGGGAAGCATGGTAAGTTAGCCAATAGTAATCTACATGCGTCAAAAATGTTGCGTATACTGTTGGCCCAATGGTCAGAAGAAGAAAAAAATGGAAATATATAATAGAAATAAATGGTGTAGGGTGAACATTCAATTTTAAGTTTGTATTACAATTTATAATTTACATTTTTAATAAGGGATTTCCAAACGTTATGTAACTCATAGGGGGCATGTTCATTACAACATTGCTCACCGGAGGCCTCTATATACACACTTTCAGCAATTAAAAGATCACCAGGTTTACTAGGAGTATTAATTATTTTTACATTGCTCCAGTCGGGATTAAGGTCATCTTGTGTAACAGATTTGGCTAGTGATGTACAATTCATGCCAGTTTTAATATTGTATTTGTGTTCTTTAATTCGTAATGCAATATTGCGTTTTGTAGAACCCACATAATTAGAAGCTGCTTGTCCTGTAGTAGCCTTAACCAGAGGGATATTGTAAATACCCCACTGTCCCATTTTGCTATTTCGTTCACGATCCTTACGAACGACTGAAAATAAGTTTCGTGTACGTGAACCAAATTTCAAGTCATATGGTTTACATAGTTGTGTTAAGGCTCTCGTTAAATGTGGATTGTATTGCATAGAGCCAACATATATGGAATTGCAGTTGGAGTTTCTTAACAGGGTGGTATGTAAGGCATATTTAACCTTGCCAAACACTTGCCTAATCAGATATTTAGGGAACTCATATTGCTCAGCCAAACCAAAATATAGTTAACTTCTTGCTGAAATAATTCAGTAGTTGATGAATGTGAGTGAGCTCTTCTAAACAAATAGAATAATGCTGTCAACTTTTGTTGTTTAGGGTGTGATGAATGATAAGGTATTAAAACAGGTGTATGACTGGGTTTTCTATATACACAAGTGGTAATGCAATTAAGGCTATAGTCCTTACGAATAAGAATATCCAAGTAAGGTAAGCAGTTATTAGCTTCAAATTCTATCGTGAGCCTGATAGTTCGTTGGCGAATAAGTGTAAATCATCCCGGTTGTGAGGCCATGCAACCAGGATGTCGTCAACGTACCTTACATAAAGCAACGGGCGGTGATTGAAGGAACCAATGAACTGATTTTCAATGTGCTGTAATAAAATTTCAGCTAGAACAGCAGACAGGGGGAACCCATTGGGGAGCCCTCCAACTGTTGATAAATGCTGTCTTTAAATTTGAAATATGAACGTTTCTTAACAAGACGAAGTGCGTTCATAATAGCATTAATTTCTGAACTCGGGATATGGGAATCAGCAAGTTTTGCCTCAATAATTTGATGTGTGGCCTCAACAGGTACATTAGGGTACAATGAGACCACATCAAGAGATGCCAAAATGAAAGGCTGCGATTGTGGCTGAAGCGATCGCAGTCTTTCTATAGCCTTTGTGGAACTTTTAATAGAATAAAGTGAATCCACAGTATAAGGGGCTAAATATTGTGCCAAGGCTTTTTCTAAGGGTCTGGTGGGGCTAACATAGCCTGACACCAGAGGACGAATAGGAAAATTCTCTTTATGCAATTTAACCCGTCCGAACATATCAGGCACACGATAGCCGGGGGAGGGGTGAATGCATGTGAAAAACCTTCAGGAAAAGAATAAGCCTTTTTAAGTCTTTGAAGTCAGGAAAAGAATAAGCCTTTTTAAGTCATCATCATCTTAAAATTTGAGATACACGCATTTGTGCACTGAACATTTTGAGCACAGACCCTTAAAACGAAAATACATATCTTAAAAGATAAATTTTCCTTGGCACACACACACAACTGGCTTTACTTATTTTTTAAGCCATGATTATTAACAATTCCTAAGTAATTTATGTAGTGCTTAGCCTTTAGGCCCATAGATATAAATAGCTTCGAATCTACACACTAATCAGAATCTACATACTAATCTTCCGGTTTGAGATATAATCTCTACTCTTAAAGAGATGTTTCAAGAATTAACATCGCTGTTCACAACGTAACGATTAAAGCTAGGCTTTATATCAAATCCAGATGCTGCTTCAGCCATGTTTATTTCTAAGAGTGAAACTTTGCAATATATGTACACAGTTTCGTAAGCCTAATATCTAACGTGTGTAACCGATGTCGTTATTTTTATCAAACTGTAATTAAACTTAATTTCAAAAAGTATCTACTCACACGTTTTCTGTCTATGATGCTGAATTAATTCACACACGCTTTCCCACATGTGTGTATGCATTCCAAATTCCATAAAAAGGTAAATTCTTTACTTGAATGAACGACACGACCGTTGAAGACGGAGCCGCTCTCTAACTCCGGTTACTTCGCCTTTACATATGATTTCCAGCCGTGCTATTGGTTGAACCAAATTTTGTACCTGAATGACTGAATTGCTAGCAACTATGATTTCATCCAAGACCAGCTTGATTTCACCAAAAGTGTTCGCTTCCTTATTTTTGAAATAACCAATTTTTGGTGAAACTCATTCAATAGGACCATACTATGGTAAAACGTTGAACTAAAATTTTTAACAGTGTAGTATTGGGAGGCAAGAGAAGAACTACGTAGAAACTACACCGTTGTGCTGATAATGAAGTCATTAGACATTTACTGGAGTTTAAGAGCACACAAATACTTATGCGCAATTCAAGAATGAGTGAGCATGAACAACAATATAATAAGTCCAGAGACTGTTGGGAAAATTATGACTATACCACTTTGTGAAACGATACGTGTAAACAGTGGCGTAGATCCCAACTGCTGACTTCATACATGCAGACAGGGACACTACAGTTTCCGTCTGTCCATCCGTTGCACATTTGTGTTTATCCATGTATGAAATGAAAGTGCTATCAAGAATATGTGTGGTTTTTGAGAAACAATACAGATTATCTGACTTGACTTTATGTGTTGTATCTGGTAACTCTACCAGTAAATGCAAGCATTCGCCGATGGATACAAATGTGTTTTGAAAGATCGACATGGAACGACCAATGACAAGGCAAGAACTTTTGTATATTATGAATGTAGGTCTCTGACGTGAAGTAAACCATGCGTTAAAACTAAGAACACAGCTTTGCCATGGCCTCTCCGATAGTAGTGTGGTCAATGGCGCGGACTTCTGGCTGTCCGACCAAATTGGGTCCAGGATCTGGGCCCGAGCAGGGAAACGTGCATGTAATACGACTCTGGCTTCGTCCCCTTCTCTGGAACCAGTGTTCAAGGGGTCGTTAAATTCCAAAAACGAAAGAAGTCGAGTTCTATTGGTTACAGTTCAACGAAAGGGGCACGCAAAATATATCCATTATCAAAGGGCAGACATTTGTAACTAATTACGACCTCATTTCTACGGAAAAAAGGTTAGACTAGTTTGTTGACCGAAATATGCAAAGTATAATTCTTTAACATATAACTGAACTGTGACACACACAAAAACAGCAGACAATATTTGACTCCGTGAGATATCAAAAATTACGATTGGGTTCGTCAATCTTTTACTAATATGCTGTTTTGAAATTTTACTGAGATGCAATTTGGGAAAATTAAAAGAAGAAAAAATAATGGAGGTTGAAATGATTTAAGTCTTCAGGTTAACTTTTAATTCAGACAATGATGTATGTTTTTTGTTTAAAAATGCTTCAAAATATTGGATTTCATTAAAAGTCATAAATGTGGTACTAAGATTTTCCATCTCCTATTTTTGCGAATTTCGGTATTCTATTCTGTAAGAAATAAACGAAAAAAACGGGAGAAGCTACTTTGAGTTGAAGAAGTAAAAGTGTGTTTAGTGCAAGTTTGGCCCCACATAAAAATAATAGTTCTTAAAAATCGAGCTTAAGTTTCACATTAATGAGCATGCCTATTGCGGTTAACTTTATACGAGTAATATTTCTGCTATGTTCAATAGCAATCAGACATCAACAGAAACATGTTTACGTAATTTTTGATAGAGCATTTTCATAAATATTGTAGGTTAGGCAAAAATAATTATTTTGGGGATAAAACGACCATCTTTAGAAGATTTCCATCAAGAGAAATTATTTCATGAAGATACGATTTTGAAATTTTTGTAAGTACTGCACTGAGTATTGTAGTCGGAATATCACTTTTTCAGCCATGGTTGTTTTCTCCCTAAGAAGAACTTCATTTTTCTCTCTAATTGAGTCCAAAAAGTATTTTTGTTGACCAACTCTGAGCATTTTTTTCCTATTGCAAAACATAGTCTGTTGGGAATTCTAAGTGCTTGAAGGGAAAAAAGTGTTTTGTGATTAAGAAATATATGTACAGTATATGACGTGGGTCGTAGCATAACAATTGCAGTTGCTATGATACACAGGAACCCTTGATTTGCCTATCATTACCATTTGGAACTATTGTAAGTTCACTCATGATAGTTCCAAATGATTTAATATTATACCAGACAATTGATGGCTTCGTGAGACTTTGGCGCATTATCTGTCGATTTGGAAATTTAAACATTGCTCTGCAGTGGACACAAAACCTGTTTCGTTGATAACATAACCCGATTCGTTAAAACGGTTACTTCTTGATTCGCCTATTCTTGTTTGGACTATTCTTCGCACGTCGAAAGTTAATAGGTTCCGCCATCTTAGGCGAGGAAATAATTCTTGATTCGCCTATTCCTGTCTCGCCTAAAACTTTCACCTGCTAGAAGGGAGGGATTCACCTACGGCAAAGTTTTTGATTCGCCTATTCTTGCTTGGCCTATTCCTGCTACATCGAACGTTAATGGGTTCCGCCAATTTAGACGAGGAAATAATTCTTTATTCACCTATTCCTGTCTCGCCTAAAACTTTCACCTGCTAGAAGGGAGGGATTCACCTACGGCAAAGTTTTTGATTCGCCTATTCTTGTTTGGCCTATTCCTGCTACATCGAACGTTAATGGGTTCCGCCAATTTAGACGAGGTAATAATTCTTTATTCACCTATTCCTGTCTCGCTTAAAACGTTCACCTGCTAGAGGGTAGAGATTCACCTAGAGCAAACTTCTTGATTCGCCTATTCCTTCTACGTCGAAAGTTAATGGGGCGAGAAAACGCTATTACATTATTTCGCTTAAGCTTTGACGGAATGATTTAAAAAAAAAAGATACATCTTCACCTCCCGTGATTTTTTTTTATCGAAACACTAAATCTGTCGTGTGTTAAAAAAAGGACAATTTTTCGCGTGAAAAAAAACAAACTAGTTTTATCCCTAGGGTTTGAAACTAGTTTTATTTCTTTAATCGGAAAAAAAAGCCAAGTAGAAAACAAAGTTGTGCAAAACATTTATTATTTGAAAAAAAAATGGGTGGGGGGGGGGGGTGCTATTTCATTATTTCGCATAAGCTTTGACGGAGTGATTTAAAAAAAGATTCATCTTTATCTCCCGTGTTTTTTTCTTTTAATCGAAACACTGAATCTTTTGTGCGTTAATGTAGGAGACATCAGATGATGAGTAAAAAGTAAAAACCAGAAGGTTGTCATCAGCGTGTTAAGGTATTAAATGTGTCGTCCAATCAAAATCGTGAGAAACTATAGTGGGGGGTAGGGGAGGGGGTTATGTAGGTTTTATAAATGTTGAAATTTATGGGGGTTACCCCCAAACCTAAACTAATATACATTACCTTTGTTATGGGTTCAAAAAGCTCAAACTTAAATCACAAGGCAACGCTGTCAATAGACGAACAACGCACTTGAAAATTTGGAAAAGTTTAAATTTAGGGGGTGTGAACCCCCGAAATGTAAACTAACATATATAATCTTTTTCATGGGTTCTAAAAAGCTCAAACATGAATCACAAAACAGCGCTGTCAATAGACGAAAAACGCACTTGAAAATTTGGAAAAGTGTAAATCCCAGTAGCAGAAATTTCTAGTCATTAAAATTCCTCAAGTTGGAAAGATCCTTATCCGTTTAAAAAACAAAACAGAATTGTTACAAACGAAAGTAGGATATGGAGGAACTCTCCACTCGGTACCATTTTTCAGCCGTAACACAGGGGTCTGGGAGTGCATTTTTGAAACCACAGATGAAACTAAAAGGCAGCACGTTATGCCCTAATGCTTACAAGGCATCTAGGCTAAAGAATACTTTTGCAAATTAGAAGCTATAAATTTTAAGTTAGTCACATGAAGTATGTACACTGAAGAGCAATTGAATTAGACAGCTGGCGTTATGCAAATGTAGCGCTATGGGCGGCCCTGTAAACGGAAACGACATGACGTATGCAGCGATCCGACAACATAAGGAGTGCTGAGACTGGAATCAGTAAGGGTCGGACGCAGTATGGGTAAGACGAAGGATCCAAGCACATTTGATCGTGGGCAAATTGTTGGGGCTCGACGAATGGGTCACCCCATCTCGGAAGTCGTGCAGGCACTGGGATTTTTACGAGCCACTGTGTCACGAGTGCACCGTGAGTACATCGAATCCGGTAAAACCATTACTGCAAGGGCCAACTGCCGTGGACAACACCGTGTGGATGAGCGGGGTCATCGTCATTTAGCTCATATTGTAACAGCGGATAGACGGGCCACAGTGCAAGAAATCACTCGGCAATTTAACGCTGGTGCACAAAAACGTGTAAGCAGCCACACCATCCAGAACCATCTCCTCGCTATGGGGTACAGAAGCCATCATCCCACGAGGGTACCGATGCTGACCGCACATCACAGGGTGCAAAGATTAGCATGGGCGCGGGAACATCGTCGCTGGACCCTAGACACGTGAAAAAATGTTGCCCGGACTGATGAGTCGAGATTCACGTTGGTACATGCGGATGGCAGGATGCGAGTACGGCGCAAACCACATGAAGCTATGGATCCTTTTTGTTAGCAGAGTACTCTTCAAGCTGGTGGGGGTGGCATTCTCGTCTGGGGACTGTTTACGTGGACTGAAATGGGACACCTGGTACGTGTGACATCTTCCCTCACAAGTCAACGTTACCGGGATATCCTGGACGACCATTTGCTCCCGTTTGTGCGTCTTCAACATCCCACTGGGGACCTCATCCTGCACCAAGACAATGCACCGTGGAATTGTATTCGAATGGTTGGATGAACACTCCACCGACGTGACCTCGCTTCCTTGGCCAGCTAGGTCCCCTGACCTCAATCCCATCAAGAAGAACATCTGGGATGCCATTGAGAAAGATGTTCGAGGCTCTGACCCCTTCCCCCCTCCATCAAATCTTTGTGAACTTTGGGAGCTTGTTCAGGGGTCGTGGATACGTATGGCTTCCCAACGCTTCCAGTGTCTTGTAGAGTCCATGCCGAGACGAATCGCCGCCGTCATCAGGGCGAAAGGTGGTGCTATATGTTACTAGACAGGTATCTCTAATTCAATTGCTCTTCAGTGTATATAATCTAAAAATAAATTGAGACAAATAAAATAAAATGAGACTATAAGAAATAAAATGAGACCATTAAAAAAAAAGAGACAGAATTAGACACAACATATTGATTCTGAGCAGCTTACAAAGGACATAAGCTTAGGTCTTATTTGTAGGTTTGAAGTGGTAATCACAATATTCAGTACGTGCACATAGGAAATAATATTTGTAAAAATCTGAGGATACATTATTACATTCCCCCCATGTTACTGAGAACCTACTAGCATCATGAGAGTAAAACACTCGTTAGCGTTGGACTCCTCTTTGTACACGGCGCGGCTCTTTTGACTCAACATGAAGTGGTAAAAAGCATTTAAGTCGCCATAAATTAAACTGTGGCTGCCATACATTGGCCTTTTTAGTGACTTCTGAATTCTGTTATGAGTGTCACAGAAATTTTAGCTATCCACCCACCCTCCGAACCAGAGCTGGACAAGTAGCTGGCACATTAGGTCTATGTAATATTAAAGATGTAGAGACACAACTTCACTAGTTTCTTTCCCAGATAGTTCTGTACTCTTGGCCTTTGAACTGAAGAGGTTAACCATTATGTCATGGTCTCTTTTGCTTTTTACTTTTTACTTAGCATTTGATATCTCCTACATTAACGCACAAAAGATTTAGTGTTTCGATTAAAAAACACAAAAACCACGGGAGGTGAAGATGAAACCTTTTTTACAATTACTCCATCAAAGCTTATGCGAAATAATGTAATAGCATCCCCCCTCCTTTTTTTCAAATTATAAATGTTTTGCACAACTTTGTTTTCTACTTGGCTTTTTTTTCTGTTAAAGAAATAAAACAAGTTTCAAACCCTAGGGATAAAACTTGTTTTTTTTTTCACGGGAAATATTGTCCTTTTTTTAACACACGACATATTTAGTGATCACGGTAGGTGAGATGTACGGGAGGTAAAGATGTATCTTTCTTTTTAAATCACTCCGTCAAAGCTTAAGCAAAATAATGTAATAGCATTTTCTCGTCCCATTAACTTTCGACGTTGAAGGAATAGGCGAATCAAGAAGTTTGCTCCAGGTGAATCCCTCTCCTCTAACAGGTGAAAGTTTTAGGCGAGACAGGAATAAGCGAATCAAGAATTCCTTCCTCGCCTAAAATGGCGGAACCCATTAACGTTCGACGTACGAAGAATAGGCCAAACAAGAATAGGGGAATCAAGAAGAAATGGTTAAAACCACCCACACAAATAAAAATTTCCTCTTGTCAAACCTGCCTATGGCCGACAAAATTAAAGAAATATCACATCAAAAGCAATAAAATATACTATCGACAATCACATTGCCAACAAAATAATCTCCTCCAACTATAGTCTCTCGATTTAAAAGAAACCGAGATACGCCAGTTGTTATGATGGATTTTTCGCATAATTCCTCTGCCTAAGTGTTAAGGATTTACGAAAAGTTGAGTGTCTTTTTAGCGCGTATGTGTGCGAGGTAGTTTGCAGAATGCAAGCTTATTTGTTGAGAAATAGCTTTCCCAGATACACGCACTCAACAATGTATCACACATTCTTTTCTTCTTGCTGATGATTTAAAAAGAATGTGGATTATATACTTCTGTTGTTCCTTGATTTGAAAACATAAGTTGTAAAGAAAGAATGTAGGGATGCCTTACTGAGCAGAATATTAGTCTTTCAGTAAACTTAACAAAGTAACGTTTTCGTTTAAAAAGTGCAGTATTGAAATGAGATATCACATCAAAATCCTCTGTCTCTATGCGAAAGCAAATTGCTGTATTACAGTTTAGGGCCCAGGATCGTGGGATAATATTAGAGTGAATAAGCAGCTTTTGCTCTCGTCTCCGTGCCAATTAGAATCGCACAAGACAGAACAATTCTCTGAATACTGCAAATGCTGTTGGCAGCTTCTTCCGCTGTTATGAAGAAAAGGTTTTAAAATTAAGAGGAAAATCCGAAATAAATAAATCTTTTTTTGATTTTTAACATAATAAAAAACTTTTTTACAAATTCTCCCTGCTTTGAAGAAGGAGATGTTGCGTTTTTTATTTTTATTTTATAATAACTAGATATGAAAGCGCTTCATGATAACTACATACTCAGGAAAAAAGATACAAAAGAACCGGAGGGAAAATAGGAAAAAAAACAGCACTTCCGTTTCTTGAGTTTTTTCGCACACGCATTTCTTTTATTCATTACTTTCGAAAACTTGGGAAATTCTTTCGCTGTTTTTCTTACTTAGATATTCAATTTGAATAAACTAAACATCAACGCTGTTTAGCTTTCCCAAAAAGATGTTGCCTGCCTCAAGAAATCGCTTATTTCTTTTATTATTTCGTTTGTTCTTTCTTCCTCCATTTCTTTTTCGTTTTTTCCTTCGCATTGGATTCGACAAAGTGTCTGAGAAAGACATAACTCTAGGACAAGAAAAATAAAAAAAACGAAATCATTGAATACACAAAAAAGCAGCAATTAAGAGACAGACGAACTAAGAAAAAAATGAAGGGTTTTTTATATTTTTTCAAACACTATAAGATTATTTTATAACGAAGACCATTTTCATCAAATTAAAATTTGACAAAACATGTGAAATTTCATGAAATGCCTGTTTGAATACATTAGCGAGGAAAAAAAAGACACTTCCCCAAAATATTCTTCCCAGACCCGATGATTGAGTGGTCAGAAGCGCGGGCATCTGGGAAATCGTTTGATTTGGGCTCAGACCTGAATTCCGGATCAGGCATGAATAGCACGCCTGTTCCAATTCGCTGGTTATGTGCTTCCTCGAAAACTTGGGGCGCAGATTAGAAACGGCGGCTCCTTATAGTCGTAGATCATCACGGGGCTTCAAGACTCAACAAACACCTAGGGAGATAAAAGGTAAAATAAAAAACAAAAAAGATTCTTCTTTTGATTTACTGTTCAGGAATGGAAAAAATAAAGATTAGTTAACTGAGTCAACACAATTCCTTAACATTCATGCATTACGTTTCCCCCGAAGAATGAAACCTAGCATTTAAGTGATTTACCTTCCTTACAGAAGCAGAAGTGTCAGTAGATCAGCTTGGCAATGATCAGCTGGACATGAAAACTGTTTCTCTAAGAATGTCTTTTACGTCAATACTGTAAGTGATCAAATTATAAATGTATGAGATTAAAATAGCCAGAACGAAGAATTTTTTTTTCGTTATTTTGTGCTTGCTCAACAAAGTGTTCCCTCTTAGGGCAAACAACAAACAATTACATAAAACACAAAGCACACATTAACTCATTTGTTAAAAATCCAGGAGATTCTTATATTTGTCGTAACATCTCACGTGCAATATTTTCCTTGCCCCACTTGGATCCTTTGCATCCGACTCAACAGCCGGGTTACTCTATTTTTTTGTTTCTCTGCCTTTCCTAGCGAGTGTTACTTTAACTCCAGTGATGTAAGCTAAAAAATGTGTGATGAAAAGAAGGGCATTATAGAAGTCACTTGTTTGTTACTTCATTGTTTTCTCTATAGGGTTATGTGTTTTGTCACATGCACAGCCACCACGTGATGGTTTTAACTTCGTGCAACAAGGAACAAGGTTCGATCTCTGTTTTTCTGATATAATTTTTCCGCAAGATGTCGTAAATGTTTATTTCTGCGAAGGGACGAAAATGCATTTCTCAAAATATCTCCACTTTTTAGAATGCAGTTTCAAAAATTTCTTTGCATGCAATAGATAGAACTGGTGTAAAAACTTTTCACGCGTTTTTTGATAGAAATTTTCCTTTTGAGTGAAGTCAAACTAGATGTTCAGCCAAGACAAGATTATTTATGCACTTTCCAGCTGTTCTTGTTAAAAAAAAAATATAACATTGAATTCTGGGGTGTAAGGAAAGAACATGTCTCCTAAATATTTTCTAGCGTATAAAACAAAATGTTTCAAAGCAAATTCTAGAAAGACAGGAACTCAACGGAAAACAGGTGCATTTACTCTCTGTAGCAGAAAAACGGCAAATTAATTAAATCCACAATTTTCGCTTTGTTCTTGACATTGAGGGGAACCAATTACAAAAAGAAATGTGTTCAACGGGATTACCAGAATCGGTGAAAGATTTGTAAATAGCAATAACATTATGCGGCATCTAAAGTCAGAAAGATGCGTCGCACAAAACCACAAGTTGTTCGCAAAATCTTCCTCCTGCTGAAAGATACCCGAAGCAAAATGTTTGTTTCAAATCGAAAAATTTGAAGCAGAGATATGGAGGAAAATATAATATACAGAGGATGAGTCGGAAGTTTTGAATATTTGGATAACTTTATATCTTCAAACGCACCTTTACAACGAAAGCTGAGTAGCATTCAACGTATAGGCCATCGTGTTGCAACGCCTTTAGTCATCTGTCTGCATGTTCTTCGATTCCGCGGTTAAACCAGTTCTTGTCCTTCGAGACGAAAAACTCCTTCCCCGCAGCTGCCACCTCCTCCTGGTTGTTGAAGTGCCGCCCGCGAAGGAAGTGGGCCACTGACCAGAACAGGTAAGTATCCAACGGGACAAGGTCCGGACTGTATGCTGGGTAAGGCATCAGTTCGATGCCCTCAAGTTCCCGGAGTTTTGCCCCAATTTTCTCTCGGTATGAGGCAGAGTTATCTCCTTCTGTAGGAGAACTAGTTTTCTGTTCACCAGTGCCGGGAACTTCTCCTCCAAAACGTCATACATCCGTTCCAGCTGTTCAGAGTAGAGGTTGGCGTTGATGGTCCCACCGTTTGAAAAAAATTCGCAATGGATTATTCCCTCAAAATTCTACCAGACGCAGAGCATCACCTTGTGCTCAAAGCGGCCACGTTTGACAGCAGGTTCTGGAAGCTGGCCCGGGCCAACCACTACCTTTGTGTGTTAAGATTACGTAAATATACCCACTTTTCATCGCACGTAACAATTCTCTTGATGAAACGTGCATCGCGCGAGTTTTCTGGAAGTTTCGTGCACACTTTCACTGGGCGGTTTGCTTCAGCTGGAGTCAGTTCGTGAGGGACAATGCGGCAGCTCGTGAAGCCTTGCAGAGGTCCTGAAGGTGACGAACCACGGCGGTCTGGGATATGCCCAGCTCACTTGATAATCTCCGGGTGATGGTTGTCGGATTTGCCTCTACGGCCTGTCGTACCGCCTCCGAATCCACGGTTCGAGGGCCTACCTGACCTTGGCTCATAGTTGAGGTTTCTGTCACCTGAGCGAAATTTCTTGAACCATCTGGTTGCGGAGCTGTGGTCCACGGAACCTTTCCCTTCCGCATGACAAATGTTTTCGAGTTGCTTGAGCAGCGTTATATTCGAGTTCAAACTCGTAAAGCAAAAGTTCCCTAGTTAGCCGGTTGGGGCTGTTCATCTTTTAGGCGTCCCAACCACTGTCAGTACGACGACATGCAATGCTGTTAACAGCGACGACTACCACTTTGTATCCCTTTCGACTGACTGCAGTGCGCGACTTGAACTAGTTGAAACACGTGACATACCCGCCGCAGCACATGCGTTTATGCAAATATTTCGACTCATCTTCTGTAACTTCACGCACTTAGCAGGAAAACTGTGCGTTGCTTGAGGACAAAAATTGGCTCAAAATGTCCTTTATATTTTCTCTTTATAGTTAAGGACATCGTATTAAAAAGAAAATTTCTTACACCAATTGTTTATAACGAAAGATGTTCTTCGAATTTTTACAGTTAAGCCCATAGCTTCAGAACTGTGCATTATAAAGAAGTACAAAATATGAGCAAAATATTATTTACAGTTGGAGATATCCGAAGGAAAACCTTTTTTCAAATGTGACTTTTGGAAACAGGAAGAGCAAGGAAACAGGTTATGCATATATGCCCCCCAGCTCAGACTTTTTGCAATTTTTTGGAGCGGACAATGTTTGCAATCCTTACCATAGCGAAAGGCATAGATTACAAAAAGGATTTTTTCAATAGGATTTTCAGAAGCGGAGATACAGTTGCGAATAGAAATACACCCTGACGCCACTCGGCGTCCGAATTATGCGTTATGAAAAACTCACGAATACATGCAAAATGTTTCTTAAAGTGAATGACATCTTATGCAAAAGGGTTTTGAAATATTGTGAAAAAACGGAATATAGCTGTACACGCCGTAGTGGGAAAATTGAGCATTGTTTTGCACTAAAAAATGCGAGTAAAATATTTTTAGTTGTAAGCAGTGTCCGATCAATTTTTACTTTCAATCGTGTTTTTAAACACGTAGAAACGGCTGCAAATACATTGAAAACAGAAATATTCACTTATGCTTTTTAGTGAAAAATTGATGCTTTACACAGAGTTGGAAATTACACTCTGTAATATGGATAATGTACAGCTCTGAAGGAATGATCGGAAATGAATGCAAATTAGTAGGCGGCCAAGCTGAGCCAAGATATGCACATGATTAAAATATGGAACCAATCCGGAAGCAGCGTTTGCCGATATAAGCAACAACACCTCCCCCGTAACGTCACAACTAACACGAGTTTTCTCATATTAAGAGTCCTCCGGCTAAAAGCTTCGATGTCTAGAAGTAAGGGTACTTGACAAAGAATGCCAAGGCATCTAATTCTCGAACTATCGTCGTCAGCTGACTGCATTTGAAAGGGGATGGGATATTAGTCTCCCAAAGGGTGGATGGTCGACTTATCATATTGCACAGCATTTGGGCTGTGACAACGCAACAGTGTATCGACACTGGCAGCAGCTTTTGAGAGAAGGCATAACCTCTCGCCTGCATGTAATTGAAGCACATACCTTGGGTAGAACAACAACACCACGAAAAACCGTTCCGTCCGGCAACGTGCTTCTGCGGCTCCTACAGTCACTCTCTATGCCATCAGGAGGTAATTTTTCTTTTGGATCATCTTGTCATTAGATAGATCGTGCCGCTAAAACTGGAGGAGACAGAATTTCACGCACTGCTTCCATTGTGTCATTTGCTTTTTTCCAATGATCATTGTCATCTGAGTATGGAGTAGTGCCGTGATGGATTGAACTAACAGACAGTCAGAATGGCGTCGTGTGACCTTCAGCGACAAATCTCGCTTTTTTGGGGGTCGGGTGGTCGCACGGTTCACATACGGAGACGAGGGGGAGAACAACCAATTCAAGAGTTATTCGCTTGTGGCATATAGCGCGAACAGCAGAAGTCATGGTCTGTAAAGCAATCAACTATGAAGCCGAATTTCTATAATATGTTTCACAGAAACTTCGATAGATCGGCGGTGAGTGAAAAATTTCTCGAATTCTGAGCACCTACAGCATGTTTCATCAAGATAATGGGCGTCCGCATACTGGAAACATCTATAGAAAATACCTAAGTGCTGCAAGCGTCCTGGAATGGATCTATCCCCCCAAAACATGTATGGCACACGGCTGGACGTCATCCCGAACCAACACAAACAACAGCCCCCTGCAAGACCAGATGCAGGAAGAATGGAGGGAAGTGCTGCAGAAGGCCATCAAGCGTCTCTAAGACTCAGTCTCAGTGTTAATATGAATTACTTCATGCATTGCCAGTAGAGATGGTTGTGTCTCTTACTGATGTGCCTTATATTTCAAATAATAAAACTGCTCATTAGTTTTAAAAATTAAATCATGGCTTGAGTAAGCCAGGATAACTTTTCCATCGATACTTACATAATTTCCTATACTTTTCCATTCGGTAACATCAGCTAAGTTTTCTCACTTCCTCAGGGTTTTGCAATTTCCGTGCAACGGAGTGCATATATGACATACTCTTCACCATGACCTACCGGTCGAAAAACAATGTTTGAATTCTGACATTTACGAGAAAAATTATCGGAAAAAATACGACATGTATACACCTCTGAAAAGAACCTGTGTATTGTTTGAAGAATGATGCAAAATGGTGTCGTGGGAAATGGTATATCCAACTGAACTCGATAGCAACTGCATTTAAGCTCTGTAGAGGCGTGCACCAGAAAAGCCCAGAAAGCAAGTACCATGGTTCTCAAATTTGAGGCATGCTAATCCAAAAACAGGTTTCCTAACTGGACCAAGAGGTATTTCATAAAAGTTATAATGTCCGATGACGGATGGACGGCCATAGTGATAACGTAAACACGTACTGTTTTTCAAAAATAATGCAAATGTTGCAGCCAGATGGCGTGGATTATCATGTGTATCAGGCGCGATATCTCCACTTTTAGCAGTCGGATTGAGAAATTTTGCATTTCATCACATTACTGTAACCGTTTTCAAGATTTCCCACCTTTTCTTCCGCTTTTTCTGATGTTAAAGTTTTCCACTTCGTCGGATGCATGTACATGGGCATTAAGAATGATATTTCTACTTACCAGTCGGTCGGGTTTTTTTTCATTTTCTAAGTATGGCCAGTGTCAGAGAACATAATTATAATTGCTGATTACAAACAGTCTTTAAAATACGTAACAATTCCTTACCATACTAGGTGTGAGAAATTTTACCAGAAGACGTGCGTATTACATCTGAGAAATCCAGTAACATTCTTGTTGTTGGGTCTAAAATTTGGTATATTCAAATGTCCACAATAAAATATATTGAGAAAGAAAACAAAGATAAAGGAATTACCATTCTTTAGTGTGGCTTTTAAATTTGAGTCTTCTCGGGCAACTTAATTTGGAGTTGATTCAGACTTCTTGTGATTACTGAAGTATTTTAAAAACGAAGCATTATATCTACATATGTAAGTAAATCAATGTTGGCTTCCCAGGTGGTCGAGTAGTCTGAGTCCCTGAAATCTGATCATTCGTCCGAGATGGGTCCGGGTTCGAGTTCTGGATGACGTATGGGCTGTATCCCTGTACGATGGTTCTGGCTCTGTCCCCCTCGCGGCTAATTCCTTGTGATACAAGTTCTTAAGGTTCTGTCCTAGCAAAAATGTTCAGATTCAAAAGAATTGAAATTTGTGAAACGGACAAAAATGCAGGACTTCCCATTTTGATTCAGTGTTTTCTCCTGCAAAATTACAGGTAACAGTCATGACCACAAGAGAGTGAAGACATTCAAAGTTTCTTGATAGAAATAAAGCAATGAAGGGGGAATACTATGCTAAGCTGTCGGAGAATATTTACAACGAACTGTATAATAGAAGAACTGTATAACAATGAAAATGTGATATAGAAAATTACAATATGAAACTCATTAATTGTCAAACGATCGAAGTTTTTAAAGTTTGAATCGTTTTCATACGGAAAGTAATTTAATTTTAAAACATCTCGTCGAAGTTTTATCAAGTCTGCTCTTTTTGATGGCTGTACATTTTCTGCTAGTGATAGCGCAGTAACCGTTTCTAATAGCTGAAGCGATGATTGGCAGCCCATTAAGGAAACATTCTTTATTGTTTAATTTTTCTGCCTTAGGGCTTAATAGAAAGGCATCGAGGCTATTTTAAATGTAGGGACCACGATCTTACTGAAACGCTTTCACATCACGCAAATTTAAAACACGACATTTTGTTTTGTTACTCATTGAAGAATTTTGTGTAAGAAAGAAAGTTCCTTTGTATAGAATTGCAGCGCTATGAAATTCATGTTGGGCATTATTCTTGTGGGAAATAAGGACAAGAGTTATTCTGAACAACTTTGAAAGTACAGGATATTTCGGATGGCCAAGAGTACTTTTCCCTTGGGCGGGATTACCTTGACGTGAGGAAAGAATGATCGAGCTCAAAAAGTGTCCGGTATGAGTATGAACTGCATCCATCACAAACTCCATATTCGATGATACCACGTGGTATTCCCCTGAGAAAAGAAGAGAAGGCAGAAGAAGAAGTATACCTTCCAGTTCGGAGCAATCCTTTGCCGGAGAAAATGGGGCACTTCATTCTAAAAAGATAAATTGCTAACTCTAACACATCGCACTATCACACAGCCTGCTGCTGCAAACGAAGTGAGCAATGCTCGGCGGCAAAATATTTCCTAAGAAATAATGAAATGGGATGCCAAGCAAAGTGGGTATTATTAGACGGTGGAACGAAAAATTTACAAAATGCCTTTATGAAAAGAGAAATCTAACAGTTTTAGCGCAGGAATGGAAAATGAAGCTTCCAAAAGAGAAGAGAGTGTTTAAATTTTTCATCTATTAGAAAAACAATCGCATTTTACTTACTTGAAAGAACCGTTTTGTTTGCATCTCCTGAGAATGTACTTAGAATTATTTTTTTCTTAGCTTTATGTCGATTTCTGAATAAAACTTTCCGAATCTCAGCACTTACCATTGGACAAAGGCAACGTCTTCACTGGGCTCATGGCAAGGCACTCAGATTCAACACTTTGCAAATGGGGACGAAGACATTATACCCAGGATTTGAACCTACGCCCAGCGGTGCGAAGAGCCATGTGCCTTTGCTTTTACCCCATTGAGTACCTATTCGGTGATATGGGCACACGATTAATATTTTCTCGGTCACATCTTTTTGGCATTTGAAAAATTCATCGATGGGGAAGGGGAATGCGAATTTCCTCTAACTGCTTAAGTCACATTACGACGTGAAAAGTATGTACGTAATGTTAGCACAAATCAGATGCCCCAAACTTAAAATGTTCGTTACATCGTACAGTAAAAAAAGATAAAAACAGAAACTGGGTATTTCAAGGATTAAATTTTACAGGACAGCTGTATTCCCATTGTCGAGTAGACTGCCCTCAGTCTTTTGAAAGATAGGTTAGGGCAACCTGTTAGAATGTAACTCATTTAAAACCCAGACGTTGTCCTAAGGAACTAAATGTCTCAAAGCGCTTCTCTTGTTTCCATCTTTAATAACGTTTCGGAGTAGAACACTTTGTTCTTGATCTGAACCTTCCCCTTAATAAATGCATTTCCACATAGGCGCAAGTTTTTAGTTTTAAAATCTTCTTCAGAAAACTAAAATTTCTCTACCGTTCTATCTGTTTTTTATAATGTGAACAGCTTTTAATACATGAGTCGCAAACTACCTAGTGCTAGAATATTCTTTTCGTGTTTGGGAGCTGAACTCATACGCTTTGTTAAAATAATCCAGGACTCCTTCCACTTTTGTCCTACAGCTCGGGAATATCTACTATGAGTATTCTTTTGCACGTTTTACCTCGAACAAAGTTCTTAGCTCTGACGCACAGATGACCAAGTGGTTGGTGGCGCTGGTTCCTGACTAAACTAAAGGTCTTTGGGCTAAACATCCGAGACAGTCTGGGTTCAAGTTCTGGGGTTGTATGGGTGGTGTGCTTGTTATACGGCACTGGCCCTTTGCCTTCGCTGGAAACAGTGCCCAAATTACGGACGAACGGGTGGACAGGCGACTGTTTACTTTGAGTTGCTCATGGGGGCTATTAAATCGTGAATAATGAACAAAAGTTGTCTTTTCTTGCTTTTGTTGCAGATGGTTAAGCTTAGTTTTGTAGCAATACTGTAGTATTGCTACAAAACTAAGCTTAACCATCTTGTAAATAGATGAACAAGAGCAGCACCAATCAGTTTTTCAACACATCCATTCCTCGTTATAAGAATTTTTTACCTGGTTTCTCAGCACCATAACCTTCAACCTTTTAACGGAAGAACAAATTAATTTAGAAAATGCCCGTGTTTTTAACAGGAATAATGCCATCAAACTATTGAATGCGATGAGTACATGTTTTTGGAATAAAAGTGCCTCGGATAAGCTACGAAATTTACAAAAAAAATTATTGTACCCACAACAACTGGATGCAAAAAAGAATTTCTTAAAGGAACTTTTGGAAGGACAAGATACTGATAAAATGTATATGTTATCCCACCTACCTTTGAAATCAGGAAAAACTCAGACGGTATTGATCATAATGCGTTCTAAGGTTCAATGTTCAGATTTTTCTACTGTAAGTGACGATGTATAATACATATATCTATTTTCAGTAACAATATATGAAATGCGCATGTGAAAGGGTTAAAGAAACTCCAGAAACGCTGATGCAAGTGTGTTAAACTTCGGGGTGAATATTTGGAATAGTCTGTAAGTTTCATGGCTCTAGCCTATTTCCTTCTTGGTGAGGTCGAAAACTTATCAGCACCAACTAACACAATGTGTTTTTACTAGTGAGACGTAACTTTCAAAAATTTTTTTTTTCAATAACCCTTACAAGGCAAGCATTCTAGTATCACTCGCCTCTTTTTTCTATGTCTAAAAGAAGCCTTGCAAAAGACAACGCTTCTCTGGCTGTATGCCACGAGATAGAGTGAAAAGAAATCGGTGCATTCGTGGGCGAAATTTATCCACTCTAACAATTAGATTGAGCTAAGAGAAATCTGCCCATTCATTAGCGGAAATTTTTCTGCTCCAAGGTCAATTGAAACACAGAAAAAAAGACAGATTTAAAAAAATCAAACTCGAGATTTTTACAAGAGTTTCATCGGAAGACCTGAAACTACGTCATCTTCTGTCGCGGGATACCGATCCATAGGTTATAAAATCAGCTTCGTGGAGAAACTTGAAATTTTGACGTATGCCAGTTTTCTAGTTTTTAAGACCTCTACAAGGGCACGAACCTTTAATGAAATCGAACGTGTCACACTCAGACTGAATATTTTTTATCCATTGAATCGTTTCTTCACGAATGTCCGCTCTTCAGGTGCAGATAAAGAATATCGAGTCAATGTCAGGCTTCTTTTCATACATACAATACGGATTTTCTTTTTGCAATACCGGAAACTAACACAGATTGGCATTTTTCCAACGAAAATGAGCTAATAGGCGAAGTAGCTTGGCGTCCCCGAAAAAATGCTTTTCTGAAGACATACAAAGTTGTACGCAACCGTGGGCTAAGTGTACCGAAAATCAAGTGCAATTCTGTTGTGTTAGTTTTAACAAGTGATTTCAAGGTACTGTTTTGCAGTACTGCATTTTATATTTATATTTTGGTCAGTTCTTGTTCTGGATATTGGGCTACTGAAGTAATTCAGATAATTACTTAGAAAATAAGTAAATAAAAATGACTCGAGGCTTGTTTAAATAGATCATTTTTATTTATAATTGATATAAATAATATGTTCAAAATTATAATGCACAAACATGATAATATCTTTTTGCAGCAAATAAATCAGTAACTCTTTAATGTAATTAACTAACAAAGACATTAATATTAGAGGGAAAAACTTTCGAACTTAAATTTAAAAGGTAGATGGATAAAAATATTCAGGAAAAAACTGCCGGTAACTTTCTTCCTTGTATCCCAATAATTGGAGCTTTATTTTTCCAGATGGGTAGAAAATATCAAATTGAAATTTGGCAGATTTTCTGTGGGCAAATACAGATTCACTTCGTTTGGAAAATAAAACAGCAATAAAGAGGATCGAAAGTAGGTCAGAAATTCCTGGATTCCATCTATTTGATCCGCAAGCATATTTTTGATATTTCCCTTTTGATCACGAAGGAAAATTTGATAGGGTGACCAGCGATTCCTTCCGTCTCTGGTAGACAAGTGACGCCACTCCTGTTTGATAGCGTTAAATGGTTAGTTTTTGATATGAAAGCGTCCCAATTTAGGAAAAGCGAAGAATAATTTTATCAGCAACAACTCATTATTTTCAGTTCTTTTTAAAGCTGAACGACGGGGAAAGTTTCTCTGGAATAAGCCTTCCTTCTTGCTGAGAGTAACTCATTTTCTACCGAGTGGTAATATTTCGAAGTACGCAAAATTCTTTTAATTTACAGACAATAAGTACGCAACGCAGAGGTATTTTAACTTATAGATAAGTACTTTTTCTAGACACTTAGACCGGGAAAATGCGCAAATGGTTTTCAAATATTCGAAGATTCCTTTTTCTTAAATTCTGTTGAAGAAGTAAATGGATTTATATGCGTAAGATACCGGTGATATTTTATGTAATGCGTTCAACGCAGATTGCTTCATATACACAAGTTCACTGATGTATTAATGAATGATAAATGATGCCGATTAAATTTTATAAATAAAATATCAGTACCTTTGGTTAACTTTAATTTGTAACTGAAGTTTGTGTGGGTCTACTGGTTGACATGTTCGAAATAGGAGTTCGATTATTTGAAAACGTCCTTGATTTCTGTCATGCAAATGTTCTGTTCTTCCATTTGTTTTACTTTGATGCTCTAAAATCTAATGTTGTATTCCCCAGTGACATCAGCGAGAAAATGAGGTTGGTGATGAATGGAACTGTGGACCAGATACTTCAAAGGAGCTCAACAAACTAGACTGATTAAAGTTCCAAGTGTTTACTTTGCAAATTCATTTTATGACTAAATTAATCAGTGCTTTCAGAGTGTTATCAAGCAGAAGTCCGATTATCTTGTCATGGGACTTAGAGTGAAATAAGAACCTGTATCTCACATTCAGGGGCGGTCCTCTTTGGTATGTTAATAACTAGTTTCTATTACACATATTATATTTTTATGAGCACTTAAAGATAAATAAATGAAAAGTAAATTTCAAATGCGTTCTAGCAGTTTTTCGAAAAGAAACAACACTTCACTTATGACACTGCTTTCCTTTCTTTACTAAAAACGCATGGTAGGTTTCTGAAAATGCTTTCATCCGAGAATTTCTTTATAAGCAACTGATATATTTTCCCGAAATTAACCAGCTTCCTTCTCAAATCTTCCTCAGAGGTATTCAGAGTTTATAAGACTACTTGAACGTTGGACCCAGAGAATTTGTTCTTTTGTCTAATCTACCTCAAAGACTAGAGTTTGAGAACTTTAGGCAACTGAACGGAGGTAGATGGCTGCTTTTCATCTTTCTTCCAGCTGTTTCAAAGAAGCGAACTATATTGTGCAAGAAAATGAAGTGACACTGGGATTGTGACAGGTTCGGGTTGGATCATTTGCATCATCTGGGGCAAAGAATTGTCATATAATTTCTTCCTCTTAGGTAAGAAATAAGACTTCAATGCGAGCCAGCAGGGCACAATGCGGTCAACTTCAAAATACATTCGTGCGAGCATGTTGCAGAATGTGCTTAAAATATTATGTCTATTTCCCGAGGTCTGATAAATTGCAAAATATTAGGGTAGCACTCCTCTGGCAAAATTACGGCCATCCTGTGGCACCCTAGTGTAATTTATAATGCGTATCCAAGTACACTTCACAGGGCAGGGTGATGAAATTTCAGTGTAAACATTTACCCGCCCGTATTCGGATTTGGACGTGGAAATTTTGGAAACCTCTGAAATATCTGCCCAACCCGCAGAGAGAGCAATGCTGGGAAAAGTTATTACGTAAGTTACAGGAATTTAACGCTCTTTTTTGGGAGGGACTCTCAGAGAAAGGAAGGAAGAAAATATTTTGGTGTTTGAGGTGCACGAAATATGTGTTGGTTGGCCCCATGAGCAGTGTACATGACTCATGTTGTTCTGCCAAAAAGATGTTTGTAACAGAATAGGGAAGTGGGAGGTAAAGGAAAATAAAAATAAAAAATAGTTATAAAAACAGAGAAGAGAACTTATCGGCTGTACATCTTGGTTAATTAAGGCTAACGCAACATGGACCGAAATACGCAAATTATTTCCGCTGAAAAAACTGTATAATGAAATATTTTCACCTTGCCTGTATTTGATTCAACTGAAGAAACTGAAAAAAACAATGTGATTTCTTCAGCTGCTGTGACAACATCTTGGCAAAACGGAAAGACCACTTCTCGTGCTATTGCAGTTGTCTTGGTTCTTCGCCATGCAACTATGTTCTTCCCTTTGCTGTCAGGAAGTAAAATAGAGAAAACCTTTGTTTCACAGTTGAAAGAAATGTTATTATGACGGTGACGAACATCATGAAAAATGGGAATTAGTTCAGCCCTTGTGGTAGTTTTTCTTTGAAGTGTTTGCAGGTGTGAAAAAAGCACGGATAACCTGATTTGGTGCCGTCGTTGCTCAGTACATACGTGCTTTTACGATTTTTTTTATGCCCAGTTTAAACTCTATGGTCTTCAAACTTAACGGAAGCTTTGATTTGGCAGATAGTGTACTTTTCTGAATGAACATCTCCTGTATTTATCCAATTACAAAATTCCTGACTTCGTAACCAATTTTTATTATCAACAGGGTACCTTTTCTTTTCCTCTTGAGTGTCGAAGACTTTTCTCTATTATTACCAATCTCCTAGCGTGTGATAGGAGAGGACATTGTTTTGTTGTGCTATTATTCCCAGTAAACGCATTTAATAAATGAAAAACGCATATGAAAAAAGGTTAACTGCTTGTTGTGAGGGCCAAGACTCAGGCACCAGTAAGTATCGGAGAAAGCACTGGTTTTCCGAAGATTCCCTTCTTAAGGATGAGCAAACATCTGGTACAAGGCAAGCACCACCTATTACACAGGTGTTTAGTGTAACATTACTAACAGCCTAGAGCGTTTAATCTAAACATTTTACAAATAGCAGAACAAACATTTTATAATATTTACAGCTAGCAAGATAGCGTCTCCTCACAACGACTAATTATTGAAGTGACAAGGGAAATTTGTCCACGGCGAGACACGAGACGAGTTTCAAATACAATGCAGGAACGGTTGTACAAGTGAAGAGTGCAATATGTGTTTTCGCAGTTGACTTGACAAACGTACAGTAGACCAGCAAAATCAATGCGGTGGCATCGAATGACTCGAAATGTTTTTAAATACGTTTCACATGCAAAGAAGACGACATCCCAGAGGATTGGTTAAAAACAAAAATTAAACACATTTTCAAAGGCAAAGATAAAGCTATAATACATTTAGATGTCTGTAGACCAATAGCAATGCAAATTACAAAAAGTTTTATGACCATTTAAAAAAACAGACTTGGCAACTGTTTGGAAGACCAAAACAAGTTATAAGAAATATAGCGTGGCTTTAGACGTGGAAGATTAATTGAAGGCAGTCTGTTTATAATGAAGGAATGGAATCCAGTTGCTTAATGAGTATAAAAACAACTCATCGTTGCAAGCCTGGACATTTCAAAAGCGAATGATAATGTAAACAGTCACATACTTTGGTCGCGAATGTATAATCTTGACATTCCCCATGGTTTCACTCACTTAATTGAAAGAATTTATGCCGGTGAAAATACTCCAAATACGTGGCGACAGTTAATAAATAAATACATCGCTCTTTCCACGTTCCAGAAACACACAGCATCCGAAAAATTGTTTTTCAGCCGCCGTTACATATAAGCATTTATATGTAACGCACTCGGCTAGATATCGAGAGTTCTGCTCGTTCAATTCCACAGCGGCGGCTGAAAAACAATTTTTTGGATGCTGTGTGTTTCTGGAACGTGGAAAGAGCGATGTATTTATTTATTAGAATTTATGCCAAAAATAAAAATAATATTGTTATGAATTCGAAGACGTTATATATGAAGGAGCTGTAAACAATAGAAGTGTTTAACAAAGATTTCTGTTATCACTCGTTTTCTTCCTCACCTGTATTAATTATCTTGATATTCAGCAGAATGAAAAATCAGGTCTGGAAATACAAGAAAACAGGTATGCTTTCAGTAACCATCTTCCCGGAATGCTATTCACAGATGATATTGTTTTAATTGGCAATTCAATTAGCAGCATAGAAAAATCGCTGGAAATCGCACGCAAATTCGGTGAAGAATCAGATGTCACGTTTGCAAATGAGAAATGCAGATTTATCGTATTCGGTAATGTGAAGTATGTTACGGAAATGGTGTTTGGAAAAGGAAATGAAATAAGTTTCAAGGAATTTTCATTGTCTCTGAAACAATCTACCTTAGGATACATGTAGATAACATTAGCAAAAAGATTCACAAATGCGTAAGTATCATAAAAAAATTCGGCCATGTATTCTTACAATAGATATGATGATACACTAATTTTGTGGAAATGTGTTGCAGAGTGCCGTCATTGACCTATGGTGTCCTAGTCTTAAGTACGCAGATAAGGAATATACTAAATCAAGCTTACTTCAATATTTTCCGGTTTGCACTTAAAAGCTGGAAGTTAGCTCCAGACAGCGCAGTACTAGGGGAATTACACTGGAGTACCTTTGCAGCGAGAGAAGCGCAACGGAAATTAATGTACTATGACCACTTATAAAATTTGATCTCTGATTGTTCTGATTCAGAAGTCCAGTCATGATGTTCTGATTCAGTAGTCCAGCCATGATGTTCTGATTCGGAAGTCCAGCCGTTACGATAAGTGTTTGCCGCAGAGGTTTAAGTTAAGTGCTTCTAGAGCATTGTTCATTTATACCAGGGAAACTCCTAGAGAGAGATGGTCAGATGAATTTTCTCTACCAGGGCAGTGCTTCCATTGTATTGGACTTTTGTACTGCAGGAACTCTGTGACACGGTCAGAGACAAAAGCTTTCCACTTGTTAGGATAGCTATGAATCCAGTTTAGATTCGTTCCAGAGCGTTGGCGTGCTGGTATAAAACTTTGTTTCTCGACCGAAATAGTAAAGTAATGAGACACCAATAAGAGCAGCAAGAATCTCCAAGTATGGAAATGTAATCTTCCGAGTGGGATGTATTATGTTATAGCTGCAGGAAAGTACGTATGCAAGTGGAGTTGCCATGACCAGAGCGGAAACAGACACTGAACCTAAAGCAATTTCTGACACGCCGCAAAACACGTAAATAAGGCTTCCTCTACTTGGAAAACGGCCTATCCATCTTGAGATACATATTGAAAAAAGGTGAGAGGTTATTTTTTCTCCTTATTTTTGTTTTGCTGCTATGTCTGGAGGTAAGATTTTGTCCATTATCAACAAGATTTAGAGCCTAGTGTCATGGAAAAGTAAGTTCTCTACGATCGAAGTGGGCCAAAAGAGACCGAACGGTTCGTAGAAACTCGCCGTAGGGTTCAGTAAGAGTCGCTTCTTACCATGTTCATCCAAGAAGGTATGTGTATAGAAAGTATATTTGTTGATATTCTAGTGTACGCCTAAAATATTGATTCTGTTTTAGTTTCAACGCGTTGATTTTACAATATGCTTTTGGGAACTTTGGAGTTGGAAGTTCATTTAGCCATAGGAAGTTGTATAGGTAGTTTGAGTGCTGTGAACTTCTAATAAATAGTGACAATTTCTGCTTCATGTTGCGCGCCAGCAACACTTCGTCAATGAAAAGGCTTCAATCTAATTCTCAAGTGGCAGTAGGGAAATCTGCCTCGTGCGTCTTAGCCAGTTTTCGTGGAGAAGTAGAGAGTAAGAAGGGACTGTACGAAACTCCGAATGGAAGATGTTGAAAGTGATACGTAACTATATCGTCAAAGACAAGGAATTATCCATCTAGTCCTCTTGTGGTTCTGCACCAAAACATCGAGTGACATCTCTAACACGTCGATCGAGATTCAGTTGAAGTATGACTTGGATACATTCTCCTGTATAGCGTGACAATGCGTGAAAAAGCGTAATAATGTTGCTAGAATTTCTAGTATTAGATCAAGTCCAACTTGTAGTTTATTATTTTTAAAGATGGCGAATCAGGCGTGTGTGATGAAGCTTCGACGTCTATACGTCATTTCACTGTTCCACTCATTTCCCTTTTCACGATATGATGCGGTAAACAGTACGTAACATCATCGTTTGATGACGACGACAGTACTACTTTAGCGTCTTCCTTTTCAATACACTCTTGCATCTGAGTTTTGAAGACTGTCTTATAAATTTTGGATTCGACTTGAGCCATTGGTTTAGGGTATAGAAATGTTGCTTGGATGGGACTTCATTACTGGAGTTGAGTTGAACGAATTTCCGTTGGCGTCAAACAATTCTGCGACCATTGGCAATAGTAGAGCAGTCGTGACATTCCTTCAGTAGCTGGGCACCGTTAACTGTTTTCTATTTTTCTTCGGCATCTTTGACACCTTGAGCTCCCAAATTCAAAAAACAATGTGTTTATCATCCAAGGTTTGTGAAGAATTTTCAGTGATAAGTTGCGAACTACAGTGTGGAGAACAGTAGCATTTATAACCATCAAATCGGATCGGCTGCCACTTAAAACCCAACAAAATGTAGAAGCTAACAAACCGATATATTGCGAAATCAAATCTTACAGCAGTTTGGGTTTCAACGATCGTTCAATAGCAGTTTATGTCAATCAACAATTGAACTGAAAGTCTCTGAGAGTTTTCAATGCGACCAGTAAACTTTAGTTTTCTATTTCTGTGCCAACGGGTGCATTAGGGCTTGCTCTCAAATGCTGTTATTGGAATCTTTGTTCAATTATAAACGCCAGAAAACTGAAATCGAACTTATCTACACTTAACAGCAGCATTGGACGATGTTTCGCAGGCGAAATATGTGAGATCTGCGGAAATAACCACGTTGAGTTTTAAGTGGTCAATCAGGCTAGGGTGATGAAAGACCCATCGAACGAGTTTCAAATTTTCAGAAGGACCCGTTATTCACATTTTGGCGGTTTGCGGGTAGCTAAGATCAGAAGCAGAAACATCAATTTATTCCATAGTCGTTGCTGTCGTAGTTTGTCCACCAATTGAAACGGGTCTGGTACGATTCGTCCAACGACGATTGGTCTAATGCCGATTCGTCCAGTGCCGATTGATTGGTCGAATGCCAATTCGTCCAATGGACAATTGGTCCAAAGGTACGATTCGTCCAATGATACGATTGGTCCAATGCCGATTCGTCCAATGGACGATTGGTCCAATTCCGTCCTATCTGTCTAAAGTGCTACTCATGTTATAAAAATCTCAACTGTTCTGATTTTATCTCCGATGTTATACGAAAGTGCCGGTAGTACAAAGAATGTAAAATAATGCTACATTTTATGCGTAATGTTGTGGTTACAGATTTTTTTTACTGTCCTTACTGCCGTATGAAGTTACTGATGTACGAGCCGTTCAATTAACTTCAATGTTTCTCTTTTGCATGAAATAATATAAAATACAAGTTTTCCGTTTCTGTTTGTAGCATGCAGTGGGGTTCCGCCAACTGGCCAATGGAAACGTTCTGGTCGGATTCGGACAGAGGCCTTTTCACAATTTTTATTCTAGCGATGTCATATCCATAACGTTTACATATCAAATCAAAATAATAATATTGCGCTTTTATTTAAGCAAGAAATATTAATTCATAGGCTATAAGCCTAGCCTTTTTAGCACTTTGTATTCTACCGATGTCATATTCATAACGTTTATATATTAAATCAAGTTATAATAATATTGTGCTTTTACTTAAGCACGAAATATTAATTCCTAAGGCCTAGGCCTAGGCCTTTTTAACAGTTTTTATTCTACCAATGTCAGATTAGCAATGTTTACATATTAAATCAAGTTAATAATATTGCGTTTTTACTTAAGCACAAAATATTAATTCATAGGCCCAAGGCCTTTTTAACAGTTTATACTCTACCGATGTCAGATTAATGATGTTTACCCATCAAAGCAAGTTAATATTGCGTTTTTCCTTAAGCACGAAATATTAATTCACAGGCCCTAGACCTATGCCTTTTTGACAGTTTTTATCCTACCGATGACGTTTACCTATCAAGAAAACTTACTAATGTTATGCTAGTATTTTTAATTTTACTTACACCTTAGAATATGACATCAGTAGAATAAAAAGTGTTAAAAGGCCTAGGCGCGTGTGAAGAGCTAAGAAATGATACGATGAGTGCCTTTTATTAGATTTTATAACATATTTACAAATACCAAATACCTAGGTTGTAACTTAAAGTCTTCCAAAAAGGCCCTCGGCCTAGGTGCCTGGTAGAGAGCTGAGAAATGATCCGTTGAATGCCTTTTATAAGGTTTTATCAAATGTTTACAAATACCAAATATCTAGGTCGTAACTTAAAATCTTCTAAAAAGGCCCGCGGCCTAGGCGCCTTGTATAAAGGCCTGATAAATGATACGATGAGTGCCTTTTATAAGGTTTTATAAAAGGTTTACAAATACCAAATATCTAAGTTTTAATTTAAAATATTCTAAAACGACCCGCGCCTAGGTGCTTTGCAAACAGCTGAGAAATGCTCCATTGAGTCCATTGGACGAATCGGCATTGGACGAATCGGACATTGGACTAATTGTCCCTTCGGACGAATCGGCATTGGACGAATCGGCATTGGACCAATCGTCGTTGGACGAATCATCCGGGACCGATTGAAACATGGTGTTTCCTCTTATACTTCGCACAGATTGTTCGATCTCGGTGATTGCACATTCTGGTGTTATGGCAGGTATTGGTACACAAGAAACATTGACTAGCGGTTGGGAACTTTATCGGGAGCGCGCGCGCGCCTGTGTGTGTGAATGCGAGTCGGAATCAGAGATGGAAACGAGTCACGGGTCAAACGGGTCGGGTCGAGGTGTTCCTGACATAATTTCGACCCAGTTTTATTTCTATTTTATTTTTGAAAAGAAAACATATCTCAAAGAAAAATGCCTACTGTGGAATTTTATGCTTGACACTGATGCCAGCGGAGTGAAAAATGATTTGTCATACAAAAATATTATTGTCTAAAGAAGATTTCCAGCGACCGACGATACTTTCTTTGCGTTTGTTTTCAGTGTGATTGTCTGGAGCAAGAAAAAGGCAAACGCCTGTCTCCTGCTTTTCTGGTGATTCGTTCTCTCACATCCCGCGTGTCACATTGTATGACTGAGAGTTACTTTTCACATAGCATCATTGAGCATTCAGAGGTTTCCGTTTGACACGCTAATATCCCGTTCTATTGCATGTCGTGTCGGAATTAATGCCTTATTTGTTAATAGGGATGAATTTAATATTAAGGACATTGAAAAAAGCGTCGAGGCCAACACATACGTTCAAGTTGAAAACAAAAAGGGAAGAGTAAATGCTGGAAGTTGTTTCTTCTCATGCAGAAACCAGAATATGTTTCACAGCGACACTAATTTTCACAAGCTTGTGATAAGTTTAAAGTTTTCAAAATGTAAATGTTGATTTCCTGACTGCTCCTTCCTTCTGAGGGGAAATGATGAAATCAACATCTACACTTTAGAAACTTTCAACTGACCAGAAGCTGGTGAAAACTGGTGTTGCTGTTAAACGTATTCTGAAGCTTCTTATGCTATCAAGAAAACAACAAAAGCTGAAATTAAACATGGATCAAGTTGCTTACTGCAAAACATTTGACTTTGGCACAATCAAAATTAAGTGGAACAGCCTTAACATTACTGTGGAGGAAGTTTTTGACTCTCGCAGATGTGTTTGAAAACATGTGTAAAGCAGTGAAGTTGTGTGAAGACGATAGTTTCAACACTTTATGTAAGTAAGTCAGTACATTGTACGTTTCCGAAATACATTTATATGCATTCCATATAATCTACGATCACATAATCTTCGGTACTTACTACGGAGAGTCTTTTTGAACGTCGGTTGTATATACATACTGTATATGGCAGCCCCGGTGGGGCAGTAGTCAAAGCGATGGCTTCAGATCATTCGTCCGAATGGGGTCCGGGTTCGAATACCGGTGAGGCATGGATGTTGTGTTTGTCTTACGGTACTGGTTCTCTCTCTCTTCCCTGGAACCACTGGCCCTAAATTAGGGAGGAGCGACTGCTTATAGCCCACTGAGTTGCTCACGGTGGTCGCTAAATCTCCAATAAATATATATATATATATCATCATCATCATCATTGTCAACCATTATCAATCCACTGCTGTACGAAGGTCTCCCCAAGTTTCCTCCAGAACGGTCTGTCTTGTGCCAGTCTCCTCCATGTCACTCCCGCATACTTTCGAATTTCATCCACCCATCTTCCATGTGGTCTTCTTATGGGTCTTTTCCTGTCCCTTGGAATCCAATCTAAAATTTCGGCTGTCCATCGATGGTCTGTTCTTCTGGCAGTATGTCCACCCCATTGCCATTTCAGGGATTTAACTCTGATCATGATGTCTTCCACTCTTGTCATTTTTCGGATCCACGTGTTCCTCTTCTTATCTCTCCTGGTTACACCAAGCATGCACCTCTCCATGCTACTTTGAGTTGTCTGCAGCCTTTGTATGTCTCTTTTAGCTAAGGTCCACGTCTCTGCACCATACGTAAGCACTGGAAGGATGCATTGATCAAACACTTTTCTTTTAAGACATAATGGCATATTGCTCTTGAAAATTATGCTGTTTCTTCCAAAAGCTCTCCAGGCAAGTTTTGTACGCCGATTAATTTCTTCACCAATGTGACCCTCACTTGATATCTGCTGTCCAAGATAAACGTATGTGTCTGTTATCTCCAGCTTTTCTCCATCAATCGATAAATCTTCATTTCTTGTAAAAGCATTGTACATCACTTTTGTCTTCTGAAAGTTCATTTTTAATCCCACTTCTTTACTCTTGTCAGCAAGTTCCTGGATCATACTCTGTAGCTCTGATGGGGTAGTTGCAAAAATGACTACGTCATCAGAAAAACGAAGGTGGGTTAGATAATCTCCATTAATCTTTATCCCTTTGTTTTCCCAGTTCAGTGATTGAAAGACATTTTCCAATGTGGCATTAAAGAGCTTCGGAGATATGGTGTCACCTTGTCTCACTCCTTTTCCAATTTTTATGTGTGTTGTATTTTCAAACAGCCGAATCTTTGCACTTGCATTTTCATAGATGTTATTAATAATATTAATGTATGCATCTTCAATACCACAGGATTTCAGAGCCATTGCAACTGCTGATGGTTTCACCGAATCAAAGGCTTTTTCATAATCGATAAAAGCCATGCACAATGGAAGTTCATATTCCCTCGCTCTTTCAAGTAGTTCTCTCAGTACGTAGATATGATCTATTGTGCTGTAGCCACTCCTGAATCCAGCTTGTTCTCTCGGTTGAGCCATGTCCAGTGTAACCTTCAAGCGGTGTGAAAGAACTTTAGTGAAGATTTTATAAACCACTGATAGGAGGCTGATAGGTCTGTAGTTCCTGAGATCCTCAATGTCACCTTTTTTATGTAGCAAGATCATTGTAGCGTTGTTCCAATCCTCAGGAATTTTCCCTTCATTAAGGCATCGAGTATATATATATATATATACATCTATGATTACGTATATATACGATTACGTACTGGTGACCGCCAATAGCGGTATAACTGTAACATCGGAATTGGAGGAAATGATATCCCACACTCACCAACCCGCTTGGCCATCGTGGTGAGTTATGGCCAAACCCTTCCAAAATGACTCCACAACTTAAATCTTGGCCCTCAGTCTCAGGCAGCTTTAATGTACCTGGCCAAGGCAAAGGCCAGTGCGATATGATGACAGAGGGTGCTGAGAATCACCGGAGGACCGGACTAGGCTTTCATTTGATGCTGACCTTGGCTACTTACAATGGACGCTCCCTATCTTCTGATTCAAGGCTTCTTGAATTGGAACAGGAACTACAAAGGATAAAGTGGGACATCGTCGGGCTAAGTGAGGTAAGGAGAAAAGGAGAAGATCTCATTGAATTGAAAAGTGGACATCTCTTCTACTATCGTGGGACAGATACTGGCAGAACTAGTGGTGCTGGATTTATAATAAACAAGAAACTGAAGAATAAGTTTGTAGAAGTTGAAAGTTCCTCTGACAGAGCTGCACGACTCGTTATCCAACTCTCGAGAAGATACATGGCTCAGATTATTCAAACTTATGCACCCACCACAGGTCATCCTGAAGAAGAAATTGAAGAATTTTATGAGGAAATAATAAAGTAAAGCAGCACTTGAAGATAATAATGGGAGATTTCTATGCAAAAATAGGGGAACGGCAACAGAATGAAACTTCAGTAGGTAAATTCGGTCACGGCAACATAAACCAGCTTGGAAATACTCTCGTAGAGTTTGCAGAGGCAGAAGGGCTTTTCATCATGAACCCCTCTTTCAAGAAAAAGCCGCCAAGGAAATGGGCCTGGAGGCATCACAATAGATGGATAAGTGAAATTGATTTTATTATGTGTAACAAGAAATTTGTCATGGCAGACTGCAGTGTGCTAAACAAGTTCAACACAGGTAGTGACCATAGATTGGTGAGATGTAAGATGCATCTCAACACTAAACTTGAACGTGGCAAGCTCATAAGACAAACAAAATGTATTGACATAACCAACCTTACAAAGCACCGTAATAAATTCAAATTAGAACTGAGGAGCAGAATCTCTATTCTAGAAGGTCTAACATCAGAAGAAGTGGACATCTCTGAAGTTAACAGAAAAGTAATCAAAGCTCTTATGGAAACAGCAACAAAATTAGCTGGGTCTAAGAACAAGTTGCATGTGAATAAATTATCAGGAAAAACCAAAATGTCGATGCAATAAAGAAGAGAGATGAGGACAACTAAAGAAGATGTAACTTCCAAAGTGGAATATATAGAGCTATGCAAGACAGTACGAAAAAGCATCACTGAAGACGTAAGAAAATTCAACTGTAAACTAGTGAGAAAAGCAATTGAAAATAACCAAAGCCTAAAGATAACAAAGGGACATCTCAGTAGGAGAAGAAAACAGATTATGGCACTGAGAAAAGAAGATAGTTCTGTAACAAGAAATAGATGTAAAATTTTGACAAGAGTGAAAGATTTCTACTCCAAATTATATGAAAGGGATGATACATGTACTCCAGACATCATGAAAGGTACCAGTACCAGAGTTCTTCCAGTCCTCTTAGCAGAAGTTGCACATGCAATCAAGAACATGAAGCAGGGAAAAGCTCCAGGAGAAGATGGAATTACTGTAGACATCATACAAGAAGCAAGTGGAGAAATTGAAGCAGTATTCGCCCAAGATTTCCCTCGATGCCTTAATGAAGGGAAGATTCCTGAGGATTGGAGCAATGCTACAATGATCCAGCTACATAAAAAAGGTGACATTGAGGATCTCAGGAACTACAGACCTATTAGCCTCTAATCAGTGGTTTATAAAATCTTCACTAAAGTTCTTTCACACCGCTGACACTGGACATGGCTGATCCGAGAAAACAAGCTGGATTCAGGAGTGGCTACAGCACCATAAATCATATCCACGTACTGAGAGAACTACTTGAAAGAGCGAGGGAATATGAACTTTCATCATGCATTTATTTTATCGATTATGAAAAGTCCTTTGATTCAGTAAAACCATCAGCAGTTACATTGGCTTTGAAATCCTACGGTATTAAAGATGCATACATTAATATTATTAATAACATCTACGAAAATGCAAGTGCAAAGATTCGGCTGTTTGAGAATACAGCACACATAAAAATTGGAAGAGGAGTGAGACAAGGTGACACCATATCTCCGAAGCTCTTTAATGTCACATTGGAAAAAAGTCTTTCAATCACTGAACTGGTAAAACAAAGGGATAAAGATTAATGGAGATTATCTAACTCCTTTCGTTTTGCTGATGACGTAGTCATTTTTGTAACTACCCCATGGGAGCTGCAGAGTATGATCCAGGACCTTGCTGACAAGAGCAAAGAAGTGGGATTAAAAATGGACTTTCAGAAGACAAAAGTGATGTTCAATTCTTTCACAAGAAATGAAGATTTACCGATTGATGAAGAAAAGCTGGAGATGACAAACACGTGCGTTTATCTTGGACAGCATATATATCAAGTGAGGGTCACATTGATGAAGAAATTAATCTGCGTATTAAACTTGCCTGGAGAGCTTTTGGAAGAAACAGGATAATTTTCAAGAGCAATATGCTATTATGTCTTAAAAGAAAAGTGTTTGATCAATGCATCCTTCCAGTGCTTACGTATGGTGCAGAGACGTGGACCTTAACTAAAAGAGACATACAAAGGCTGCAGACAACTCAAAGTAGCATGGAGAGGTGCATGCTTGGTGTGACCAGGCGAGGCAAGAAGAGGAACTCGTGGATCCGAAAAATGTCAAGAGTGGAAGACATCATGATCAGAGTAAAATCCCTGAAATGGCAATGGGCTGGACATACTGCCAGAAGAATAAACCATCGATGGACAGTCGAAATTTAGATGGATGAGACTGGCACAAGACAGACCGTTGTGGAAGAGGCTTAGAGAGACCTTCGTTCAGCTGTGGATTGCTAATGATGATGATGATGATGATGATGATTACGTATAAATATAAATTTAGTTTCGAATTTATTGTCCAAAACAGATTTATCCGGGTCAGTTCCTGGTCGGATACAAATATGCGACGTTCGGGTGTGGTTCGGGTGCGTGCCCAAAATGTTTGACCCCTTTTCCAAATCTGGTCGGAATGTCTGTTATTTTCATGCAGTCTTAAGCCTAATGGCCTGGAGGCTCACATAATGGGTAGAACGACTTAGATGTTTTAGGCCAGGTAGGTATTTTATATATTTGCTTGAAAGTTGTTAAGTAGGTCAGATGTTTTGTGTTAATCTAAAAAGCTGCTGTCCATGTCATGAGATGAGTGTCGATGACGGAGCACCGCTTATTTTCAAAAATGGAATTTCTTTACAAATCACTCCATCCTGATTGACCACTTAAAACTCAACGTCATCAGTTCCACAATATTACATATTTCGCCTTCGAATCACCTTCCGTAAAGGCTCGAAAAATCTTCGGAGCTGAAAGTCTTTAGGCTTCAACATTTTTGACTTAGGCTCGCAATGCTTGAAAACAGCCATTGCATTTAATGAGGGCATCATTCAATGCTTCAGGAGTGGAAATTTGTGTTGGCTTAATAGCCTCAAGAGATCCAACGTGGATTTGAATGATACAGTTTTTACTGAGGTGCCTTTCATAAAGCATTGTTTTCGTCATTTTTTACCCATTCGACGTAAAGCTTATATAAAAGGTGGTGAGCCTAAGAGGTTAGCTTCCCTAACCTCTTAGGCTCACCATCTGATAAACTAAGTAAGAAGAGGTGTTTGCCGACTGTTAACAAATGAGGATTTCCACTGATGGACGATTCAAGTTATTTCCAGCAATGTTGCCAACTATCGATGTCTCTTAGAATAAATTATCAACGTTTTTTCACAATTAAATGTTTTATTAACATCGACTATAGTTTCGCAGAGCGTCTGGCTCGGCATCATCAGGACGAATGGAGCGTAAACATTCAAATCATTGTGACATCATCAGAGTTCTGACGGTTACGGTTTTTGGTGAGTTGTTTCCACGCGCTTGAAAGAAATGGCGTAGACGTCATGTCATTGACAAGTCGTGAAGAATTCCGGTATATGTGGAAGGCTTCTAATACATTAAGCTTGTTAGTCGAATCAGGTTTGTCAATAAGAATAGCGTTTCCAAACAAAAATTTATGGTTATTTTCGTGACAATGTTGGGCTATTGAT
Organism: Macrothele yani; assembly: GCA_039090855.1. NCBI lineage: Eukaryota > Metazoa > Arthropoda > Arachnida > Araneae > Macrothelidae > Macrothele > Macrothele yani. The sequence goes on from CM077013.1 coordinate 71,634,898, forward strand.
GACTTCTTCAGTTCATAGTTCCGTACGTAAGTTTTGTGCTCCTTCACACGGAAACTTAAAGCCCTGCGGGTCTGTCCTATATATGAAAGTCCACATTCACAAGGTATCTGATAAATTCCCCAGGAATTTATGTCTTGGACGTAGTCTTTTGATCCGTAAAAATTCATCTTGTTTATGGGTTTGAAAATCACTTTGAAATTAAAACTTTTGAGAATTTTTGAAATTCTGAAGCAAATCTGAGGAGCAAATGGGATAACCGACCAATTCGTTCGTACTGGGAGGTCTACTGGCGTGAGCGAGCAGACGGGCTTCGGTTTCCTAAATTTTTGGACCGCTTTTTCTATCACGGAAGGGCTATATCCTCTGTGTACTGCAGTTCGTTTAAGAAAAGCAAGCTCTTTCTGTAAGGAATTCTCAGTTGAGCATATATGTACTGCACGATATACGTATGTGTAGAAAGCAGACATTTTTTGTTTCCATGGGTGATTTGATTTTGCATGTGGAGGTAAGGAAACAGCAAATGGCTTTCGATAAACTGTTGTACTAAAGGATCCTTCAGAGCGTGACACCAGGACATCTAGGAATGGTAAGCAGCCATTATTTTCAGTCTCACATGTGAACTGTATATGAGGATCAATTGAATTGATAAGTTCAACTAATTTAGGTAGTTCGGAATTCCTGCCTTTCCAGAGGACAAAGGTATCATCTACATATCGAATCCACAGGTCGAATGTAACGAGCTGAAACAGTTTGTCCTCGAAATGACGCATGTAGACTTCGCATAAAACCGGCGACAGTGGGCTACCCATTGCAAGGCTTTCCGTCTGTTGAAAAAATCTTCCACGAAATAAGAAACTGTTTTGTTTGATACAAATTTCCACTAATCTCAAAATTTCTTTAACTTCCGGTTGGCTGAAATGATGATCAATGAGACTTGCTTTCAAATATTCGAGGGCTCCATTTAGTGGAATACTTGTGAACATGGATTTCACATCGAAGGATAACATGAACTGATCGTTGTATGGATGCTGTTTAAGCACATTTACAAATTCAGTGGAATTTTGTACAGCAGTTTTGTTTGAAGAAGTCGTTATGGTGGACAGTTTCGAAGATAGAAATTTGGCCAACTTATGAGTAGCAGAGCCGATATTGCTGACGATGGGACGGAAAGGAACGCCAATCTTATGTATCTTCGGAAGGGCATAGAAACGCTGACAACGGGCATACGAAGGTTTCAGATAATTTTTTGAGCTTTGGTTAAGAGTAACGCAACTTGTTACTACTTTCCGAACTTCTTTTAAATATTTTTCCGATGGATCTTTTTTAATTTCTTTATACGGTCCCTCGGAAATAAGTTTTTCGACCTCTGCCTCATAATGTTTTTTGTCCAGAATAACAACTTGTCCTCCTTTATCGGCTTTAGTAATGATGATATCAAGATTTGACTGTAATTCTTTTAAAGCTTTATATTCTTCCTTATTGAGATTGGGTTTGAATGATGGAAACGAATTCGACGTTATTACAAGGCTGACACAATGTCTAATCGTTTCTTTCTCATCAATGCTTAGATCGCTTTTTGTCAGGGAATCTTCAACTGACGCAACGATATTGGATACTGGTATCTTTTTTGAAATTGCGAAATTTGAATTGTAATGTAAAACTCGTTTTTGAATTTTGCTCGGGTTAAAAGAAGAAAGGTTAGATATTACTTCGTTATCCGTAAAGACTTCATCACTTTGAGAAGTAGAATTTCCTTTATTTTTGCTATTATTCGATAGTTTTTCAAATTTTCGTTCTAGTGTCATTTTATGAGTAGACGACATATTGGAACTCCTAGACCAAGTTTTGCGGTCCAGGTCCGAAAATTCTGGTAACGTTTTAGCCAGCAATAGGTGCAGGTCATACAGTTCAATCTCAACGTTTGCAATATCCTTCCTAGTATCTTTAATTATAGCTCTTAATAGTGCAAACGAAGCATTAGAGATCGCTTTGTTGATGTTACGGGAAGGTCCCAAGTTGCATTTCACGGAAATAAAATTTGGCAATATATGGCATCTCTTGCATCGAAGTAAGAAGTTTAAGTGGTTCAGTAATTTGAACTTCTTTATCCTCATCTTCGAAAAACGGTTGATTGTCGCTGATAGAGATTTCGTCATGATCAAGATAGGAACTAGGTTTTAAAGTTCCTGAAACAAAGTCTATATTGGTATTAGATGAGTCCTACAAGACGGAAGCAAGGCGATATGTTATATTGCGGCTCCCGATACAAGTTGTATCAATATACTTACGCACCAAATGTAGTCACTGGCCCGGTTGACACCTAGAATATTATATATAATTCAAAACTACACACTTGTGATGTTCATTTAGAATAAATTATCAACGTTTTTTCACAATTAAATGTTTTATTAACATCGACTATAGTTTCGCAGAGCGTCTGGCTCGGCATCATCAGGACGAATGGAGCGTAAACATTCAAATCATTGTGACATCATCAGAGTTCTGACGGTCACGGTTTTTGGTGAGTTGTTTCCACGCGCTTGAAAGAAATGGCGTAGACGTCATGTCATTGACAAGTCGTGAAGAATTCCGGTATATGTGGAAGGCTTCTAATACATTGCTTGTTAGTCGAATCAGGTTTGTCAATAAGAATAGCGTTTCCAAACAAAAATTTATGGTTATTTTCGTGACAATGTTGAAAAACATTGAAAAACATTGTCACGAAAATAACCATAAATTTTTGTTTGGAAACGCTATTCTTATTGACAAACCTGATTCGACTAACAAGCTTAATGTATTAGAAGCCTTCCACATATACCGGAATTCTTCACGACTTGTCAATGACATGACGTCTACGCCATTTCTTTCAAGCGCGTGGAAACAACTCACCAAAAACCGTGACAGTCAGAACTCTGATGATGTCACAATGATTTGAATGTTTACGCTCCATTCGTCCTGATGATGCCGAGCCAGACGCTCTGCGAAACTATAGTCGATGTTAATAAAACATTTAATTGTGAAAAAACGTTGATAATTTATTCTAAATGAACATCACAAGTGTGTAGTTTTGAATTATATATAATATCGATGTCTCTTCTAAATGTCTTCTTGGAATGGTAGGAAGTTTCAGTGAGCCAATTAGGCAGCAGAGTTGGAATAAGGTAAACATAGTTGGCACACAATCGGATAATGTTTTTGTGGGTAGACAAGTTATGGTAGTTAGTCAAGTTGTTCGATTTGCCTTTTGGATAGCACGTTTTACTTTGTCCGCGTAATTGTCGCATGCATGTCTCTTCCAATAAATCTTGCAGTGAACTGTTTAAACTGCTCAGATATTCGCAGAGTTTGTCAATCTGTCTTTCAAATATTCAATTTCATACGAAGAGACGGCATGATCTGTTGCTGAGAGTTGGAAAATCAAGCGAGCGACGTTTTCCTGAATATTGTGGCCCTTTTCCTCTTAAGGGACGTTAAATAATCCATGTTCTTCGCGAATTTAATTCAGCAGTATGATAGTTTTAACATCGTCTCATAACCATTGCTTCCGAACTTTGGTTAAACTTTCAATATGCGATATTTCGGTAATTACAAAGTTCCATAAAATTTGGTTTGTGTAAAAGCCTTTTTAAGCTAGCTCTTTAGCGTCACAGTACAATCGAAAACAAGTCTGCAATCTTAATGGAAGTGATTGCGAATCGGGTTGCGTACGCATAGAAAGAATAACGCATTCTTTCGATGATTCTTTGTAAACACTACAGAATTCGATTTCCAAAGATCGCGCACGAACACCTCCCCTTCAGGCATTCTGACAATAACTCTATAAAGGAGCCGGCATTATCAAATAAAAGTAAGTCCGTTACTCAAAACGTCCCCCTGCAGAAAATTTCAAAACATCTTCGGCTGTATTCTAGGGACTTCAGAATCTGGTAAAAATTTGTTGAAGTTATCGTAAACCATCAAATGACTAGAACTAGTCTCTAGGTTGAAAGCTACTTGATTTCCCAACGCTTTCCTTTCTCAACTTAACAAAATCTCTAGACACTTGTTTGGTTAATTTCCGTGGATGTAAATTTAGTTCCGAACCAAAATACCCCACACGTCTCGGGTTTCGGCACCAGAATATGTCGTGAAGGTTATATCTTAGGCATCATTACTGTACGGGAGAGCCCTGGTGTTCCGGCGATTCGCCTCTTAAGGATGAGTAAACACGTGACGTGAGGCAGGTACCGCACATTAAAGGTGTTTAATGTAGTACTACGACAAAACTTACAACGTTTATTCTAAACAAATATTTAATAAACAGCATATTAAAGCTAGCAAGGTAGTAGTTTGCTCCTGCGACTTGAGCAACATAAGAATAACTAACGGAATGAAACTATCGTTTAATATTTTGTATGGCTCATAAAGATATTGAGAGAGCTCAAAACAATCAAAGAGCATTAAAATGTCTGAACTAAAGAGAGTCTTGAGACTGACACGCATTCGTTATATCATCATTCTTAAGCCGCAGCACAGCTGGAGAACAAGTTAACAAAGCCGCAAGCGTTATGCCATGTTAGCAAAGCAAACAGACTCATTGTTAATGGCCGTGAAGGCTCGAGTGAATATGCGTGCTAATGGGCTATGCCGTGCAAGCTAAGCTAGTCAAGATGAGAGAGAAAGGAAGGAGGGATCAATGCAACTCTCGGATATGAATTACCGCTGTTGTAGGAATCATATATAACTAATTATTCATCAATTATCTTTCGAATGTGATAACAAATATTTGAAAAAATATACTAACAATATATTTGATACCGAGACATGGGAAGTAGTTTTGGGTGAATCCCACCAAATTCAAGACAGCTGGCAACCTTACCAATATCTGGTTTTGATAAATTTTGAAACCAGCCATACATGCAATGTCGAAAGATGAAATTATTGTATTATTTCATTGCCTCTACCTGGGATTAAAGTGTTCCATTTCCTGATCGTTAATCATTGCATTACTGACGCCACATTATCTTCTGATAAAAATGTAAGTTCTGATGACTGAAATACTTCGTTCGCTTTCATTCAGCATCATTTGTTATCACTGAGCGAAAAAACTGCTGACAAACTTTTGTCATAATTTACGACCATAAGGAATTTTCATAAACTGATTTGCTTTGTTTACAAAACAAATTCTTATCACACCAACTAATTATCAAAAACACGAAGTTTAATTCCTTTGTACACGGAGTAGCTAATCAGTCATTGCGAGAACTTAATTAAAATTCAAAAATCAAAATTTCTAGATTTTAACAGGAGAGTTTATAATTTACAAAAGTGGCATATTTTCATTATTCAAATTATTATTATCGGTTTTCAGTACATTTTTAAACATCTGGAGTAAAGTACCACAAGATGTTTTACTTCCAAGTAGCTGTACTGTCTAAAAATAGAGCACTGAGGAAAGGTCAAAAAACTGTTAACTTCCTCGGTGGCTGAGTGGTCTGAGGGGCTGGATTTTGATTACTCGGCCTCGATGGGCCGGAGTTCGAGTCCTGGGCAAGGCATGATGATTTGCTTATCTGATGGCTTTGGCTGTGTCCGTTCCCTGGAACCTGCAACCCTGAATCAATGCCGGACAGCCCTTTGAGTTACTCATGATAGATAGCCCTTTGAGTTAATCATGATGGACAGCCTTTTGAGTTACTCATGATGGACGTTAAGCCCCGAAACAAAAAACAACAACAAAATAAAACAAAAAGAACTGTTAAATTGCATACCTCTCTGCGGGCATGGGGTAAACTTCCTTGTGTGAAACACTAAAAATAAATCTAGTAATTACATGAGCTGCACAGAGTCTTAATATAAGGTTTTCTACTTATGCCGATAGGAATTAAGAACTATCAGAAGAAGTGTATTTCACATTTTTCTCCATTTATGCCAGATTAATTTGGCAGCTAATGCTTCAATGCAGAAATTTGTCTAAGGCTAAATGCAACATTTCTTTATGTTTGCTCTAAGTATTTCATCATGTGAGAACGTGTTATGAGTAAGGTGTAGCGTTTTTATAAGAGCGCGAACGTTGAGAGTTTCCATTCATTACATTACTACGGTAACAGCACATTAAGGAAAGGTAGGAAAAGTTCCTTTTTATGATGAAAATTATCTGTAAAATGCCAGGAGGATTTTATGGAAAGAATTCGCCAACCTTTAGCGAAAGCAGAGAACTTGAAATTACTGTCCTTCTGATATGCACATCGAATCGTTTTTGCCATCGATGGAAACACTCCTGGAAATGCTTTGTTAATATCCTGTTAGCAGTGACATCAAATTGGCCTGAAGATCTCTAGTTAATTCAAAATGACATAGATCGAAATTCTGCTCCTCAGAAGCTTCTAAAATATAATGGGAGCAAGTTCAAGGACAACTACATTGGTTTTTCAAGCGTTGATATTTTTATTTCAGCCACAAACTGTTGGAACAAAACAACAGCGTGAGTGAAGGCGTTGTCGTGGTTTCTCTTTCTTTCTTCAAGTCAAGAACTTCAGACAAAATTCGAACTGACAGTTTATTCTTTCGTGTTCAATGCATCTCCGAACTCACGTGGTGCCATTTAAGGACCAGTTCTTGTTTTAATATATAGCTTTCCCCACATTTCCCAGAATACTTGACGCTGCTGAAAAACGGGAACGCCCATTCGTCTGACGTAATGTTTTTATCTGATAATTTTTTTATTTTAGTTTTTCTTAATTGATGGTTGAAATACTAGTTCAGTAATTTGTGTGAAGGATCAGGGAAATTCAGACAGGAATATGACCACCGCGATCGCCAGACTTACTTTCTGAGTTAGGGAGAATTTGTGTTGAGTCCCGACTCACTGAATAGTTCAATAGCCAATATCATTGACGACGTGAAGGACATTATTGAGATGATATCGCAGCATTTCCATACTGATCTGTGAGCAAGGAGACCAAATCCAGTCTCTCTAACATGGATTTTGTATTCTCTGAAAATGGACGTATGATATGATCTTCAGATACAGCCCGGTTTATTTGAAAGTTTTGGCCAACATACCAGTTGAAGTTAGCTTGATCTAGAATTTGTAAAGTAGGTTTCATTTGTCAAACGTTATCAAACGCACAATTCGTCTTTTATAACAAATCAGAATCATTCTTTCATGATATCTACTGTATAAGGTACCGTAAAAAAGGGATGACAAAGTTAATACAGAAAGAAGAGGCAAAGTCCAAGCAAAACGCTAAAGCGTAAAAATTATGATAAGAAGAAAAAGATTTGTTGAAAATACTCGTAGAAAAATTGCAAAGACATTGCTTTCCCCCATTTCTCTTAATGCAATGTTATTTTTTGTGAAAAATGTTTAACATTTTGCGCAGATAACTCACTTAATCAGAAAACGATGCAGTATAATTAGGAGTGATCATGTGGATGTATCTAAATTTGGCAAGGGAAAGCAAGTTTATTTATATGAAGTGAGGAAAAATAACTAAAAAAAGTTATTAATTAAATAAAGTGCAACTCTAGAAATAAAAGCGAAGAGGGGCTGCAATCTCTGAGAATGATGGACTCTAATTACTTGATTAATGAAATCTTCAAAAAACTACTGAGTTGCATCTGAGGGAAGACAACCATTACGTTTAATTTAAAGAAATATGAACATTTGCAAAACGGGAGCTCATCCCGTACTTTACAATGATAAACTAAAAAAAAAAAAAAAACACCAAAGAGAGGTTTTTGCTTATGTTGAAAATATTCGATTAGTAGATGGATTTTTATTTTATTATCGTAACATTTTTGGAATTATAGAATTACGCACAACGACTATGTCATCATATTGGCAGAGAAATGAATTTTATAATCTACCTAAAGCGATTGTTGTATATTTTTTTGCTGCGACTAATTTCTAATGCAGTAACGAACACTTTACAAATGTGTAACCCTCACCTTCTTACGCATAAGTTTGGTAGACGCTTAATTGTCATATCAGCATGTTTTACGGGACTCATCCAATTCTAGAGGAAGTAAAAGTGAAAATTTTCTTTCTTATTTAATATTATTTTTATGTATTTTCATCATGAAGGTCCCACAACACTGCTGCTAATATCTTCTTTTGATACTTTCCAAACATATACTGTTCAAAACAGTAACTGCAACAACACGAAGTTAAAATGACGAAAATGGAATATATGTATTATTCTGCTCCTTTATAGTAAACACAAATTCTGTCATGGTGAGAAAGTACAGCTTCTGACCTGCATACAGATATTTGTCCTTCAGTTGTGTAGCACATACTTTTTCACATATAATTATGTCCAGATTGCTGCGTCTGCGAAGTACCAGTAGAACTGTGTTGTTGGATATTATTCACGCGTGCTCTATGAAACACAGATCCACTGTTAAGAGAGATATTTGGAATGCACCCATCATGTTGAATGACTGCAATATACGTAATGGGTGACATTATAATGCTGTAGAATATTACTCTAGATGTTCTAAAAGAATGGCAGGACTAAGGGTGAAAAATGGGAAGTTCAAAATCCATGAACGTATTCTAGAAAAATATGTATTGTTACATGGTTTGGCCAGGCTACTTAACGTCCGGAACCATCACGACTTCTGACACCAAATTGTTAACAGAAATAAATCAGAGCGGGGAAACGAATCGCGGATTAGCACATCGTCCCTACTTCTACGAAATTCTGCAGATAACTCCTAGCATGTAGAAAAGGATATACATTCTATGTACAGCGGTTTATTTGCAAAGCTAGTAGCTATTTCTGTACACACAGAGGGCATTACGTACGCCCATCAGTTTGTAAAGTCTTTCCTGCCCAGGAACAGGAACAAGAGAAAGTCAGTAATGGGGGAAATATTATCCCAGAAAGAAAGTGAAGCGCAATGAAAAATCAGCTTAATGTAGAATTTGTTAGCAGCGTCCGAAAAAGCTATCACGATCACACAGGTGGTTGATTCTCTTCGCTGGAGTGCGGTACGGCATGGCACATGTACACAGCTAACGGCAGCTCTCTCTCTCTCCTGGGCGTGCGAACAGCCATCCCAATAAGAGGCCCGTTTCGTTCGGAGGATTTTGGCCAACTCCTACGCAGTTTTTCCAGAGTCCAACGCTCTTTTGGTTCATCACAAATCTCTGACTGGCGTATTCTTTCTTTCTCACGCGTGGTTGAGGTGTAACAGACAGACTGTGTTACCTCGAACCAGCTTTTTTGCATTTCCCCTTTTAGTTTAAAATGCCTGCTTGTTTACTCCTCCTAAACAGAGCCGCGAATGGCTTAGTGGTTAGTGTTTCAGACTATCGATGCTGGGTCCCCAGGTTCAAGCCTGGGCTGATCTTTCAGAGATGGTGTGATTTACTAACAATCGTTGAATATCCGCCGTGCATCGGACGAGCACGATTAAGTGACGGCCCCCGGGCTGGACCCACTGGTTAAATGGTATCATTTCCTATGCCCCCCCCCCTCTGATATTCCCTCACCCTCTATGTGCAACATCGTACTTGTGCGGTGGCGCCATCTACTGTACTCTAATCTCACTACAAACTGTTCTGTCAAAGTCACTAGACTTGCTCTCATTCCTTCTGTTTCTGTGTCCTGCCCAAAAGGCGAACTCGCTGTAGGGGTCTAGGACCTAAACTCTACTCACTGTGGACGGAAGTCTTACAAAAAAATGACGCTGATCCTGAATCCCTCCTAAACATGTCGCTCCTATCCCAGCCACACGAACTGAAAGGAAAGCGTCTCCTTAAGAAGGCCTCACTGCTTTCATGCCAGATAGAGCGTTTGGCTGCAATTTTTTCACCAAATATCCGAAACAATATCTTCAGTTTATGATGCTAGCACATCCAAATTGAACAAGAAAGATGACCACGAATTTTCGGGTGTAATGAGCACGTCATTTGAATCCAATCTGACGCGAATTAAGTTTATCAAATCCATTCAAAGTTAATGGAACGGGTGTGGAAAACAGCAGTATCTGACCAAAGAAAGAAGTTTTTCAATCCCGCAGATATTGCTGTAAACGGAATCGCTAACTTACATTACACCCTCTGGTTGCAGACTTGTGCGTTAAGAAAAATTTTAAATTATATGAAAAACATCTGGCAGCGCAAACACTCTCCAATAAAGAAAGAAGTTTTCAAATTGGACTCTTAGAAGCAAAGATATCGACAAAAACTGTATAAGGTATGCATCTAAGCCTCCTGGCGGGAAAAATATGCATTATTTTAAAAAGAAAATATTGTCAAAAGATTTTTCTATGTGAGCGGTATTGGTCCAGGAAATAATTTTTTCAGTTGAGTTTTCAGGAGCTCAGATTTTGCTGCATATACATCAGAAGCGAAATTAACACTTATACCCTCTGGTGGCCTAACCATTTTTTACCAAAAATTAGAAATTATATGCAAAACATTTTCCATCATGAGCTGTATCCGCTGAAGAAAAACAAATTTCAAATCGGAGTTTTAGAAGTAGAGATGTTGGGGAAAACTCTTTACTTTTACGCCTCCTAGAGGAAAATCTGTGCGTAACTTGAAAAAGTGACTATGCCTAAAATACTATTTGACATAAATGGAATCGAATGGTATTTTTTCAGTCGGACGTTTAGGAGCAAATATATGGAATAAAAAGTGTTTTGAATTCGATATCATCCTAGTTTGCGCCCTCTAGCGGCGAAATCGCACATCGTAAAAAAACGAAATGAAGGATCATCATTCGCATATTTCAAGCTTTCCAATGCAAAAAGAATTTTTCAAATATCGGACTAATAGTTGCAGAGATATGGTGCCCACAGACCGACAAACCGATAACATAAGCACGATCTATTTTTTCACAAAAGACATGCTAAAAAAAGATCCGAGAATAAGTAAGACCAAAATAGGCAGAATATGCTTCAGCAAAAGAGAGAATGAAGTTATTAGTTTTAATATATTATCCAGCAAGAAAAGTGATGATCAAAAGTGACGTACATTTCTGAAATTTGTTCTGCTTGAAGGCGCATATGTGAGAGGAAAAGTGATCAGCAGCGTGACAATAGAATGAAGAAAAGAACGACTGAGTTAGTACGACTTAAAAAGATGGTGGTTATTTGAAATGTGACGTTATGAACATGAAGCCATCAGGACAGCGGAGCAGCGGAATACGTACCATAACAACAGATCTTCAAACAATGTTATTAAGAGAAAGTGTTTGAGAAACAAAGCGACGCAATGCAGAACAAAGCAGAGAAAACATTTCTGTTAGAGTAACCATATGTAAATGGAGAACGAATAACGCTGCATAGGAAGAAAACTGCAGTTGAGACTCATCCATCATGTATTTATTCGGTGCACACATGCTTTCACTTCAATACCCACTTTTTAGCACGTCTTTTGTAAAAAAAGATCGTGCTTCTGTTATCGGTTTGTCCGTCCGTCCATCCGTCCGTCCGTCTGTACCCACGGTATCTCTGCAACTATTGGTCCGATTTGAAAAATTCTTTTTGCATTCGGAAGCTTGAAATATGCAAATGATGATCCTTTATTTCGTTTTTTTTTACGATGCACAATTTGGCTACTAGGGGGCGTAAATGCAGATGATGTCGAATTCAAAATTACATTTCAATCCACATATTTGCTTCTAAACATCCGATTGAAAAAATTCTGTTATCTTTCGATTCCATTTATATCGAAGAGTGTTTTAGATATAGTTTCATTTCCAAATTACGCATAGATTTCCCGCTAGGGGGCGTAAAAGTAAATTACATTTTTTTCGATAACTCTTCTCCTAATACTCCGATTTGAAAAGTCTTTTTTTCAGCGGATACATCTGCTGATGGAAAATCTTTGCATATAATTTCGAACTTTTGTTAAAGAATACTTTGGCCACTAGGGGGCGTAAGTGTTAATTTTTGCTTCTGATGTATTTGCCATAAAATCTGAGCTTCTAAAATAGCGATTGAAAAAATTCTTTCGTGGACTGATGCCACTCACATCCATTAACCTTTTCGGAATATTTTAGTCATAAAATATTCCACAGTTTCTCCGCCAGGGGGCGTAGATGTATATCTTATTTTTGTCAATATCCCTACTTCTAGGAGCCCGATTTGAAAAATTCCTTCTTTGTTAGATAGTGTTTTCCGTGTGACATGTTTTTCATATAATTTCAAAATTTTCAAGTAATTCACAGACTTTCCGCTAGGGGGCGTAAAGGTAAATTGCGTTTTGCCCTATATCGCTGCTTCTAAATCTCAGACTTGATAAATTCTTTCTGCACCGGATACAGCTCCTGATGGGAAATCGTTTGCACATAATTTCTAATTTTTGTAAAAAAATAGTTTGGCCACCAGGGGGCGTAAATCTTAATTTCCGCTTCTGATGTATTTGCAGCAAAATATGAGCTTCTAAATTCTCGATTAAAAAACGTCGGTTGTAGACCGATACTACTCATGGCAACAAACCTTTTAGAAACATTTTCTTCTTAAAATAGTGCATGGTTTCTACGCCAGGGGGCGTAGACGTATATCTTATTTTTGTCCATATCTCTGCTTCTAGGGGTTCGATTTGAAGAATTCCTTTTTTGTTGGATAGTGTTTCCTGTATGACATATGATCATATATGATTTCAAAATTTTCAAGTATTTCATAGACTTTCCGCTAGGGGGCGCAGAGCTAAATTGCGTTCCTCCCTATATCTCTGCTCCTAAATCTCCGATTTTAAAAATTCTTTCTGCACCGGATACAACTCCTGATGGGAAATCGTTTGCACATAATTTCTAATTTTTGTAAAAAAAAATGGTTTGGCCACCAGGGGGCGTAAACCCTAATTATAGCTTCTGATGTATTTGCAGCAAAATATGAGCTTCTAAATTCTCCATTGAAAAAAACGTCTTTCGTAGACCAAACTACTCGCGTCGACAAACCTTTTAGAAACATTTTCTTCCTAAAATAGTGCATGGTTTCTGCGCCAGGGGCGTAGACGTATATCTTATTTTTGTCAATACCTCGACTTCTAGGAGTCTGATTTAAAAAATTCCTTCTTTGTTGGATAGTGTTTCTAGTGTGACATGGTTTTCTTAATAATTCAAAATTTTCAAGTAATTCATAGACTTTCCGCTAGGGGGCGTAAATGTAAATCGCGTTTTCCACTATTTCTCTGCTTCTAAACCTCCGATTTGAAAAATTCCTTCTGCATCGGATACAGCTCCTGATGGGAAATATTTTGTATATAATTTCTAATTTTTGTAAAAAAATGTTATGGCCACCAGGTGGCGTAAGTCTTAATTTCCACTTCTGATGTATTTGCAGCCAAATATGAGCTTCTAAAATCTCGATTGAAAAAAATGTTTTTTGCTGACCGATGCTTCTCATGTCGACACACCTTTTAGAAACACTTTCTTTTTGAAATAATGCATGGTTTCTACGCCAGGGGGCGTAGTGTATATCATATTTTTGTCAATATCTCTACTTCTAAAAGTCCAATTTGAAAAATTCCTTCGTTGTTGGATAGTGATTCCGATGCGAAATGTTTTTCCTATAAATTCAAAATTTTCACGTAAATCATTTAAGACTTTCCGCAAGGGCGCATAAAGGTAAATTGCGTTTTCAGCTACTAAAACTCCGATTTGAAAAATTCTTCCTGTATCGCATACAAGACCTGATGGAAAATATTTTTCACATAATTTCTAATGTTTTGTAAAGAATGGTTTGGCCACCAGGGGCCATAAGTGTTAATTTCTACGTCTGATGTATTTGTAGCAAAATCTGGGCTCCTGAAAACTCGACAAAATTTTTTTTTCTTGGACCGATACCGCTCATGTGGTATACCTTTTGAGAATACTTTCTTCCAAACATAATGCATGATTTTCCCACCAGGGGATGTTAAGTCACATCTTATTTTTGTCGAGAACTCTGTTTCTAAGGGTTCGTAAGCTCAAGATTCCGTTTACACCAATATCTGAGGGATTAAAGACCCGATTGAAAAACTTCTTTCTTCCGTCAGATACTATTGTTTTCCATACCGGTTCCATTGCCTTTGAATAGCTTTGATAAATTTAATTTGCGTCAGAACGGATTCATAAAACGTGCTTATTACACCCGAAAATTCGGAGTCATCTTTCTTGTTATAGCTTTGCTAAGCAGATAATTGAGACTCATTCGTTTATCGCATTCATATCAATTCGTGCTATCAGTTCCTCCGGGTTAGTCATTATTTCAAATAACAGATGTTATACAACGCCAGTTATGGTGGCAGCCAAAAAGATCGGAGCATCTATATATCAGTACTACGTAAATGATAAAAAATTGTAAAACTATGCTAGTAATCCGATTTATTGGCATAAAAATATATAAATTAAAGTTTCCAAGCTTTCGCACATCAACCAGATGGCTTTTTCAAGGAAGATAGGCAGAAATTTCTGTCTAAATGGCTTTTTTCGAGGAAGATATGAAAATATTTTTCCAGATGGCTTTTCCGAGGAAGATAGACAGAAAGTTCTGTCAACATGGGTTTTTGAAGGAAGATATGAAGATATTTTCTTAGATGGCTTTTTCAAGGAAGGTAGGCAGAAATTTCTGCCTATCTTCCTTGAAAAAACCATCTGGTTGATGTGCGAAAGCTCGGAAACCTTTATTTATATGCTCTTACGTAAATAAATCGGATTACCAGAATAAGTTTTACTATTTTCTACTTAGTTGGTGTATAGTTTGTGAAAACACAAATTTGTCCGTGATGATCACTCCTGAGTACATCACACATTTTTCGAAGAACCCAATGGACAGTAGATCAATTTTTACGTTCGGGTGCCAATGTGAAAACACCAATTTGTCCGTGACGGTGATTGATTCTGCGCCCCCTCACTCCGGAGCAAGTTGCTCTCCCAACTAAGCTACACGGAAGGAATGTACCTGCAGATTTGTCATCTTGACACGTGATTCACCTCTGTAGTACGTCACAAGTTCGTCGTTATTTATTAGTCTACGTAAATGATGTTGATTTTTTGGAAAGACACACTTTTGCTTTTCTTTTATTTTTTGGCGGGAATGATCATCATGAAGAGCTTACGTAGTCCTTTCCAGGTAAATTTTTTGCCGTATTGTGCAATAGCGTCTTCTAATAAGACGATGACAAAAAACTATACAAAAAGAACCAATAGTTTCTCACATTTCAGCTTCGAATCCAAGCCACACAACATGAGCTTTCATGTCTTAAAATCCATGACTTTTTTGTTCTTTTTGTTCTGCTTTTTGTTATTCGTTGTATGTGTGCCATTGTCGTACCCTAGGAATTTTTTTTTTGTTCCAACACCCGAAATGACTGAGAAAAATGTTTACTAATACAAAAGTTGGTATGCCCCGATGTTTTCTCTCTACTCATGTCCCAAGCCTACCAAGCATTCCTTTATATAGTAGCAACAACTGTTTATTATCTCCGTCAACAACGAGCTTAACATCATTTTAATGTCGATTCACGTTCACATGATGCTGAAATTTCAAATTCGTAGTGAAACAAGTCCCTTATTGTCATCAGTAGTACTCAAGAAGCGCTAGCTATGTACCTTGTGAATTCTTTCTCCTTCCCAGGAGTCGCTGCCAACATCGTGAGAAAGAAACTGCAATTTCATAGGGAAAGTGTAGAATATTTTGACTGAGAGAAGCAAATCAGGTCAGTGATTTTTCAGATAACTTATAAAAACATACGCTTAGGAAGTAACATCATACTGCAGAATTGGTTAGAGATAGATAAAAGGCTTACTGGAAACACAATTCGTGTAGGAAAAGAGCAGTGATGAGCGAACAAGAATTTCTACTGAACCTGTGATCGCAGTTCGTGAGGAGTACTGATACAGAGCCTGTCATCACATTCTTTGATGCACACAGTACAAGGTCTCGACAGAAATTTCAAAACCGTACCTTTACGTTTTAACTGTTCGATTTGAAAATCTATTTTTCTCCGATACCTTCCTTCTGTTATGAAAATCGTTTTGTTCGCCATTTGTAAATTATCTTAAAATAATCTTTCGTCGCCGGTGGAAGTAAGTAGCTGGTTCTATTACTGGATCTTTTATCGATTGTAGAAATCATGCTGCGATTTTTTTCTACCCGGTTTCATTGACTTTGAATAACTTCGTTAAATTTAATTCTCGTCAGAGAGGATTCAAAAGATGTGCTGATTGCAACCGAAAATTTGGTGTCGTCTTTCTTGTTTTTTTTTCTTGTGGAGTCTGATAGCTGGTGTACAGATTTAATCTTTATGGTTAATGGCGAAGAAGGAAAAATTTGTCTCACTACTGTAAACTTATAATATACAGAAGATCCAATAAATCCGCATTGTTTTTTTTTTTTTTGCTGTGTACATTTCTACGGCTCGCACCAGGAGAATAAACAATTTTTACTTGATTAAGGTATGTAATACCATGTGGGAAATTGATTGGGAAGAAGAAAATAAAATAAAAAATCGATCCTTGTTACCTCGAGTTGCCTCTTTATCCTGCGGTATTACCGTGGAAGAACGTCGACATACTCACAAAATATATCCAATTTATAAAACACACAATTTCTTATGATTTTGCAATGAATTCCAAAGAATTCGGAAACATGAATAAATCCGAAACGGTTTTCTGCATTTTGTTATATTCCAGGAACATAATAATTTTTACCTTTCTTTTTCAGATACAAAGAAATGTATTCGATTTAGCTTAGTTATTTGAGAACTTTTTATATCTGTCGCATACTACAGGTATAGTCTGATTTACCCTGAATTCAGAGAAAAAGAGATCACATTGTTTTTAATCTTGCCTTCCTTCTTGTTTATCTTTCTGAAGACAACGTTTTGAAAGCTTTATAACAAGCTACATATGGCAATTTATTTTTGACATAAAAATCATGCTCCATACTTGAGAGATGCAGCTAGAATCCGTTCTTGCAACATAGTAAGGTTACGCAAATGCGGTAGAAGCGCTAACGAAAACACTGATTTCAATTATGGAAATTTTCGCACTTTGTTGTCGTTAGGGATCTATTTCAGGACAACTTCTCAAAATGAAACCCTCACACTCAAGGAAGAAGTAAAACCGAAATTACATGGACGGTATTTCATGACGTCTTTTACTACAGTACACGGCATTGCCCTAAAAAGATCCTCTGAGGGACTGAAGTCGAAGATCCGTCCTACTCAATTTGGTTACCATTCCCATTGACTGGAAATAATCAGAACTGACGCCTAAGCACGATACATATGACCTCAACAAGAAATGTTATAGCCTTGGTCTCTCGAAAAATGTGCTATGAATATCTCTTTTGGTTAAAAAACATTGTTCTGTGAAACTCTGAAAATGAAAATGAAAAGAGACACGTTTTAGATACAATGGTAGATTCCATATATCAGATGTCATCAAAGCAATGCAATCTCTCACTAGGGCGAGAGAGTGTTATTGCCACTGCGGTACACATTCTGCAAAATTATATGTGGTGAGGTGTTCTGAGAACTGTACCTGTCACAGGGGCATAAAAGGAAATAAAATATGGCCAGAGTTTTATGCCCTACCCGAACCGAACCCTTGTGTGATTGATCCAGACACAATGTGTAACACACTGTTTTGAACAATAAATACCACAAGTTAAACTGCAATTGTATTCACTTGTATGATCTCTGCTTAGCAGATCCGTCAAGTATGGTGCTCTACTATCCTTTCATTCGTCGTTTCAGATACTTCTGTTGGACAAAACGCAAATTTCATTAAACGGGCTTTAATAAAATTTACGTGTAAGTTCGGTCCTAATTGTGTCGTTTTGTCCTAATCGAATGCCTAAAACAAAATAACTTGCATTTAGTCTGAGAAAAGCTACCATATACACTATCTACCAACAAGTAATTGGACACCCTGCAATCGACGATATATGCGGTCCTGATACACGTCACGGCCGCCGCCGTTAAATATCGTGTGGGAAACAAAAACGCAATGAGTGGCATGCAAGATACTACGCAGTTCGGAGCTCTCAGATTTCGAGAAAGGTGTAATCGTCGGGTATCACAGAAATGACCGATCCATACGTGACATATCCAGCGAGTTGAAGTACCCAAAATCGACAGTGGCCTAAGTGATTGACAAGGGGAAGACGAGAGGTGACTGTCGGAATGTGCCCCGACCCGGCAGACCCACAAAACTGGGAGTTAGAGACCGACGGCTGCTGGCCAGAGAAATTCGGAAGAACCGCACCAAATCGATGGGCCACATCCGCGAGGATTTTGAACAAGCATCCGGGAGTGTTCTTTCGATGAATACCATACGTAACGAAGTCCATCTGCTCGGTTTTCATGGACGTGCTGCCGCCCACAAGCCTTTGATCACCAAGTCCAATAGCGCTGTTCGGCTAACGTGGTGCAAAAAACGTCGGCAGTGGACCGTTGTACAGTGGAACCAGGTTCTCTGGAGCGACGAATCAAGGTTCACCCTCTACCGTTCGGATGGCAGGGTCTTGGTTTGGCGTCTGCCTGGAGAACGTCTCCTGCTGGAATGTTTTGTGGCAACTGTGAAGTTCGGCGGCGGTGGAATTATGCTATGGTGGTGTTTCTCCTGGTATGGCACGGGGCCCTTGGTCGCAATTCCTGGTAGACTCAACGCCGAGACCTACTGCACCATTTTGGATGACCATGCGCTTCCTACGTTGTGGCAGTTTTACGGGGTGGACCCATGTTACTTTCAGGATGACAATGTCATCTGTCATGTTGCGAGGTCCACCATGGCTTGGTATGGTGGCAACGGGGTTAATCGAATGGACTGGCCTGCGCAGAGCCCGTACTTTAACCCTATCGAGCACCTCTGGGACGAGTTGGAGCGTCGACTTAAGGGGTGCCCCTACCGTCCGAAATCGGTGAACGAACTGACCTGTCTTCTCCAAGTCGAGTGGAAGAAAATACCACTAGCCTCGTACAACGCCTTGTTGAGAGTATGCCCCGGAGGGTCGCAGCTGTAATCGCCGCTCGTGAAGGCTCCACCAACTATTGAAGGTGAATAAACTGCGTTTTCCTTTGCTATCACAGGTGTCCACTTACTTGTTGGTAGATAGTGTATGATAAATATTTTTCTGGATGCAGTAAATTTAACAGGCAAACCGATAGCAGTAAATTAGGTAGTATCCTATGAAAACATAAATTTAAGGATTAGTCAGAATTCGTTATTAAATATGCTATTAATTAACAAGCTACGTAAAGATGTACCAAAATGAGCAAAATTAATTCTGTTTATTCATAAACACATAAGGAACAGTGCTTTAAAATGCAGTGAATGAAAACTAACGAACTGATTTAAGTAAACTCATCGAATAGTTAAATAAAATTCACATATATTTATTACAGGAAAAGTTAATTACACGTGTTACTGAAAATCAATTGCTAAACAGAACATTGACAAAAAAAAATAAAAATCGTAGCACCTCGAATAAATTGCAAAATATATGATGCCATGTCAAACTATCCAATTCACCGAACTGATGTGGGGACAGAAATGAGACACGTGCAGAACTTTATTTCTTGCGGAAAGTGCCGGTACGTTGTTCAGCAGCTAAATTAACACATAATTTTAGGTTTTGAATTTCAGAATAATTATTGACTTAAAATAACATAATAACCGTAACATGTATCAATACATAAATACGTACGTAATTTATATAACGAAATAAACGTATCATGTGAAGGAGAGAGGACTGTCTGAAAGCGCAGTGGTCCAAGCGCTGGCTTGTGACTTTCGTCCAAGATGGATCCAGGTTCGAATCTTGGAGGTCGAAGGAAGCTGTGTTTGTCTCACGGCATTGGCCGTCTCCCTTTTTTGGAGCCAGTAGCCCTAAATTAGGGACAGGCGACTGCTTACAGCCCATTGAGTTGCTCGCGGTGATTATTATCTTTTTAGTTACGTGAACTTCTTATTTGCAGTGTAATTCTATGATTTTTTTAGCTGTCCAACCAGAAGGAACCATCTTTTACTAAAACTTTTTGCCAACATTGAAACAAATCAAGCAACTTCGTATTTATTTTCAAGTTCATTTGGAAAAGCTTTTATACCGTTAACTATTTCGGACTTACAAGAACAAATTAACATATAAGCCCGTTAAGTGCGTGAAAGAAAAGCAGAGGTTATTTCGAAGTGAAAATCTTGGAATTCGAAAACTACTTTGAAAAGCCAGAAGCAGTTCACTCTTCAGTTAATTAAACCTGAGTTCAACAGTCAGGATAATTATCTAGTCTTTTATCTCACAGTGCCTGGAAGCGTTCGTTTGGATAAGGATTTTTTCTTAAAATGTTAATAAAACCACTTATTATTTAGCCGTTTTTCTTACCTAAATGAGTTCCGAATGTCTTTCCCTTATTGTTATCATCTTGTTTTCAGCAGAAGCGTCAAACTGTTAATGTGCCCCAAAACATTTTGTAATAATGTTTTGCTGGATATATTTACTAAGTCAGTCCAACATACAGGAGATGGAATCCTAAACCCACGTGATCTTGCTTTCCACACTAATTTTCTTCAAATTTGCCAGGCATATGCTAAAGTTGTTGCCGCGGTAGCGCAGTGAGTGGTCTAAGCCCGCAGTTTTCAAACTGTGCGTCGGGCAGTGAGTGGTCTAAGCCCCTAGTTTCCAAAATGTGAAGCGTCGCGGTTGTTTGGCAGAAGTAATTTGGTTCGCAATGATGAGCTGCGCATCGAGTCGTACCATGTGCCGTATTTGTAGTCGTTTCGTACCACGCATCGTACTTGTATATTTAAAATGAATTTCGAGATTAGTCTTGTCGCATGCAGTTTGTTTTAAGTCTTTTTTATGTTTTGTGATCTTTCTGTTTTTGTGTCAGTATGGATAAGTATTTAAATACAACTACAAATGTGATATTTCAGACGTATCATGCAGATCTGAAGAGGAAATGAGACGAATACCGGAAGTCTGAATTCGGGTTTAAATGCACTATTATAGAAAATGAAGAACGTCCACAGCATGCCATTTGTTTTAAAACACTGGTCACTGAGTTCATGGTTCCGAATAAAATGAAACGACATTTGGAGTAAGTTTATGCTAGATAGGTAAATAAACCGTGTGAGTATTTTCTCGCACATTAAAAGAAATGATTGAACAGAAATCAACTTTCTCTAAACAAGCTGCGGTTCCTACAAAGGCTCTGCTTCATCTTACAAAGTTGCTTACCGTGCAGCAAAGAGCAAGAAACGTAACAGCATTGGAGGAAGATGTTACTTTACCAGCTGCTATGGACATGGTGTCTATTATGATAGGCGATTCTGATGCCACGCAACTGCAAAGTGTGACTTTGTCAGATAATATTATCTGATGTCGAATACTCGATTTGGCTGACGATATTGACGACCAGTTGATTGAAAAACTGAAAAGTGATTTTGCTATTTATTTGAATGAAGCTACTGGAAGCCACAATGGTGCGCATCTAATTTGTTATATGCGTTTTATACACTGAAGAGTAATTGAATTAGAGACAGCTGGCGTTATGCAAATGTGGCGCTGTGGGCGGCCATGTAAACGGAAACGACATGACGTATGCAGCGATCCGACAATATAAGGAGTGATGCGACGGGAATCAGTAAGAGTCAGACGCAGTATGTGTAAGACGAAGGATCTAAGCGCATTTGATCGTGGGAAAATTGTCGGGACCCGACGAATGGGTCACTCTATCTGGGAAGTCATGCAGGCACTGGAATTTTCACGAGCCACTGTGTCACGGGTGCACCGTGAGTACATCGAATCCGGTAAAACCATGCCTGCAAGGGCCAACTGCCGTGGACAGCAGCGTGTGGATGAGCGGGGTCATCGTCTGCTAGCTCGCATTGTAACAGCGGATAGACGGGCCACAGTGCAAGAAATCGCTCGGCAATTTAACGCTGGTGCACTAAAACGAGGGTACCCCTGCTGACGGCACATCACAAGGTGCAAATATTAGCATGGGCGCTGGAACATCGCCACTGGACCCTAGACATATGGGAAAATGTTGCCTGAACTGATGAGTCGAGATTCACGTTGGCACATGCGGATGGCAGGATACGAGTAGGACGCAAACCACATGAAGCGATGGATCCTTCTTGCCAACAGGGTACTCTTCAAGCTGATGGGGGTAGCAATCTCGTCTGGGGACTGTTTACAAGGGCTGAAATGAGACCCCTGGTACGTGTGACATCGTTCCTCACAGGTCAACGTTACTGGGATATCCTGGATGACCATTTGCTTCCGTTTGTGCGTCTTCAACATCCCACTGGGGACCTCATCCTGCAACAAGACAATGCAGCTCCCGAATTGTATCCGAATGGTTGGATGAACACTCCACCGACGTGACCTCGCTTCCTTGGTCAGCTAGGTCCTCTGACTTCAATACCATCGAGCACATCTGGGATGCCATCGAGACAGATGTTCGAGGCTCTGACCCCCTCCATCAAATCTTCGTGAACTGTGGGAGCTTGTTCATGGGTCGTGGATCCGTATGGCTTCCCAACGCTTCCGGTGTCTTGTCGAGTCCATGCCGAGACGAATCGCAGCCGTCATCAGGGCGAAAGGTGGTGCTACACGTTACTAGACAGGTATCTCTAATTCAATTGCTCTTCAGTGTAAATGATAATAACAAGTTTCACAAAGATTTGTTCTGCAAAAGTATAAAATCTGGAACAAAAGTAGCAGACCTCTTTGAAAACTAAATTCTTTCATGGAAGAAAACAGCATTAACTGGGAGAAATGTGTTAGGTGTGTTTGTATGTTGATGTAGTTCTATGGGTGGTTGTTATGGCGCACTGCAAGCTCTGATCTGCAAAAAGCTCCTTACGCTCTTTGGAAACACTGCATCACTCACAGGAAAGCCCTTGGGCTCACATTCTACAACTGTGAGACAAAAGTTTATCCTTCAGAAAGAAATTATTATTGTGGAAGAAAAAGTTGGATGATATAAAAAAGATGTAAATTACTGCTTTCTTGATTTCCGCACATTTTTATAAGACAATGACTTGGAGCTGAGTGAAGAACTGAAGTCTGTGTTTGTGGACCATTATACACAGCCCAGTGTTTACCTTCACAAGTACTTTTCAGAAGAGGCTGACCAACACAACTGGATCAAAGATCCCTTGAGTGCAAGACACTCATAAACACTCACCACTGGTGTACAAAAGCAACTTATGGATACGTCATCAGACTCTCCATTGAAATCAAAGTTCGTTTCCTCATCACTGCGTGAGTTTTAGAGCTTGGTGAAGCAGAAGGATCCAGAAATAGATAACAAGACCCTGCGAGTATTGTTTCCTTTTGCGACATACTATTTAGATGAGGCCGGGTTTTTTGCAGTAGCAGTAATCAAAACCAAATACAGATCGCGATTGAACATAGAGAAAGAGATGAGAACTGCAGTTTCCAAACTTGTGCCCTGATTTGAAAACCTGATTTGAAAACCTGATGTTGAAGAAGCAAGCTAATCCTCCCCATTTATATTGTTACAAGAATAAGATGTCATTAAATTGTAAGTTGATTAAAATATGTTCGTGTTTGATTTAAAAATAAACAAAATGTTATTAATTTGCGTTCAGTACTTAGGTTTATTGACCCCTATACTTCGTGTCTCTAAAATGTACACATAAATTAAACAATTTTCATAACCATTTGGACCAACGAATGTAAAATAAGCTTATTCAAGAAACATTACAAATATGTTTTCTTTGTGGCAATTTTTTATGCAAAGTACCCGCGGGAATTTAATTTTAGGTCAAGGGAACCGTGAACGTAAAAAGTTTGAAAAAGGCTGGTCTAAACATTAGCTTCTTAACATTGATCCAAGTTGACTGGGGGTTCGATCTTAGCAAGACGTGTACATTGTATTTTGTCTTTTGGCACTTTCTCTCTCCTTTCCCTGGAATTAGTGGCCCAAAATTAGGGACAAGCGATACCTTATAGCTCATTGAGTCGTTCTCGGTGGACGTTAAATCGCCAAACAAACAAACACAAAAATTTGTCAAGGGTTTTGATAATATTACAACGTATTGAAAAATTAGTAGAAATTTGTTCTGGGAAATAGCCGAATTACATATTTTCTACCCCTCTTCTTCGATTCCACTTTTTTCTTCATCTGTAATTGCGTTTCTCCTTTGTTATTGCTTGGTGGTAGTGATTTCTTACCGTGCTGTATGACCAAACATAATTTCCTCTCGCAAAAAGCATCAGATAACACCAAAAGCATCAGATTTCCGTCTCAAAAAAGACCCTTTTCTACAACACAAGGATAATAAAACTACGGTAAGTCCCCAACGTACGCGGTTAATTCGTTCCGAAGATTTCAGCGTTGGTCGAAAAACCACTTATGTCGAAAGGTGCTTAACCGCGGTGAACCGCCGACATGAACGCTTTTTTTCAAAGGCAATCAGAAATAAACTATGAATATTACTATAGTATAGGAAAAGATCAGCGAAAAAGCTCAAATTAATCCTGAAATATAAGAGCACATATAACTGAAAGAAAACTAGCATGCTTACAGTGATACACTGCTGGACAATTGCTAAGGACGGATCATAAACGGCTATATAGCGCATAAAAAATAAGTGTGGTTGGATGCCAAGCGAAATAAAATAATGTAAGAATGCCAGGACATTACAAGAAAGACAATTTATTGTGCTCTGAAATCCAGAAGGCTTTGGAACGTGTTCAAGGGACAAGCAGGCCATTTTGTGCAGAATACGTAAACGTGAAAAAAATGCAATTACCGTCCGTAGGCGTTCCGGCGTAAGATGTCAATACGGGATATAGCCACCATGGAGGGCGATGCAAGATTCCACACGTCGTGTCATGCTTTGCACAACATTATCAAGCAGCTGTTGGGGTAATTTATCCTATTCCTCTGTCAGTGCACGGATGAGGGTGTCCTTGTTAATTGGAGGGCACTGGCGACCAGCAATACTCCTCCCCAAAGCGTCCCACACATTTTCAATGGGATTCAGATCTGGAGAACGTGCTGGCTATACGAGGCGTTGAATATCCTCGCTCTCAAGACACTCCTGGACAGTGACTGTTCGATTACATGTTGCGTTGTCGTCCATGAAAATGAATCTATCACCGACAGCACCACGGAACATGCAAACATGAGGTAGCAGAACATCATTAATGTATCGTTGGCCAGTCATAGTCCCAGTTGGAATCATATAGAGGGACGTATGGCCATTGATCATGATGCCAGCCACAACATGTCGGATATCGGTCCCTTTCCTGTATGTTGGCTGGACAATATACAGTACCACTATCACGCCAGATCAGTTGTCGTCGACAATCAAACGATAGACTGTATCTACTCTCATCTGAGAAGAGGACAGCAGACCAGTCGTTATCAGTCCAATTGCGATGTTGATGGCACCATTGCAAACGGGCGGTACGGTGACGTCTGGACAATGGGATGCACACAACAGGACGGCGGGCGTATAGTCCCCCTTCATGCAAACGTCTGGCGACAGTTTTTCGGGAGATCCGCTTGCCAGTAGCAGCCATAAACTGATTTGCTACCTCACTAGCTGTGCTGCGCCGGTGTCTTGTTGTTGCTAGCACTATGTACCGATCTTCTGCAGGTGTCGTACTGCAAACACGACCTCCCCCGTGACGTTTGCTATACTCTCCATTTATTTGAAATTATTTCCAAAGCCTTGAAACAACACTGTGGATGACGTCGAACTCCCTGGCAACATCTGTTATTTTTCGCCCTTCTTCAATCTTGCCAATAATACGGCCACGCGTAAAATCATCTAGGTGATGTCGGGAAGACATACTGAAACTTGCAAGTTCATCAATTGATTCTTTCCCTTTCAACTTTGCGTTTGAACAACAACGGTCAATACGCGTCAAATCCTTTATATCTCTTATCAGCGTTATGACGTCACGAACAAGTTCGGCAATCCAAAATTTGCATACGCACAACACGTCTTACTGTATCCCGCCCTTATGCTAATTTCCACATTTTCCTGCCTTATGGCTGCTATCGTTGCTACTGTCATCCGTCCTTAGCAATTGTCCGGCAGTGTATATATACTCTGTACAACATACTTGAACACATATGTTTGGACATTGCATTCTTTCAAACTAACTGGCGGAAAGTGAAAAAAGAACACCAAGAAGGAATTGGCGGACGATCATGAAATTTACATATGTTAATGGGGTCGAGTTCACGTAGGTGTGATGTTAATTTCGGGACCAACCGGTGAGTGCTTACGCCACAGTACGGCATAATATGCAGATTATCGTCGGTGGTATTTAAGGAGTACGGCAAAGTGAATGTAATCAGTCGTCGGCGTACAAACACGTGCGAAGCCCCTGAAGAAGCTGAAATGCCTGGACATGGAAGACGTGTACGATTTCAGCAGTTATCGGTCTTTGAGCTAGGTCGTCTAGTCGGACTCCGCGAGGCCGGGTGGTCGTATCGTCGTATTGCGGAGCGAATTGGACGGGAAGTATCGGTGGTGGTACGATGGTGGCGTAGATGGCCCGAGGAATATTCCCACACGAGAAGACGTGGAACCGGGAGTCACAGACGGACTGATGAGCGGACCGATCGACGCATAAGAAGAGCGGCGTTGTCAAGCAGAACATCCACTGCGACGCAAATCCGAGCTGCCGTTGCACCTAAGGTGACTGTGCGAACAATCTGCAACCGTCTACTGGATGCAGGACTACGTGCACGTGTGCCTCTGGCATGTGTACCTCTGACTCCAGCCCAACGTCAGGAACAGCTGCAGTGGTGTCGCCAACGTCTGCACTGGAGAACGCAATGGCGATCTGTCGTGTTCAGCGATGAAAACAGATTCTGCTTGGGGACCTCCGATGGCCGTATGCGTGTTCGCAGACGCACAGGGGAGCGTCACCACCCTTCTTGTATCAGCCAGCGACACACAGGGCCTACACCTGGTCTCCTGGTGTGGGGAGCGATCAGCTATCACTCCCGTACACAACTAGTGTTTGTACCGGGTACGTTAAACAGCACCTCCTACATCAACAACATCATTCAGTCCGTTGTTGTGCCATTTGTAAGGTCGGTCCATCGTGGTGTTTACCAGCAAGATAACGCTCGACCACACACTGCACGTGCAACTCATCATGCATTTCAGGGTGTGAGACAACTTCCATGGCCTGCACGTTCACGGGATTTGTCCCCCATTGAGCACGTGTGGGATTTTATGGGACGACGACTTATCCGGTCTCCGCGTCCAGCCACGACCATCCCCGATTTACGCGTCCAGGTTGAGGATGCCTGGAGCTCAATACCCCAAAGTTACATCCAACATCTGTAAGACAGACTCCATGCCATAATTGCACAGTGTGGCGCAGTTCACGGCGGTTCAACCTCGTACTAACCATGTTATATGGAAATGTTATTTTTCAGTTTACCAGCAAATACAGCTGTATTTTGCCATAATGTTTTGATCACGTTATCCTCTATATTCCGTTATTATGCTGTATAAAATTCGTTGGTATCAGACGTCTCCTTCTTGGTGTTCTTTTTTCACTTTCCGCCAGTGTATGTATTAATATGCTCCCGGTTCCGACGATGTTGAGGACGCTTCTAAATACTTCTCCAAGGACATCTGTACAGTCGCCTTTCTTATCTCCTCGTAAATTACCTCGTAGCAAAAAGGGCATCAAGCTCTACTCCCAACATTTTCGCAAACCTTTCGGGATCTGGATCACGAGCCTTAAAAGCATCCAGTACTTCGCCGATCATACTAAAGCACTCTGACATCGGCTTAGCTTCAAATCATTTGGGTGATTCAGCTTCTTTTTCTTTTTCTGATACCTCGTCTTCGTTTCTTTGCTCTTCAAGGGATAGTAAGTCTTCGATGCTTAGTCTACGAATTTGGAACTGTTTTCATGCCGTTTAATAATCTCTACTTTTGTTTCTATAGATATAATCTCTCTTTTTTCCACGTTTTTCTGACATGTTTGTTGACGACACGCAGCTATTATCCAAATAAACAACTAATACACAACTCCGGAGAAAATGAAAAGAAAAATTAACAACAAAAAAACAGGCAACTGTATGCCGATGCACGCCGTTGATAAGAGATCCCACATGGTCACTGTTTTTACATTCAGCGGGCAGCCCATCCAGTGTTTTCCCACTACCGAGCTCACCAGGTCCATCTCGTAGTCATAGTTGTGCGCAGAAGA
Source organism: Macrothele yani (assembly GCA_039090855.1). NCBI lineage: Eukaryota > Metazoa > Arthropoda > Arachnida > Araneae > Macrothelidae > Macrothele > Macrothele yani. The sequence goes on from CM077013.1 coordinate 71,663,056, forward strand.
TACGCTAGAAGATGCAACCGCGTAACTTTGAAACCGCGTAACTGGAAACCGCTTACAATGAACGAGAAGATGTTGAAAGCTCTTTTTCAATCCCTCGCGCGCGGGTATTTCCCTTTGGCACTATCTTTTAACGCGCAGTGGGATACATTTGTACAAAATGTCCCCCACAACAGCATTTGTTTTCAGGTAGATAACTACCTGAAAATTTTTAAACAGCAGCTGAGCATTTCCTAGTCGCTTACCAAAGGACGAACAGTGGAGTTGTGGAAAAGGCACAATTACGCCTGGGTTAAGAATATATGTCGGGTGTTTTAGGAATGAATACAGGAGACAGGGATATGACTCGCCAGATAAGCCTTCACATGATGATGGTAAGCACGAATGTGCATCTACCATAATGGTGGAGAATGATTGCAGCGCCATCTGTTGGGTAAGAATTATTGTCTGACGGTAGTAGAATAATTGATCCTGTTTTGCATAAGAACGAACTTGTACATTGAGCCTGCTTGTCTCCAATTTCCTGCTACAATGTTGGCTGCAGGGGATTAATCGATTCATCCTTGAAATCGACGTTCTTCATTTTTGTGCGTGATATTCTGTGTTTAGGAAGTGTCAAAATTTTAATTTCATCTATATTTTTGTTTCATTTTTCAGGTAATAAGAAATTTTATTCCTTTTAACTTTTTATTCTGTAGTTAAAAATTTATGCTCAGAATTATTCTGTTTGTTAGGAAATCCTGCTTGTAAAAACATGGCATATCTAAATTTTACATTAAAGGTATTAAAATGCTTTCCGTAAGGATTAACTACAGCCAACTCCCGATTATCTCCGACTCGACCTTGCGGAATAATTTTTTTAGTCGGTAAAATATAGGTAATTTTTTTTTATTGCGGTACATAATATTTTTTTAGTCGCTAAACTAGATCTCTAATCATACATCACTTGTTGAAATACAGGGTGAGTTATGAAAAAGTAGCCCCATATAATACGATGTAAACAAAATACAAAATGTACAGTAGCTGAAACGTGTTTCGAGACAGTACTTTGGGGGAGTGCTTTGTGCAGGTGGCTATTCGCATATTGATTGGCTGCTGGTTCTTCAAAGCTGGCTCCTTTGTCATGACTCACACTCCATTCCCATATCGTAACAAGAATGACGCATTCAGAAAGTCTTTTTGCAGAACTAGGTTAACTTATATTACGTTCTGTTTGTACCATGTAGGTGCCCTTTTGTGCGTCTGTTTTTTTCTTAGTGCAATGGCGGGAAAAAGGAAAAGGACAATTTAAACGATTTATCAAATACTTCAAACTGTTAATAAACTTGAAAGCAGTTCTACTACAAGAAAACAAATTTGTTTAGAATACGTAATAGGAGAAGCAACAGGTCGGGATATTCTAAAACAAAAGGACAAGATTCTCTCGTTTTTTTTTCAGCTATTGTTCATCCTCCGCGATGAAAAAAGAAAAACAATAAAACTGTCAGCGTATGAAGAGCTAGATAAAGCTTTACTGGACTGGTTTTGCGAACATCGAGCTCAAGAAACACATATTTCTGTCCCATAATTACCAAAAAAGCAATATTTCGTCGACGCTCTTGGTTCGGAAGGATAATTTGACGCAGCATCGAGATGGCTGACGCGTTTCAAACAACGTTATGGCATTATAGAAGTAAGCATACAAGGGGGGGGGGAGGGATTAGCGGAGACAAAGCAGCTACGACCGAATTTCGGGAGGATTTAGAAAAGTTCGTATCTTCTGAATTTGTTGCGAGTGCGCATGACCTAACACCCTGTGGTGGCGCTGCACGCACTAACCGGCAGCCGTATAAACCGGCGTGTAGTCGATGCCCCATGAAAGTGGAAAGCACCGGCCGACGCAAGCAAGAGTACAGAGTGACAAGAAAGTAGGGTAGACGCCTGAGACGTCGATTTACGCAACTCACAGACTTTGAGAGAGGCCGGATCATCAGGCTGAAGACCGCAAGGTGGTCGGCACGCCGTATAGCCCGCCACGTGGATCGTTTTGACTATACGGTCAGACTGTGTTGGGAGCAGTGGACACGTGACGGCACTGCCACATGGCGAAGCGGCTCCAGACAGACCAGGAGGACCACCGGTAGACAGGATCGACGAATCGTTCGCCAGGCACGAACGGATCCCACGGCGACCCGGTCCACTATACAATCAGATGTAGAGGCTCCTGTGTTCCCACAAACCATTTCCCGATGCCTCGCTGAAGCGAATCTGCGATCCCAGCGTCCCTTACGTGTGTTGCTTTTAACACCGGAACATCGCCGACTCCATGTGCAGTGGTGCCAGGCCGGAGCGACGTGGAACGCCACAGACTGGCGACGTGTGGTGTTTAGCGATGAGTGCCGCTTCGTAATGGGGAAAATTTTTATTCGTGTCCGGATGAGGAGGTCTCCGGGTCAACGGCACAATCCCAACCTCGCTATCGAGCGCCACTCCGCCCCCCCCCCCCCCACACACTGCAGGCATTATGGTCTGGGAAGCCATTGACTACGATAGCCGATCAGCTCTAGTAGCGGTATGTGGATCATTGACGGCCCAGCGATATGTGGATGAGATCCTACTGCCCCATGTGCTCCCATTCCAGCCTGGGATTGCAGGTGCGCTATACCAGCAGGATAATGCCCGCCCGCACAATGCTCGGGTTTCCCAGGACTTCCTGCGTCATGTCCAGACACTTCCATGGCCTGCCCGCTCCTCGAACATGTCCCCTATCGATCATGTGTGAGACCAGTTGAAACGCCGGCTACCGACGTGCCTCACTATCCGTGATTTGGAGCACACCGTCCAACACGTGTGGGCCAGTCAGCCGCAGGACAACACCAGGAGCCTACTCGTCTCCATGCCGGACAGTATAGCAGCATGTATGGCCGCAGGAGGCGGTGCGACGTGCTATTGAAGATGACTTTACTGCGTACCACAAATTCTTCTGTAATTGTCCTGCAGCTCTGTTTTTACCATCATGTGCGTCATTCGTCTGTATCATTACGTCCATAAAATTTCAGTTCAATCCGATGCTTCCTTCTTGGTGAGCAAATTTTATTGTCCTTGAGTATTGTATAACGACGACGTATCTGGACTCTTATGGATATGTTTGCCATCTCGTACCCTATTCTTGCAGTCCGAACGTCATACATCAGGTCACAATAGTAATTTAGACTGAAGACCTGTAATGTGTTGTAGCAATGTTACTGTAGAGCACAAATTAATACTTACTGTGATTGGGAAAGCTAAAAAGACCAGATCATTTAAGGGAACAAGAGCGACCAATTTATCAGAAATTTATCACTAATATAACCAAAGAAAGGGATGGATGGATAAATTAATTTTTCAAAAGTGGTTTGAAAAAATTGTGTTCCCGCAGCACGAGATTATTTGAGATAGAAGGGATTGCCTCCAAAAGCCGTCCTTATTTTAGATAACGTCTAGATAAATAACGTCCGCTCTCATATGCGTGAAAACTTACTGAGAAGAAAAGATGGTACAGATGCCACGAAGTTTCTGCCACCGAATGTTACAGTGCTCGCGCAACCTATGAATCAGGGTGTAATCTCAGCAATGAAACGGAATTACAGGTCAAGTATATTACCAAAAAGAATCGAAGAAGGATGCGACTTCAAGACTTTCTGGCAAGGCTATTCAATTCTTGACTCTAGGAGTGGCCAGTCCCTGGGATTCAGTTGAACCCAGCACTATCAGTAGGTCGTGGAGAAAACTCTGTGATGGAAATTGCGCTTCTGAAGAAAATACAAGTGCTAACACCATATAACTAACCTAATTAGTGAAATCGGTTCCCGGAGTGGAAAACGTTGATGAAAGTAATATCCCCAAATGGCTAAACTGCGACATACATGAACTGGATTTGAACATTGAACTGACGAACAGATAATTAATAAAGTTAGAGGAATAATGGAAGAAAGCGAAGGAAGTGAAGAAGATGAGGAGGAGATTTCACAGGTACGGGTGAATCATGAATCAGCATTGCAACTTGTCGACGGCCTACTCGAGTACCTTGAAGGGCAAGGTTATTATACTAAGTACGACGCGGTATTAGCTGATAAGCTGGTTTTGCGCAGAACCAGAAGCAAGTAACTGATTATTTTTAGAACATTTAAACAGGTAGTATGATCAGTATGTATTATGCTTCCAATAAAAACTACTAGTCTGAATAAAACATAGCAGTAGTATATGTCCCATACTATGGGACACATCATATACTACAAAAAACCTCAAAATCAGGCGTTTTTTGATTTTTCAGACCTCAATAATCACGAACATTTTAAGGCTTTTTATGAACAAAAACACCATATTTTCATTAAAAATCATTGATTTTTGAGCATAAAATAGTCAAAAACATCAGATTTTTGAAAATTGAAGTTTTTACTCTGTTTTTCATCAAACTAGAGCATCATAAAAACACACATTTTAAGTTATTTTTGTGAACATTTTTGAACAATTGCAATCATTTTGAACTTTGAATAGCTTTGATTTTAAAAGTGATGAAATGATGGTTTCAGTGATGAATAGAAAAGTTGTAAAACAAACTACTTTGAATTGGTACTTTGCAAAGTCCTTTTTAAAAATGCATTAAAAAAAGGGGTACCCAAAACGGATACCCCTTATAGGAAGATTAAAAAAATAGGAAGATTAAAAAAATAGGAAGATAAAAAGTGTAGGAAGATTAAAGTTCTAATTCATAATCATAATATTTATCATCAATTTTGCCTTTAAAGTTAAAAACATAATTACCTTTATTGAGTTTTTTAATTGTTTTATCTGACAGTTTTCCATGACATTTTTTAAGAAAATAATCTCTTTCTTCATCATTAACTTCTAATTTTGCAATTGTTGTATCTCCAAATTTTGTTTGGATTTTTTTCAATGATATGAGTTTATATTTTCCTGTATTCAAATCTTTTAATTTGAAAGTTTCAGGATATGATCTGATGTTGTTGAATTCATCCATTTATTAGGAAACATTTTTATAAATATTTTTAAAATATATTTGTCACAAATGTAATTTCTTTTGTAATCTCATCAAATATTTCTAATCCTTTATTTTTAACCTCTTCATTTGTTCTTATTTTCAAAATTAGTTTATGCATCTTTTAAGATATTTAGCAATCAATTTAATAAGATCAGGATATTCATTATTATAATCTTTACTCACATATATTAAATCTTCACATAAATGAGATAAACATCTTATATCATCACTATATTTGATTCCTTTACGATCAGTAAAGAGAGCTCTCATATCTCCTAATAAATCCATTTATAAGGTTTCATTTTTTTGAAATACAATTCTTGTAAAACATACATCTATACATAGAGCATCCAGTACCTAAAATTTTTGCACATTTAGTTAATTCAAGATCTATAGAAGGAATTTCTAACTCATCAAATATTTGTTTTTCCATTATTCCTCCTTTATATACAAACTTACCACCATAATATTCATACAAGTTTTTTATATAATTTTTAATCTCATCAGTACTTATCCATAGAGATTTTTGATCTGGAAATCTTTTAAATTTTAATCCATGAATATCTCTTGTACATTTATATATAATTCTTCGCTCTCTATCATTTAATATATAATGAGGTTCAAATACTTGAATTGTTTCCCCTACAGGTTGATGTAAATGACACCAACTTATCTCTCTGATTATACTTTTATTAGGAAGAATAAATCCTTGAAAATTGAAAATCAGTGTAATGTCATCCATTTATATAGAATAATTTTTATAAATAGAAAGATTAAAAATTCAGAAGTTTAAAACATTCAAAGATTTAATATCCAAAAGGCACAGTATTATAATCATCTAAAATTCTTCTTTTATCAAATCCAAACATGTATCTTTTATTTGTTTTCTTAACCATAATATTTCTATCTTTTTGAATTTGAAATTGATTACTTTTCACATCTAAATACTCTGTTTCTCCTGTAATTACTTTCATTCTCTCATCGAAATTTAAAACAGTTTCACTCTCATAACTCATTTTAAATCCTTTAACTTTTCCTTTTACAATTCCATCATTTAATATATATCCATAATCTTTAGAGGCTCCAGATATCCATGATTTCATATGTTTATCATCTCCTAATTCATCAGTCCATTCACCCAACATACATCCTGTTTTTATTTTATTTGTACCATCTTCAATATATACAATACTATCGGTATCATAATATATCACTTTATCTCCTAATTTATCAAGCATTTTATATAATCTTATTCTTGCAGAACTAGTTGTAAATGCTGCTATATAAACATTTGTATTAAAATTATTTTCGGCATATTGGTCTTTCTTTTTATAAGTCATTTCTACACAATCGTCATTCATGAATATCATGTTTAATTCCTTAATATTATCATTCAATATAATTCTATAAAAATCTTCTAATTCCATTACATATTCAGTTTGTTTCATATTTTTTCTCTGTCCAAACTTACCCCATAATGAGTTCAAACATATCTTACTTATAAATCTTAAACCAGGATTTTTTTCTATTTTTTCTAATTTTATATCTAATTTTTCTTTAACACATCTCTTATATTCCTTTTCAGTTTTAAAATTTTCAGACCATTTATCATCAGTTTCTAATTTAATTTTTAAGAACATTTTAACATAATCTCTAAACAGTTCATCTGTTTTATTTTCAAAATTCCATACTTCATATATATTTAAAATTTTATAACCTTTTTTAAGTGCTAATCTCATTTCATCAGTAGTCCAAGTACCAATAAAACATCTTTCAGTATGATTACATTCTTTATTTCTGACTTCATAACAGTCTTTACATCTTTTCTTTTCTACAATTTGATTCGATTTAAAATGATTACATTTTATAGTTTGAGAACATGATTTACATAGAGTGAATATTAATTTTTCGCCTTTATATGGTAACACAGGATGATATAATTTCCTAGGTGGTAAGACTTTACATTTTATTAATCCAAACCATTTCTTATCATACTTCTTAGGATTAAATATTTTTGTAGGGTGACCAATTGGATAATTATCAAAATAATTAACTGTTGGATATAATGAACACACATCTATATATCTACCTTTTTCATTTCCTTTGAATTCATATTTCAATTTTGTTGGTTCACATCTACCACCATAAAAAGCATCTCTAGGATTTAAAGGATCTACAAAATCTCTATTCCATTCAGTTTTCATATATTTTTTAATTTCCTTATTATTATCAAAATCACATTCCCATATTTCAATTAATTCATATCCATTATTTTTTATCTTCTTATTTATCTTTTTTGTTCTATTATATAAGTCTTTCATACATATCTGATTTTGAATATTTATAGTTGATTCTCTATAACATTTAGGACATCCATGCCAGTGACATCCTTGAAACTGATACACTATATTATTATAAAATCCATCTACTTTATAATATTTATTACCTAATTTTAATTTCTTTTCTCCACCATTTAAAGCATGTTGAATATTAATATTATGTTTCTGAGATAAATAATCTAACCAAACAATAGATTTTTTACTATATTTATCTTTATGAATTATATCGTCATCAACAGCAATTGTATTTTCTTTTAGGAATTTATCTCTGTAAATAGCCATACATACACCTGCTAATGTAACATATTTAAAGGGATCTATGTTTGCAATTTCTAAAAATAATTTTCTAAATTCTAAGCATCCTCTCCTTAAAATATCTACATCTGATCTACAGTATTTAATGAATTCTTTTTGAAAATCAAATGTTTCATGTCTTACAGTATTATACCATTTATCAAACATTTCTCTCTGTTCTGATGTCATACTATCATAACCATAGTAATATTTTTTAGGATATAGACCTACATAATTTTGATTATTTGATGTATTGAATAAATGAGGAAAATACCCTTTTGCTAGTTCATCTAATCCAAATGTTTTAGGAAAATTTCTTAATGGAACTAATGTAAAATTAATAGAATCAATAAATCTCATATTTAAACAAGGAATTTGCATATAATTAAGTTTATTTCCATTATATATAGTAAATACTTCAATTTTATTTTTAAAACAATACTTAGCTAAGAATTGAAAATCAAATCCTTTTCCATAATGTGCTAATACTGTATAGCCGTAATGTTTTTTATCAAATAACCATTCACAATATTCATCTTCATTTTTAAATATATTTTCATCTCCTTTAAAACCATGATTTATAACTAGATTTACTTCATGAATTCCTGTTTCTTGTTTCGTTTCAACATCAAAAAAGAAATATTTTTCAGTATATTCATATTTACATTTTTCACACCATTTATCTTTAAATGGAATATTTTCAACACAGTCTTTTATACATTTACCACCTTTTGTATCTTTACGTTTCATAAAACATTTATGATCATTTAGAACCCATTGCCAGCAGTTTTTACATCGTTTTTCACCACATCTATGTTCTTTTGATTTCCTCTCATATTGATTAATAATTCGTTTACAGTTTAAACATTTCCATAAACTATTACAAACACTTATACCTTTTTTATCTTTCATTTCATGGTATATAAAACACTCTTTACCTTTAAATAATCTATTACATTTTTTACAAAATATTTCATCACTATTACAATATTTGCTATCTGTTGTAAAACATCTATCACATTTAAGAGGACATTTATGTTTATCTTTTTTATCATAACTTATTTGACAGTAATCACAATAATTTCTTCTACCTAAAAATCCTTTAATAGAAGTAATAACATCAAAATGATTTCTATTTTTAAATATATAGATACATGTAGGTTTATAAGTACCACTATATATTCTTTCGTTAAAATTCTCTCTACAAAATATATTAATTTGAATATCTAAGAATTCTTCAAATATTTTAACCTCTTCTAAACAACATATTTCTAATGGAATATTGCATAGTTCATGTAATTTTACAGCTAATGATTTTTGTAAAACTCTACCTTTTCTAATATATGTTATATCATTCTTTGATATTTTTTCATGGTTTAATTTATTACATAACACCTCAGGATTTTGAATTGCTAATGCTGTTACAATTGATCTAGCTAAACAAATATTATCATTATTTTTTATTTGGCATATACTTCTTTTATTTACAATATCGTCTTCTTTAACTATTATTAAATGTTTTCCTCCTTCAGGTAATTCAACCACATTAAAATCAAATATACAGTCTGTAATATCTAATTCTTTATATTCTATTTGATCAGATAATTTATATATATAATATTCATAAGCATCATTTGTTGACATCATTTTATCATGAAATGGTTTATTGAGATTAGGACTGTATACTATTATATCTACTTTTCCATGAATTTTACCAATTGCTTTTCTAAATATATCTTGTAAAATATTGAAATATTGTTCAGGTTTAATGTTTACTCCAGCTACTCTATAATTCTTTCTATGTACCATATATTTTTTAATATATTTTCCTTTTGTTTCAATAATTTCATAATCAGGTTTAAATAATTTTTCAAGATTTACAGCTGTTTTAATTTTCTTTTCTTTTCTTGGTTTCAGTTTGTTATCTTTGAATTTCAAGTTAAAAGAATCAAATAATTTTTTAATTCTATTTCTTCTCTCTGGATGATTAATAAATATTTTTCTTTTTCTATCTAAATATTCTGATGTATCTAATCCAAGGATATCTACTAAAACAGACTTATAATCACCTGTCTTTCTAATATATTTTATCAACGATTTAATTAAATCATCTTTTTTTACATTTCGTTTTTTGATATTTAATCTTTTTAAAACATTTCTAAGTTTCTGAACACTAATAGCATTCAGAGCACTTTTAAGATGCACAATAATTGGCTTCAAAGTTTTATCCATTTATTAGGGAGTAAATTTATAAAGGGATTTTCGAAATCAAAAAGTGATAAAAGCTAAACGACGTTTGTGCAATTTACTTCTTAAATGTCTTTGTTTATGAGTATAAGTATATTGTTTACCACAATCACAATTTATTTTTCTATATAAAATTATGCACTGACAAGATTTGCAAAAATGCTGTCTATCAACTTTACCATAACGATGTTGAACATAAAATTCATCAATAGGTTTTGTTTGTTTACAACTTGTGCATGTTTTGTCTTCCATTTATTAGGAAACAAATTTTATAAATACTTAAGCTGAAAAGTTTGCTGCTTTAAAGTCTTCCCAGATCTTTTCATTATTTGGATTTATATTAATTTTAATATCATTTGATATATTACAATAGTCACAAATTTTTTTAATAAAATATGTATATTTTAAATTTTTCTCATAGTACATAAAATCTAGTAATTTTAAAAATAAATCTTCTGCTTCCTTATTAAATTTAAGGTTATTTTTTCTTTTAAACTGATTAAAATATCTTATTCTACTAACATATCTACTTTTTAAATATTTATTATAATCTATATAATAACAGTCTTCCTCTTCATCATATTTCATTCTTTTTTATTTGTTTCATTACTTTTTAAAATTTTCAGGAATTTCAATTTGTTCTTCTTCTGAAGAAGAAAAGTAATTAGTTTCTTCATTAAAATAATTCATTTATTAGATATCATTTTATTAAAAACTTTTTAATTTTTTAACATAATAATCTTTAACAATCTTGTTAACTTTATCATAAAAATCATTTGAAACCCAACAAGCTATATTTGTAATTAAATCTTCACTGACATATGTACCATTAAAGTTATATTTTATTGCTGTTTTACCTCTTATTTCATGTATATTTTCACGGCCCGAATTCGGGCCGTCTAAATTCTTAACCAAATTGATCATTTTTATGGCGGCCCGAATTCGGGCCACCACAATTTTTATCATCAGACACATAAGAACCATTTACATTATACTTTTCAGTTAAACCACCTTTAATTTCATATATTACATCATTTTTTCCCATGGCTGGAATTCCAGCCGTGGAAATATCTTTAATTAAATCTTCTGAAGCCATTTTTTAAATCTCTTACCTCCATCTTTACAAAGTTTAAAATATCCAGTATTTTTATCTATTATTAATTTAAAATCTCCAAAGAGACCATAATAATAATTATCTTTAATATTTTCATAACATACATCTTTTAATGAAGCCATTTATTAGATATCATTTTATTCTTTTAATATCGTCAGTATTCATTATTTTCATATAACAGTTTTTTCTTTCACATATAGATGTCAGCACAAGGCATTATCTCTCTTTCTTTCTTAGTTGCAAAAAACAGTCATTACATAACACTGATAAGCTGCGAGCGAAAATGTTTACATAAGTTGAATCGCTGCCAATATTCTCCGCGGCGCGCGATTACGTAACGTGTCCTCGGAAAAAAGCAGTTCTTCGTTACGTAACAACTTTGGATCATAGCCAAGCTTCGACATAAATATATGTTTCAAACAGAAACTTCCTGGCCAGACGTGGCCGATCGTTAGCGTAAGCGCTTCGCATGCAAAAGGTCTCAGGTTCGAATCTCGGTACGGTAGAATGGCTCCCTGTCCTAAACTTTGAAATCAGAGTTTGGGTTCACGGTAGAGCGTGTGCGTGAATAACATCTGATGGTAGAGAGTGTGTGCGGTGGAGGGTCGAAAGAGTTAACGCCCACCTGGCTGGCCAGGTACAAATAAAAAAAGAAGCATAGACCCTCCACCGAAAGGGCGTTTTGCAAAAAATTCAAAGTACAACCCAACTGTTAAATTCATCAGGATATCCCAACCATTTAACTAAGTATTTATTTCCTTTCTTTCTAATAATTTTTTCAATCTTATAAACGTCATCTTTCTTATCATATTTCACGAGTTCTTTTTCATAAAATGTTCCTGTAATTTCTTCATTATTTAAATCTTTTATTTTATATGTCGGAGGATCTGTGTTCAATATATCGGAAATTATAAATATTTCTTCTGTAAATGTTGGAAGATAACCTTTCTTAAATTCTCTTTTATATTTTGAAATTCTTATTTTATCTCCTTTTTGATATTTTGGTTTATTTTTCTCTTTTTCTTTATACAAATTATTATAAACTTTTAATTCATTTTCTTCCTTACTTGCTTCTATAGGTGTCATTTTAATGGATCTATGATAAGAATTATTATAATTCTTAATTAATTTATCTAGTACATTTAACCACTTTCTAGTATTATTTGCTGTGAAATACTTCCACATTTTAGTCTTTAAAGTTCTATTGAATCTTTCAATAACAGCACATTTAATCTCAATATTCTCAGTTGTAAACCAGTGAATATTTTCATCCTTGAATAACTTTTGAGTTTGTTTATTTATAAACTCTGTACCCTTATCTGTTTGAAGTTTTTCTGGTTTTCTTTCTTTAAATATTTTTTTAAATGCTCTAGTTACCTCTTCACCTGTTTTTCTTTTAATCGGAATTGTCCAAGCATATTTACTGAATATATCAATCACTGATAAAATATAATTTGTGTCATTATTAAAGGATTTAAATTCTTGCATATCTATAAGGTCAGCTTGAAATTGGTCATTGACATGAGAAACATAAATTCTTCTTCTTTTAAATCTATGAATAAGTGGTTTATGTTTTGTATATACATCTTGTTGATGTAAAATCTCTTCTATATCTTTCCTGGGTAATTTAGTTTTTCTTTGTAATTCATTAATACCACAATAACCAGTTTCTGGTGTATAATAAATATTTTTAAGGTCTACGTCTTTAAAAAAACACTCTTTTTAGTTCCACAAACTTTACACTTTCCTTTTGCCATCGGTCTTCCATTTTTAGCTACTGTTTCTTGAATATCTTTAGTTTCAGTTTTCTGTTTGCATTTTAAGCAATACATATAGGATGAAATTCCTAAACCAAATGTTTTCTTTGCTTTTATAATTGGTTTTATAACAGCTCTAGCTTGTTTCTCTCCTAATGGATAGAATCCACTTGTAGTATTTTCAATTGAATCTAAATCGTTTAAGAGTTCTTGATCAGCAATATGTCTCTGTTTAGTATCTTTAGTTTTACTATAAGCTACATCATGTTTTTTACAAGCTTTATCAACTCTGTTAATTCCTGGATCACCTCTTTTTAATCTCTTTTCTAATTTTGTAAATGGACCACAATACTGGTAACCAGGTATATGCATTTCAGGTGGATTTAATTTATCTTGTAACCATCCTACTATATCACCTCCTTGTAATTCCATTTATTTAAGTGTAAATCTATTTTACATATCTATAACCATTTAGTTGCGTTTGTTTTACATATTTCTCTAAAGGAAAATACTTCATATTTTTTATAAAATCCTCTTCTCTAACGTAAGCATCCTGTTCTGAAATTGAATTAGCGTTTATTAAATTTAATATCTGTTTATAAAATTTGTAAGCTTGTTTATATTCTTCTTTTCTCTCTGAAATATTTAGAGTTTTATCAACACCTTCAATGACTCCTGCTCCTAAAGAAAGTGCTGCTAAAGGAATAAATGCAAAAGCTGATAAACCTGAAGCACTAAATATAAATTTGCCTACTGATAATGATATACTAATTTTATTATAGTAATTAAAACTTTTTCTGTATACATACATTTTCTTTTCTAAATATTCTTCCATTTATATAGGATCAAAGTTATGTCTGTATCTCATATGAGGATTTTTCAAATCTAACATGAAGAAATCATAAGGTTTTTTAATACTTTTTTGATAAGGATCTATATTAAAATCACCATCAATTTCTCTAATAATTTGTTTAATTTCTCTGTGCTGAAGTTTAAAAAATATAAAGTAATCACAGTTGTTTCTTATATCAATAGGTGTTGAATAATAGGTCTGTGATAAATAAATAATGGATGCATTTTTCTTCCTTCCTCTTATAAAAAATTTTTCAATTTCGTTTTGATCTTTTTCTTTTACACAGTCATCAAAAATAACTAGATTTTTTAATGAAGGATCTAAGTCATCTACAGTAATAAATTCATTTATGTCTGAACTAAATAATGTTTCTTTCTTAAACTTTTTAAATAATTTTAATAACTTATTTTTATTCTTTCCCTTTATTTTTAAAATGTCTTCCTCTTCTATATCATCAAACACTGAGTAATTTTCTTTTAATTTAGAGTATTTAGGTTCGTTAATATCTTTTGCACATATGAATAATGCATCAAAATTTAAATGATCATATATTAAATTTAATAGTAAATTTGTTTTTCCACATCCTGAAGATCCTGTTATTAAAAGTTTAAAAGGATGAATAGGTAACATTGGATTTTGATTTGGATCTATAAATTCTTCTGGTTCGGAATAATCTTTTATTTTAATGCTGTAAGGCTTAATCATATTTATTTAATAGAAATTCAGCATCTTCAATAAACATTTCAGCTTCAAATAATAAGTCTTCAGCTGGTATTCCTTGAGATAAATAACATTCAGCTAGATATAATGCCATTTCAGCAAAAGATAAATATTCTTCAATTTGTTCTTCCATTTATATAAGTAAAATAATTTGCTTGGAAGTAAAATAATTTGCTTGGAAGTAAAATAATTTGCTTGGAAGCAAATTTTCAGTTAAATAAATGAGTAAAGTGATACAAGATTTATTAAAATTAGCAAAAGTAAATGCTGAACTAAGAAAACGAAATAAGGAGAAGCAATTAGAAGATTTAGGATATGAAGAGGCAATCACAAAATTTCATAAACCTATAGTTGAAAAATTAGAATATCAAGATGTATCTAGAAAAGAAAATTTAAAAGCTATTCAAGATGCAATTGAAGAACTTTCATTTCAACCAATTGCAGAATCTTCAAGATTTCCTGCCTTAGAAGATGTTGAAGAACCTATTTCAGATGCTAAAGAAATGTATGAGAGAGAAGCAGGAATTCATAAAATTAACTTAAACAAAAACTTGAATGTATCAGTTATTAAAAAAAGTTAGGATTTGATTTACCTTCAGAATTAGTTAATAAGTCTGATGAAGAGATTGATGAAAAAATAAAACAAGCAAATGAAAAAATCAGTGAAATCGGACGTCTAAAAGGTCCTCAAGTAAAAGCACTTAATAATGCTAAAGATGAAGAAAAAAGAAAAAATTACAGAAAAAAATTGATCGTTTCGATTATAAAATGGCTGAGGTGCGAAAATATATTAGAGCATTAGAAGCTCTCAAAATGGGGAATTACTATATGGGTGAGGGTCTTAATATTTTAGATAAATTAACAGATAAAATATGTAAGGGAACTAAAAATAAGAAAGTATATAACCAAGTAGTTCAAATACTAGATTTATTATTGAAAGAGGGTAAAATGACTAATGAGCAAGTAAAACAATATTATTCAAAGTTTCTATCTTAATAAATGAGTAATTATATTGTATCAAGAATTTATTTGAGTGAAGGTCAGAAAAACAAATTAAAATCAGCAGTTAAGAAAGGTGAAGAAATTACATTGCAAATTGATAAAACTAAAAGTGCTAATCATGATATGTATTTAACAAAAACTCAAATTACTCAAATTAAAAATGGCAAACGAATAACTATAAGTAAGACACAATTAAAGAAAAACGGAGGTATTTTACCCTTTTTGATCCCTATCTTAGCTGCTCTTGGTACTGGTGCTTTATCTGGTGCTGCTAGTTTTGGTGTGAATAAAGCTTTAAGTAAAGTAACTGGATCAGGTTGTAAACCGAAAGGTTCACACCTTAAAAAAAAACATTCTGGAAAGGGAGTTCTTCAGAATTACGAGGTATATCCAATAAAACGATAGAACAAAATATGAAAGATGTAAAAGGATTCAGAGGTGTATTTACATCAGATTTATTACCTAAAAAGATTAAGAAATTTGAAAGTGGAATTATTAATTTAGATATATCTACAGGACCTGGGACTCATTGGGTCTGTTATTATAATGATCCTAAATATAATTTTGTGGAATATTTTGATCCATTTGGAGAATATAAATATAAAGACATTAAATTGAATAACATTTTCATACCTAAAAATATTGTAAAATATCTTGAAACATCTAATAAAGGAATTAGATATAATTCGAGTTTTTTACAAGAACCAACATCTGTTAAATGTGGTTTTTATTGTATGAAATACATAACTCAAAGGAATAAAGGTAAATCACCTGTTGAAGTTTTATATTCTTTTACCCAAGAACCAAGTGGTTATAATGAAGATTTTGTGCTTAATAAATGTTAATTTTAGATTCAAAAATTTTGAGAAATCAGAAGATTTTACAATTGAATATGTCCCACCTATTCCTGTTAATGAAAATTCAAAAATAGCTTTAAAATCTATGTCTATGTGGGTTTCATGGAACAATATTGATGAAGAAAATAATACATTTAAGTATTTTGATGGTAGTTTATGGCATGAAATAACTTTAGATAATGGAAATTACACATTAAGGGAATTAAATAACTTTTTAATAAAACGATTTGGAGATGAACCACCAATTAAATTTAAAGCTAATTTCGCTACACAGCGCTTTATAATTGAATTAAAAGATGAATATAAAATTGATCTTAGAGAGAGTAAATTACATGAAATTTTAGGATTTGAATCAGAAATATATGAAGATAATCATCAAGAAGGAAAATATATGGCAAACATTTCTAGAGGAGTTGATGACATACACATTCATTGTGATGTAATTACAGGAGCTCTATATAATAATATTAATTCAGATATTTTATATTCCTTTACGCCATCTAATCCTCCTGGTAGTTTAATAAAAATTGATGAAATAAATCCTTTATTTTTACCCATTAATAGACGAAATTATATTCATAGAATTCGAATGTATATCACGAATCAAGATAATGAACTGATAGACTTGAATAATATGAGAGTTTTATATAGATTAATTTTAGCTTAAGCGCAGGCTTTTCAGCTTAATAAATGAATTATAACAAACATAGATTATATGCAAAACGATATGGTGGTAATATCTTCACTGAAGGAATTGGAAAAAAAATATTAGAAGTTTTAGGTAAATCAATTGAAGATAAAGCTAAAAATGTTATTCAAAATAAACTTGAAAATATATTATCTAAACCTCCTGTAACTGTTAATGATATATTAGCTAAAACGAAAATTCAGGATCGATATGGATCTGGTTTGAAATGGTATAAATGAGTTTTTTATCCTAATAAATGGAAAAACTTTGGGACTTAAAATCTATTCCAGATTATTATAGTAATAAAATTGCTAAGTATGAATATATAAAACATAATGAAGATAGTACTAATGTAAAAGAATCTGATCAATATAAGTTTACTATTAAAGATACAAATTCACCTATATTATATAGTAACGGTTATATATGCTTAGAAAGTAAAATAGTAAAAAATAATAATGATACTATAGGAACTGATAATGTTACATTTGTAAATGGTGGGAATCTGTTTAGATCCGCTTCATTAACTATAGGAAAAGAACAAACTGATTCTAATATTGAATGTGCTTCATTAATTCATCAAATTAATGGACTTATAAATTTCACAAAAGATTATTCCACTTCAGAGGCTACAAATATGATGTATTATGTTGATACATCAGAATCAGCTGATAAAGATAAAATAGTAATAGATGATCCTAATAAAGATGTAAAGAAAGGATCAGATATCAAATTAAAAGAAAATGCCTCTTATAATAAAGGATTTAGACAGAGATGGCTTTTAACAAAAAACAGTAATGTAATAAAATTTTGGATTCCTTTAAGACAACTGTTTGGGTTCCTCAACGATTTTAGAAGATTAATTTCTGATATAAAAGTTACATTTGAATTTCAAAGAAATAGTCATAATGATATGTTATACACAGATGTTGCAAATCCCAATTATAAAGTTATTATATCTGATTTTCAATTATGGTTACCTTATGTAGAGTTGTACCCATCCATTGAGGCTGAATTTAAAAGTATAGCTTTGAATTCTACACCTATTGAAATTACTTGGTGTTCTGCTTCAATTGAGAAAAGTAATCAGCAAACAACATCAAGTGGTGCATGTCATATAAGAACTACATCTGATGAGGTGTTAAGTGTTCTTGTCATTCCACAGTATGTAGAAAAAGAAAGCAATCAAAATCAGAACAATATGGTTTTTGATAATTTAGATCTCCTTGAATGCTGGATATTATGTAATAATAAAAAAGTTCCAGAAGAAATTTATAAAACGAATTTTAAAGATGGGCAGTTAGATTATAATAGATGTTATTCTGAATTATTAGCAGCTGGATTAAATACTCATAATACTGAAAGTGGATGTCTTATAAGTTATGTAAATTATGCGAGATTGTATCCAATCTTTTATTTTAATTTATCTAATCATCCAGAGTATACTAATATTTCGAATTTAAGACTAGAATTTAACTGGAGATTAGGATCGAATCCAGGTAAACCATATAGATTTTATTTCATCGTGAATGAAAGAAAAAGAGGATCACTTAATATGGCTAATAAGGAATTTAAAACTTTAAAAACTTTAGATTAAATAAATGAATTGGTACCCTTTTGGTTCATCTTATGAAGAATTTGGAATTGGACCACCTGGACCTCCTGGAAATGGATTTAAATTAACAGATGATGGTAATTATGATATGGAAGAAAAAAATTTAAAAAATTGTAAAGAACCTATAGATGAACATGATGTTACTACAAGAGAATATGTTTTAAAACAAATGAGAGAGAATAATCTGGAAGTTAAAAGTGAAATAGAAAAAAATATTAATGGTAGTTTTTCAGATTTTGTTCAAGAAACTGCTGTAAGAATAAGAGATTTAGATGCTGTACTTAAAGGTGAATTAAGTAATTTGGATCAAAAATATTTACATATTCAAGATGGGAATGTGATTAATGCAAAAGGTAAAAGAATAGGAAATGTTGCTGATCCTACAGCAGATAAGAATGCAGTGAATAAGAGGTATTTAGAAAATAATGTTTTATTTTTAAAAGATGAAAAGTTTGATGTTCAAAATAAAAGACTAGTGAATAATCCATCTCCTCAGGATATGTATGACGTAGTTAATAAAAATTATGTGGATAATCAAAAATTTTATGCAACAATTCAAGAAGATCAAAAAGCATATAATACTCGTGGTGCTATGCGTTATTGGGAACCAGTCGTTTTTATGAAATTTAGTAGCAATCTCCTTGACAGAAATATGAAACTGAGTGAAAATATGGATATGAAAATTACATTTTATTTACGTCCTAATTATACTAATGGGAAATCAGAAGTTTTAATTACACTTGGGGAGAATATATTATTTAATGGTGATGCCTACACCGATAAACCTTTAATACTCTTTGCATCAGGAAAACAGAATGATGAATTAAGTATACAAGTCATGTCTTATTTAGAATTAAACATTTTTAAACCTTACTTAGAAATTGAAAAAATAACATTCCATTTATAAAAATACATTCTATGTAAATGGATAGACTAATTAGGAGCAGTATTAATTGGGATTCATTTTCTAAAGATAATGAACTTTCAGAAGATATAATTAGAAGTGTAAAAGATGCAGTAAATTGGGATTTAATATCAGAATATCAAAAATTATCTGAAGATTTTATTTCAGAATTTCGTGATAAAGTGAACTGGGATAAAATTTCTCAATAGCAGATTCTTTCTGAATATTTTATGAATAACAATGAATTAAACTGGTCTTTGATTTCTCAATATCAAACACTTTCTGAGGGTTTTATATTAATGAATATTGATAAATTAGATATGAGAAGAATTTCTATGTATCAGAAATTAAGTAATGATTTTATAAAAGAAAACTTTCGATTCTTAGACATGTCAGTAATTCCAATAAAACAAAAATTAAGTGAAGAAACTATAGATTTTCTTAGTGATTTTATTGATTGGAAAGAAGTTACAAGAAATCAAGAATTAACAGAAGATTTTATTATGAAATATAAAGATAAAATTAACTGGTGTGATATTGTTATCAATAGAAAATTCTCTGATGATTTTATAAATGTAAACTATAAAAAACTTGTTGTGTATCTACTTGCAAAGATATGTCATAAAATTTAAATATTTTTTAATCTTCCTACACTTTTTATCTTCCTATAAGGGGTATCCATTTTGGGTACCCCTTTTTTTAATGCATTTTTAAAAAGGACTTTGCAAAGTACCAATTCAAAGTAGTTTGTTTTACAACTTTTCTATTGATTTTCATCACTGAAACCATCATTTCATCACTTTTAAAATCAAAGCTATTCAAAGTTCAAAATGATTGCAATTGTTCAAAAATGTTCACAAAAATGACTTAAAATGTGTGTTTTTATGATGCTCTAGTTTGATGAAAAACAGAGTAAAAACTTCAATTTTCAAAAATCTGATGTTTTTGACTATTTTATGCTAAAAAATCAATGATTTTTAATGAAAATATGGTGTTTTTGTTCATAAAAAGCCTTAAAATGTTCGTGATTATTGAGGTCTGAAAAATCAAAAAACGCCTGATTTTGAGGTTTTTTGTAGTATATGATGTGTCCCATAGTATGGGACATATACTACTCATAGCACTATGTTGTGCGTGTAATTTGTAGATTAATTTATTTTTCCTGTAAAAATTTGGATTATCCGCGAAATTCGTGCTGCCCACTATCGCGGATAATTGGGAGTTAACTATATATCTTTTCCCTTAGGAAATTATTAAAATATTAGACAAATGTCCAATTTCACTTTTTTCTTTAGGAGTTTAGCAACAACCGTTAGCAGCTCAATGGGCTATAGGCAATCGCCTGTTCTCGATTTTTGGCTGGTGTTTTCGAGGTGAGAGGGAGTGGGAGCGGATGGAGTTCGCCTGTTTCCTCGTACAATCCCCTCCATACATCAGTTGCTTTAGAACATCGGCCTGCCGTTTCCACCGAAAGGAATACGCCTGATTGCTTGTTTTGTGGTTTCTGAATCACTCATTGCACACCCTCGATACAGTTGTTTTTACACGGCCTGCCTTTTCCGCCCAAAGTAAAACCACTGACTACTTGTTTTGTTGTTTCTGAATCACTCATTGTATACCCTCGATACAGTTGTTCTTACACAGCCTGCCTTTTCCGCCCAAAGGAATACGACTGACTGCTTGTTTTGTTGTTTCTGAATCACTCATTGTACACCCTCGATACAGTTGTTCTTGCACAGCCTGCCTTTTCCGCCCAAAGGAATACGACTGACTGCTTGTTTTGTTGTTTCTGAATCACTCATTGTACACCCTCGATACAGTTGTTCTTACACAGCCTGCCTTTTCCGCCCAAAGGAATACGACTGACTGCTTGTTTTGTTGTTTCTGAATCACTCATTGTACACCCTCGATACAGTTGTTCTTACACGGCCTGCCTTTTCCACCCAAACGAATACCACTGACTGCTGGTTTTGTTGTTTCTGAATCACTCATTGTACACCCTCGATACAGTTGTTCTTACATAGCCGAGAAGGTTTGCCGTTTCTGAGATGCTTTCACAAGTCCGCTTAGCGCCTCTTATCATGCATCTTTCGAAGTCGTTAAATGACGAGTCTTCCCATATTGCCACTATCTACGCTTCGCGCACGTATTAATCTCAACACCACTATCACGCGTCTCTTCAAAGTCGCTTGAATAGCAAGTATATATATATATATATATATATATATATATATGTATACATATATATCATCATCATCATTGTCAACCATTATCAATCCACTGCTGGACGAAGGTCTCCCCAAGTTTCCTCCACAACGGTCTATCTTGTGCCAGTCTCCTTTATGTCACTCCCGCATACTTTCGAATTTCATCCACCCATCTCCCATGTGGTCTTTTTCGGGGTCTTTTCCTGTCCCTTGGAATCCAATCTAAAATTTCGGCTGTCCATCTATGGTCTGTCCTTCTGGCAGTATGTCCAGCCCATTGCTCGTTCGTGACAGACGTAGTGTTGGTGGCTCCAATATTTTATGCATTTTAGTGTGGAATACCTCGTCCCTCACTCACCTGTTGCGTGGCCCGGCTGTCTAAAGGTACTGTGTACGTTTTGAGCTACTTTTCTAGCGTTCTCATCCTCATATTAGTTCATATTCATCCGTTTTCTTATCGTTTGCTCGTTTGTTTACGTTTGGAAGCTGCCAACATGGCGGCTTCCGGTATTTCCTTATCATCTATGGGCGTGGCGGATGCACGTCACGTCGCATTTCCCACGTCCATGAAAGTTAACATACTCTCGTCCTCAGATGTGTCTGCTCAGATGCCTTCCCAGCTTTCTAGTACTCCTGCACCGGTGCCTTCACTGGACTTGGCTGCGCTTTCTTCTTCAGCTCCTGCATCTGTCTCGGTGCCCTCCTGGGTACTACTGATTCTACTGCCTTGCCTTCGGCTTGTGCTTCTCTTCCCTCACAGCCTTCTGTGCCTGCCGGATTCGAACAGACTTCTCTTCCGAGGATGTCATTTGCCTCTAAAGTACAACAAGGCGCTACTTCTACGTCCGATTCCTCTCCACCAGATGGTCTTTTGCAAGCAACACCTATTATTCAGGTATTCAACCACAAGGTGAAGGTAACGATAGATGACAATTCGCAGATTGGCCGTGAGTTCCATAACCTCCTGGATAGAGGTGTGCTCTTTCATGCGTTACCAAATACTCTATTGTCACGCTACATGGAAGCCCTCTCTGGACATGTGTCGTCTGCGTCCATTGCAGGAATTTCCCGTACTCCTCGGGGTATTTCGGTACAGTTCAATCACAAGGAGGATGCTGACTTTTTCTTGCAAACGGACTTTCAATTGGGACAAACCATCTCATCCCGTCGCCTCTTTCCAAGCGACCGGTGAACATCACGTTCTATCCTGTTCCACAGGAAGTGCCTGATACTGCACTTCCTCTCCTTGTCAGTCATGTTTGTAAAATTGTTGGCAAGGTCCGTCGCCTCGGAAACTCGATTTGCACATGCTACCGGACCTCGCCGTCAGTTATTGGTCGTCTTTCCCACCGAGAAAGCCATGGCGGATTGCCCTACAGAAGCTACTGTTGAAATTGGCGCACGAACGTACAGTTTCAAGATTTTTTTTTTTTTTTGATTGGAGGTTTAACAACCACCGTGAGCAACTCAATGGGCTATAAGCAGTCGCCCGTCCCTAATTTAGGGTCACTGGTTCCAGGGAAGGGAGAGAGCCAGTGCCGAAAGACAAACACAACATCCATGCCTGACCGGGATTCGAACCCGGACCCCTTACGGGCGAATGATCATAGGCCAGCGCCTTAGACCACTACGCCACCGGGGCGGCTTCAAGATTTTCACTGCTCACTATTGTACACACTGTTTAACACAGAATTACACCACTGCCTCCTGTGACCGCGTTCGACGTGAACGTTCATCAAGTTCGCATCCCACTGCTGACCACATTGGTCTTTCTACTATCCCCACTACCGGTAGTTTGCCTGACGCGAATTCTTCGTTTCTCCGCCAGACGAACATTTCCGTCACGGACAATGCTGCCTTTCCTCCTCTCCCGACCAGTACGATTGGGCATCCACCTTCAAGATTGACAGAGTTGTCTTCGACTACAGATGTGTCTACAGCGGAGTGTTCCAATCCGGGTGTGTTGAGTGGTGGTTTGGCAGATCGCCCGTCTGGCTCTTCTCCTAGCCTCTCGGATATCGGATCTCCATTTACAAACTTGTCTACCATACCCTTTTTGCAACATCTTCCTGAAGCCTCGGCTGTTGTACCAGTCTCCACTAAGGCAGCTCAGCTACTTACTGCTTCTTCGGCGACGGTCGTTTCCTCGTCTCCTGACTTGGGAGGTGAGCCTGATCCACTAATGGATACATCCGCCTCAGCTTCTTCTTCGAAGCGGATTGGAACTTCCAAAGGCGCTGTGAAACAGAAAAAGTTAAAACAACTTTCTGTGCCACATTCTGAGGATTCATCTAGTGTTCCCGAGGTTTCCGGTTCCGGTGTTTCTCCACCTGATGATTCTTCAAACAGTATGCTTCTCCGCTTAGGTCC
The DNA here is from genome assembly GCA_039090855.1 of Macrothele yani. NCBI lineage: Eukaryota > Metazoa > Arthropoda > Arachnida > Araneae > Macrothelidae > Macrothele > Macrothele yani. Next base: position 71,687,040 of record CM077013.1, read on the forward strand.
TGTGAATCCTCTCTCTGATGCTGAGGTTCTACAGGCCGTTGATACGTTTCCTTCAGCTCCTGGACCACTGTCCAGACAGCAACTTTTACGTCTTTTTCAACCTGCACGTACGATTGTTGGTTCTGAAGAATTCCTTCACTCACCTGATCTGGACCTGTATGCAGCGGTAACTCAATTCGAAGCTTATGTGTCACTTTTTAAATCTCTGTGTGCCACCGATCCTCGGTATCAGCCTTTTTGAGACGTTAGACGCGCCGTCTCGCCTCCTTGAAGGAGCTCGTTGAGAAGAATATACGTGATACCTTCTATCCTTTTACCGATGACCTTGAGCTCTCTTCCTCACACCGATTACTTTTTTTCTCTCAATGCTAGGGGACTTGCGAACCCGTTCGCAGTTGCCCTGGTTTTGCAGACTTAGTGCATGTTGATTCTAACGTTTTCATTGTGTGTTTTTACTGTGATTCACAAGTAATGTACTGTAAATTTGCTTTACTTGAGTGTAAATTTGCTTTAGTTGCTTTATTTGTGTGTAAATTTGCTTTATTTGCTTTATTTAATGTATTGTAAGTTTGCTTTATTTTAAAGTTGCGATAATTGCGTGTTTTTGCTGTGTTTTCACAGCTAATCGGCCTCGTTACTTGTGTGATCTCCTCATTGTCCCAGTATCATTATCTTATCTGTTGTTTCCTGAATTTGTGCCTGTTTTTTAAATTACCTATAATTGTGAGTGTTTGCTGTGTTAGTGCTTTCCTCTATCGCGGATAAATATAGAGGTACGTTTGTTACCTTTGTTATTTTTATAAAGTTGCTGAGGTACTCAATGTTGTTTTGCGCCCTAACCACATTTCAGTTCCGTTCGGTTGATTTATCATAGCATAGTACATTTCATGAATTTGTGCACATGTGTTATAGTGTTTGACATGCCGTTAGGCCATTCATTGTTCGTGTGCATTTTCATTTCCTTTCTGTGTAACGTTGTTCTGCATCGTGGATATACTGACTTTCCGCACTGTTGTTTTCTGTCCTGCAGCTTTTAATGAATCTCCTATGTCTGTATTTCGTTATAGCAATAAACTGGGTACCACTTAGGTACCCACAGTTACCAATACCAATACCATTGCCATTTCAGGGATTTAACTCTGATCATGATGTCTCCCACTCTTGTCATTTTCAGGATCCACGAGTTCCTCTTCTTATCTCTCCTGGTTACACCAAGCATGCACCTCTCCATGCTACTTTGAGTTGTCTGCAGCCTTTGTACGTCTCTTTTAGTTAAGGTCCACGTCTCTGCACCATATGTAAGCACTGGAAGGATGCATTGATCAAACACTTTTCTTTTAAGACATAATGGCATATTGCTCTTGAAAATTATGCTGTTTCTTCCAAAAGCTCTCCAGGCAAGTTTTTTACGCCGATTAATTTCTTCATCAATGTGACCCTCACTTGATATCTGCTGTCCAAGATAAGCGTACGTGTCTGTTATCTCCAGCTTTTCGCCATCAATTGATCTTCATTTTCTGTAAAAGCATTGAACATCACTTTTGTCTTCTGAAAGTTCATTTCGCCATCAATCGATAAAACTTCATTTTTTGTAAAAGCATTGAACATCACTTTTGTCTTCTGAAAGTTCATTTTTAATCCCACTTCTTTACTCTTGTCAGCAAGTTCCTGGATCATACTCTGCAGCTATGATGGGATAGTTGCAAACATGACTACGTCATCAGCAAAACGAAGGTGGGTTAGATAATCTCCATTAATCTTTATTCCTTTGTTTCCCAGTTCAGTGATTGAAAGACATTTTCCAGTATGGCATTAAAGAGCTTCGGAGATATGGTGTTCCCTTGTCTCACTCCCTTTCCAATTTTTATGTGTGTTGTACTTTCAAACAGCCGAATCTTTGCACTTGCATTTTCATAGATGTTATTAATAATATTAATGTATGCATCTTCAATACCGCAGGATTTCAGAGCCATTGCAACTGCTGATGGTTTCACCGAATCAGAGGCTTTTTCATAATCGATAAAAGCCATACACAATGGAAGTTCATATTCCCTCGCTCTTTCAATTAGTTCTCCCAATACGTGGATATGATCTATTATGCTGTAGCCATTCCTGAATCCAGCTTGTTCTCTCGGTTGAGTCATGTCCAGTGTTACCTTCAAGCGGTGTGAAAGAACTTTAGTGAAGCTTTTATAAACCAATGATAGGAGGCTGATAGGTATGTAGTTCCTGAGATCCTCAATGTCACCTTTTTTATGTAACAGGATCATTGTAGCGTTGTTCCAATCCTCAGGAATCTTCCCTTCATTAAGGCATCGAGTGAAAATTTGGGCTAGTACTGTTTCGATTTCTCCACTTGCTTCTTGTATGATGTCTACAGTAATTCCATCTTCCCCTGGAGCTTTTCCCCGCTTCATGTTCTTGATTGCATGTGCAACTCCTGCTGGGAGGACTGGGAGAACTCTGGTACGGGTACCTTTCATGATGTCTGGAATACATGCATCATCCCTTTCATATAATTTGGAGTAGAAATCTTTCACTCTTGTCAAAATTTCGCCTCTATTTCTTGTTACAGAACCATCTTCTTTTCTCAGTGCCATAATCTGTTTTCTTCCCTTACTGAGATGTCCCTTTGCTATCTTTAGGCTTTGGTTTTTTTCAATTACTTTCCTCATTAGTTCACAGTTGAATTTCCTTACGTCTTCAGTGATACTTTTTCGTACTGTCTTGCATAGCTCTATATATTCCACTTTGGAAGTCACATCTTCTTTAGTTGTCCTCATCTCTCTTCTTTTTTGCATCAACATTTTGGTTTTTCCTGATAATTTGTTCACATGCAACTTGTTCTTAGACCCAGCTAATTTTGTTGCTGTTTCCATAAGAGCTTTGGTTACTTTTCTGTTAACTTCAGAAATATCCACTTCTTCCAATTGTAGGCCTTCTAAAGCAGAGAATCTGTTCTTCAGCTCCAACTTGAAGGTATTATGGTGTTTTTTAAGGTTGGTTATGTCAATACATTTTGTTTGTCTTATGAGCTTGCCACGTTCGAGTTTAGTGTTCAGGTGCATCTTACATCTCACCAATCTATGGTCACTACCTGTGTTGAACTTGTTTAGCACACTGCATTCTTCTATGACGAATGTTTTGTTACACATAATAAAATCAATTTCACTTGTCGTCCCATTTGGATGTCTCCATGTCCATTACCTGTGTGGCTGTTTCTTGAAAAAGGAGTTCAAGATGAAAAACCCTTCTGCCTCCGCAAACTCTACGAGAGTATTTCCACGCTGGTTTCTGTTGCCGTGACCGAATTTACCTACTGAAGTTTCATTTTGTTGCTGCTGCCCTATTTTTGCATTGAAATCTCCTATAATTATATTCAAGTTTTGCTTACCTTTATTATTTAGATGACAAATTTCCTCATAAAATTTTTCAATTTCTTCTTCAGGATGACTTGTGGTTGGCGCATAAGTTTGAATAATCTGATCCGGGTATCTTCTCGAGAGTTGGATAACGAGTCGTGTGCAGCTCTGTCAGAGGAACTTTCAACTTCTACAACTTTATCCTTCAGTTTCTTGTTTATTATAAATCCAACACTACTAGTTCTACCAGTATCTGTCCCACAATAGAAGAAAAGATGTCCACTTTTCAGTTCAATGAGATCTTCTCCTTTTCTCCTTACCGCACTTAGCCCGACGATGTCCCACTTGATCCTTTGTAATTCCTCTTCCAATTCAAGAAGCCTTGAATCAGAAGATAGGGAGCGTCCATTATACGTAGCCAAGGTCAGCATCAGATGGCAGCCTAGTCCTGTCCTCCGGGGATTCTTAGCACCCTCTGCCTTCATGTCTCACTGGCTGCTGCCTTGGCCAGGTACATTCCAGCTGCCAGACACTGAGGGACAAGATTTAAGTTGTGAAGTCATTTTGGAGGGTTTGGCCGTAGCTCACCACGCTGGCCAAGCGGGTTGGTGAGTGTGGGATAGCATTTCCTCTAATCCCGATGGTATAGGTATACCGCTATTGACGGTCGTCAGAGGCCCTTTAGTGGGAAGAGGATGCACCACGAGAAGGCGGGTTGACATTTGTCAAGGAGAGGCTGTGATGTTACGCATCACCTGACCTTACATATCCATCCCACACACACACACACACACACACACACACACACATATATATATATATATATATACACACAGGGATGTAAGGTCAGGTGATGCGTAACATCACAGCCTCTCCTTGACAAATGTCAACCCCGCCTTCTCGTGGTGCATCCTGTTCCCACTAAAGGGGCTCTGACGACCGCCCATAGCGGTATAACTATACCATCGGGATTAGAGGAAATTCTATCCCACACTCACCAACCCGCTTGGCCAGCGTGGTGAGTTATGGCCAAACCCCTCCAAAATGATTCCACAACTTAAATCTTGGCCCTCAGTCTCCGGCAGCTGGAATGTACCTGGCCAAGGCAGCGGCCAGTGCGACATGAAGGCAGAGGGTGCTAAGAATCCCCGGAGGACCGGACTAGGCTGCCATCTGATGCTGACCTTGGCTACTTACAATGGACGCTCCCTATCTTCTGATTCAAGGCTTCTTGAATTGGAAGAGGAACTACAAAGGATCAAGTGGGAGATCGTGGGGCTAAGTGAGGTAAGGAGAAAAGGAGAAATTCTCATCGAACTGAAAAGTGGACATCTCTTCTACTATCGTGGGACAGATACTGGCAGAACTAGTGGTGTTGGATTTATAATAAACAAGAAACTGAAGGATAAAGTTGTAGAAGTTGAAAGTTCCTCTGACAGAGCTGCACGACTTGTTATCCAACTCTCGAAAAGATACCAGGCTCAGATTATTCAAACTTATGCACCCACCACAAGTCATCCTGAAGAAGAAATTGAAGAATTTTATGAGGAAATTTGTCATCTAAATAATAAAGGTAAGCAGCACTTGAAAATAATTATGGGAGATTTCAATGCAAAAATAGGGCAACGGCAACAGAATGAAACTTCAGTAGGTAAATTCGGTCATGGCAACAGAAACCAGCGTGGAAATACTCTCGTTGAGTTTGCAGAGGCAGAAGGGTTTTTCATCTTGAACTCCTTCTTCAAGAAAAAGCCACACAGGAAATGGACATGGAGACATCCAAATGGGACGACAAGTGAAATTGATTTTATTATGTGTAACAAAAAATTCGTCATAGAAGACTGCAGTGTGCTAAACAAGTTCAACACAGGTAGTGACCATAGATTGGTGAGATGTAAGATGCACCTCAACACTAAACTTGAACGCGGCAAGCTCATAAGACAAACAAAATCTATTGACATAACCAACCTTAAAAAACACCATAATACCTTCAAGTTGGAACTGAAGAACAGGTTCTCTGCTTTAGAAGGCCTAACATCGGAAGAAGTGGACATCTCTGAAGTTAACAGAAAAGTAACCAAAGCTCTTATGGAAACAACAACAAAATTAGCTGGGTCTAAGAACAAGTTGCATGTGAACAAATTATCAGGAAAAACCAAAATGTTGATGCAAAAAAGAAGAGAGATGAGGACAACTAAAGAAGATGTGACTTCCAAAGTTGAATATATAGAGCTATGCAAGACAGTAAGAAAAAGTATCACTGAAGACGTAAGAAAATTCAACTGTGAACTAGTGAGGAAAGCAATTGAAAACAACCAAAGCCTAAAGATAGCAAAGGGACATCTCAGTAAGGGAAGAAAACAGATTATGGCACTGAGAAAAGAAGATGGTTCTGTAACAAGAAATAGAGGCGAAATTTTGACAAGAGTGAAAGATTTCTACTCCAAATTATATGAAAGGGATGATATATGCACTCCAGACATCATGAAAGATACCAGTACCAGAGTTCCTCCAGTCCTTCCAGCAGAAGTTGCACATGCAATCAAGAACATGAAGCGAGGAAAAGCTCCAGGAGAAGATGGAATTACTGTAGACATCATACAAGAAGCAAGTGGAGAAATCGAAACAGTACTCGCCCAAATTTTCACTCGATGCCTTAATGAAGGAAAGATTCCTGAGGATTGGAACACCGCTACAATGATCCTGCTACATAAGAAAGGTGACATTGAGGATCTCGGAAACTACAGGCCTATCAGCCTCCTATCAGTAGTTTATAAAATCTTCACTAAAGTTCTTTCACACCGATTGAAGGTAACACTGGACATGGCTCAACCGAGAGAACAAGCTGGATTCAGGAGTGGCTACAGCACAATAGATCATATCCACGTGCTGAGAGAACTAATTGAAAGAGCGAGGGAATATGAACTTCCATTGTGCATGGCTTTTATCGATTATGAAAAAGCCTTTGATTCGGTGAAACCATCAGCAGTTACAATGGCTCTGAAAACCTGTGGTATTGAAGATGCATACATTAATATTATTAATAACATCTATGAAAATGCAAGTGCAAAGATTAGGCTGTTTGAAAATACAACACACGTAAAAATTGGAAAGGGAGTGAGACAAGGTGACACCATATCTCCGAAGCTCTTTAATGCCACATTGGAGGGTGTTTTTCAGTCGCTGAGCTGGGAAAACAAGGGGATAAAGATTAATGGAGATTATCTAACCCACCTTCGTTTTGCTGATGATGTAATCATTTTTGCAACTAGCCCATCAGAGCTGCGGAGTATGATCCAGGAACTTGCTGACAAGAGTAAAGAAGTGGGATTAAAAATGAACTTTCAGAAGACAAAAGTGATGTTCAATGCTTTTACAAGAAATGAAGATTTATCGATTGATGGAGAAAAGCTGGAGATAACAGACATGTACGTTTATCTTGGACAGCAGATATCAAGTGAGGGTCACATTGGTGAAGAAATTAATCGGCGTACAAAACTTGCCTGGAGAGCTTTTGGAAGAAACAGCATAATTTTCAAGAGCAATATGCCATTATGTCTTAAAAGAAAAGTGTTTGATCAATGCATCCTTCCAGTGCTTACGTATGGTGCAGAGACGTGGACCTTAACTAAAAGAGACATACAAAGGCTGCAGACAACTCAAAGAAGCATGGAGAGGTGCATGCTTGGTGTAATCAGAAGAGCTAAGAAGAGGAACTTGTGGATCCGAAAAATGACAAGAGTGGAAGACATCATGATCAGAGTTAAATCCCTGAAATGGCAATGGGCTGGACATACTGCCAGAAGGACAGATCATCGATGGACAGCCGAAATTTTAGATTGGATTCCAAGGGACAGGAAAAGACCCAGAAGAAGACCACATGGGAGATGGGTGGATGAAATTCGAAAGTATGCAGGGGTGACATGGAGGAGACTGGCACAAGACAGACCGTTGTGGAGGAAACTTGGGGAGACCTTCGTCCAGCAGTGGATTGATAATGGTTGACAATGATAATGATGATGATGATATACACACATCATCATCATCATCATTGTCAACCATTATGAATCACCTGCTGGAAGAAGGTCTGCCCAAGTTTCTTCCACAACGGTCTGTCTTGTGCCAGTCTCCTCCATGTTACTCCGGCATACTTTCGAATTTCTTCCACCCATCTTGCATGTGGTCCTCTTCTGGGTCTGGAAAAGACCCAGAAGAAGACCACACATACACACACATATATATTAATTGTCGTTGACCCCAGGTTCAATCTTCTGAGGTGAAAATATATTTGCCGCCCCGGTGGCGCAGTGGTCTAAGCGATGGCCTATGATCATTCGTCCGAAAGGGGTCCTTGTTCGAATCCCAGTGAGGCATGGATGTTGTGTTTGTCTTACGGCACTGGCTCTCTCCCTTCCCTGGAACCAGTGACCCTAAATTAGGGATAGGCGACTGCTTATAGCCCATTGAGTTGCTCACGGTGGTCGTTAAACCTCGAATGAAAAATATATATATATATTTCAAAATTATATTTTATAATACAGAGAATCTTCGATCAATCGTTTTTGAAATTATATTACTTCAAAAGCATATAAAATTAACAAGAAAGAATGAAAGAATAAATAATAACGCAAGAGGGAATATAAACAAGAAATATGACGCTAATTTTTCAGTTGTAATGATCACGTCTTTTGAATCCTTCCTGTCGCCGAATCAGAGACAAAGAGATTTTCAAATCGTAGAGTTAAAAGAAAATGTACAGGAAAAAACGATATAATTTTCGCCTTGCAGCGGAAGAATTTTGCATAATGGGAGCTTTAAAATAGGCGAAAAATATTTTTCATGGAAAAAGACATTTCAAATACGTCTCTCGGAAGCAAAGATAGCCAGAAAAAGGTTTTGACCTTCACGCTCCCTAGCAGAAAATATGCGCATTAATTAAAGAGGAAAAGGCTCCACATCGCCACTGTAGCAAACGGCATACAAGAAAAAAGAAAATCTAGAACGCTATTCAACCAAGGAATAACTTTTGAAATCGGAATCTTAGAAGCCGAAATATCGACGAAAATGAGATATACATCTACGTCCCCTGGTGGAAAAACTGTGTGCTTTTTTAACAGTTAAAGTTTTTAAAGCTCTTTCGAGGGGAGCTGTATCGGTACACGAAATAATTTTTCAATAGAGTTTTTATAAGCTTAGAGTTTGCTGCAAATGCATCAGAAGCAGAAATAGACACTTATTACCCCTGGTGGCCAAACCATTCTTTATCAAAAAGGAGAAATTTATGCAAAGCTTTCCTGCCAAGAGCTGTATCTGATGCAGGAAGAGTTTTTTAAATCGGAGATTTAAGAACAGAGATATCGGGGAAAACGCAATTTTTCTTCACGCCCCCTAACGGAAAATCTATGCATTATTTGAAAATTTTAGAGCGATATGAGAAACATTTCGCACAGGGAAAGGAAGAATTTTTCAAATGGGACTCTTAGAAGCAGAGATATAGACGAAAATGCGATACACATCTACGCTTCCTGGTGGGGAAACTGTGCGTTCTTTTAATGGATATATTCTCAAATGGTTTTTCGAGGTGAGCTCTATCTATCCAAGAAAGAATGTCATAAATCGAGTTTTCAGAAGCTTAGGTTTTGCTGCCAATACATCAGAAGCAGAAATACACACTTACGCCCTGTAGTGGCCAAATCATTTTTTACTAAAAATTAGAAATTGTATGCAAAACATTTCACACGAGGAGCTGTTTCTGATTCAGGAAGAATTTTTCAAATTGAACATTCAGAAGCCGAGATATCGGGGAAAGCACAATTTACCTTTACGCCCCTATCGGAGAATCTATGCATTACTTGAAAAAGAAAATGTGCTTAAAGTAGTCCTCGTTATAAATAGCATCGAATGTAAAAAATATTTTTTGAATCGGATATTTAGGTGCAAATATGTTCAATAAGTGAGGTAAGGAGAAAAGGAGAAGATCTCATTGAACTGAAAAATGGACATCTCTTCTACTATCGTGGGACTGATACTGGCAGAACTAGTGGTGTTGTTTTATAATAAACAAGAAACTGAAGGATAAGTTGTAGAAGTTGAAAGTTCCTCTGATAGAGCTGCACGACTCGTTATCCAACTCTCGGGAAGATACCCGGCTCAGATTATTCAAACTTATGCACCCACCACAAGTCATCCTGAAGAAGAAATTGAAGAATTTTATGAGGAAATTCGTCATCTAAATAATAAAGGTAAGTAGCACTTAAAGATAATTATGCGAGATTTCAATGCAAAAATAGGGCAACAGCAACAGAATGAAACTTCAGTAGGTAAATTCGGTCACGGCATCAGAAACCAGCGTGGAAATACTCTCGTAGAGTTTGCAGAGGCAGAAGGGTTTTTCATCTTGAACTCCTTCTTCAAGAAAAAGCCACACAGGAAATGGACATGGAGACATCCAAATGGGACGACAAGTGAAATTGATTTTATTATGTGTAACAAAACATTCGTCATAGAAGACTGCAGTGTGCTAAACAAGTTCAACACAGGTAGTGACCATAGATTGGTGAGATGTAAGATGCACCTGAACACTAAACTCGAACGTGGCAAGCTCATAAGACAAACAAAATGTATTGACATAACCAACCTTAAAAAACACTATAATACCTTCAAGTTGGAACTGAAGAACAGATTCTCTGCTTTAGAAGGCCTAACATCAGAAGAAGTGGATATTTCTGAAGTTAATATTAAAGTAACCAAAGCTCTTATGGAAAGAGCAACAAAATTAGCTGGGTCTAAGAACAAGTTGCATGTGAACAAATTATCAGGAAAAACCAAAATATTGATGCCAAAAAGAAGAGACATGAGGACAACCAAAGAAGATGTGACTTCCAAAGTGGAATACATAGAGCTATGCAAGACAGTACGAAAAAGTATCACTGAAGACGTAAGGAAATTCAACTGTGAACTAGTGAGGAAAGCAATTGAAAACAACCAAAGCCTAAAGATAGCAAAGGGACATCTCAGTAAATGAAGAAAACAGATTATGGCACTGAGAAAAGAAGATGGTTCTGTAATAAGAAATAGAGGCGAAATTTTGACAAGAGTGAAAGATTTCTACTCCAAGTTATATGAAAGGGATGATGCCTGTACCCCCAAACATCATGGAAGGTACCAGAGTTCTTCCAGTCCTCCCAGTAGAAGTTGCAAATGCAATCAAGAACATGAAGCCGGAAAAAGCTCCAGGAGAAGATGGAATTACTGTAGACATCATACAAGAAGCAAGTGGAGAAATCGAAACAGTACTCGCCCTAATTTTCACGCGATGCCTTAATGAAGGAAAGATTCCTGAGGATTGGAACACCGCTACAATGATCCTGCTACATAAGAAAGGTGACATTGAGGATCTCGGAAACTACAGACCTATCAGCCTCCTATCAGTAGTTTATAAAATCTTCACTAAAGTTCTTTCACACCGCTTGAAGGTAACACTGGACATGACTCAACCGAGAGAACAAGCTGGATTCAGGAGTGGCTACAGCACAATAGATCATATCCACGTACTGAGAGAACTAATTGAAAGAGCGAGGGAATACGAACTTCCATTGTGCATGGCTTTTATCAATTATGAAAAAGCCTTTGATTCGGTGAAACCATCAGCAGTTACAATGGCTCTGAAATCCTGCGGTATTGAAGATACATACATTAATATTATTAATAACATCTATGAAAATGCAAGTGCAAAGATTCGGCTGTTTGAAAATACAACACACATAAAAATTGGAAAAGGAGTGAGACAAGGTGACACGATATCTCCGAAGCTCTTTAATGCCACATTAGAAAATGTTTTTCAATCACTGAACTGGGAAAACAAAGAGATAAAGATTAATGGAGATTATCTAACCCCCTTCGTTTTACTGATGACGTAGTCGTGTTTGCAACTATCCCATCAGAGCTGCAGAGTATGATCCAGGAACTTGCTGACAAGAGTAAAGAATTGGGATTAAAAATGAACTTTCAGAAGACGAAGGTGATGTTCAATGCTTTTACAAGAAATGAAGATTTATCGATTGATGGAGAAAAGCTGGAGATAAGAGACACGTGCATTTATCTTGGACAGCAGATATCAAGTGAGGGTCACATTGATGAAGAAATTAATCGGCGTGCAAAACCTGCTTGGAGAGCTTTTGGAAGAAACAGCATAATTTTCAAGAGCAATATGCCATTATGTCTTAAAAGAAAAGTGTTTGATCAATGCATCCTTCCAGTGCTTACGTATGGTGCAGAGACGTGGACGCCGCCCCGGTGGCGCAGTGGTCTAAGCGATGGCCTCTGATCATTCGTCCGAAAGGGGTCCGGGTTCGAATCCCGGTGAGGCATGGATGTTGTGTTTGTCTTACGGCACTGGCTCTCTCCCTTCCCTGGAACCAGTGACCCTAAATTAGGGACGGGCGACTGCTTATAGCCCATTGAGTTGCTCACGGTGGTCGTTAAACCTCCAATTAAAAAAAAAAAAAAAAAGAGACGTGGACCTTAACTAAAAGAGACATACAAAGGCTGCAGACAACTCAAAGTAGCATGGAGAGGTGCATGCTTGGTGTAATCAGAAGAGATAAGAAGAGGAACTTGTGGATCCGAAAAATGACAAGAGTGGAAGACATCATGATCAGAGTTAAATCCCTGAAATGACAATGGGCTGGACATACTGCCAGAAGGACAGACCATCTATGGACAGCCGAAATTTTAGATTGGATTCCAAGGGACAGGAAAAGACCCAGAAGAAGAAGACCACATGGAAGATGGGTGGATGAAATTCGAAAGTATGCGGGAGTAACCTGGAGGAGCCTGACACAAGACAGATCATTGTGGAAGAAACTTGGGGAGACCTTCGTCCAGCAGTGGATTGATAATGGTTGACAATGATGATGATGTTCAATAAAACGTACTTTCAATTCGATATCATCTGCATTTACGCCCTCTAGCGGCAAAGTTTTGCATCGAAAAAACAACAGGAAGAAAGGATCATCATTCGCACATTCTAAGCTTCCCAATGCGAAAAGAATTCTTCAAATCGGGCGCTTAGTTGCAGAGATATGTTCAAATCGGGCTCTTAGTTACACAGACGGACCGACAAACCGGTACCATAAGCACGATGTTTTTTTCAAAAACGTGCTAATAAAGCAAGTAGCAACATATCTACGTAAAAAATGCTTTTTACCCCATAAAACGTTGTTTAAACATATCATTTGAATTAAAAAAGTCATTAATTCGTTTTTGAAATTAATAATTTTTTCGCATTTCAAATATTAAGTTTGTCTTGGTTGCTTATCGAACACGATCAATAACTAAGACAAATTTAATAATTGAAATGTTTGAAGTTTTTCGGAAGAAATATATACCTCCGTAAATGTAAGAATTGGTGCACGTTCTTCATCGACTGCCTCATCATCTTGTTCCGTCTTCTTCTTGAACTTTGAGCCCCACAAGTTATCATTTTTTCCTCCCCATATGTTGGAGATCATTATCAATATTTACATTAACAGGGTCAATTTTAAATTGAAATGCAGTTGTCTTCGATCTTTTTCCATAAGCAAAGCTGCCGTTGAAGACACTGCTGAACTGATATAACCAGAATATTTGAAAGTTGGATAATGGCAATTATTTAATTTGACCGAATATCCAGCATAAAATGAAACGTCTGAAGGATATTTATCTCCATTGTTGTTTTGTCAACGTTTATGTTCCCCGAATTCATCATTTATACAGCTTTTCGGACAAGTTGCCTTCAGTAATATCCTTTGAAAAATTTCATTGCGCTCATATTTAATGGCTGCAACACGCTTATGAAATCTGAGGAATAAAATTGCCCTTTTACATTTTTTAGAATGACGTGTCAGTAAGCTGGGTTGCAGAGTTATTGACAAAAAAAATTTGTGATCCTTTTGTCTATTTCTGGATCGAGATTCTTTAAAAACAGAGCAGAAATATTCCTTATCATCCACACGCCTTATTGTTTGCGTAACATTTTACGGTGAAACCTTTTAGGTGTTTTAAATACCTGTATTTCACCGCTTTGCCCGTGTCTATTGGCTCAAGTCCATCATCTTCCATCACTGTTGGCGTCCAGCAGTGGACCCATATTCTCTCTCTTGAAACTTAACCACATTACCGGATTCATCCTTTAATGTCAAAGTGCCTTTTGGCAGGTAATTATGGAAGAGCCCCATTTCGTCGGCGTTATAAATGTCCTGAAGTTCGCACCCTTTCAATAGCCTTGGCAGCTATTCAAATCACGAGCACATTCTTTCAGCATCAGCGGAGGCACTCTCACCTGTCAGCTTCTTGTACATGAAGCCATGACTGAATCATGTTATTCTCCCCTTAGATGCCGCGAAATCCTTGATGCCAATCATTTCTGCAATATGTTAGGCTTTCTCGCAGATAATGTTGCTGTCAATGGTTATGTTTACAGCACGCTATTGCTGGTACCATGCGACGAAAATTCTCTCGAGTTCGCCATCTTCGATTCTTAGTCAGTTTTTCTGGTTTTCGATGACTTCCTGTTTTCCTCTATTTGCTCTGGAACTTCTTATTTTGTAGAAAAAATTGAGTTGAGTGTAGAAGACGAATTTTCAAACGCTTGACTATACACATATGCTTTTCAGTGGAAGTTTCCCACCTTCTGCAATTAGTTTAAGTTCATTAAAGAGTTAAAGGTTTTTTACACTCTTGATCTTTTATAACTTCTAAGGGCAACCACGTTTTGTGCCTGAGCACAATGTGTTCTGCCGTGATTCTTCACGCTGCGCTGGCATTTTCAAACCGTGGATGCTCTCCGACAACGGCTTTTGGTCGCATTGCTTATAAGTTACGTTATTCGTTATAAGATCTGAACAATAGGTGTTATTTCGCTCTTAAAATGGTTTTAAAATTTTCCAAGAATATTCTGTTACTTAAAAATAAGACACTTTATACACAATCTGAATGATAAATGCAAGAAAATAATACACAGAGGAAACAGGGGAATATCTACGCCAGTGCTAACCACCTTCTACAGAGCCACAGGTAAAAGTTTCTAAAACAATTAGATAACGTGCCACATTTTTTTGAGATGTAAAAATAAAGTTCTATTAATTTATCTTTGAATTAATATTAGATCAGTAAAATTTAAAATCTGAAAACAAATTACGCTTAATGAAAGCTTAAACTCATAAAAGTTGTTGCATGTCTATTTCGAAACTTGTTGAACGTCGAAGTAATTACTCAAGAGTAGAGCCATTTATACAGTCCCATACTTTTTTATTTTATATATTTCATGTCACAAAATGCTCTCTCGCAAATGTACTTCCAAGCATTGAAATAACTTTTGATCCCAAATCTCTTATGTTTCAATATTTCTTAGTGAACTAAAGTTTAAACAACTTTACTCCAGTCCCATATCCAGCACTAAGAAATTCATGGTTCGCATAATTCCATTTGATAAATGTGTTTTCTACTTTCAACGCAACATTCAATGGATTGCTGAAAAGGCCACTCCGGCGCAGCGGTCTAAGCTCTGGATTATGACCATTGGCCCGATATTGGTCTAACTCTGGATTATGACCATTCTCTTTGCAGGTATTTTAGTCTTTCCCTACCAGAGAAACATTTAACGCATTCAAATGCTGCTTGATGTCAGTTAGGAAAACTAGTGAGTTAAGAAAAGTGGCCTCACTGTGAAGTTTAGTTAGATCAGTATCACATTTCATTTTTTTTTCGATTGGAGGTTTAATGACCATCGTGAGCAACTCAATGGGCTATAAGCAGTCGCCCGTCTTTAACGTTTGGTCGCTGCTTCCAGGGAAAAGAGAAAGCCAGCACCACAAGATAAACACGGCATTCATGCCATATTCTAATACGAACCGGGCCCCATCTCGGACAAATGATCAGAAGCCATTCCTTAGACCTGCGCGCCACCGGGCCGGCCTATTTCCTTTCTTCCAAAGAAAGGAGATAAAATTCATTCCAAATTTGGGAAAATCTCTCTTATTATTTTCTATCATTCAACGACAAATTACATTGTGCAGAAGCAAGTCACCATATCCAGCATTACCAAAAAAATGTTTTCAATTTTCTACGCGTAAAAGCACGGCTTCCGCCACAAATTAACTTTGTTTTCAATTTTCTACGCGTGAGAGCACGGCTTCCGCCACTAATTAACTTCGTTATTTTCACTAACTTGTCCATTAAAGTCCCAGCGAAGTTCCACATAATGCTTATTTGTGTACAATGCAATGTAATATCTAAGATTTGAGTCTATCTCTTAAAGACAGAATGAAATTTGTTTTTTTTTCTGTATTTGGGGGTGCAAAAGTTTGTTCGAAGGTCTCAGGCCAGACAGCACTGATCTGTGTCATACAATTTTACCTGCTTGACTAGCGAATATTGCAAATTTCTTTTGACAATTTTGTCGTTCTTCTGAAATTTTGGACAAGATATATATATACACTGAAGAGCAATTGAATTAAAGTCATCTGGCGTTATGTAAATGTGTCGCTGTGGGCTGGCCTGTAAACGGAAACGACATGACGTATTCAGCGATCCGACAATATAAGGAGTGATGCGACGGGAATCAGTAAGAATCGGATGCAGTATGGGTAAGACGAAGGATCTAAGCGCATTTGATCGTGGGAAAATTGTCGGGGCCTGACGAATGAGTCACTCCATCTCTGAAGTCGTGCAGGCACTGGGATTTTCACGAACCACTGTGTCACGGATGCACCGTGAGTACATCGAATCCGGTAAAACCATCCCTGCAAGGGCCAACTGCCGTGGACAACAGCGTGTGGATGAGCTGGGTCATCGTCGCCTAGCTCGCATTGTAACAGCGGATAGACGGGCCACAGTGCAAGAAATCACTCGGCAATTTATTGCTGGTGCACAAAAACGTGTAAGCAGCCACACCATCCAGAACCATCTCCTTGCTACGGGGTACAGAAGCCATCGTCTCACGATGGTACCGATGCTGACCGCACATCACAGGGTGCAAAAATTAGCATGGGCGCGGGAACATCGCCACTGGACCCTAGACATGTGGAAAAATGTTGCCTGGATTGATGTGTCGAGATTCACGTTGAACAAAGGAAGTGCCCCACGGTGCCTCACGGTGCCCCACTGCTGCCCACCACCCCGCCCACTGCTGACCAAGTGCTCACCCCGACCCCGCCTACTGCGGCCCACGTGCTCCCCACGGCCCCGCCTACTGCGGTCCACGTACGGACGGATGTGGTGAATCATGTCGTCAGTCTCCGCCATTTTTTTTCCACGTGTTCTTTCTGACCATGCCATTTTGTGTGCCACGTGTTTTGAGAGAGTCATCGTTCTTTCCGACCATGCCATTTTGTGTGCCACGTGTTTTGGGATGAGTCATCGTTTTCTCCGACCATACCATTTTGTGTGCCATATGTTTTTGGGATGAGTCATCGTTTTCTCCGACCGTGCCATTTTGTGTGCCATGTGTTTTTGGGATGAGTCATCGTTTTCTCCGACCGTGCCATTTTGCATGCCACATGTTTTGGGAATGAGTCACTGGGTGACATCGCCGTGCTAGCAAGCAATACTATGACATCACCGATACAGTCATGATGGGGTTGGCATTCTCGTCTGGGGACCGTTTACGTGGACTGAAATGGGACCCCTGGTACGTGTTACATCGTCCCTCACAGGTCAACGTTACCGGGATATCCTGGACGACCATTTTTTTACGTTTGTGTGTCTTCGACATCCAACTGTGGACCTCATCCTGCAACTAGACACTGGGGACCTCATCATTGACTGCACTAGACAATGCACCGAGCCATCGCTCCCGAATTGTATCCGAATGGTTGGATGAACACTCCACCGACGTGACCTCGCTTCCTTGGCCAGCTAGGTCACCTGACTTCAATCCCATCGAGAACATTTGGGATGCCATCGAGACAGATGTTCGAGGCTCTGACCTCCATCAAATCTTCGTGAACTGTGGGAGCTTGTTCAGGGGTCGTGGATCCGTATGGCTTGCCAACGCTTCCGGCGTCTTGTCGAGTCCATGCCGAGACGAATCGCAGCCGTTATCAGGGCGAAAGGTGGTACTACACGTTACTAGACAGGTATCTCGAATTAAATTGCTCTTCAGAGTATATATATATATATATTCTTTTTGATTGAGGGTTTAACGACCACCGTGAGCCACTTAATGGGATATAAGCCGTTGCCCGTTCCTAATTTAGAGCCACTGAGCCCAGGAAAGGGAGAGAACCAGGCCATAAGACAAGCACAACATCCATGCGTCACCGGGATTCGAACTCGGACTAAAATCGGAAGAATTGTTTTAAGCCAGAGCTTAGACCACTGCGCCACCCGGACACTATATATTGACCCAACTGTAATGTAATAAAGAATTACTAGGGACGTTGGTGGTTGTGGCAAAGAGGTATGTATGATAATGGTGGAGTTGTTATGAAGCGGATGAATGATTGTTGTTATAAAATAAAAGTTTATGTTCTCGAATGGGGTTCGTTACTACTTTAAGTAAGTTCGTGTCTCTTATTAAGGCTTAATATGCATCACCAACAGAGTTGGAAAAATGGCGGCAAGCATTAGGTTGTGATGCATTTTTCCACAGCTTACAATGTGGAAAAATTTTGCGTTAAAAGCATTAACCGTTGTTTAAATGTAGGATCACAAGTTTTAGTCCTTGATATCAAATATATGGGTCAATAATATCACAACAGCTTGTTGGGCCACCTTTTGTTGAGATAACTGTTTACATCCGACATGGTATTGACTGCACTAGACATGGAAAGTTTTCCTCAGATATTTCCTACCAGCTGCACAGAATGATACTAAAGAGTTCGGGGACGGAGCAAGGCACTGGGGTGGACCGGCGATGTTCAGTTCTACGGAATCACCAAATGTTTGATTGGTTTAAAGATGAGAGAATCAGGGCGCGATCCTCTAAATATTTCTACACAAACGGACCATGTGACAGAGTTCTCTCCAGTGCCGTCCGGATTCAAAGTGGCCATGTACGGCAACACCTGGTTCGAAAGAACGCCAAGGTATGGTCTGGCGGTGAGGCTGTGTTCAACATGGGTGTGGAACCCAGTTATGGCGACGAGAACAATCTCATACCACAATACCCCCGCCGACTGTCTGTTTCCGTCCAAATGTGCACTCTGATGGGAAAATTTTCCCTCCCTCGACGTCAATTATGTACTCTTCCATCGTTTTGCTTGAACCGGGACTCTTCCAACCAAGTCGACTCTTTTCCAGTCGTCCAATGTCCTATCATAGTGATTCCGTGCCTACTTTAGTCGATGACGGTCGGTCAACAAGGGCACATAAACGTGCAGCCGTCTTCTTATATGCACCCGCAAGAGAGTTTACTGGATTGTATGTCTAGAAATGTTTCTCTATGCACTTTGTTTGTAGCCCGCGGTTAATAGAGGAATCTTGAACCACCTGTTTTCTCGGATAGCACATGCAACTGAAGTTCACTTCGACCGTCAACCAACGGTGTTCTTCTCTTTCCGATGTGCCTCACTCTTCGGCCCATGCCCGTTGCACCTTCACTGGGGTGACCCTCGAACAGTTACCGATGCCTGAGGTAGCAGAGGTGTTGGACTCCGCCATCCTCTCGCCGATAATAATTCCCCGTTAAAACTTCTGCAAGTCATTCCCTTTCCTCGTTGAACTAGCTTCGTACTTGTAAAACTTTGTACTTGTGAACTATGCGGCGGTTTGTGACTTCACGCTACGAAACGTGAGATGCGTTCACTCGTGGAAACCGTGGTGGTTATAGTGATGCAGCCCGTGTGTCAGGGTTAAATAGAATTTGCAGGAATGAGTTTAAACTTTGTTTGTTTAGTTGGGGTTTAACAACCACCATGAGCAACTCGATAGGATATAAGCAATCGTCAGTCTCTAATTTACGGCTACTGGTTCAAGGAAAGCAGGAGGGTCAGTGCCGTAGGAAAGGTACACCACCTCATCCGGGACTCGAATGCATTCCCAGCTAGGACAACTAATTGGAAACTTTTTCTGAACTCGGTATATGGATTCAGGAAAATTCTGGCGATTGCTTTGTGCAGATGGAAGCATACTTTAAATTATTTCATTTTGTGCATTAACTACCGAAATATTGCGAAAAAAAGTAAGATTTCGAAAGACTCACTCGATTATTTTCTGCTCACAGCTGTATACCATTATGATGTTCTGACATGCTATTGCCACAGATCATTTTGAAAACTAAATTCTGGTTTGAAACAAATTTTCTTCATTTTTTCTGTCCACTAAAATATTTTTTTGCCTCTACTATGTTGATTCCTCGATCAACAATTTGACTCCTTCAACCCACCTTGCTGTAGGTGTATCTCCTAGTTTCATGCTTGAGGCTACTCAGTGTGATGTACTCGTATATCTCGGCAATCTATAACTTTTCGTGCGTCACAGATGAAAAAGCCACCTCAATATTTTTTCAGCAACTTTTGTACTGCTGTAGAAGCGGTAGGGCAATATATTAACGTATACGTCGCTAATTCTGCTTTGCCAGTGAATGTAAAATTTTTTCTTGCACGTCCCTCTAACAATTTTCATATCACTAGCTTTCCAACTTCTATACCACCATTTACTCTACATATGCTCTCACTGCTATAACAGAGATTAGAGTTCAGTACTACCCTATATGCAGTCACTCTTGTTGTTTGACTAACCATTTTCTTATTGTAAATGTGTTTGTGTAACTGATAAAAATCTTTCCTGGTTAGCTGATGCTTTTGTGTAATTCTTTTGTAAGATTTCTTGTGTTATACTGAAATAGTCTAAATGATCGTACAGAAGCAGTTTGAATCTGTTACATATTCTAGCCATTTCCTTTGTACTGCATAAATAATGATTTTGGTGTTAGGCTCAGATTAACTGATTTTGAGTTTTTTGTATTGATCTTCGCAAAATATTCTTCGCTATTCCTGATAAGATCATTGAAGTAACATGGTAATCTTTCTATAGGGTCGTTTCACAATTATTGGCCGATTCAGATACAATGAAGCAAACAGCAGTAACAGACGACGAAATACATTTTATTCCGAAAAATATCTGCCCTCGGCAGCAATATACTGTGCCCAACGTGTTTTCAGTGCAAAACTGCCACGATGGAAGAAGCTGGAATCATAGTGGTTCGAGAAATCGCTAACGGCATGAATCACAACATCCTTGTTAGCGAACCGTTTACCCTTCAAGAAGTGGTCCAAATGGCGAAACATGTGAAAGTATGAGGGGGCCAAATCACGTCAATAAGCAGGGTGAGAGAAGACCTCGTACCCTGAGCCGTTGATTTTTCGCAGGCTTTCAATAGACATATGCGGTCGTGCGCCATCATGAAGCAGTATGGAACCCAAACGATTGACGAGCGATGGTTATTTGTTGCATAATTTTTGGTGACATTCGTCCAGCTGACTGCAGAACACGTCCGTTGCGATTGTTTAACATACGCGGCAAAAACTCATAATGAACCACAGTCTTGTCAGTCTACCCCACAAAGATCAGAACCTTTTGTAGGTGGAACTAGGATTTGGACATGTGTTTGAGTGGATCCTTACGGTTGATTAAAAATCAACCGTAAGGATCCGATACAGAAAGAGAGCGCTATCGTCACCTTTTTTGGAGGGTAATGCATGTTTCCAGACGCCGTACCTGCTGCTGCTCGGTGAGTTTGCGTGGAACCCAGGTATCCAGTTTTTTTAACTTTGCCCCTAACTTCCAGGTGTCTGGAAACTGTAGCTGAAGATCCGACAAGTTCGACACTGAGTTCACGTACTGTAGACGTTGGTTTTTCTTCCACTTTCCGCCTTAACTTTACCGTGTCACACACAAATAGACGACCGGCTCCTGGCTTATGGCCAATGGCAACATCACCGGCACGGAACTTGGAAAACAGTCTACGGACAGTTCTGTCACTCGTCGTGCCGACAACTCACATTCTTTTGACATTTGCGACCGTTTCGGACACATTCCGGCAAAGTTTGAATTCGTGCAAAAACACTAATCTGACGTCGCGTTGCTTCATCACGTCCCCAACTGCTGAGATCTGTCTGAAATACCGTTTTATACACGTGGACTGAGCTGATTTACTTTACAGGGGCGTTTGGTAGTTCCTCCTACAAGACGTCCCTTGTAACCGGCTATGCAAATTCGCCTTGCCCGCATCGGCCAATAATTATGAAACGACCCAATACATTCTATAAAATTAACACTAAATCAGAAACACACAACAAATTGTTCCATTAACTTACATTCTTGAAAAAATTCGGCCGTGTAAGTCAACCATCAATCCAGCCAAACAGACTGACTTGAAATGAATTCTCACTTTCACATAATGTTCTGTTCTTGTATGGTATCTTTAAATCAGTGCCCCTTAACTTGCAATTACTAACAATAGTCTTTTTCATCAGCCTGGATGAAAATGCTTACTGTTGGTAGCTACATGTTAAAATAATTATCTTGTTTCCAATAACCAATATTTTCGTTTATTTTATATTTCTGCATCGTTCGACTTTGCAAGTTACGACTTTCAAAAATAAATTATTGAAATTAATTTTTTTTAAATTTATAATAAATTAGATAGCACGTATTCCATTTAATATGTATTAAATATTATTTAATTGAATTTCATTACTGAAACGAGATTCTTAAGTATAAAAATAATATGGGGGGGGGGGATTTCTCTTCTCTTCTGCTTCTTTCGCTTTTCCCTGAAAGATAAAAAAGTTTCTTTCTCTTTTTCCTCAATAAAAAATTATTTCTTCTGTGTAACGTAATAAATTTTGTGGCACTTGCTGTTTTCCACTAATCACCATGAAAACACATCGACATCTTTAATTGTTGCAGACGGCATTAACTCACATTCTTGAAAAAATCGGCCGTGTGTAAGTTTGTTCTTACATCCAGTTTTACAAGAATTTCATATTTTGTTCCTACATCTGTTTTCACAAGAATTTCTAAAAAATGTTAGTAAATTTTTGCAGGAACTTTTAGAGCAATTCGTTTCAGGTAAACATTGTCGTTTAAATCTTTCAGTAGATAATTCGTCTTTCAAGTGTTTTCTGCAAGTAAATTGCAATTATAGCCCAGGATAAATCACTTGAAATATAGATTTCCTACGTAAGGTCTACATTTCAAAAGGCTTTGGACTTATCGATCTCTATCCAAAGTTTGAAAGATCTTCTTACACGTACGTCGTACGATCATACATATTCTGTTCTTACATATTTTATCCTTTTTTCAAACTTTTTGTTTTTGTTCCCTTCAAAATAACTCACATTTTTGTCTTCCCTTCTTAATAATTTCTAGGTGGTAGACGATTCTAATGCTTTATTATTATCTTCTGTATTCGAAATATATGAAACAAACATGAACAACAACATTATGATTGACTGGTGTTGTTGAGCTGATAAGAGTTTCCACCGGAGACCTATTTACCAGTCAGGAATCGGCGATATAATGTCCCAAGTAAAGAAGTAAAGCTGTCTTCTGCAGTTCTGTAGGTGGTATATCAGAAAGCTGCAATTTTTTTAAATGATTCGTAAAATTTTTTGACATTGCTCCAAGTGCCCGGATGACAATGGGGATTGCCGTTGTGTGTTTAGTCCATAATCGGGTAACTTCTATGGCCAGATCTCTATATTTAGTAATTTTTTGCAGTTCTGTTTCATCAACTCTGGCATCTTCATACATACATACATATCCCTGAGCTGTTCTCTGAGATTCATAGGTTAGCTCCACAAAGAAATACAAACCACCAGATAAATTTTTAACTGATTATTTACTTACTGCTGCAGTATCAAACTTCCTCATTTATAGCGATCTTGAAACACAACTCGGGCTTCACTGACATCCATCACACGACGTACACAAGACCTTCTATATTTCATACTCATAATCTTTTTCTCATGCAGACACTCCTGAGTCTGATTCTCCCATGACTTCCTTGGCCTACCTTTGCCTTTCTTTCCTTCCACTTGGGCTGAAACTTGTTTCTTAGTAAGCAACTCATCACCCATGGTAAAACAATCTAAGAATATTAGTCTCCACCTTACTAACAGCATTTTGCCTCATATTACACAACTGCAGCATATCTTCATTCCTCATACGATCAGAGAGTGTCTTGTCACAAACTCCCCGTAAGTAACGCATTTCTTCAGCACACAAACTTTCAAAATGTTTTATTCTGAGCGAAAGTTACAGGGAGCGAAGGCGGTAGGCGGCATGTGCCTTTACAATGCCTGAAATCATAATAACAGGAGTAAGATATATACAAAGTGTGCGCAATTTACATTATGCGAGAGGTATATACAATGCAAGTGAAATAGATGATCGGACGACAAGACATAATTACCGTAGTATGTATACAAGAAGCGCGCTTTTTATAGTATGAGAGGTGTATATATATACAGCAAGTGCACAAGGTACAGTATGAGAGGTGTATATATAATACAGTGCTAGTGAGATAGATGACCGATGATACAACATAAGTGCAGCAGTGCAGGGTGTGATGATGGAATATATATAGGTCAGATTGAATAAATGTTCAATTTAGGCGAAGTATATACAGATGTGCGTGAAGCCGTATAGGAACAGGGAACGAACTATGTGCAGCAAGTGAGATAAACATACAATGCAATGAAAATATAAATACAAATGACGCAGAACATAATGATGCAATTGAAAATGTGTACTATATACAAGATGTGTACAAAAAGTGCGTGACTGAGATACGCATGATGCAGACAGTAAAGAATGAACTTGTAGGACGGCTTCGAAAAGGAGCATACACAGTACCAAGGGATGTGTTTATGTACATAATGAACAGCGAAATATATACAGGATGTGTATGTTCAATTTATGTGAGCAATATGATGAACGAATGAGCAGAAGATATATGACGAAATAAAAATATTGAATATACAGGTACAATGTGAGGCACACAGAAGAAATTACTAAAAAGAACACTTATTCAGAAGAGGGCACCACAAAGTAAGTGCACGTGAATACACTACAAACACTGACAGTAAAAAGATAAACTGGAGATGGGAATATGAAGAATGTACAGAAGATCTAAGTCTGACAAACCTAGGGAAAAACTCTCCGGATCCGGTGAGCCAGTCCAGGGTTCATCAAAAGATCAAAGCGGGGAAGGTCCCGACGTACAGGGTGGAAGTCAAAGCAGGAGATTATTGTAGGTCTGCAGAAGGCCAAGAAAACTAGCGGAGGAATGGTGACCATACATTCAGGAACTGCTGGCTCTGGTCAGTGGCCCGGGCTGCGGTAAACACCAATCGGAGTCGTGAGGTCAGCCGGCTGAGGAATTGCGCACAGAGGGTATCTCCAGCTTGAAGGAGCGTAGGTGCATTTGAGTTATGACGGAGTTGCAGATAGAAGCAGTAATTCGCATGCTTTGCGAATACAAAGATATATGCGCATGGCTCAGATAAAGGCACCGGTGGAGAATAAAAACCAGCAACGTACTGTACGAAGAAAAAGGCAGCTCTTTGGCACAGAGACACTTGGCAACGGTAAAGGCTAGTTGCAGTAAAGGAAAGATCGCCGGGCAGTACTGGTAGATGTGTAGAACATCAGCATGCTCAGAACAGAAGATGCAGGTGGGTGCGGCTGCCAGCGTCATCCAAAATAACGTGGCCGGCACTGGTATGTGGCGGTGAAGAAAGAGCCAGTGAATATTCCTTTCATCTGGTGTTGAAATGGGTGAAGCTGTTGCCTACCACACACTCGGAAGAGCGGCGGGCGGTACTCCTGAAATGAGCTGGGGTGAGGGTGGTGATGAATCCGATAGAGAGTACGGACAGTAAAACTGGAGATCGGAAGAAATGAGCCACGAACAGGAAGAAAAAAAGAAGGGGAAGAGAAGCAGATGAAACGAGAAAGAGTCCAGCCGGAGAAGCGAGAGCAGGAAAAAGAGTAACGATCGAGGAGCGGAGAGAATCGTAGAGTGCAAGAGAGGCAGAGGTGCGTGGAAGGAAAGGAGAGAGGTCGGAAAAGGGTTTCCATGTTAGGCCAGAGGAAAGTAATTCTCGGACGGATACCATCCCAGCGGGGAGCCAGAAAAGGTTAGAAAAATACGGTGCGTTAGGAGGATGGAAGAGTAGAAGAGGGGTTCAGCTAGAAGTTCTGAGGTGGAAGCGGGTGGGGAACGGAGTAGTGGCAGAGAGCGAAGAAAGGAAAGCGCCTCCGAAAAAACGGGGGAAAGACAAGAGCGGAGGAGGGAAAAGCGATCCATCAGCAGAAAAGTTGAGAATTTGAAGCGGGGGTCCGGGGAGAAATGATCACGTCTCGGAGAAGAGAGGCTGCGGATCTTGGTTCACAGAGTAGACACAGAAGGGATACTATCCGGTGTGCTTTGTAGAACTGGCGAACATCCAGGAGAGTAATACCACCGGTGGAGATCAGTCGACTTAGAGTTGAGACTTGTATCCAATGATGAGCTGACCAGATCATAGTAGAGATGATCCGTGTGACTTCAGCAAGATAGTAAGTTGGCATGCGAGCAGCTTCCCACACATGAAGACAAGGAGACCGTAGATATGTACGCGCAAGGCGTGCCCGGGTGACGTAAGAGGCACTGAACTGAGTTTTCCGCCAGAAGGCAGCCGATAGAGCAAGGCGATTACGAAGAGCAGCCCACGTGTTGTTTCGGGGGAGCTATGGGAGCTCCCAGGTGTACACCAAGAAATTTCTGAGAACAGGCAGTCCAGGAGGCGCCCCATGGGGAGTCCGTCCTGGACTCCTAGGCACCGCACCACAGGCCTGCGCTCTTGGTAGTGTTGAGCATCGCTAAGGAGCAAGAAGAGTAGAGTGCATATACATGAGCGAGGGTATCAAATTGCGACTCCATCCGGAAGCAAAAAGTCGGGTCGTTGGCGTAGGCGGAGTAGGTTTTAGAGAAGTGCCTGGTGCTTGCCGTGGGAGGAGGAAGAGCAGCAAAAAATGCACGATGTACTGTGCGTAGGAAAGGCTCGAACGCCAGGGCGAATAATTGCTCAGAAAGTGGACACCCCTGTCGTATTTTACTATGGAAAGAAATGGGTGCTGTCAGAAAGGCGGCTGTCTTGACCTGAAAGACGGCGTCGCGATAGAGAGCAAGAATAGTGGTAACGAAGACAGAAGGAAAGCCAAAAGCGTGTAAAGTAGTTGAAATAAATAAATGGGAGATATTATCAAAAGCTGCACGTTGGTCTAAATTTAGTAGAGCAAGAGATTCAAAATAAGTCCGGGCAAGATACAGAAGATCACGAAGGAGGCGAAGGTTAGTAGCGATAGAACGACCAGGTACCGTGTAGGACTGGTCGGAAGAGAGAAGATACGGAAGAACTTGATTTAAGTGGCGAGAGAGAATTTTAGTGAACAGTTTGTGATCAAGATTTATTAGTGAAATCGGACGCCAGTTCCCCAGGTCAAGGAGGTCGCCCTTCTTAGGGAAAAGTACCATGTGAGCAGCAGTGAAGCCCCTCGGAAGGGAGATAGATGCAAATGCAGAAGAGTAAGCAGCGAGAAGGAAAGGAAGGAGAGAAGGTAGAAAGATAAGATAAAATGATAGAAGGAGGCCGTCAGGACCAGGGAAGGCTCCGGGATTGAGGCAGGAAAGTGCAGTCCGGAGTTCAGATGGAGAGATAGGCTGTAGAAGAGAAGCGGAAAGGTGACAGGGGACTTGAGGGAGAGAAGAAAGTAAAGTATTAGACGCAGAAGCAGAAGGTGGAGGGGTATCACTGTATTTGTCGGAGAAGTATTGACGAACATGGGAGCAAAGCACATCTGGGTCCGAAGCCACATGACCGTCAGGCAGACGCAGCACCCGGAGTCGATGAGAGGAACGGCGCTGATCCTCTAACGAAGACAAGAACTCAAAAGAGCAGTCTTCGGGAGACAAGTTCTGAAGACGAAGTCGTAAAATGGCCTGCCGGGCTCGAGGTTCTGGAAGATCACGGAGGTCTGCCAAATATGCTGGATATAAATATCCAAGCTGGGCGAGAACTTGTCGGAGATTGCGTTCTTCCATGGTACGCAGATTGGCGACTGTGAACGAGTGGCTCTTCAGAAAGTGGAGCAGATATGACTTGACATCCAGCCAGTAACTTAGCGCACAGGATGCAGTGGACAGTCCAGGGTGATAAGAGTGAAGGAGATTCCGGACGTTAGAACACAAGGCCTGGTCTTCCAGGAGAGAGGCATCTAATGGCCAGGAGTGAAACTCGGAGCGTCGACGGAAAGAAGAGGTGAAGGTGTCCACAATGGCACAATGGTCAGAAGAGGCGGTGGATAGATGCTGACAGTCCGTGACCACGGGCTGAAGTGGAGCGGTTGGGTAGAAACGGTCAAGTCTAGCGGAGGATGACGAGGTGGCAGTTGAGGACCTCCACGTTTGGGAGACCGTTGTAGGATAAATTGGATTGCTTCTGAGCAGCTGATAGGGATAAAGAGTCACTTCCGGAAGTGAGGATAGAAGCTCTGCTACACCCGGAAGCCGCCATTTGCAATTGCGATAAGATTACGAGCTTTAGCAACTCGACCGAAGCAGGAAAATGGGGAATACAACACAGAAACGTCACTTACCGACCTGGTAAATGGATCAGAAGTAGGACGACACCTTCACACACGCGGCATACACAAAATTAGGAGCTGTAGACTCGGAAATTATCACAAACGGAACAAAATACGAGCACGAGGTGAACAAAGACTGTCGTCCAGCACACAAACGACTACTATGTCTCTTCTGCAATACCTAGGTTTCACTGTCATACATCGGAATAGGAACAATTACACTTTTATACACAGCCATTCGAGACTCTATTGAGAACCCATCATTCCTGTGAAAGCCTCCTAAAGCAGTTATGACTTTCAATGAAGAATTCACTCGCCTACTAATTTCACCATGTAAGTTTTTCTCTCTGTCAAACAGGCTTCTTAAATCCTCAAACACATTTACCTGGTCAATCGCTGTGCCCTTTAGACTTACCTTGCATTCAGTACTAACAATTCCCCTCTCAAAAACCATAACTTTGGTTTTTCCCTTATTTATACTCAGTTTGAATTTCATACAGGAATTGCTATATCAATTATCCAGACTTCCCGATTTTCTATGACTGTTATGTCTGGTGTACTTGTTATAGGTGCCGATCGGTTTGAATTCCAAAATCGTACAAGATCCTGACCTGATCATTTTCTAAGATTTTCTCAGCCTGATGTTCCCATGAGTTTTTGGATACTGGCAGATTGTGCTTTCTGCATAATGACCAGTGAATCAATTTTGCAACCCTGTCGTGTTTAGCTTTGTAAACTGTCTATGCAGTTTTGCTACACGACAGGGTTGCCTTTTCTTGACAAAGTTCACACTTTAAGATTATCACTGACTTTCTGTATTTTAGTCTTCAGAACATGTCTACAATGCCTGTTCTTGTGCAGCAAAAATCATAACTTCTGTTTCTTTCTTGGTGGAACCCAATTTCAGCCATGTCCAAGTCATGTTGTTGTCATACTTTCCTTCAATATTTTAGAAATTGTCCATGCACCGGCTTGTTCTTTCAGCCATCTAATATGCTTTCAAACTGATACCTCTTGTATTCAGTCTTGCTTTCTGTTGTTTTTAATATATAAGGGTCGCCTAAATGAAACTGAGACTGTCGGTATTTTTGCCGTAAGGGCTTAGAGGTTGGAATATGTGAACATACAAGAAGTAAGAGTGATGCATGGGCTATATACCCGCTACACATAGTCGTCTTGTCGGTTCAAGCAAGTGTCCTAGCGCGGCACGAGATTATGGATACCCTGAGCGAAGAACGTTCGTGGTTGGCTGTGGAACCAGTCTTCAACGGCATCCCGGACCTCAGCGTCGTTAGCGAACCGACGCCATCGAGAGCTGGTTTCAGTGGCCCAAAGATGTGGTAGTCGCAGTGCGACAGATTGGGGCTATAGGGGGATGCTACAGGACCTTCCAGAGGAAGTTCCGCAGCAAATCTTGGAATACTGTCGCCGAATGCGGGCCTGCGTTGTCGTGCAGCAGAAGAACCTCGTTTCACATCATACCGGGTCGCTTACGCTTGATGAACGTTTTAAGGTTGCTAACGTATTGCAGTATGTCGTTGCCCTGACCGTACTGCCTGCGTCCAGCCAATCCAACAGCAATAGGCCATTCTTATCGAAGAAAACCGTGAACATCACTTTTCCAGCTCTTAAGGAAGATTGAGCTTTTTGTGGGCTTGGTGAGTTGGGATTCTGGCATTCCATACTCATCCGTTTTGTGGCCGGATCGAAGTGGTGGCACCAAGTTCCATCTGCGGCCACAATCATGTAAAAGAACTGTCCCCCTCTGCGTGGTAACGATGCAGATGCTACAGGAAAGCATCCTATTGCTGAGTCTTCTGCTCCTCCTAGAGATGCTTGGGGACCCATTGTACGCAAGCAATGCTGTATTCCATTCGGCGATGGAAAATGGTGCTAACAGTTCCCTTATTCACGTACAATTTTGCTGCAAGCTTGCCGGTGGTGATTCGGCGATTCTCCTTCACAATGTTGTCCTCGGCAGCAGTTGATTCCGTGGTGATTGCCACCTGTGCTTGGCCAGGTCACGGCATGTCCTTCGTGCTCACACGTCCTTTACGAAATTCATTACACCAATGGAACAGTGTACACCGTGACTGACACTCATTCCAATACACATCCTTTATACAACGATAAATTTCTGCTCCACGAAAGCCTTCTGTCGTCAAACATTGCATAACTACCCGCTGGACCTGTTTGGTTGAATATATGTCACGACCCTACGTAGTCAGCTTGCCTCCGCTCGTGCAAACAGCACACTGACACGTGCCTCCGATAACAGAGTGCTTCCTGACATGACACGCCATCTGCCGGAGCAAATGCGTGGCTCTGTGTAATTAAATAACGACGCTATTATACGAGTCTCACTTTCATTTGGGCGACCCTTATATTTTCATTTTTCTCTGCCAGAAGTGCTTTTCCCTGCTCCTGTTGACGTAAATATTCAGGCTTCTGTTTTCTTCCTCTACTACCTGTTGTCCTTGTAGTAGTCGTCTGCCTTCAATTTTTCGTGGCAAATATAATGTCAACATCAGTTTTTGATGGAGTGCATGATGTATGTTCAATGGCTTTCGAGTTTTTCGATCCAATATTTCTAATTCTCTTTGGGTTCAATCAATTATTCCAGTTGGGTATCTGATCACTGGAATGACCCATGCTTTGATTGTATTTTCACCATTTAATTTTGATTTCAATATTGTTCTTACCCTCTTGGTGTACAATCATCAAGAGGGTAAAAAAATATATCTTGCTTGCAAAAGTCAAAGGTCTGACCAATCTTCTGTGGTCAGACCTTTGACATTTGCATGCAAGATGCTATCTGATTCAAGAATCCCAAGGTATTTGTAATTTTCGTTATCTGACAATGATTTTATAATATTGCTGTTTTCTATTTCTATTCCATTTATGTTCTGGAATTTTCCCTGGCTCATGGATAGTAGAGAACATTTTTCCAGTCCAAATTCCATTTGTATATCATCATTAAATATTTGCACTGTATTCAGCAATGTTTCAAGTTCGGCGGCACGTTTTGCATACAATTTTAGGTGTATAGCAGATGGTTTATTTTTCATGTTGGTCCGAAATGTGGTAGCCAATTTTTGTTTTGTTCAAAATCATTGACAAAGGGATTAAAGAGATGAACAATAAAGGCGACAAAAAAATCCACTTGAAATATGCCTCTCTTGATATTAGCTTCTCCGAGTTCTTCACTATATGCATGTAACATTGTTTTCATGTTTTTCGTATTTTCTCTGAGGATTCGACAGATGTTCTTGCTAATTCCAAATAGTTCCAGAGGGGTGTTAATCCAGCTGTGTGGCAGTGAGTCAAAGGGCTTTTTATAATCAATCCATGCCATATTAAATTTGTTTGTCGTCTTTTAGAATTTTTTAGTACCATTTTGTCAAGCAGTTGGTCATTTGTTCCTCTTGAACTGCTGAAGTTCCCTTTATGTTCTATTGGGTACAAGTTGTTTTCCCGTAAGTAGCCATATATTGATCTTACTAGTACTGTGAAAATTTTGAATGTTGCTGGGTGGCATGTAATTGGACGATTTACTTTTTCTTAGGTTCATTGCTTTTTTCTTGATCTTTCACTATAAAGAATGTTTGACCTGTTGTCATCCAATCTTCTGTGGTGGAACGCTGTAGCGTTGTATTGAATTGCATAGCTATACGTTGATGAAAACTTATGAGATACTTTAGTCAAAATCCATGCGATTCACCTGGTACAGGCGCATTCCAGGCTTTTACATTATTTAATTGCTGTGTAATCATTTTAGTTGTTATCATCAGATTATCCATGTGTATTCCTTTCGGATCTTTACAAACATCTTTGATCTGCGATGCATTTCTATTATGTTTAACTGAGCTTTCCGAAAATTTTTTTCCAAAATTTCAAGGCAATGTTCTTAAATAGGCTGATGCTTGTTCGGGCTGTATTTTGTCTCATTGATTTATAAAATGCTCTTTGCTTATTCCGAAATCGCACATTTTCTTTGTACTGTTTTATGCGTGCGTCATATCTTTCGATTTTCTTTGCAGTAGCTGTTTCCCGTTCTTTCAAAGAGTTACTAATGTCATTACGCATGTTATTTATTTTCTTTCCTAGCTAAATTTTCCACTTTGGAGTGCCAAGCCTTTTCTTTTTTGGCATCTTGTAACAAAGTTCCATGGTTACTATGGCAATTGTACTGTGCGCGAACCAGTTTGTTTTCTTTAAAGTATTGGTTCGAATTTTGTCCGCCGCCCCGGTGGCGCAGTGGTCTAAGGCGCTGGACTCTGATCATTCGTCCGTAAGGGGTCCGGGTTCGAATCCCGGTCAGGCATAGATGTTGTGTTTGTCTTACGGCACTGGCTCTCTCCCTTCCGTGGAACCAGTGACCCTAAATTAGGGACGGGCGACTGCTTATAGCCCATTGAGTTGCTCACGGTGGTCGTTAAACCTCCAATCAAAAAAAAAAAAATTTTGTCCATGACTTCATTTGCCTTTTCTAATAGATCTTTCACTTGTTTGCTTCGTATTTGGTGAATTACAGAAAGTCTTTATCGTTCCTCACCTTGGCTGATATGGTTTTAAATTTTCTCTTTCAGAAGACCTTGCTGCTCTGTGTATTCATGGTGTCAAGTTGTTTCACAGATTGTTCTTCAGGTAAAATATTTCCTTCTACTTGGTCATCAGTATTCACTACCATGATGTTTTCGATGACGTGATCAATATTTTGTGTTGGTTCTTTTTTTGGTAGTTTCTCCTTCTCTTGCAATTCCAGTTCTGTAAATATCTTGTTCCTGATGATAAAACTTATTTGATTCATTATTCTTTGTTCTGTTATTCCACTGTCTGGGTGTTGCCTTTTCA
This sequence comes from Macrothele yani, assembly GCA_039090855.1. Taxonomy (NCBI): domain Eukaryota; kingdom Metazoa; phylum Arthropoda; class Arachnida; order Araneae; family Macrothelidae; genus Macrothele; species Macrothele yani. The sequence continues at coordinate 71,719,874 of CM077013.1, forward strand.
AATTTGTATAATTCTTTTTTAAAACCATGGGCTCATGGATTTGCCCGGTAATAGCATTTCATGATTTCTCGATTTTCAGCAACTGTCCAAGATTTTTGTTTCTTTTGTTCTAGTAGCACTGCAGCAGCCTGTCCTGGTTCCTCAAGTGGATCTGCTGAGCCCTGAAGCTAATTTGTCGAAGGTGTCCAAGAGCCATAGCACCTGACACGGTCCTTGTTGATCCGGGCGACGACCGATCATGTATGGATTTCTTTTTGTTTCGTGTCATCATGGTTGATGGTAGTTGGGTGCTTTTATTCTGGCTTCTCAGCCGATACCTGTCTGGCTTAGGTGGCCCTATTGGTAACAAATCTACCTCCAGCATAACTCTCAACCTCATCGGGACACACAAGCCCCACTACCGCGACAAGGTGGCACCCTCAGTGGGAATTATTATTATTATTATTATTATTACTGTAAAACTAATATAAATATTCCACCACTTCATGAGGTTTTCGTCTCTTCCTTCCGGGACAGGTACAACGTACCAAGTCTGGGAAGTGGAATTTCTTTCTCTCAGTTGTCCAGGAAATTTTTTACTATCCTACAAGTGTTCAGTATAGCTTCCTTCTGTAGTATATTAAGGTGTTAGGTTGAAGGCCTAGTGTCTGTATAGAACTGTGAATGATCTTAGGTGCAACTCCTGTGACTAATATTATTATGGAGACGGTGGTGACGTTCTCCATATGCCACATTTCCTTGACTTCGTATCGTAGTTCGTTATACTTTGACAGTTTTCACCGTGCATCTTTTGGATGTTGCACGTGTTAGGCACGGCTATGCCAATGAGGTATGTGGACTTCTTCTCCTTGTCGACCAGGACGATGTCGGGCCGATTGTGGAGGACGGTCTTATCTGTTCTGTCCCAGTACATCTTGTGGGTTTTGTTCACCCGAAGCGTTGTTGCCTCATACTTGTAGTAGGGTACAGGCCCAGTTGTAATGAGGTGGTGCTTTCTTGCCAATTTCTGATGGATAATCTTGGCGACTTGATTTTGCCTGCTCGTGTGCTCTGTTTGTGTGAGGACTTTGCATCCTGCTGTGATATGTTGGATGGTGTCTGGCGCTTGATGGTATTGCCCATATGCGTCGCTTTCCACTGACGAGCGTTTCAGGATATGCTTCCGGTAGTTTCCACTGTTTGCAACTTCATCATGTATAGCCATCAGGAACCCTTTGGTCTCGAGGAAAAGTGATCCGTTTGTTAGCTATGCTTTGGAGGTAGTCTTGTCCACATGATCCGATTGCAGATCGTTGTAGTGCCTTCCGTGTAGGACCTTTTTGCCTCAAACTTCTTCTTTTGGCTTCCTCGTCCTAGTCTCGATGTTCCGAGTAGAGAGGTCAAGAGATTTGTACTTCTTGTCACTCCCCTTGCTTTGATGGAAGTAATTTCTGTGGCTGTTGTTTTCTTTGTCTCATTTTCCCAGGAGACCAATCATTACCCGCCCTCCTTCTGCTCGTCCAATGGTCAGCCGTTTTACTGCTGACTTCGGGTGGTTCTGGCGATGTTTAGTGAGGGTTGTTCTGGTATTTCGCGTTATTTCCTCAAGCTCTGTTGTGGTTCACTTGATGATTTCGAAGGAATACGTGAGGACTGGAACTGCGTATTTGTTGATAGCGCTAGTGTTGTTGCGGGCGTTGAGCTTGATCTTCATTAGTCTCCTAAGCCTTTGGTTGTATTTAGCGGTTATATTATTTTTAATTTTTTGTGTTCTAGGCGTTGTGCATGAAGCATACTAAGGTACTTATAGGCTTTTCCTTCCTCCATAGCTGCTATCTGTTCTCCAGGTTTCAATTGGTAGCCACATGCATCATGCTATCCTTGGTTTATATCTTGTGTTTTGCATTTCTCTAGGATAAATTCCATCCCGATGTCATTGCTGAATCTCTCAGTGATCCGGGTTAGTTGCTGGAGTTAGTTCTGCAACGATGCGTACAGCTTGATGTCATCCATGTGCATGAGGTGAGAGAGCTTGCACTTGTTGGTTTTGTTGCACTTGATGGTAAACAAATACTTGGTTTCGTTGAGCATGGTTGACAGCGGGTTAAGTTCTAGACAGAACCATAGTGGGATAAGTGAATCTCCCTGAAAGATGCCTCTGCTTATGTGAATGGGTTTTGTCGTTATGTTCTCAACTTTGATTGTTGTCTTCCATCCTGTCATGGCCGCCTTAAGGAAGTTGAGGACTGCAGAACTTACTCTGTAGATCTCAAATACCTCTATCAACGAGCTGTGGGGTACGGAATCGTAGGCGCTACGGTAATCGATGTACATGTTGCGGTGCATTTTGAAAGCTTGCTCCATTACAACAGCGTCGATGGTAAGCTGCTCCTTGCATAATCTTCAGTCCAGTTGCTATCCCTTTTGCTGTTCTGCCATAATTACGTGCCCTTCTGTGTGCCTCATTACCTGATTGGCGATGCACGCTGTTAGGATCTTATACAGCTTTGGTAGGTCGATAGTTGGCTGGATTTCTTGTGTCTTTATCTTTTGCCTTTAGTATCGTTACTCCCTGGGTTAGGAAATCCGCGATTAGGAATTCGGATTATTATTATTATTATTATTATTATTATTTGTAGTTTTGGGATTTAATGTTTTTGATTGATTCCAATTCTGAAATCCGAATTTCCTGCTCCGGCTTATTTATTTTGGAAGTGGAGTTTTATTTCACTGAAAACTAAGAATCATATCATTCTTTGCACAGGGTTGAAGTGTAACTTCCTTTTTTTTATTTCTCCAGTCTTTTGAGCAGTTTTAGGGTTATCATATTCAATTTTATTGTTGTTATACACGGTTCTTATGGGGATTCTGTCATTCCAGGTTATTTTCAATTTTTTTTATCTCACACTGGAATTACATACGCATGGCAGAAAACTTCTCATTGTGTGGATAGAAGTTAGCAAGTCCAAAAACTTTGAAAAAATTTAAATCTGTGGATGAAACTTTTATCAAGCGGTTTATCCTGTGTCTTAATTATGCAACGATATTGAAAAATGTTTGTGAAAAATCTATATGATGTTCAATAAATTGAACAGTGTCAGCTCGGACGTATTGCTTTGAAACGTGCTGCCTGAAGCTGACTGAGTAAGCAACAATAAAAAAAACGGGTAAATTTTGGATATTAGAAACGTGCTTCTATGAATAGCACTGAGTAAAATAATATCTTTAAGGTGAAATTAACATTATGTTTTTTTACAGATTATGACTGCAGTTTCTTCAAGCACATAGAATAACAAAAAATTCTGACAACTGCTGAAGTTATTCAAAAGAGGATATATCATCTTTTGGAAATATTGTTTTACTAGCTTAATCAGCTTAAAGATCCTGTATGAAATACTTCTGGAAAATGTGTGCTTTTACAGCAGTTGGGCATGACATACCGTTTTAAGGAAAATCATTTTAAACAATGCCATATGGCAGAGAGTCGTGTCTGCTGCCACAGGAAATATATTCTACTTAACGTTTCATTGAATTTCGACAACACTAAAAGAAAGTATGGTTACAATAGGAATATGCTTGCAACGAACATAGTATTATGTTCCTATTATTTTAGCAACCCCCAAGACTGAAATTTCGTTTACATCGTGGATTGAAGTATTGCACTGAATTCTCAGGGGTAATGAGAGGTACTTTGATAAGTCTCAAACGTCCTACCATAAAGATAACTTTTTTTTTCAACTGTGTAAAAAGTCGTAAAAAATGGAATTTTGTGCCACCTAGAAGGATATTTTCGCGTAAGAACAGCTTAAAGAGGAATAGAAAGTATTAGTTTCTTGAATACTCCAATCCAAGAAAAAATCAAAGTGGGCTCCTAAAAGTACAGATATAGTGATAGAGGCAAAAAAAAAATGTTTGTGCCTCTAAGTAAAACAAAATTTGCATCTAGTAAATCAGGTCGCACTAGGAGGACACTTCACGCAGTTAGTAGCCAGTATTAAAAGAGTAGTTCTAATTCGTAATCTGGAAGATCATCGAACGACCAGTCAAAATGTACTTATACTTAACGGGAAAATTTTGCACAGAGCGGGTAGAAAGGTTAAGCGAATTTGTGTCATGACTACTGAAACAAGACGCTAAACATTTTTTCAAGTCAGACTTTTGGAACTGAGCTTTAGTTCCAAGTCTTGGAACTAAAGCTCAGTTTCTTTGGGGAGAATGGCATTATTTTCACCATGTTCAAAGCTAGCCAATGCTAACAGAATTTCTTCTGAATTATGAAGAAAACGAAGATATCGTTTTTCCACTTTTATTAGTTTGCGCCGCAAAGAATGAATATCTTACATAAGAAAAAGTTCTAAGATGCACGAAATATTTTGCTTGTAACTATATCTATCGGGTGCAGAGATACGTTTTTCAAAAGTGACTCTAGAAACAGAGATATAGCGCCAAATTCAAATATGCAATTATGCTGCGAATCGTGCAACTTAACAATTATGAAGGAAGTTTTGAAGAGATCTTTAGGTATTGAATGAAAAATTTATTTTTGTTCCGGATTTTAGAAGCGCAGCTATTGTGTAAAACCTGAAAATGCTTTTTCTCCTCCTAAGTCTCAGAAATTTGAAATTGTATGAGTCATTTTCCTTATGGGTTCTCCTGTTCGAGACAAGACTAATTTTTGGAATGGGATTTGTAGATACAAAAATGTCATGTTTCCAGACGAATGAATGTTTGTAATATTGTAGGTATGAATTCCTGCTTTTCAAAAGGTGTGCTAAGGGTTGTGTAACTCCAATTCCCGACAACAGAAATCAGGAATGGAAAATTTAATTATGTGTGAGAGTTTTTGTGAAAATGAATGCGGATATAGTTTGTAGTTGTGATTTGATAAAAATGTTAATTATTTAAATTAATATAGCTGAAATGGTATGAAATTGTGCTAATTTGATTTCGCAGTAGGAAAGCCAGAATTATGCGTTTTACCATGCCACACAAAACGGTTTTCCGTTAGTAGTTTTAAATGAGGCTCATTTTTACATCGTACTGAGATAAATCACTGAAGGAAATTAATGGTAAGGCAGCCATAGAGAATGGGAGCGTATTCTTTGTGGAAAGGAATATCATGTACTTAAGTACAAAATTTGAAAGCTCACATACATCCGCGTATCTGCGTTGCTGTCGAATTTAAAGTAAGTCTTTAGTGTGAAAAATTATATTTTTTTCTTCAGAACATTTTGATTTCTCACTGCATTTTCTTCTCTTCAGGTAAAAGCGCACGCCTATTCCGAATTTCATGGTACAAAAAAATAGAACAGCCATATAAAGGACAGATTCTACTCATGTGCCTCAATGAGAACACGGGCTCATCCAACTATCCTAATATAAGCTGGGTGGAAATATTTTTACTACGTGCCAGATCTTAAAACTCCGATCCTTTGTTCAGCATATTTTGGGAAACCATGCAATTAATAATCAGAATGTTTTGGAAAAATATTATAATTATATTAATCTCCTTTGACCGCTGCGAGCCACTCGATGGTTTCTTCCACAGGATCGTCGGCTTCTAAAGGTTTGTCTCGTGTTCCACCATTCACAGTAAACCCTTGTTGAGGTTGTGCGTGAAAAGCCCAACAGGACGTCCATTTGGGAGATGCTTGAACCGGCATGCCTGGCGTGATCTATACAAGCCTAAGAGGACGGCATTTGGGAGATGCTCAATCCGGCATGCCTGTGCCTGGCGACAACTATAAAAGCCCAAGAGGACAGTGTTTGTGTGATGCTCGGGCCGGCATGCCTGGAGCCAACTATTATGCTACAGTAACGTCACTCAGATAACTCGTTTTTTCCATTCCGACACTGAATGCAGACTGGTCCTCGCTGAGCTATTTTGCTTCATTTACATCGTACACCACGCTCTCGTGTACGAGTGAGCCATTTGGAGGCTCTTTGTCGGCGAGACTAACGCAACTGAAAAGAGTCCCATGGGTATATGTAGTCAAAACTTGAATAATTCCAACTAAGCTTAAAACGATACTGCACCACTTGAGACCTCTAGCAGCCAAATGGAAAGCAGAATTCACTAAAACGATGTAATTAGTAGAATTCACTAAAAGGATGTAATAAGTAGAATTCACTAAAATTTTGAAACAAACATTCGTGGGAAATCTATCAATCTGCTACGAAAACTTTCATTAGTCGAGCATTTGTGGAAATGACATTTCTTAAAATTCTATTTCTTCATTTGCCCATTTTCAATAAACCTTTTTCGCAAGTTTTACTGTTTGGCAAAGTTGTCATCAAAATTGAAACATTTATTTTTGTCATTTACTCTTTGCAGCCTGTTTCTAATAAGCACGCTACGCTTTCTTATAAACCATTTAACTAAATCCAATGTGTTATATTCACATGTGGAAAGTTTCAAGTACGAATATTGAATATTGATAATCACTGATTTCACGAACAAAAATGATAACTGAAATGCACAGTTCATTTTTTTTAATATTACCCTTACATCATAGTAGTTTTAAGATAGGAACAAAATCAACTTTAAATGTGGACGAAGTTCTCATCTGTTATTGTGTAAATTGTATGTACTAGTTTTAGGAACTATATATTTAAATATCATTAACGAAAGCTTTCTTGTATGGTCAAAATTTTAATAGAAATCTTTAGGTTTATGCATTTATCTTATATTTAAATTTATAAATATATACTTATTTATTTATTGCATATTTAGATTCACACACACACACACACACACACACACACACACACGCGCGCGCGCGCGCGTTCACATATTTATTCTTTAGGAGAATTTTTCTCTCTTTCTGAAATTATCAAAAAGCCGCCCCTTTGACCGCATGATGCAAAGCGCTAGCTGATCATTCATCCGGTATGGGCTTGGGCTGGAGCCATAGGTCAGACATGAGCGGCGTGACTGTCTGATGGCGATGGTTCTATCCCATCCCGGGAATCACAGGCCCCAAATTGGGGACGAGCGTCTTCTTGTAACCCTTGGAGTTCCTCGTGATGGCCATTCAGTTCTGAAACAAAAAGAAAAAAATAGATTAAAGTGGCTCAAAGCTTCCCGTAGAGCTTATTTCTCATTTCATATCCACCGTAAGTACCTTTTTCCGCAACAACTATACTGCTCAAAATAATTAGGGGAGCATGTGACTTTGTCGTCATTATGCAACCGAAACGTGGTAAACGTAAGTCGAATGTGACGTAGACAGCCGAATCATGCATATACTTATGCAAATTAGCGTCTGTGACGTCAAGATGTACAAATCACAGATTGAGATAAAAACGAAAGTTTTGCGGGAGCCCCCTTATTCTGTCGCGTTTATCGTGACATTTCGTTTCTTGAAGTCTTCGGTTCAAACGATGTCTCAGCAGCATGATTTACCGTAACCAACGGCGTGAATAGCTATTGGCAGGGTGGAGAGCTATCGGCCGTTATCTATGGTTAACAGCTCGTCGGAACAGACGGCAAAATGCTACTCAGTTCCAGCGAGTGCTTGTCGTGTCAACAGGACGCAGGTTGCCAACTTAAACTATCCGCAATCGCCTTCACCAAAATGTCATTTATGATCGTAGACCAATGTTGTGTGTCCCTTTAACCGCACGACACCGTACGACCCGTAGAAACTGGGCTGAATAACATTGTGGTTGGCAATACGACGAGTGAAGTCAATTTCTCTTCTTTGATGAGACGAGATTCAGTCTTGAGTCTGACAATCGACGAATTCTTACCTGGAGAGAACCCGGCACACGAAATAACCCAGATTTTGTGAAAGAAACATAACATTACGGCGGATATGGATTGATGGTCTGGGTAGGAATATGTACAGTATCAGTGGACGCACGGATATGTACGTCATACAAAAGGGCAGTCTGACTGCCCAGAGACGATATTCTCAGACGTATTGTCATGCCGTATGTTGCATCCGTCTCTGATTCGTTCTTTTTCATGAACCATGACGCTCGACCTCATAGAGCTCGGCTAGCAGACAGAATGCTTCAAGAGGAGAGAATCGATCGTAATGGAGTTCCCAGTAGGTTCCCCAGACTTAAATCCAATTGAGCATGCCTGGGATGCACTTGACATGCGCATTACAGCTCGGCCATCACCTACGTTGACTCTTCGTGAACTAGAGACTACACTCATTAAAAATTGGTGAAGACACCAAAAGCTCTTCGATAACCTCATGAGTTCCATGCCATACAGATGTGCAGCGGTCTTGGCCTTTTGAGGGGACCACACACCCTACTGAAGGCCAGTTGCACCTTCAAAAAGTCCTTTTTTGTTCTCATACAGATGTAAATTGTTGTACAGCATTATTCGACATGTGTATTAAATAATTATAGTGCATAAAACTGCTGATGTGCTTTTTCTTACCCATATGACTTAATCTTACATAAAAATAATATTTATGTTCAACAACGCTGGTCGCACATGCTTTTGCCTTCAATATCTCTTTTGCTGTTCTAATTCTTTTGAGATTTACCTTCATCTGAGAAGATCTATCAGATGAATGTGCCATGCGTAAAATGAATCATTCCAGTGTGACAGGTAAGAGAACAAACAAAAGGGAAATAAGTTACTTACCCTGACTCCGATTGATGACAAAGCTTTCAAACGCAGTTGTCACAGTGCCTTTAGCTTTAGTGTAAGTAGTCAATGCCAGCTGCGCTATTTTTAACGAGAAAAGAGGAAAACGATCTGTTGTCAAGCTATGCAACATACAGATTTCTGTGACTGAATACTCCGCTTTTCAATGAAATAGCGTGATACAGATACAAAGACTTTTTTCTTTTAACCGTTCCTAAAATGAAAGTTCCAAATATTATCTTCTTTTGAACTGATATCTGCTGAAAACGAAAGTATCGATGCATATTTGTGCTGTTACTGTTATCGTTTTTGTAACAAGAGCACAATAATGATTATGGTAATAATTTTATGCAGATGGTATGTCTACATGAATGCTTTCCTTGTTTTGCCAAGTGCTAGCGGGAAGGATCATAAATTAGTGATGGATTATTGCAAGTAAAGCGAACAGTTGAATATGGGTTTAAAGGGTTTTATCAAAACCAGCACAGATAAAATGGTTATAGAGGTTTTCTCATGAAGCACTCATATATTGAATAAAATCGAATCAAAAATACGATTTGAAAATAAATAATAAAAAAATACTAGAAATTGAAAAAAACGTGTTACATGAATGATGTTGAAGAAAAGGTGGATACAAGGATGAGTCAAATGAAAACCTTAAATAATTTTTTTTCACAATCTATTGAGCAAAAGTGGTACCCACCCGTAATATTTTTCAATGCAATCTCCATTTTGTGCAATGTAAGTCTTCCAACGCTTATAAAGTGCATAGATTCCTGTTGATAAAAATTCTTTCGGTGGCGTGTGCAGCCACTCATGAACCACCTACTGCACCTCTTCATCGGGCCTGAAATTCTTTCCTCCTATCGCATCTTTGAGTGGTCCAAAGATGTTGTAATCACTTGGGCCGAGGTCTGGTGAATACGACAGATGTGCAAGATACTCTAGCAGCAGGTCTTTTATGGTTGCAACGGTTGCACGGGCAGGATGGGACCGAGCGTTGTCATGATGTAACAAGGCCCTAGCACTCAGAAGTCCACGTCAGTTGGATTTGATGGCGGATCGAAGATGATTCCTGATACGATCTGCATACGTGTCACTGGTTACAGTGTTCCCCCTGGCATGTAGTGCTCCAAACGTGCGCCTCGTTCTTCCCAAAAGAGAATCAATATAACCTTCCCTGCAGTTGGTGCACTTCTTCGGTTTTGGTGAGAAGGGATGGCACCATTCCTTGCTCGCTCTGTTGCTTTCTGGCTGATGATGATAGTGAACCCAGGTTTCATCTCTAGTAACAATTCTCGGTAGAAAATCATCAACCTTTGCTTCAAAGCGCCGCAGAAGTTCACGAAAGACATCAATACGTCGTTGTTTCAATTCTGGAGTCACGTTGTTGAACTGCAGCCCATCACGGATCATGACTGATGTTCAAAAGTGCGGTTATTTTGTCCACCGTCACTCGGCAATTTTCGATCACAATGACTTTAACTGCTGGAATGGACTCTGGTGTCACTACTTTGAGTATCTGATCCTGTCGAGGAGAATCTGTCGCAGAACTCACGCTATTTTCAGGAACTTCCGATTCAATTTGTACGCTTGCTGGTGTGACAGACATGCATCACCATACTGCAACTTCATTCGACGATGAAGTTCAGTAGGTGTCACGCCTTCGTTACTCAAAAAACGGACGACAGAACGTTGCTCCTCTTTGGTGTATGTCTCTAGTGAAGCGCATATATTTGCACTGCTACTGTGACGTCACTAAGCTTGTTTGCACCGTGCTGCCACCTGTAAGAAAATCATTTAGTCGTTAGTAACAATATTGCTAAGTTACAGGACATTGACACTGTATTTTGAATTTTTTATCGTGCTTTTAATGTTTTCATTTGACTCATGTTATACAATCAGATTCTGCAGGGACTCTCTCTCTCTCTCTCTCTCTCTCTCTCTCTCTATATATATATATATGCATTGGTGTTCAAAATTAAGAGAATTTGCACATTTTGTCGATTTTCACAAAAAGTACGAAACCGAAGGTACAAATTATGTCGCCGAATAAGAATGAAAATTTGCAGTGTCGAAAGCATAAGCGTACACGTGCGTGTGGGCGGAGCTGTGACAGCGGAGGGCATGAAAAGCACACGTGGCTTTTTCCGCGATTAGTTCGCTCGTACTCCTCGGCGACATTCGTTGTGTTTTTTGCAGGAGTTGGTTCAATTTCATAAGCAGTCAGGTAAAATGAGTTGCCACGAACTTATTAATGACGGAATGGTAGAATCGTCGGTAGATTGGAGACAGGGCAGGTTGCTACAGAGCTCAATGTAACGCCCAGTGTCGTCTGCAATTTGTGGAAACAGTTTAAGGACACTGGATCTATATCGAGAAGGCCTGGGCAAGGTCTTCCAAGAGCCCACGACGGCCAATGAAGATCGTTATTTGTCACTTTCAGCGAGGCGCCACAGAACTGCTACAGCTGCAGAACTATCTCGTGAGCTGCATGCCGCCACTGGAACCCGAGTTTCAAGGATTATTGTTTCCCGAAGGCTTCATGAGACAGGGCTTTTTGCCAGAAGACCCGCTGTTTGCGTCCGGCTCACTTCAGCACACAAGAGAGCGCGTATAGCATGGTGCAGACAACATTAGCCGTGGACCAGACTTCAGTGGGGTAACGTTCTCTGCACAGACGAGTCACAATTCAGCCTGGACACTGATTCTCGACGTACCTTCATCTAGAGAGAACCTGGGACCCGATACCTTTCCTCCAACATCCGAGAAAGGGACCGCTATGGCAGCGGAGGTGTCATGGTCTGGGCAGGTATCATGTTGGACGACCGCACACCTCTCCATGTGTTTGATAGAGGCTCCCTGACTGCTGAGAGGTATAGGGATGAGATCTTACAGCCCTAAGCTCTATGTTCGAATTTTCAGGGCGGCAGTTGGCCCTCTGTTCCATTTTGTGGACGACAACGCTCGTCCAAACAGGGCTCACCTGGTCGACGATTATCTCGAAAGTGAGGATATTCCCCGGATGGATTGGCCAGCCAGATCGCCAGACCTAAACCCTATCGAACATGTCTGGGACGCTGTTGGGAGGGCAATTGCAGCTCTCCATCCCCCTCCGAGAACCATCCAGGGGCTGAAAACTGCGTTGCTGCAGGAGGGGGATCGACGACCACAGGGACTCATCAACTGCCTCGTTTCAAGTATGATGTCGCACTGTGAGAGCTGTATGACTGTGAGAGGGGACCATACCCCATATTAGAGTCATTTTATGTTCGATCTTGCAACGTGGAGTTTGGACATTCCTACGCTGATGAGCCTTACTGACGATCATGAGTGCGTACCATGACTGCTGTATGGTATAATTTTTTCTCTTATATAACTGTGTATCCATACCAAATTTCATTAAAATGTGTCCATTAGCTTTTCAGAAATTCGACAAAATGTGCAAATTCTCTTAATTTTGAACATCAGTGTGTATATGTATACACTATATGACAAAAGTCATAGGACACCTAGAAGAGAAACACAACATAGCATTTATTGACATAAATTAGTACGGTGTCAGTCCACCTTTGGCCTTAATGCATGCACTGACCCTTCGAGACATGCTTTCGACAAGGTTTTGGAACACAACGATAGGTATGCGCTTCCATTCAGTACATAATGCTGCCACTAACTGTTGCTTAATATCAGGTTCTGGTCTCTAACTTCTTATGCGGCGTTCTAATTCATCAAATAAGTGCTCTATGGGATTAAGATCAGGGCTTTGTGCTGGCCAGTACCCACACGATACGGAATTATCATCAAACCACGCCGTAACAGTCCTTGCTTTATGGCTCGGTGCATCATCCATCTGGTAGCAACAAGGCACCGTTCCATAGTATTGCCACAGAGTTGGATGGGTATAATTGTCCAGAATATCAAGGTAGACGTGCTGGTTAACAGGTTTGTCCATGATAAACAATGGGCCGGGACCATACCACGAAAAACACCCCCACACGAGTATACTGCCAGCTCTAAACTTGACCGTAGGAACAGTACACTGTAGTAAATAGCGTTCCCCTGGCTACCGCCATGCCCACACACGGCCATCAGACTGATGGATCGTGTATCTGGATTCATCAGTCAATAGGACCCGTTTCCATTGATCTATGGTCCACGATAAATGTTCTTTACACCATGCTAAACGGCAAATAGCATTCATAGGGGAGATGAAAGGCTTATTAGCAGCCGTACGACCACGGTAACCTATGGAATGAAGTTCTCCGCGAATGGTACGTGTACATATCGAGGTTCCAGCATTTTTACCCACCTGTACACTGAGGTCTTTTGCAGTACGCCGTCGATTAGCTGTAACGACTCTCCTGAGGCTTCGACGTCCTCTATCACTGATTTTCTTTGGTCTGCCGGTACGTTTTGCTGCTTCAGACACACCATGTGTCTTCTACTTATTCAGTACATCCAAAAAAATTGACATGGGTATGTTTAAACGCCTCTCGGTTTCTCTTATTGACAACCCAATAATATAACACCCAACAATATTTTCTTTTTCGAAGTCAGTTCCCTCCCGCCGCGACATTTTCACTCAACCTCACAGCGCGATTTGATCGCGGTAAGCTGCGGGCTTGTTTTTATACCGTTTGCAGCTGTACCGCGCATCTTAACAACGCAGCGGATTCGTTCATTTGCTGTTTAAGGGGTGTTCGGTGACGTTGTCCAATATGGTGTATATATATATCATCATCATCATCATTGTCAATCATTATCAATCCACTGCTGGACGAAGGTCTCCCCAAGTTTCCTCCACAACGGTCTGTCTTGTGCCAGTCTCCTCCATGTCACTCCCGCATATTTACGAATTTCATCCACCCATCTCCCATGTGGTCTTTTTCTGGGTCTTTTCCTGTCCCTTGGAATCCAATCTAAAATTTCGGCTGTCCATCTATGGTCTGTCCTTCTGGCAGTATGTCCAGCCCATTGCCATTTCAATATATATATATATATATATATATATATATATATATATGGAGATTTTTATTTAAAAACACTAGCATTCGAAGTCGCTCTGGGTCTATATATATGTATATATATATACAATATATATAATTAAGATATTAGAGGTGGGACGAATCCTAAATTTTGTCTAATCCAAATCGGTATCCGAATCCTGAGAGATTCTCGAATCTCTTGAATCCGTCATATAAGAATAATTATAAGATCAAAAGGGAAAGAAAAGACTTCTACTTAAAATTAAAAGTTTTTAATTGAAGCAAAATTTGAAATTTGGGTTTAATGAAAAACAAATTAAAAAATACACTTTTCAAAAATTATACCCATGCTTATTAAGAAGATATAAATTAAATTTATAACTTATATTTACTAAATGAGGTACAGAACTCTTGAGTCTTGAAGTTCATTTCCGTTTTCCGAACATGATTTGACAAAAAGATATTTGAGTAACTATTCACATTTTTGATATTTATCTTTAATAACAGAAATTCCAAAACCTTTTTAAATCAAAGCAAGTGTGGAGGTGGGGAGGATTATTTCAAGAGTTAATGTAGATAAACACTAAACATGAAACACTAAATTGAGTAAATTTTTTCCAGAAAATTAAGAAAAATCAAAAACATGTTTGTTTTAAAAGTTAATAAAAACACTAAATTCTGAACTCTTCAGGGCCATGTAAAAAAATCAGAAAACCTTAATGGAGATTTTTGTTTTAAAACACTAGCATTCGAAGTCGCTCTGGGTCTAGCATACTTCGTTTTTTATTAGCTGATGTGCTGAATAGTCTGTCTGTCATTACTGTCGATGTTGGTGCGATTAAGAACGTTTTAGAGAATTTCTTCAAATTTTGATATTTTTTGTTGTCCTTCCAGTATTTAAAGATATCTGCAGATGGTGGAAGCAGTGTTTCTGCTAAGTAGACATTTATTTATATTTCTTCTTTAGGAGACAAACTGTAACGCCACTCACTGCTGGTAGATGGTATCATCAATTGAGAACAGTAACTCTACTGGCTACGAACTCCTTGTTGTTGAATTAACGATGTTTGAGTGGTATCTCTTTGACTTTGTTTTGATGGCTACAGATTACTGTCCCATACTTGCAAAATACTAATATCAGAAATTTCAATGGCCAGTGTTGATATAACATGCCCAAGCTTTCCTTTGCTCAAAATTACACTTTCTTTGAATCGGCGGATCCAGTATAATTCCAAGAGAATATAAGTTTCTGATCTCAACAGACTGATAGCGCCTTTTTACAGATGTGAGCAAGTCATTTCGAAAACCCTATACGGAATCTAAAATTGATTTGAAGTTTTGTAGAATACTAATGGTGCTATTCACTAAAGGAATTATTTATGAGATTGTTACTTTGCTGGAACTGGCCACAAATGTAGCTCTGTCAAGCACATCTAGGATTCGCATCACTACTTCTATAGTTGTGCACTATCGAGTACTAAGATCTACCTGAAAATTGAACTCTGAATCAGAAAATAAAACAGCTTGCTTTTGTCCCATGAGACGAATGAGCATGTGAAGTTGAGAATTCCATCTAGTCGGTTCGTCTTGTATCAAACGATGGGGTTTAAGACTTAGCTTAGTTTGAGAAGCTCGTAAGACTTTCATGGCTTTAGAAGAGTGCTTGAAATGTCCCACAATACTCCGGCATGTTGGCATTATTTCCTTAATTTCACTCTTGTTCAGTAAACCATCTTTAAGAACTAATTCAAATGTATGAAGAAGGCATGGCAAGTGTTCATAGGTATTGCGTTCTACGGCTGCAACCATATTAAGCCCATTGTCTCTCATGAAACACATAACTTTTTCTAAGAGATTCCATTCTTTCATAATTTTGGTAATGGGAGTTTCTATTACAGGTGCTGTATGTGAAACTTCTGCATTCTAAGCACAAGTGATGATACTAAAAGTTTTCATCTATGAAGTGAACTGTGAAATCGTACGAAGATGTTGATATCCACATGCCTGTTGTGATTGCAATAAACTCGGTTTTATCTAAAAGATTCTCGACTTTATTTTTTCTTCTTCATACATCTCTGGAATTACCTTTTGGGCAAAGTGTTTTCTGCTTGGGATGATATATCTTGACTCAAGGTGGTTTATCAACTTTTTAAAACCTTTATCTTTTACTATGGACAATGGTTGGTTATCTTTGCAGATAATTTCGGCGAGTAATCTGGTAATTGTTTTAGCTCTTTGTCTCCAGGCTAAAAACTTTGCATTTTATCAATAAATGCTTTCAGAGTCGGTTGGTTAGACGATAATACTTTGCGTTTTACTGGGGGTGCTTCGAAAGAGCTTTGTTCTCCATAAGAAGAAGCAGCTGAATCTAGACTAGGAGTTGAAATAATTGATGCAAGACTCCCAATGACAACTGGATCATCTGGATCATTATTGTCTTCCAATCGGGAGTCAACTCTGACAGTCAAATGGCTTCAGGGTGAAGCTGGAGTCAGTAATGGGGATGATGAACTCCTGTCTTTCAGTTCTTGAAATTTGGATGAATGTTTGGCTTTCAAATGTTTCCACATTGCTAAAGTAGTATGTGACCCTTTTCTTCTGAATATTTTTGCAGAACACAGACTGCAATTCGCATTATTTTCATTATCCCAAATTTGGAAATAGTTCCAGAAGATGCTTGAGATGATGTCATCTCATCGGTTGACATTCGTTGTAGGTTGCAGGAGATGCGGTGGTTGTGTGACAGGCACAAGACAAATCACTCCTAAGTATGCGTAAATACTGTGGTTAGCGATAGAAACTAGGTAGGAATAAAAATAATACAGCGTGAGAAACGCTGAGATTGAGACAAAAAATACAAACCGGATAACGCCGAGCGTATACTGATAGCATGTGCAGGTGAGGCGCTGCGGAGAGTTGAGTAGAACTAGAAACGCTGAGCTGTAGACAGAGTAACTTGAGTCATGTGCGCGACGCGGCTCAAAGTCACCCCCCCGTTCTCACGCTCGTTACCACGGTACGGCTGCCGGGAAAGATATTAAATATGGTTAAGTCACTTTTCCCATTATATTTGAGGTATGGTGGCTAAGGCACTGTCCGATGGGAGACGTCAGTCGCTTCGGCGGATGCGCTCTTTGTTTCACTGTTGCATCCGGTTTGAAAGTAACGAACTATTTCTAATAGCTGTGTACACACTGTAGACGATCTTCTTCGATTGTTTATTAATGTATTAATGTCAGAACTCGTCATGCTGACAAAAATTTGAATAAATATCGCTCTAGAACAAGCACCAAACGCCAAGTTTTTTAAGTTAAGATTCGAAAGATTGGAATGAGGAAAAAAGCGCCAAAATTCGAATTTTCGAATCTCGAATCTTTTTCAAGATTCGCGGGATTCGAGGATTTGAATGTTACATCCCTATCATATATATATATGTATATATACATACAGTATAATCAAATGTAATGAAATATATATGTAAAAAAAGAAGATTGCAGATTATGGAAGGACCGGAATGGAGCAGTGAATTGTCTAATCAGCTCATAAAGAAAAATTGTTCAAACTAATTACGATCAGATACATAATCAAGTAGCAAATATTACAATCTGCAGCTTCACTAAAGGACAACTTGAACGAAATCTTGCGAACATTGACCCGAAAACGCTGTTAAAAAATAATGAGACAAAAGCATTGCAGGATTTTTAAGACACTGACAAACTAACAATTAAATCATAATATTCCTGATATTACCGTGTGAAAAGAACACAGCTATGGATTATAGCTGTACGGGTCTTTCTCATTGTGGATCAGAAGAAAAGTAACGCTGAGAAAATCACGAAAAATGAGATTTATAAGAAAAATTAAGAATCTTAGAAAAAAGAAAGGTAAGAGTGCTAATCAAGCTCTGAAAGAAATACAAAATATTTGCAAAACCGTTTAGAAAATGATCCTTTTTGAAAACAACAGATAATTTGCAGAAAAACCCTCTACTTGGAACAGTATGCTTTCTCCAGGATTTTGAGGAAAAAGTCCAAATGCGAATCCAAAAAATGGATTTTCAGAGACATGTATCTCAGGGCGTTTTTGTTTTCAAGAAGTTCACTTACCAGTTCTTTATAGTTCTCAGCTTGATCGTTTACTAGGAAATTTCTCACGACTTTTTGAAATGATCCCCATGCAGCTGCCTCAGACTCATTCAAGGTTCGCTGAAACTGGATCCTTCATGAGCTCCCATGTCTGTGGTACAACAAATATTCCCTCTTTGATTTTTGCATCACTTATTCTAGATAACTTGCTCTTCACGAAAAGAAAACCTTGGCCATTCCGATCCATTGCTTGACGAAGTTCTTCATCAAACCATATGCGAAATTCTTCATCAACATACAATGGCGGAAGGTACACTTTCTCGGGTTCGCAAGATTCTGACAAATGACATTTTCCTCTCCTGGTGTTAGGTTTTTCTCTTTGGCCATTGTTTTTGATTAAGTGGTTTGTCCTGTACACTTAATCAAAAACAATGGCCAAAGAGAAAAACTACTCACATAAAATGCAACAGAACTTTGTGTATCCAAACTGAAGTCCTAGTACAAGGTCTATCAGCTTTAGATCTTCAGAAATGTGTCAATAATACATCTCATACAGTAGCAGCTTTAGATCTTCTAAAATGTGTCAATAATACATCTCATACAGTAACAGCTTTAGATCTTCAGAAATGTGTCAATAATACATCTCATACAGTAGCAGCTTTAGATTTTCAGAAATGTGTCAATAATACATCTCATACAGTAGCAGCTTTAGATCTTCAAAAATGTGTCAATAATACATCTCATACAGTAGAAGTTTCGTATTGACGTAAGACTCCTTCACGTGTGCTGCATGAGCAAGGGGGATTGCCGGATTCTCATTTACGTAATGAAGGGGGAAGGCTTTCAAACTTTGTTTTTGAAGAATCTGTAAAAAGTCTCCATTCCTCAGGATTGTGTTGCTGTCCTAATGCATCTAATACAGAGCTCACATCATTGCAGTACACTAAGTCATCTTGCACGGAGAACAGCTGTTCTAATTCCTACTGCCTTTGACGGAAATAACATATTTTGTTTCCTTTTTCAAGAATATTACAGCCTTTCAGTCGTAAAGCCAAAATTTTGCCTGCATTTTAGACAAATTCAGATCACGAACCAGATAATTAAGTTCTGCCTGGTTAATTTTGTGAGGTTGTGTTGTTATTTTCAGGAATTCTGGGTCCTTTTCTCCTTCATCACCTCCTTGGCCAGTCTGGAACTCTGCATCACCAACGTGTTCTTTTGAATCTAAGCTCCATGCTTCTGATGGCAATAGAATTGAGTGGTACTGTAAGGAACAAGCCTGATGGCCTACGAAATATTAGCATATTTTAATAAATTCGTACAACCGCTTGTGATTCCATTGATGTTTGTGATAGAAAAACAGCAGTTCGTGGAGAGGTCTTTTAGTTTTCTCCATACCATGAGAACTGCAAATGACATGTGAAGAGATTTCTTATTCAGCCAACTACTAAGCAAAGTTACGCACGAAACACAATAGATATGAGAGGCACAAGATTGGTCCATATCTCTAATTTTACATCTAAAGTAGAGCTTGTACGATTTTGGAACCAAACGAGTAATATTTCTTCTTTGAGACTTGAAAGTTAATTCACCACACACGCAACAAAAATTGTTTGGGTGATTTATAAAATTACGTGGAGCTTTTTTGAAGAGTATGTACCACTTACTTACACGTATATCTCACAGGGAAGTATGCACAAAAACACTATTTACACTTTTATAGCCCAAGGAATAGAATTAAAACACCAGACAAACTCACAAATGCCAGGTGTTGTTTACGTGGAAACCACCACTTAACTTAAGTTCTAGTAAGCCACACTATGCAAAATTGTCTTATTGTGAATGACGCATGGAAAATCATTTTTTTTTGCCACATGTCCGGTATGGCGTCGGACTTTTAATTAGTCATACATAGCAGATTCTTCTACTTGCTTTTCTGCTTAGACATAAATAAATTCTCCACAGAGAATTGCTACTGCATTTAAATGTTTTGCTGATTTAAAAGGCCTGAAACAAAAAAATCATTTTAAAAAAAATAAGAAAATGAATCGTAGAACGGGCTGTTTTGAGCAAAATGTATTAGTTGTTTAAAAACAAGTTTTTCTGTTACAAAAAGTAGAGTCTGCAGGAGACATTGTGACCTATTTTTGGAGTAGGCACCCCAAAATATACAAGAATCAGCCAAACATATCCGTTTAACAAAGTCATTGTCAACCAGCGTTATTTTGCACTCGTAGGAAAATGAATAAGATTTTATGAAATCTGACATCTACTGAGAAAAAATGTGCATTGGATTGAAGAAATAAGAAATACACTGCTGGCCACCCAAAATGCAACACCAAGAAGGAAGCATCCGATTGGCCTGAAATTCGCAGCATACGTCGCCCGCGAGAGGACATGCAAACGATTAGCATTTCAGGGCATATGCAAATCATGTGCGCCCGGCACGCCACCGAGAAGCACTATAAGAAGGGTGCACAGAAGGCGGGGTGTAAGTAGTGGAAGTGTGTTGTACTGCCGGACCTGCGCGTGGGAAGCTTCCTGATGCCTCGTCGCAGAATACGACAGTCATTCCAGCACGTTTCAGAGTTCGACAGAGGACGAATAGTGGCTTATCGCGGCAGAGGTTTATTGTACCAAGACATCAGCGCCCGTGTGGGAAGACATCCATCCACAATGAGGCGAGTATGGATTCGGTAGGTGCAGGAGGGACGGACGGACCGACGTGAGCGATTGCCGCAGCAGCGGCACACCACCAAACGAGAGGACCGGCATGTTGTGTGGCGGGCATTGACGGCTCGCACCGCCACATCACGAACGTTAGCGTAGGAATTAGGATGTGTTGCACAACAACCTGAGTCAACACGTAGCGTTCGACGTCGTCTGCAGGAGCGAGAACTTGTCACACGGCGCCCATTGCTCCGATTATCATTGACGTTAAACCACCGGCGAGTGCGGCCGCAGTGGGCCGTTAAACGCCGCACCTGGACTACGGAATGGCACGACATTGTCTTCTCTGACGAATCCCGCTTCTGCCTGCAACACCACGATGGTCGGATCCGCATGTGGCGGCACCGCGGCGAGAGACTGTATGACGTCTGCATTATGCATCGCCATACCGGTCCGTCGCCTGGCGTTATGGTTTGGGGCGCAATTGGATATGACACCCGCACCCCTTTGGTACGCATCGCCGGTACACTCAAGAGCCACCACTACATCTCCAATGTTTTGGAGCCTGTAGTCCTCCCTTACCTGCAGGACGTGCCAGCGGCGACTTTTCAACAGGACAATGCGCGTCCGCATGTGGCACGCATCGTGTAACAGTTCTTCACGTCCAACCAGGTGTTACTGCTGCCGTGGCCTGCCTGTTCTCCCGATATCTCGCCAATCGAACACGTCTGGTCGCTAATCGGCAATCGAGTGGCCCGGCAAGCATCACCCGCGGCTACGCCTGATGAATTGTGGCAACGTGTGGAAGCAGCCTGAACCGACATACCCTAATCCCACATCTAAGGCCTCTTCCCTTCGATGTTCTGCAAGTCGCACGGGCCTGTAAGCTTAATCTTTTCATCTCTCTATCTATTGTTATGTGTCCAGTAAATCTGGCTTTGCTATCTCGTGTCCTACTTGGTGTTACATTTTGAGTGGCCAGCAGTGTAAATTGACTAACATTTATTTTATTATTCGTATTTGATTATCCGTATTATTCAGGGAAAATTCCCTGAATTTGGTCAAAAACATTACAAAAGTTTTGAATGAAATTTTCAAGCTATTTTGCTGTGTTCGTATAATGAAGACGAAAAAGAAATTATCCGCAGCTTGCTTCTGTATGACATGTGATCTGTGTCACAAATGTTAGTGTGAACGAGGCAGTGAACCCGAACAATGGGCATTATCTTCTGCTCTTCTGGAAAGGTGATTTTCAGTCATGGAAGTCTGCACATAATACAACGCACATTATTTATTCATGCTTTGAAAATGCTGATTAGGAATTATTTATTTTTAGAAAACTACTTATTCTTCAAAAACTGGACTACTAGAGCAACATCCGGATTTCTGAAAGGCGATGTTTCAACAATCTACTTCTATTCACAGTATTGCTTTTCAATGAAAATGGCGTGTCGGAAATTAATGAACTATCAGTATAACACCCGTTCACTTAATGTGAAAATTTGGGTCGATATTATTGACAAATAACGCATAAAATTCTGTCTTTTGCTGCTCGTTATTCGCAATCTTCGCAACTTCGTCTCTGCTGTGATTATTATTATGATATTAGAATTATGACGTTCATCATTAAATACGTAGGCAGATAGTGGTAGTTGTCAACACTTATTTAAAAGCCATAAAAAAGAAATTTAGTTAATAGCTACATCAAAATTGCTTTTCCGGCTAATGCTGGAAACTGATGGCAAAATATTTTTGCTCTTTGAAAACAATGTGAATTCTTAAAGGAAAAAAAAAAAAAAAGAAAAGAAAAAAATGAGAAAACAGTTGTAAAATTTAAGTATTTTCCGTGTGTTACCAAACCAAAATTTCCCACAACTTTAATGATACAGAACATTTTAAAAACACTATAGCATAGCATTTCCCTTTTTCCGAGAAGCATCACAATATTTGCCTCTCTCCCGTAATTAAGTGTTGAGTTTATTCCAGCTGAGTTCACGTTTGCATGAATGCTTTCTGTTTCCCGTGGAGATGTCCTTAAAATTTACAGTGTAGTGTGTCTGCGTAGGGTTTCAGTAAGACCTATACGATTTTTGAGGTACAGTTCTTCAAATGAGGCACCGTTGCTCCCCTGAACTTCGATAACCGTAGGAGGTGAAAACCAAAACACAGTGTTCTCCTACTTTTGTATATGTTCAAAGACGCTGATTCCATGAACACCAGCTTTCAGACTTAAACAAAGACAGGCTATGTGAAATAAGACAAGATGAACATTACAAATAAGCGTGAAATGTACAAATGGAACTGTAACGTAGAAACAAATGGGCTTTTCTGATTAGTATAAATCTATTTATTCACAGGCGTAAAAGAGCATACATATACACTGGCATGCAAAAATTAAGGACGAGACAGTTTTTCGAATGTAACGTCGTGTAGAAGTGTTCCACATCAACTCAAATCATACCATAAGATCCCCAAGATGTAAGAATATGGGGAAAATGAGCAAAACCGTCCAAACAAGGAATCCAAAGGATACAAAAGCACTTTATTGAAAAGGTAGCTTCGAGCACAACTGGACAGAAGACAGAAACGTCCATGTGACAGGCGGCTGCGAAGAAAAATCCAGTCTTTAGTAGGGGATGTGATCACCGCAGACTGCGTTGCAGGATTTACAACGTCTGTCCATGCTAATGACGAGGTTGTCAAGGAGCTGTTGAGGCATCGCGGCCCATTCCTCTTGTAGCGCCAATCGCAGCTGCGGAATCTTTGCTGGAGGCTGGTGACGTGCTGCCAAGCGTCTCCCGAGAAGGTCCCACACGTGTTCGATTGGATTTAGATCCGGAGACCTAGCGGGCCAATCCATGCGTTGAATATCTTCACTCTCCAACAGCTCTGCGACAGCCACTGTACGCTGAGGTGTAACGTTGTCGTCCATGAAGAGGAACTCAGAACCTACAGCACCTCTAAACAGACGTGCGTGAGGCAGGAGAACCTCGGTACAATAGCGGACACCAGTGACTGAACCTCCTTGGAAGATGTGGAAGTCAGTACGGCTACCAAGCACGATACCACCCCAAACGAGAACTCCGCCATCTCCAAACCGGTCCCTTTCGATGATGTTGGAGGTGTGATTGCGTGTTCCCTGCTCTCTCCAGATGTGTATACGTCCAAAATCGCTCGTCAGATTAAATCGGCTCACATCCATAAAGAGAACTCGAGCCCATTGCTGATGTGTCCAGTTCTTGTTGTTACTGCCACCACAGAAACCGCCGTTTCATATGAGCAGACGTTAATGGCACACACCGTTCTGGTCGTCGTGCAAATAGACCACCTTTGTGCATCCTCCTGGCCACGGTAAAATGCGATAACGGACGTCCAGTTGTCTGTTGCACGTGCCTTGCGATTTCTCCCGCTGTCTGCCGTCTGTCTCTTCTCGCCTGTAGGAAAATATAACAGTCGTCCGCCGCCGTGGTTGGTCGAGGACGGCCACTGCTAAACTATCGGACACATGTTCCTGTCGTTTGAAATGCTCTCCAAGCTCGTGAAACGATGCTGTGAGCGATCTCCAACTCCTCGGCCACACTAGTCACACTTCGACCTTCTTCAAACTTCCCAATGACGCGACCTCGAGTAAAGTCATCCAGATGTCGTCTACTGGATTGCCTGTTGGCCATATCACATGGTGGCAGCAACTGGACGTCGTTCAAACCGATGTACACCGTGCAATTGTTTTCACCGAATTGCTGAGAGTACACCGCCCATGTGCTTTATACCATTCCAACACCCCCCCTACGTCATGCTGCATATATGCGAATGCCCAACCGTACCGGACCCTAGTTTATTTCCTGAGTAGTCTTTCGGTCCGTTCTGTCTGCTCGTTCCGATGTTATGCTAATTTCTCCTCATCGTCCTTAATCTTTGCACACCAGTGTTTTACTACGTTTAAAAAGTTCCGGAACTTTTTATATTAAAAAAGAATGAGTACAGATAATACCTGTTTCTGTGGTGTTTCCTTCGAAGTAGTTATCCTGTGCAACTATGCATTTTTGCCAGCTCTCATACAAAAATTTAAATGCAGATTGAAAGCCTTCTTTTGCCTCATCCTCCAGTGTCTCCGTCGCAGCTCGTTGCACTTCCTCGGAACTTGAGAAGTGTCGCCCCTTAAGCAAATTCTTCATCCGGGGAAAAAGGAAAAAGTCACACGGGGCGAGATCAGGGGAATAAGCTGCTGGTTGTGAAGGAACAGGAATGTGATGTTTGGACAGGTAATCGGACACCAGGAGGGATCTGTGAGCCGGTGCATTATCGTGATGGAGCACCCACGAGTTGGTCTTCCTAAGATAGGGTCGCTTGCGTCTTACTGATGATCGGAGACCTTTCGGGACGTTGCCGCACTCGTTTTTAGTGACTGTACGACCATGTTGAAGGAATTCCTTGTGTACGACCTCCTTGCAATCGAAGAAAACTGTTAACAAGACCTTTCCTTTGGAAAGGTCGGCCTTGAACCTTTTTGTTCGTGGTGACTACGGTGATTTCCACGCTTTTGACTGACTGTTGGATTGGGGATCGTACAGAAAGCACCAAGTCTCATCGCCAGTTATCAATCGATTCAAGAGATCGGGATCTGAATCCACTGCATCGATGTTATCCCCGCAAACTTGCATGCGGTCATCCATTTTTTCTAATGTTAGTTTTTTTGGAACAATTTGTTGGCACACGTGATGCATGCCCAGTTTCTGTGTTAAAATGACATGGCAACTTCCAACTGAGATGCCGGCAACCTCTGCAATCGCTGCAACAGTTTTTCGACGGTCATGTTTCACAATTTCTTTGACAATGGCGATTTGTTCATCCGTTGTGGATGTTGAAGGTCATCTTGACCTCTCATCATCCTCGATACTCTGTCACCGGTTTTCGAATCGTCGATGCCACTCATAAACTCTAGTTCAACTCATTGCACTCTCACCGTACGTTGACCTAATCCATTTAAAAAGTCTCAGCGAAAGATTTTCTGAGAAGAACACAAAATTTTACACTTGAACGGTGTTCAAAATTCGACATCGTTGTCCTCGCGACGGAGAGCCTCGAATTCCTGTAATCACGAACTACGCACATAAGCTGTACGTGTTGGATCTGGATCAAACCGGTACTGGCTGGTCGGTCACATCTTGCTCTTCGCTTGCTCAACGGAGAATGACGGAATTCACTGACATTTGGCAAATATTCAAAAAGTCCCGGACTTTTTTGAACGTAGTAGCTTTCGCTCTTCAGTGGGAACCGTTTTCAAGGCAGTTATAGTTATAGATAAAATATTGAATTTAATGTCCAACTATTGCCTTGAAAAATCCTCTCAGTGGAGAGCGAAAGCTTGGCGCTTTATGTACACTGTTTTATGCTAAGTGAATAAACGGTTTTATACTGCGTTATCAGCGTTTGATTTTTCATATTTCTTTTGTGCTTTTAACTGATATTGGAGTTTTCTTGTTTTTTAGAGCAAAACATCTGTGATTTTTATTTAAATTTATATATTGCCCTTTTTTGCATCAAAAGGTCTCCATTGTAAGACATTTTTCGTGTAACGGGGTGTTAAAATTTAACAGAACAACAAAACGCTACAAAAAACATGAATGTATTCATATTATATTTTCGAAGTCCTTTTTCTTTCGGCCTACGAAGAGATGCTCGTTAAGACCACTGCTAAGAAGCTGATTTCAAAATTGGAGAAGCAGCAGCGCTGGGTTATGACCATTCGACCGAGATGTGTCCAGGTTCGAATCCCGGTGACGCATGGATGTTGTGTTTGTCTTACGGCTCTGGATCTCTCCCTTCCTTGGGAACCAGTGGCCCTAAATTATGGACGGGTGACTGCTCATAGCCTAATGAGTTGCTCACGGTGGTCGTTAAACCTTCAATAGAAAAAAATGAAGAAACACCCTCTTGATGTTCACAGTCTACTGACTGTTGAATTGTGACTGGCATCATAACACTTAGCAAGAATTATTAACGAAGTGTCACACATGTGAAATCTGAAGTCCTTGGGGCATGTTGCAAATTAGAAAGAAAGTTCCTTTGTTGGTGAAAGTAGTTCACGTGTTGGAGATCTAAACAATCTGACAAGTCTCTGATATTTAAAATTGAGTTGTTTAAAGAACCTGAGATATGAGAAAGTACATATTATTATGCTGAAACAACTAAGATGTTTTAAAATGCATAACATTAGGCCTTATAACCGAACCTGCTAAGCATCCCTTTAAAAGAGAAATATTTCTCAGAACTTCTGTGTTGACGTTGATGTGCTAAACCTGTAAGGTGTGTTAAATATTGAACTGTATCAATTGTAATACTCAACTCCAGATTTACGTATCCTAATCCCTGATAGCGTGCGTTGCTCTTATTCCTGATGTTTATTCACTTTTTGTATTTCACACACACATTTCTTTCCAGTCTTTCAGGTTAAAAAAATATTTTCATTCATCCATTTTTGGACATACACAATCCTCCTTAGTGCATCCATATCTATTTTGCTAACGTCATAATCTTCTACGTGACACATTTGCATTAACACCCTAGAAAAACCAGTCCAGCCACAGATCTTTCGCAGGTAACACATAGCTCCAGAGAAAAACCACCTCTCGCACTTTTTTCTCCGGTATGCGAACTTTTTTACCTTGCATTAAAGTAAGCATAACTGTGCTTTATTACATCGCCATTTGATACCTTTTTGACCGACCGTCATTCCTGTGAAACCTTCCAGAAGTAGAAATGTATTCCAATATGAATATATTTTTGACTATTCTCACTATCTGATTTGTGTTTTTCTCTGCTAAACACATAACTTGAATAATAATTCGTTAATCTAGTCTACGTTCACATGACTGAGATTAAATCCCGGATTCTTATTGAATATTACTTTTATCAGAAAATTATGAATTTCAACAGTCATATTAAGTTTTAATGTTGTGTGCACCTTATTCATTCTGCAAACCGACTCTCCGATTTAACTACATTCCCAGACAACGGACAGCGTCGTCAGCACACAGCCTCTATACACTAGAATTTAAATAATGTAGAAAGAATTCATTATTTTTCGTGGTCACTGTTTTTTTGTATGTATGCATTCATACCCGAAGAAATTGAAAAATAGTGGTGGTAGCACAATTAAAAAGAATTATCTCGTTTTTGAAATTTTTGTCATAAAACTGTTGTTTTAAGGGTTCGCAAACAATAAATCACGTAAGTGCATCGTGCAAGTTTTAGAAACATGAAGGTTCACGCGATACTTTTTCGTTCGAAGCATTTCGCTTTAAGAAACATGTATGGAAATATCTGGTGTCTTTTACACTAGTATTTGGTGTTAGATACTTAAAAATTGCGGAAGCAATATGTGATTGTACACTGAGCGGCCACTTTATTATGACCACCTGACAGTTTTAAGCAAATGAGCTATTGGCTGCACGCTGTTGCCGCCAGAGAGCGGGGCTAGTATAAAAAGGGAAAGCTTAGTGCTTGCAACAGTAGTAGAGTGATTTTTGGGTGACGAGATGTGTAAAAAATGAGATTTGACGGACTTTCAACGTGGGATCTTTGTAGGAGCTCGGAGCCATGGAGCGAGTATCACCGAAACCACCGCATTCGTGAAATGTTCCAGAGCAGCTGTTGGTAACGTGTTTAAAGATTGGACTGTCAGCCAGAAAACTGGGTCTCTACGTGCAACGTATGGTGGTCATCGACTAGTGATTGCTCGGGCAGAACGGAGAGTGTCCAGACTGGTAACAGACAACAGGAAGGGCAACAGTGCAGCAAATTACAGACCATCTTAATCAAGGATCCCTTCAAATGATCTCTGCACGCACTGTTTGCCGTACACTGCATCGGATGGGATATGGCAGCTGAAGGCTTGTTGGAACACCTTTGCTGTCTGCAGTTCACAAGAGAAAACGTCTCCAGTTCGCATAGGAGCACAAGGATTGGACATTCGATAATTGGAAACAAATTATGTGGTCCGATGAATCACGTTTTCAGTTGCACCATGCCGATGGCCGAGTGAGAATTTGGTGGAAACAGCACAAAAGCATGGACCACAAATGCATTGCTACAACCCATCAAGCTGGTGGAGGCAACGTTATGGTTTGGGTAATGTTTTCCTGACATGCTTTGGGCCCTTTCATTCGTGTTGATCAACGTCTGACTGGCACATCATATCTAAACATCGTTGCGGACCAAGTGCATCCTGTCATGTGGATGGTTTATCCTAATGGCGATGGCTACTTTCAACAAGATAATGCGTCCTGCCATAGTGCTCGTATTGTACAGGATTGGCTTCAGGAACATGCCGGTGAGTTTACTTTGCTTAGGTGGCCCCCACAACATCCAGATCTCAACCCCGTAGGATTTGAACCAGCCATCAGACAGCTGGATCCGCAACTCTGCAATCTCACACTCCTGGAAAGTGCTATTCATCAAGCATGGTCTCAGATTCCAGAAACCACCTATCAACATCTCGTGGAGTCCATGCCACGAAGAATCGACGCAGTATTAAAAGGAAAAGGTGGCCCAACGAAGTACTGCGGGGGTGGTCATAATAAAGTGGCCATTCAGTGTATTATGCTGGTTTTGTAGCTAACATCAGAATAGAAGTAAACTCAGGTACTTCTTTGAAATAATGGGTAGCCAATTAAGTTGTTATCTGACAAATCAAATAGGTAGTCAGTGTGGATGTGGGAGAAGGATGCAAAGAACAGGACTAAGAGACTTACACCTAACGGTCAGATGTATGTAGCAGCCGACAATGAGTTATATCGGATAACAGAACAAGGAGTAGTGTTTTTAATTCAGTGCGCGGAAAGAAAGAACAAACAAGAGATTTTATTGAACTTACCACGACCCTAAAAATTTTTTTAAATGTTGCATTTTTCAGGATGAAATCTAAAGCAAATTAAAGCTACATGTGGTGCTCTAGATTCTTTAAGACCCAATAAAAACAGGTGCTTGTAAGGACTCACAATCTTTGCGTAAATAACTCTGGGTCCCGTGCTATAATCTGAGTGAGTTTTTCTTTCCTGTAGTTTGCCAGCATTATCTTCGAAATAACTTAGAAAGTTTAGCGATCACTTCATTGTATCCGCTCTTTTGAAACTTATTAAAGCGATTTTGAAAACTTCAGATTTTGAAACATTTCTCTTTGTTTCGTATCACTTCAGATTTTGAAACATTTCTCTTTGTTTCGTTAATGACTGTCCCTGACGTACACAACGCAGGACACCTCTGTCTTCAAACATGTCAAAACATAATAAAATAAGAAAAGCTTGGTTATTTTCAGTTGCTTTCATTCATATCTCACCCTAAGTAGTTTGAATGCCCTTTTGAGAATTACTATGGTTTTCAGAAAATTCGTTTTGCTAAATCTGTGGAAGATCTGTGCTAAAGATTTGCTACTTTCTGCCAAAAAGACAAATCGTAATTCAATGAATCAGGTCTCAGAAATATAAAAAGCTGCCACGCAACAATAGTAGTTTCTTTACGAAGTTAAAAAAGCAACTGACAAGAGAAACTATCGGACCTCCCGGCGATAGTCGTCATGGACGTTCTGTGGTGGACAAGTATGACATCAAAGTAACGGGTGTGAAGTACGGCATTTCGCAATCGCGCGCAACACCTATAATATGGCTTAAAAAAGTGGGACACCCGCCTGCAATGTATGCAGTCATAAACTGTCAAACAACATGTAAATGTGGGTGTGATGTGATTGGGTGATACTGCGCATGCCTGGAAGGTGTCCTGCGCTGTGTACGTCAGTAACTGTTAATCGAGAGTAGTGTGAGACAGCGCACGGGCCTGTTCGTGCGCATACAAATATTGTGTCGTGTGGTTTAAGAAAATGGCTTGTAACCCTCATGCTGTAGTACAGATACTGGTGAACGAGGTGACGCAGAAATACCAAGCGCACGACACGGCTCCAACGTACATCGACATGCGAATTGCAAGGCAGTTTTATAGCGTTTTGGAGCAACATGTCATTGGAGCCACTAACATGTTTGAAGGACAGACATTGTGGCGTAATAGTGATAAAATGCCGGACACGTTATCTGAACATAGTGATACACCGGGCACTCCAGCACACAACGTGCCAAACAGTTAGAGTTCCTATGAACCATCACCCCCCCCCCCAAATTGAAACAGAAAAGCATTCACAAACAATTTTCCGAACAAACCATACAGAGTGTCTATGGCAATGTGAAGGTCGCAAATAAAACCATTGCAGCAACTGCCCGTAAATACAAGATATCACCAGAAAAAGTGCGGCAAGTAGTAACGGCTGATGAGAGTGGTGGTACGATGGAACACAAAACTGCACGCATTCGCCATCATATGTACACCAAATTCCAAGATGCGCGTAACATGGGACTCTCAATTCACTGCTGGCATTTAAAGACGTGAGCGAACGAAGCAGATAACGCAATAGGTATCCCCAATTTTAAAGCGAGCACATATTTCCTGCACAAATTCAAACGCCTCTACAAAATCTCATCACGGAATATCACGAGGTTCGTTGACAGACGGGATGTTACCCTTGACACGGCCCTAAGGAATAGCTCATTGGAGTTTGTACGAGATGTTACGGACTACATTACTGCCAATGCAATTGATGCCGACATGGTGTTCAATGCAGACCAAACTAGATTTGAATATCAACTCACGTCAAATAGGACGCTATCACTGACAGGGGAGAAGACAACTGAAGCTGTTGTGCAATCCGTTGCATCGACTACCCACTCCTATACCATTCAGGTGCAAATGTCCATGTCAGGACGCCTTGCAAAGAAACTGTACATCTGCTTTCTGGAAGTGGGTGGTAAGTTTGGTAAACCTGTTTCCGAAACAGTACGACGTAACCAACCTCCAAATATAAAATGTGACTGCAGCACCAGTGATAAGATGTCCACAGCTCTCGTTCTGTCCTGGATGCGTAAGGTACTGGAAACAGAGCTAACAAGACCTTCCGTTCTCTTATTGGATTCGTAATCTGGTCAAACCGACAATAGTTTGTCAGCCAAAGCCTTCGGTGACAGGGACGTCAATTTGCACACAAAAATCATACCAACGAAACCCACCAAATACTGCCAGCCCCTTGATGTGTATTTCTTTCGACAATACAAAGTGTTTGCAGGACGCATGGAAGAGTACATACTTTCTGATGAGGTGCATGGCGTTAACCTTCATGATAGAATCTTCATTTTCAAGTTGCATTCATTTATATACAGTCAGTTGTCTGCACCACAGTACCGACTTATGCTTCGCTGAGCGCGGAAGGTGTCTGGATACTTTCCACACGAAACGCCTCTGCCGTTCCGTAATGTGTTGAATATCATGTTTACTAGGCGTGACGTGTGCAACGCTTCTGACTGTGATTCCAGTACCGCCATTATCTGCTCGCTGTGTGAGATTCACCTTTGCATGCAGCACTGCCTTCTCTCAACACATTACCATGACGTGTAGTGAGGTATGTATATGACATTTGCAACTTTATAGTGTTGTACGTGGTATCTCTCGACATTTAGGTGCCTCATATCTAGCAGGTAAATGTTGTTTGACACTTTATGGCTGCATACATTACAGGCCGGCGTCTCACTTTTATAAGCCATGTTCTAGGGTTTGCGGGCGATTGAGAAATGCCGTACTTCACACCTGTTACTTTGGTGTCATGCTTGTCCACCACAGAACGTTTCGTGACGATTGTCGTCGGGAGGTCCGATAGTTTCCCTTGTGAGAAACAACATATGATCATGTAATGAGCTTCGCTTGAAAACACAGCCAAACGAATTAGAACATTAGGTAAGAACTAAACGTAAGTAGGAGATGAAAAATTATTCAGAAACAAGAAAAACGAATTAGTTTTGAACAGGTGGGTAAGTTGTTCAATCGGGAATATTAATTACTACAATGCAAAAGATTCTTCTTTTTTCAAACGTTTGGAAACTGGTAATTTAGGCTGTTCACTGGTGATGAGCGGACGTAAAATTGCTTCATATGATCAGAGTACCTACAGCGTAATACACGGGTGTGCAAAAATTAAGGACGAAGAGGAGAAATCAGCATAACAGCAGAATGAGCAAGCAGAACGGACTGAATGACGACTCAGGAGAAAGACTTGGGTCCGGCACGGTACGACATGCGCATATATGCAACACGACGGGGGGTGGGGGTATCGGAAGGGTAGAAAGCATACTGGCGGTGTACGCTCAGCAATTCGGTGAAAGCTATTGCAAGGAGTACATCGGTTTGAACGACGTCGAGTTGCTGCCATCGTGTGATATGGCCAACAGGCAATCCACTAGACAACATCTGGAGGACCTTACCCGAGGTCGCATCATTGGGAAGTTTGAAGAAGGTCGCAGTGTGACTAGTGTGGCCGTGGAGTTTGGGATCGCTCACAGCATCGTTTCACGAGCTTGGGGAGCATTTCAAACGACATTAACAGCTGTCCGAGAGTTCAGCAGTGATCGTTCTCGAGAAACCACGGCGGCGGACGACCGGTATATTGTTCTACAGGCGAGAAGAGACAGACGGCAGACAGCGGGAGAAATCACAAGGTACATGCAACAGACAACTGGACGTCCATTTTCGCGTTTTAATGTGGCCAGGAGGCTGCACAAAGTGGTCTATTTGCACGACGACAAGTACGGTGTGTGCCATTAACGCCTGCTCATCGGAGACGGCGGTTTCTGTGGTGCCAGGAACACAAGAACTGGACACATCAGCAATAGGGTCGAGTTCTTTTTACGGATTAGAGCCGATTTAGTCTGACAAGCAATTCTGGATGTATACACATCTGGAGAGAGCAGAGAACACGCAATCACATCTCCAACATCATCGAAAGGGACCGGTTTGGAGGTGTCGGAGTTCTCGTTTGGGGCGGTATTATGCTGGGTAGCCGTACTGACCTCCACATCTTCCAAGGAGGTTCAGTCACCGGTGTCCGCGATTGTACCGAGGTTCTCCTGCCTCACGTGCGTCTGTTTAGAGGTGCTGTGGGTCCTGAGTTCCTCTTCATGGACGACAACGCTACACCTCATCGTACAGTGGCTGTAGCAGAGCTATTGGAGAGTGAAGATATTCATCGCATGGATTGGCCCGCAAGGTCTCCGGACCTAAATCCAATCGAACACGTGTGGGACCTTCTCGGGAGACGCTTGGCAGCACGTTCACCAGCCTCCAGCAAAGATTCCGCAGCTGCGATTGGCGCTACAAGAGGAATGGGCCGCGATGCCTCAACAGCTCCTTGATAACCTGGTCTCCAGCATGGACAGACGTTGTAAATCCTGCAACGCAGTCAGGGGTGATCATATCCCCTACTAAAGACAGGATTTTTCTTCCCAGCCGCCTGTCACATGGACGTTTCTGTTTTCTGTCTAGTTGTGCTTGAAGCTACCTTTTCTAAAAAGTGCCTATGTATCCTTTGGATTCCTTGTTTGGACGGTTTTGCTCACTTGTCCTATATTCTTACATCTTGGGGATCTTATGGTATGAATTGAGTCGATGTGGAACACTTCTGCACGACGTTACATTCGAAAAACTGTCTCGTCCTTAATTTTTGTATGCCAGTGTATATGTATGCTCTTCTTTGCCTGTGAATAAATAGGCGAATAAATAAGGCGAATAAATAATTAATACACACAATTGACGTGGACTAGGAACATCAAACAGAATCCATCGCTCTTTCCACGTTTATAAGTGAATCACGGAAAAATTCTCATGGGCCGCCACCAGGAATCGAAACCAGGGTCTTCCAGTTACACGCCGGACATGCGACCACTGCAGCAGAGCTATCTCGAATTCTCCAGACTCACATACGACTAACTGCCAAACCACTTTGGCAGGTTGCTTCTTGGAGCCCCGCACAATGCTGGAGATTCACCAAAGATGGTAAGCAGCAACAAAACAAATAACTAGGAGGCGAATGAATAATTAATACACACAATTGACGTGGACTAGGAACATCAAACAGAAGTAATCGCTCTTTCCACGTTTATAAGTGAATCACGGAAAAATTCTCATGGGCCGCCACCAGGAATCGAAACCAGTGTCGTCCAGTTACACGCCG
Organism: Macrothele yani; assembly: GCA_039090855.1. Classification (NCBI taxonomy): domain Eukaryota; kingdom Metazoa; phylum Arthropoda; class Arachnida; order Araneae; family Macrothelidae; genus Macrothele; species Macrothele yani. Next base: position 71,754,305 of record CM077013.1, read on the forward strand.
GACATGCTACCACTGCAGCACAGCTCTCTCGAATTTTCCAGACTCACATACGACTAACTGCCAAACCACTTTGGCAGGTTGCTTCTTGGAGCCCCGCACAATACTGGAGATTCACCAAAGATGGTAAGCAGCAACAAAACAAATAACTAGGAGGCGAATGAATAATTAATACACACAATTGACGTGGACTAGGAACATCAAACAGAAGTCATCGCTCTTTCCACGTTTATAAGTGAATCACGGAAAAATTCTCATGGGCCGCCACCAGGAATCGAAACCAGTGTCGTCCAGTTACACGCCGGACATGCTACCACTGCAGCACAGCTATCTCGAATTTTCCAGACTCACATACGACTAACTGCCAAACCACTTTGGCAGGTTGCTTCTTGGAGCCCCGCACAATGCTGGAGATTCACCAAAGATGGTAAGCAGCAACAAAACAAATAACTAGGAGGCGAATGAATAATTAATACACACAATTGACGTGGACTAGGAACATCAAACAGAAGTCATCGCTCTTTCCACGTTTATAAGTGAATCACGGAAAAATTCTCATGGGCCGCCACCAGGAATCGAAACCAGTATCGTCCAGTTACACGCCGGACATGCTACCACTGCAGCACAGCTATCTCGAATTTTCCAGACTCACATACGACTAACTGCCAAACCACTTTGGCAGGTTGCTTCTTGGAGCCCCGCACAATACTGGAGATTCACCAAAGATGGTAAGCAGCAACAAAACAAATAACTAGGAGGCGAATGAATAATTAATACACACAATTGACGTGGACTAGGAACATCAAACAGAAGCCATCGCTCTTTCCACGTTTATAAGTGAATCACGGAAAAATTCTCATGGGCCGCCACCAGGAATCGAAACCAGTGTCGTCCAGTTACACGCCGGACATGCTACCACTGCAGCACAGCTCTCTCGAATTTTCCAGACTCACATACGACTAACTGCCAAACCACTTTGGCAGGTTGCTTCTTGGAGCCCCGCACAATGCTGGAGATTCACCAAAGATGGTAAGCAGCAACAAAACAAATAACTAGGAGGCGAATGAATAATTAATACACACAATTGACGTGGACTAGGAACATCAAACAGAAGTCATCGCTCTTTCCACGTTTATAAGTGAATCACGGAAAAATTCTCATGGGCCGCCACCAGGAATCGAAACCAGTGTCGTCCAGTTACACGCCGGACATGCTACCACTGCAGCACAGCTATCTCGAATTTTCCAGACTCACATACGACTAACTGCCAAACCACTTTGGCAGGTTGCTTCTTGGAGCCCCGCACAATGCTGGAGATTCACCAAAGATGGTAAGCAGCAACAAAACAAATAACTAGGAGGCGAATGAATAATTAATACACACAATTGACGTGGACTAGGAACATCAAACAGAAGCCATCGCTCTTTCCACGTTTATAAGTGAATCACGGAAAAATTCTCATCGGCCGCCACCGGAATCGCACCCAGGATCTTCCAGTTACGCGCCGGACATGCTACCACTGCACCACAACAGCCCCGTACTTTAGTCGTATGTGTGTCTGAAGAATTCGAGGCCGCTGTGGTGCAGTGGTAGTATGTCCGGCGCGTAAGTGAAAGAAGATCTTGGGTACAATTTCCGCTGGCGGCCAATGAGAATTTTTCCGTGACTCACTTATAAACGTGGAAAGAGCGATGACTTCCAGTTGATGTATTTCTTGACTTCCTATATTTTTAGAACTGGGGTTTTTTCTGTGTATTTAAAAGAAAGTATTTTCATGTTTTATGAAAAAGCGCGGCTTTGTGGGGTAACATGAAAGTTTTCTGAAATCTTTTTGCTAGCATTGTGAGTTTAAAAGTTGCGTCTTAAGTTAAACTGTGATACCAAAGCTTTCGGTTTCCTTTGCATTATTTTCTCAGAATTCTACAAAAAAAAATTAAAAAAAAAAGCCGCTGCATCCATACATTTGCTTTTTCACTTTTTTATGTACTCGATTGATAGGTCATACCCTAACTTTATACGCAACTGTACATCATGCAATGCTGGTTTTAAAACTATCTATCCACTTCTCGTAACATATGCAGCTTTAATATCTTATTTGTCTTGAAAATAATTTTGGTTGTGTATTTAAAATGGGATAATGGGTATGCAAATCATTATTATTCAGTACTTTCCACCGTGTCAGAGGCACTTTCATCCACTTTGTTTCTTGATTTACTTTCTTATTTCTTTGTACAGGAGTTGTATTCTAAAAGTCTTTGCTGTGTTTTCTGCATGAAGCCAAAGTTCTAGATCCGTATAAACTAAGTCATCACGTTCTAATTCCAGAAAAATCTGAAGTTTTTAGCGTAAAATAGGCCACCTTCTCTCACTAGCATGTTGCAAAACAAAACGCTGTGCGTGCTCCAATTTCATAAAAACATGCTTTTCATCAGTGACTGGTCACATGGGACCGTGAGATTCTGTGAAAAGAGTACCAAAGTAAACTTTCGATTGATCTTAGACGGCGCGCCCTTCTGTTAGTGACTCATGTTCCTTCACGCAAATTAATAACGTTATTAGCTGCATAAAAGTACATGTATGCTCATAAGACATCAGCATGGAAATGCTTTTACATGAGAAAGGGAATTCTGTTCCACTGTTTTGTTACACATCCGAAAGAACTCAGGCAAAAGCTGCTTCATAATTTCGAGTACGTGGCATTCTTTACCAATCCGAAAACTTTTTCTGAATTTATTTTTAAAAAGTATTACTTGCAGATAATGTTTTGATTGTGAATTTTAAAGGGCTGGGTCGAATGCTGATTGTATTTCTTTTTTTTTTTTTTTTTTTTTTTTTGGCAGAGTTCAGTTATATTTTATTCATCACAGGAAATTCAAGCAGAAATTCGCTGTTTGAATTTCTGCATGGAGTATTGACATACACACAAGGATAGGAAATGTGGCGGCCTTGACGCCATGTCTGTGGTAAGGACTTTAAATAGCATAAACATAGCGATGAAGTTGACATTTTTTTTAAGAGATGGTAAATTTGTTAAAACGTTATCATGTGGATGAGTGCTGAAAGAAAAAGTCAACTGACCCGATTTGCAAAATTTTACACAGCATTCCTGTAACCCTTCGTATATTGTACATTGAGAGATACAAACTAAAATAAGTAACTATTATTGAAATCATTCCATTAGTGAAATATAGTTCTGATTTTTTTTTCAAAACTTTTCTTACCCTATACACACTAATATTAACATCTATTTTATTTGGTATTCTTTAAAATATCTTTTGTTATAACTGCGCCACAATTTGCTTAAAGCTAAGAACTATTTTCTATAACTCCGAATTTTCTTAGCCCGAACATGACATGCTTGTATTATAGTTACTTTTGAGTAGCATCAAAATTTAATTTCCCATTGTGATCAAAATCGGGAGATCTGCTGCATTTAAGAAATCAGTCATGTTTAACACTAGACATTTTTCAATACGTCTCAGTTAATTAGTTTTCAATACGTCTCAGTTAATTAGTAAATTAACTGAGACGTAGTGAAAAATGTGTTAGTTATAAGGAATAAAACGGTGTACAGGATATAGTAAGATTCCCCGTACCATCTATTTTTTGTTCATCCTGTGGATCATTTGAAAAATTCCAAAGGCGGATATTGTTATTTGTGGGAAAGGCTATCTGATCGCATGATTCGTTCCTTTCTTCGGGTTACGGTTATGGTTAAAAATATTTCCAGCTTTTAAATTTGTCTCGTACTTGCTAATTTATTATTAAGAAATCGTTCTTGACTAAAAATAAAAAAAAGAGTAAATGACGTTGGAAAACATTAATATCTCCAAAAGTCGCAGAGGAATTGGCAGTCAAGCAGCTTCCACTACTACCTGTTTTTCTCTTTGTTATAAATTATATCTCGCTAAACTCCACTTTGTCATGTACTCGCGTTGAACAGGGAGCTGAAAAAGCACACTACTTAAACGAAAAATAACATTGTTTCTTCATTGTAACTGGAGGAATGCACGTTCTTCGTTGTAACTGAGGGAATGCACGTTCTTTGTTGTAACTGGGGGAATGCACGTTCTTCGTTGTAACTGGGGGAATGCACGTTCTTCGTTGTAACTGGGGAAATGCACGTTCTTCTTTGTAACTGAAGGAATGCACGTTCTTCGTTGTAACTGGGGAATGCACGTTCTTCGTTGTAACTGGGGGAATGCACGTTCTTCGTTGTAACTGGGGGAATGCACGTTCTTCGTTGTAACTGGGGGAATGCACGTTCTTTGTTGTAACTGAGGGAATGCACGTTCTTCGTTGCAGTCTGCAAAAACGTCAGATGCTGGATCGACCTCAGTATTCTCTTGCGCTTTTGACATCTGAAATACAGTAACTTAGTTATTAAATGATTGACATTTCAAGTAACTTGTTCAGCCATGTAGATATTGCTTCTAGCGAATAAACTACATTGGAGTTCTTCCCCAGCATATTTTTCTTGTTTAACCACCATGCAGCAATTGTACGAGTAATTTGAACTCGTCATAAAAAGCCACCATACTGTAGCATTAATGGCAGGTCTAGACCCTAATTATGCGCAGACATGAATTATTTTCAGGAATCCGACTCATCGCAGAGTTCGACATCACCATATTATACGATCTACAGATCGACATTAACAGGTAGAGGTCAACATCCGTATCACAGAAACTGACTGTGGTGAGAGGCACTCTCAATGCGTTTTTCCGAGGAGCAAGCAGAGCTTACTTCCACCGTCGCTACATAACCAAGAATTTTCAATTTATGTCACCTAAACATTTCAGTAGTTAGCATGTCAAACCGGTTCTGAAAGCTGCTGTTTCTCCAGCTTAATGATCTCGATGTGTTGGCTTAGGAATTGCATGTTCTGATGAGTGGAAAAAGTATTACTGAGGCTGAACACCACTTTGTGCTTTGTTATGCAACAACAGTTTCTTCTTCCTTCCTTCGTGGTCTGTTTCAGTATGATAGTATTTGTTTTGTACCCACCACAGTTCCTAGGGTCCTTTGGGTTCGCACTCACCTCTCAGGCGATGATGCGAGCTTTTAGGTTTTCATTGCAAGGGATACATGAAGGGTTGATGCAACAACAGGGAAGCCGAAAGGTAGCATCAGACCCTGTACTTGTACGGACTCTGCGCTTTGACAGTGATATTTCCATAAGATAAATGTTCATGGAAATGATGAAACACACCGAATTAGCAAACATTCGGGTTAGAGATGAAGGAACGTACGTAAATCACATATTGACCTATACAGAAAGTACATTCCAGCCATACAACATCTAATTAAAGAAAGCTTCCTTTACACCGGTCGGTGCTATAGAATACAAGGTATTGTTATATATACACTGAATGGGCATGTTATTAATGCATCGCGATAACAATATGCATAGCAGAAGTGTCGAGTACAGTCACGTAAGACGTCGAAACTGGTAATGCTCATAAATAGAACAGGTCTCTACTCATTGGAAACCAGTCACGGAAAAGTGATCATGAATGAGGGCAGCAACGTAAGTGAGTTTGACCGTGGCCTGATAGCAGCTGTGAGGAAGGACGGTTGTTCAATCACCACAACTGCTAAATGGCTGGGATTACCATGTCAGACAGCCACACGTGTACACCAAGATTACGTGAAATACAGTAAAGCTAAATTTTACGTAACCAACGGGAGAAATGTGACCGTAAACATAAAATTGACTATGTAGGCGAGAACAGAATCGCCTGCATGGTTAGAAGGAATAGGACGGCTACCGCGGAGCAGATAACGTTGGAATTAAATGAGAGCGTGCCCACAGGCGTATGCAAAAAGACTACTTGTCGGACCATGAAAAAAATACAGGCTGTGGCAGTCGACATCCACATCGAGTTCCCTTGTTGACTGCATAGCACAGTGAGATTGGCTGCAGTATGCAAGAGCCTATCGCAACTGGAGTGTGGAGAACTGGAAACATGTATCTGGTCTGACGAATCACTGTTTCAGCTCTATCACGCCACTGGCAGGGCGCGTGTATGGAGCAAATCACACGATGCGATGGACCGAGATTGCCAAGATGGAGTCATACAGGCAGGTGGCGGATGTGTAACATTTGAAAGGGAGTATGCACATTTCTTCGTTGGAGTCTCCACTACCCATCGACACCTCCGTCACTGAAACAAAGTGTGTGAATATCCTCGCATACCATTTACACCGTTCGTAACGATTTTCTTTCCGCACCTTGACGGTATCTTTCAACAGGACATTACCATACCGCATACTTCCGAGTGGAAATCTATTAGCTACAAGAGTGTTCAAGTGAGTTAATCACACCAGAACGGCCTTCTCGATCGCCGTACCTCAATCCCATTGAGAATGTGTGGGAAGATCTGGAAAGATTTGTTTCAGCTTGCCAACACCTACCGGCAACTGGGGACTCTTTACGACAGGTGATCATCACTTCATGGGCGACATATCTCTTTCGTGTATTCAGCACCGCACTGAGTCCTTAACAAAATGTCTGGTTGTTGTTGTGAGGGCAAATGACGTAGCAACACATTTTTTACAACCATGCAAAATAAGTGTGAGATGTTTATTGGCCCATTAAAATAACTGGAGGCCCAAATAAAAAATTGGCTTTTATTTCTTACCTCAGGTCTTAGTTGATTCTTAATAATCGTGTTACTGATCAGAACGGCTGAAAATCGTGGCGTCCTTACTCCAACTGAAAATCAGTAATTCATTGCAGGAGTCGGATCGAATTCTAGAAAAATTACACCATTTACGCTAATTTTTATTAAACTTTTGGTTGACACTGCTGACAGTTGAGAACGTTTACTGTTTTAATATTATTCATAACGCCAAAACGCATCCACAGCTAGTCGTTAAAACAGGAATGCATTCCACTACAGTCGTAAGCTTGCTGAAGAAACGGAACCGAGTTGGTAGAGCATGCTTGCATGCCTAGTTGGTAGAGCATAGTCGGTAGAGCATGCCACAAAGGGAAGATCAGTAGTTGTGCATTTCAAGTTGTACGACTCTTGAAGGAGTTCTTTCATCTTCGAAATCAGGCAAGGGATTTGTGAAACATTTGGCAATTTTCATTACTCTGTACTTCCGAAGTCATCTGGAGAGATCGAATACCGATGTATGGCCGCCGTAAATCGGTATTCAACCCCTCCAGTTAAAGCTAATTCCCTTCGACCTGAGATTAAGTATAGATAGCGTGTTCTCCGAAAATAATTCAGAAAAAAAGGTGACAGTGACGGAACTTTTTCATTAGCCTTCTTCAAGAAAAAAGAAAGATTTGTCATCAGCTGGAAAAACTTAGTAGCCAGTGGCGACCGGGCGACTACTTATTTGCATCCATGCATTATTATACAAATGCATATATTAATTTGTCCATTCAGTGTAAATACATCCAGTCCATATCTGGGTGCAATATTTCAGGGTCACACACCACGCCCTTTGCATCTGCGGAAATTTCAGTTTTCCAGGTCAACAGGATTACGAAGTACTACGTTTCCTATCTATCCTTCCGAATATAACAAATAACCATTTGTCAGGGTTGTCCTGAGTTGGGGATGTAGAAGCACTGAATACAATATATGAATATTTTTCTTATCCTCCCTGCAGTTAAATAATAGCGAGATTGTGCTCAGGGGTGAAATGCTTCACCTGCATTTTGGATATTTTCGTTGTAGTGGTATGCTTTTGTTGTATAGTGATGTGTTTTCATTGTAGTGAGATATTTTCGTTGTAGTGATATGTTTTATGTAGTCATACGTTTTTCGTTTAGTGATGTTTTCTTGTAGTAATACGTGTTCTTTTGAATCGATGTGTTTCCGTCGTAGTGATATGTTATCGTTGTGGTGATATGTTATATAACAGATGGCAGAAATGGAGCAAGCAAGAGAGAGAGAGAGAGAGAGAGTCTTTCTTTTTCTATTTTGAAAATTTGAAATTTAATTGAAAATTAGAAAAAATAGAGCTGTCTGCAAGTAAATTATTTTACAGATTTAAATGTTTGAATAATCAATCATTTCGCTGAAGGCACTTGTGCATGCAGAGAAATTAAACGCCGAAAAATTATTCTTGAGCAACTCAATGGGCTATAAGCAGTCGCCCGTCCCTAATTTAGGGTCACTGGTTCTAGGGAAGGGAGAGAAGCAGTGCCGTAGGACGAACACAACATCCATGCCTCACCGGGATTCGAACCCAGACCATCGCTTAGACCACTGCGCCAACAGGGCAGCATTCTGTCAGTGTAGTTTAGTCGGTTAGAACAATAAATTTGGAGCGAGGAGACGCGATTTCGATTTCTGTCACCAAAAAAGTTTTGGATTTCACATTGGCGCTCGAACAGGGATCTACTGGTCGTTGGGTTCTTCGTAAAATGTGTGATTTTGTTCCACAAGTCGTCTAGAATTAATAAAAAATTCCTTTTTCGTTTCATACATACTTACTTTACTTACATATCACTAAGCTGTTCTCTGAGATTCAGAGGTTAGCTCCAAAAAGAAATACAAACTTCCAGATATTTTTACTTATTGTTGTCGTATCAAACTTCTCCATTTAGATCGATCTTGACATACAACTCGTGCTTCACTGATATACATTACACGCCGTACACAAGATCTTTTATACTTCATACTCATAATCTTTTTCTCATGCAGACACTCATGAATCTGATCCACCCATATCTTCCTTGGCCTTCCTCTGCCTTTCCTTCCTGCCACTTGGGCTGAAAAGATTTTCTTAGTAAGCATTTCATCACTCATTCTTTCAACATGGCCAAACCACCGCAGCATATTGGTCTCCACCTTGCTAACAACATTTTGCTTCACATCACACAACTGCAACACATCTTCATTTCTCACACAATCATATCGTGTCTTGCCACAAACCCCACGTAAGTAACGCATTTCTCCAGCACACAAACGACTCCTATGTTTTTTCTGCAGTACCCAGGTTTCACTGCCATACATCAGAGTAGGAACAATTACAGTTTCATATACAGCCATGCGGGACTCTCTAGAGAACCCATCATTCCTGTGAAAACCTCCTAGAGCAGCTATGACTTTCAAAGAAGAATTCACTCGCCTACTGATTTCACCATCCAACTTGTTCTCTCTGTCAAACATGCTTCCTAAATACACAAACTCACTCACCTGGTCAATCACAGTGCCATTTATACTTACATACATTACATTCAGTGCTACATATTCCTCTCTCAAACACCATAACTTTGGTTTTTCCCTTATTTATACTCAGTTTGAATTTCATGCAAACTTCGTGCATCCGAGTCAACATACTCTGCAACTCACTTTTGCTCTCTGCCAACAGGACAGTGTCATCAGCATACAGCAATCTGCACACACGGATATCACCAAGAAATAAACCAATATTATCTATTTTGGCATCACGCATGCATGCGTCCATAAATATATTAAACAGCCATGGTAACATTACACAACCTTGTCTAACTCCTGCACCACCAATGGAAAACCATTTTGATAAAACACCATTCACTCGTACACCAGCTCTACTACCAGCATACATGGCTTTTACACTATTAAGTAGATTCCCAGTAACACCATATTCATTCAATACCTTCCACAAAAGTGTCCTATTCACTCGGTCGTAAGCTTTCTCTAAATCTATGAAGGCAGTAAAAACTTTCTTCCCAACAGCCAGATACTTTTCAATCATCATGCGTAATGCAAAATTCTGGTTAGTGCAGCCTTTACTAGGCATAAAACCACTCTAAACATCCCACACTTTCAATGATGTAAGACCTGTACTTTTTCAATAACAACCTTACCAAACACTTTCCCTGGCACACTCAGTAGGCTAATACCACGATAGTTCTTGCATTCAGTCTGATCACCTTTTCTCTTATACAAGGGAACAATGATAGCATCCTTCCAATCCCGAGGGACCATTCCTAACTCCCAGCACAACTGGCAAATTTCAGTTAACCAGTCAATTATAGAGTCACCACCATATTTCAACATCTCTGCAGTTATGCCATCAACTCCCGGAGCCTTACCATTCTGAAGAGATTTTAGAGCTTTACACACTTCTTCTCTTGAGATCCCTCCTGTGCTTTCATCCCTCATTGTGACATCATCTGCGTCTGTTTCAGAATCATCTTTGCTTTCCTGATCTAATAACTCACAGAAGTATTCACCCCATCTGTCACTTAACTCATTGGGCTCACATATCATTTCCCATTCTCATTCTTCACACAACTCACAACTTTGTTTCCCCTATTTTTCCTGAGTCTCATGTACTTCCAAAAGGACTTCCTATCTTTCCAAAAAGCCAGTTCATGCCTTTCCACTTGCTCCTTCCTATCGTTCGCCTTACTGTGGTGAACCAGCTTAGTAGCTTCACGCTTCTTACAGCGATATTCATCCACAGAGACTCTACCTTGCAAAATAGGCATCCCCAAATAGGCTTTCTTCTTTCGCTTTACTGCCTCTTCAATCTCACTATTCCACCAAGCATCACCTCTATTTTTTCCCTCTATTATGGTGCCATAGACCTCTTTAGGAGCAGTGACAACACAGTTATTAAAACATCCCCACTTCTTTTCTACATCCCTCTCACCAGACTTCAGATCCTTCAGTCGTTCTCTGAGTAAGTCAGAATACCACTGATGATCTTCAAGGAGCCTATCAACCTTTATTCTTTCTATCCTGGGTCTCTTCCTATTCCTTTTCCACCAACCAACATTAAGTTTCACTCGTGACACTACCAAGTAATGATCAGAACTAACATCCGTACCTCTTATCACACGGGTGTCAACAACTAAGTGTTTCAAACGCTGATCGTAGACAACAAAATCTATCATACTCTTTTGACCAAGAGTACGACTTTCCCAAGTATATGTGTGGATATACTTGTGGTTGAAAAATGTATTAGATACACACGAACCATTCTCAATACAGAGTTCAATTAATCTTTCACCATTATCATTCACACAAGATCATTAAAGTTACCCAGAACATTGTCAGAAATGGCATTCTGCACACCTACTCTAGCATTGAAATCCCCTGCTATTATAACTTTTTCTTTAGCACCAAACTGGCTCAGAACAGCTTCTAGCTCATTCCAGAAATCTTCCTTCTTATCAGAAGGTTCCGAGTCACAAGGGGCATACACTACAACAATTACAATTCTCTGAAGTTTCACTTTCAAACGAATCCAGAGAATTCTCTCACTTACGCAACTATAGTTTATAACGAAGTGAATTTCTCCGTCATTTTTATCCGCGCCAGGATTCGAACCCGGGTCCACTCATTCCGGAATAAGTTGCTCTACCAGTTGAGCTACGCGGACATTTTATTCTGATTCCTATCTGCCTTTACGTCGTGTGCGTCCTTCTGGCAGGTACGTCACATCTCCTGGTACGTCACATCATCTCCCACTTATTTTTTTTTTTTTTTTTTTTTTTTATTTTTTCGAAGTGCTGCTCTTATTTTTCCTATCTCGCGGTGTGGAAATAACATCACACCATTGCGAGATTGTGAACGGTCGGGTCATCCGGATAGTTCGGGCGCCATTATAACGAAGTGAATTTCTCCGTCATTTTTATCCGCGCCAGGATTCGAACCCGGGTCCACTCATTCCGGAATAAGTTGCTCTACCAGTTGAGCTACGCGGACATTTTATTCTGATTCCTATCTGCCTTTATGTCGTGTGCGTCCTTCTGGCAGGTACGTCACATCTCCTGGTACGTCACAAGTTAATCAAGTTGTTCTTCATCTTTTCCCTTAAAATCACACCTACACCAGCCTGTCCTCTCATATTATCCAATACTCCAGACGACACACTCACCGTGCCATTCACTTCTTCTACCCCAATTTCCTTCTTTTTGGTTTCACTTACACACAGCACATCCAGTCTATACTTATTCATCTCCTCAATCACTTCACTCATCTTGCCATTTATGCCTCTAGTATTCCATACACCAATCTTACATTCCCTCAGCGGAGATCTCTTTCTCATACGCCGTTTAGAAAGTCCAGATCAATTCCGTGGTGGACCGTCCTTCTCAAGTGTGGTAGGTCCACCATATCCCACACTTGAGTCATTCTTAATATTCCTTTTGCCTTTTTAATCAGGTAAGTACATCAGTGTGGGGGATTAGCCCACAGCTGAGGGTTCCAGTTAGTCATTCAACCTAAGGATTCTGGAACAAAACCCAGTGAGTTGGGGTCTTTTTGCCAATGTCACACAGAACTAGCTTGCACCTCTCCAAGATTCACAGAGGCCCTAGTTGCTGTTGTGTGTGCCATTGTTACCACGGAGCGCCCCGAGGAGGCAAACCCATCGCTCACTAAGACCGCCCGCTTTCGTTTAAAAAAAGTAAAAAATAAAAGGGAGATGATGTGACGTACTGTAAAGGTGAAACACGTGTCAATACGATAAATCTGCAGCGATACATTCCGTTGGTGCAGTTTAGTCGGTTATAACAGCTGGCTGCGGAGCGAGTAGGCGCGACTTCGATCACCATCGCCGTCAAATTTGTGAATTTCACAACTGTTTAACTGAATTTTCGCAGTTGTGCTGGGAGTTAGGAATGGTCCTTCAGGATTGAAGGGATGCTTTTAATGTTTCCCTGTATAAGGGAAAGAATGATCAGACTGAATGCAAGAAATATCGTGGTAACAGCTTTGGAAAGATCGTAATTGGCAAGGTACTAGGTCTTGCATCAAAGAATGTGTGGAAGTACAAAGGTGTTCAATGCCTGGCAAGGGCTGCACTAACCAAATTTTTGCATTACGTACGATGATCGAAAAGTATCTGTCTGCTGGTAAGAAAGTTTTTGCTGATTTCATAGATTTATAGAAAGCTTATGAGAGAGTAATTAGTTATAAATTGTTATGTGGAAGCATATGACACCGTAAATGTTCCATATAGTCGTGTGAATGGTACTGAATAAATATGGTATTACTGGGAATCTACTTAATAGTGAAAAAGCCATGTATGCTAGCAGTAGAACTGCCCTCCCGTTCTATATACGAGTGAATGACGTTTTATCGAAATGGTTTTCTATTGGTGCAAGAGTTGTTTAATGTCACAATGGCTGTTTAACATATTTATAGATGTGTGCATCAATGGTTCCTATAACGAAGTGAATTTCTCCGTCATTTTTGGTCTACGCCGGGATTCGAACCCGAGGCCGCTTTTTCCGGAACAAGTCGCTCTACCAACTGAGCTACGCAGACGTTTTATTCTGATTCCTATCTGCCTTTAT